>CM062295.1:372990039-373634956 GCA_031216915.1 Pictodentalium vernedei
AATTTAGCTTGGGTTCTTCTTAAACTAAAAGAAAAGCCATTTGAGCCTCTTGAGACAGTGGACTTCAAATTCTTATCTTATAAGAAAGCATTTCTTTTAGCTTTCTCTTCTGCTAGAAGAGTCAGTGAGCTTCATGCACTATCTGTGGACGATTCTCACTATCGTAGTGTCGGGAACACTATTACCTTTACTACTAATGTTGGATTTTTGGCTAAGAATCAGGCTCCTAATAAATATCCGGAACCTATTGTTATTAAGGCTCTTCCGTCTTCAGACGGGCATAGGCCTTTACTCTGTCCGGTTATAGCTTTACGTATTTATAAACGAAGATCTCAGTTTATCAGAAAGGGACGAAAATGCTTCTTTCTGTCTCTGATGCCTAATAGAAAGGACATTACCGTCCATTCTATTGCTAGATGGATTCAATTAACTATCCGTACTGCTTATGATAATCTATCTTCATCTCAGCAGTCTGTACTTAAGATTTCGGCTCATGAAGTAAGAGCTCTTTCTACGTCATGGGCTTACGCAAATAGTGTTGCTATTACAGATTTAATGAAGGCTGCATATTGGTCTCAGCCATCCACATTCACAAATTTTTATCTCAGAAATATTGAGTCCATTTCTGGAGACCTGCATTGTTTAGGTCCGTTATCTGTTGCTCAGAATGTCGTCCACTAAACAGTTGCAACTATAGTTATGCAGGCTTTCTGTTCCGGCGGTGACTCTGTCCTGCTGCCCTCTTCGTTCTGGGCTATTTGACCCAGGGCAAGTGGAAGGGGGGGGGGGGGATAGGGTGTTCCCTTAGGTCACCTGCTTTATAGTGAATTATAGTGAAAAGCAAGGGGATACCTCCTCCGGAGTCAGTAATTCTGAGTCGGTACCGGGATGGTTTTAAAGTGTAAAGTTAATGTTTAAATTCATTCATGTCATATTTTTAAAGTGTAGCTCGGTGTGAAGCATTTGTATATGTCACGTGTCAAACGGGCGTTAATATTCAATCCTCGGACACTTTTAAAGAGTATAAAGAGTCTCAATTCTCTGGACTGACTTTATTTATTGGCTTACTTTAAAAATAATTAGTATAAGGGGTTATACTGGGTGTTAATAGAGAACATGAATGTTATTATGCTCAATTATGGAGGGTGTTGTGTCTTTCTAATTTATCATAAATAAGAAAGATACATGTAAAGCCTAATACTCCTTTTCTCCTCGAGGGGATAACTCTATTATATATAGTTGAGCTTATTGGATTTTCTCCTATGTCCTAGGCCCTCCAGCCTTTTTACTATTCAGCTATGTCTGGGTCATTGGTACAGTATAAAAATGTTAAAAAATTTATAGTAATTTATATATTTTTTATACTTATCAATGACCCAGATGGGGATGGCCCTCCCAGGAGTTGGGAACTCATACCTCCCCGCTGAGTACATAGCGCTGACCAGGCACTGCTTGTAAGAATGATAATTGGCGCCAATTTCGAGACCTCCTTGACACTGCGCATGCGCAGTGGAGGAAAAGTATGGAGGACCATTTAGGACATTATTTTCTCGGTTTTAGATGCAAATTTTGGGGATTGGGGGGCAAAATTTGTGTTTGGCCCTAGATTTTGAGAATTAGCACCAGCTATGTGTGGGTCATTGGTAAGTATAAAAAATATAGAAATTACTATAAATTTTTTAACTTTTTGTATATTCTCGTTATTACATTCAGCCACTCTTTTGTTATTTTATATTCTCTGTGTTCGCACGCGACTTTTGTGTACTGTGCTGTTCGGTTAATATTTTTCGGTACACAATTTATGTTATCCTTTTGGATATTATTGTTGGAGTTAGGTGTCAGTGGGGGGCTGTATTGGAAGCATTTCTCCCCTTCCAAACGTGGAATTTCCAGGCCTGGCATTCTGAAAAATGCAGGAGGGCAAACAATCGCTCTCCTCAATCAGCTTAGGAGAGCAATTAGCTTTACACAGCATTTTGAGTATCCAGTTGAACGAACTCATTGAAAGTGAAACCAACAGACTACATCAGTGATTTTATTAACTTTACTAAGGTAAAGCGAAATCTCTTAGACATCTAGATGTCTCACTCAACAACCGAACACACACTTGACAAGACCTGTGTGTGTACCCAGACCTGTTGTCCAAGAAAGTCATACGCCTACCACTACCACCTTCAACCCCCCTAGGGGGTTGAAGGTGGTAGTGGTAGGTGTATGACTTTCTTGGACAACAGGTCTGCTTGAATCTACAGTCACATCCTGGTGCAAGTGCTTCAAGTGACAGGATAGTAGTAATGGTAGTATATTATAGTGTCAATATTCCTTGAATAATTACCCCTCAAACTGTGATGTCAGTTGTTGAACTTGAAACTGACAGAAAAAAATATTGCTGTGACCCATTTTGCTTCAAATGATTGCAACTGTGTTTGGGTATGGTTGCAGCCATTACCTTTTACCACTAAACCACTTTCAAAATAAAATTACGTGATGTTATGTGTCTTCGAAGTTAAATTACATTTTTGCTTTACAACAAAAATTTAATGTGAGCATAATACATGTAATCTCAATCATCCCAGACCAAAATATTTGGGAGGGCAATTTTTCACTCTCCTTTATTCTTTCAGGAGGGCAGTAAGGAGAGCTAAAAAATCGCTCTCCTGAAATTGCCAAGCCTGAATTTCTGTTGTCTGGGTCCCTTTCGTCCATCTGTATTCCCACTGGGCCTTCATCTGAGGCTGTCATTAGGGTTGTGACTCCTCCTTTGGAACCAAGCTCATTGCTTTCTCCACCTTTTCACTGGTTTCAACAGCTCCTGACGTATCTGCTGCTACTGCTGTTCTGTCTGCAATGTCTATGGTCACCATTTCAGCCCGCCTCAGCTTATCCCTGCATGGGTCTGCAGGGATGTCTGCTAGTTTGGACGTGGGATATCGGCCTCAGCCTTCCCTGACTTCAACTCGGTGAAGTCGGTAGGGGCTGCCGGCCGAACCCTCTGCTGTGGTCTCTCAGCCATCGAACCCAGCAGGATTTTCCTTGGATTCAGATCTTCATGGTCTGGTCACCATGGACTCTGTTGCAGTTCCGTCCACACACTTTGGTCCTTCTGCCCGTTTTGCGTAACCGACACATTTTGTGCAGCCTGGACCTTCTGTCCCTCAGAGGTCCGTGGCGACTTTCCTGAGTTCCCGCACTTTAGATCCTTGGGGTACTTCATACCTCTATAAGCATCTCCATTCAGATGGTTCGGCGTCACCCCGCATCCAGTGTTCTAGAGGATCGTGACCCTTCACTGTTTAAAAGGGTCAGGAGCGAAACCACCTTGCAGGTCATTCCCATGTTGAACCGGCTGATACGGGCCGTGAGCTTAGGGAGGCCCTCTCCTTGCTCACGCAAATTCTTTCCAAGAGCCTCCCTGTTACCTCCAGCCAGGCTACTAGTGGCCTCCAGTTGCCCCCCATGGCGCTGCCTCCTGGGATTGGAAGCAGGCCACTTTCTAATCCCCCTGGTGTGCCTACACCATAGGAGGCATCGGCTGGTTTACCTGTGATGGGCTATGTGTCTTCTAACTCGGAGGATGGATTCACACACACCTGACACCAAGAGCCAACAGTCTTATGACTTGGGGGCAGCTCTTGACTTTGTGTTTGAGTTCCTTCCAGAACTCAAACTGTCAGACCAGCCGGAGGTTTCAGCCAGGCTGCAATCATCAGTCATGCGCCTACAGCCTGTGGAGTAACCTGCTTCTGGGAGCCTTCGACCACCCCAGTCGGTACAGGTGCTCGAAATTTTTGCAGCTTTGGACTCAAGTTGAGTTCCAAGGCTATGAAGACTTCGTTCTTCACCAGGGCTGATACCTTTTTGCCTCCAGTGCATTATCGTTCCTACGATTCCGCCAATCCGTTGGTTTGCCAAACTTTGACAGTCTTGGATAAGGACTCTTTCCAAGCCCAAGTTGGCTGTTATTCCTATGGCGACTGGAGTCCCTGTTGGGTTTATCGAGAGAGATGCTAGGCATGCTTTCTCTCTTGGATCATATCGTCTCAGCCTTGGCTGCTTATCTGCCTCCAGATAAGTTTGATGGTATACAGGCTCCTTTGAAGGTGATTCCAAGGCGCCCATGCATCTTACACACACGCATGCTAACATGGCTAACTTGGAATTAGTTCACCGGAACACTGTGTTGGACACAAGTCGTTCCCTTCCTGAAGGGCATCGCGCTGCTCTTCGGTCCACGAATATTCCATGGTTCTGGGATGACGTCCTGCATCATTCCAAAAATCAGCTGCTGCTTCGCAGCTTGATCAGCCTTCTGTCGGAGGCTGGGGCAGTTCTAAGCCTAACAAACGCACTTCTGCTTCCTCTGTGAAGCCATGGGCTGATCCTCCTGTCGCCGCTTCTTCTTACTCATGTGGTAAGGGTAAGCGTCGGCAAACTGGGTGGGAGGTCTCAGGATCCTTCATCTAGCAGAGGAGGTGGTTTCTCCTCTTGTGGGCCTCGCCGGGGCTCGAAATGAAGGTCATTAAGGTCTTTACCTTTATTCAACTCATGTTTTAGGAAGGATATCAGAGTTTGCAGACTGCTGGGCCATGATCACATCCAATGTTGTTCGGTCTGGGCAGCGGATATCCTTTCGGAGGCACCCCGCTCTGTCAAGGGTGCCTCTTCCAACCCATGTTCCTTCAGACGTTTCACGTTTTTTGATCATGGAGATAGACAATCTCCTGTCAAAGGGGGCAATCGAGGTCATCAAGAACATTCGCTCAGTGGGATTTTATTCCCGCCTGTTCTAGGTGCCGAAGAAGGACGGCCGACTCCAACCGGTTATCGATCTGAGTATCCTGAACCAGTCTATCATTGCTCCCAAATTCAGCATGGAGACTTTCAGGACGGTTTGCCGCTCCATTCACCAGGGAGATTTCGCTTCCAGCATCGACCTGTGAGACGCTTACTTTCACGTTTCGATTCATCGGACATCATGGATCTCAGGTTCGCTTTTCTGGAGCGAGTTTACCAGTTCAAGGCCATACCTTTCAGCCTCAACCTGACTCCTTGGGCCTTCACCCGACTGATGTTGCATGTGATATCCTTCCAACGCACACAGTCCAGGGTGCCTACTTCGGCATATCTGGACGATATCCTCCAGAGGCACTCCAATGCTGCTCTTCTGGAGTCAGATGTCAACACTCTGTTGAGCCTGCTCATGTCGCTTAGGTTCAGAATCAGCAAAGAGAAGTCGGACCTGGTCCCTTCTCACTCATTTTGTCATCTGGGGATGGACTTCTGTACTCCGCTGAATACGGTGGTGGTTCCTCGGGTAAGGGCTGTGATTCTCTTGGCTTTCACCCTGACTCTGTCCCAGTCCACGTCGGCAACAGCTTGGAGTATTCTCCGGCTGCTTGGTCTCTGTGGTTCGGTGACAGATCTCATTCCTCTAGGTCGGCTGCATTATCAGACCTCTTCAACACTTTCTGCTCAGTCGTTGGAGGCCGAATGTCAATCCTCTGGATCTGGTGCTTCAGTTACCAGCATCTCTCCATCATGACCTTCTCCCCTGAATGGATGTTCAGTGGATTATGTAGGGAGTTCCGTTGGACTTGCCCATGTCCAATCGTGTTCTGCCAGCGATCTCGGATGGGGTCCGATGTTGGATCCTCTAGGTCTTTCCCTTCACGCGGTATGGGACCAGGATCAAGCAGCTCTTCACATCAACCAGAAGGAGCTTTTTGCTCTTCTTCTGAGTTTCTGGCAGTGGATCCCACACCTTTTGTATCATCAGGTCCTTTTGTTGTTCGACAATTTGACAGTGGTCGCTTACGTTCAGATCCAGGGCAGCACGCACTCGGTTCCCATGTACAAATTGGCTCGGGATCTTCTACTGCTAGCTCAGGATGTCAACGCCGGGGTGATTCGTCACATTCCCGTTTGTCTGAACGTTCTAATCGGCACCCTGTCCTGATGGGGCAGGGTCATTTCCACCGAGTGGATTCTCCACAGGGCAGTGTTCCAGTCACTTTGCAATCTCTGGAGTCGTCCCCACATCGATCTTTTTGCAACCTGTTGGAACCATCAGGTGGACACTTTCGTGTCCCCATGTCCAGATCCTCTGACTTTCGCTGTGGACACTCAGTCACTCGATTGGAATGGTCTAGTCGGCTACACCTACCTGCCGGTTCCAATTCTACCTCTGGTTCTAGCCAAGATACGAACCTGCAGTTGTCGAATCATTCAGATCACTCCCCTGTCGCCTCAGCGGGTGTGGATCAATCAGCTCAGCTCTCTGTTGGCGGCGGTTCCGGCATGTCTCCCTCTATGTCGTGACCTTCTTTGCCAAGGTCACCCGACGAGGTTTCACGTCGACCAACTTCATTGTGCCTTCACACATTGTCAGGTCATGTCTCCTCCATAGAGGTTTCTCGAGATGAGCAGTGAATTTTATTTCTTCTTCAAGGCGGCACTCCACTGGTTTAGCCTATGTGGCTAAATGGAAGGTCTTCTGTCGATGGTGTGCTGATCACTCTGTTGATTATGCCAATCTTTCAATAACACAGATTGCCGAGTTTCTGGTATATCTGCTTGATTCTTGGGAGTCTCCAACCTGTTCCCATTAAAGGGTACAGGTCCATGCATTCGGAGATCTTTTTGTATGTGGGAAAGTGTCATATCGGCACTAATCTGTACCTCTCCAAGCTTATTTGGAACTTTTCTTTGAAAAGGCCTAGGATTTTGCAGTTTTCCCCAAGATGGAATCTTTCTTGGGTGCCGCTTTGCTTGGAGGTGGGGGCGCCATTCGAACCTTTATCCCAGGTGGATATGTGTTTTCTCACATACAAGACTGATGGCTTTTGCCACAGCCTAAAGGGTTAGTGAGCTTCACACCCTCTCAGTTGATCCAACCTTTTTCAGGAGCTCCGCCAACAGTGTTACTTTTACCACTGTTTGCTCCTTTCTGGCCAAGAATCAGATACCAGAAACTACTTCACCTCCTATCTGTATCAGGGCTCTTCCTTCTGAGAATAATAGCCCTTTTGCTCTGTCCGGTTTGTGCAATTCATATTTATCTCAACTGGACGCAGTTCATTTGGAAAGGCAGGAAACGATTCTTTTCCTAGGGGGGTTTGATCATCCCCTACTAGGCGGGTCCTCAGGTGGCGGATAGAGGACGGCCTGCTCAATTGGGCAGGTTTGCTAATTTCTAATTGGCAGGTTTGCTCAATTGAGTTGGTTCGCTGCGAAATACATAAATACGCAGCCCCGGACCAAAATGATCAATCCTGCTAATACCATCTGGCAGGCACCTTGTTCTCCCGTGGGGTGCGTTCCGAAGGCCCCGGAAGAAGGAATCCTGGCAGTTGAGGACTCGTAGCCCCGGTTAGGGCAGTCTCCGGGATGGAGCCCTGGTCTCCATTTCAGAGATTATGTTGTTCAACACACTGCTTTGGCCCCAATTTCGGGAGTAGAAGGATGGTCGGATGGTCCGTTCTGGCCAATCGGGAGCCCCCACCCCAAAAAGTACTGGGTGTCACGTCGGGGGGCATTTGGTGACCATTCAGTCAATCATTTCTTTTATTCACATAACATAATTGCCATTGTGTACTGTTTTTAAACACTTTATATTTTAATAGCCACTTAATTTTGCTGCACTGTCTGTTTCGGTTATGCATGGCAACCTTTTATTTCGGTGGTTTATACAGTGATTGATTGGATGGCCGCCATCTGAAGACCTGGCACTTCCACACACGGGCCAATCAGTCAGTGGCATGCTTCGGCATCAACACTGGCTGAGTATACTGCCCCATACCAGGTATGTGGGAATACCGGCAACCCGGTGGGTTCACTGCATAGCAGTAACCCTACCCCTTGTTGGACTCCATGGTGGGTGGGAGCCGGGGCAATGAACAACCTATTTTCTCAACATGGCAACAACCAAAAAAAAACAAAAACGAGGATATGCATTAGATTTAACTGATTCTGATTCTGACTCTGATCATGAAAAAGATAACATTATAGTAAACAGTTGGCCTAAATTTGTTATAGTTTATGCAAACAATGACGATCAAAAGGCATCAAATATTAACCCCTTTGCATTGGCTAAAGCCATCAAGGGTATAGCTGGCGACGTGAAAAATGTTCGAAAATTACGATCAGGTGCCATACTAATTGAATGTAGACGAGAAATGCAGGCATTAAATTTATTGAACATGGATAAACTCGTCGATATGGAGGTCAACGCCTTTGCGCATAAAACTCTAAATAGCTGCAAAGGCGTTTTACGTACTAGGGAACTGTCAGGCATTGATGTACTAGAAATACAAAAAGAATTACAATCACAGGGTGTCACGTATGTTAAAAGGATTGAAATAAAGAAAGAGGGTAAAACTATTCAAACAAATACATACATTGTAACATTCAACTCCTCTCAGCCACCAAAATCTTTAAAAATAGGATATATGAACGTCGGAGTGGATTTATATATACCAAATCCACTTCGATGTTTCAGATGTCAGAAGTATGGCCATGGCCAGAGTAACTGTAGAGGAAAGCAAATTTGTTTTAAATGTGGCGAAGAACATCAAGACCAGTGCACTAATCCCATCAAATGTTGTAACTGTCAGGGCAACCATGTGGCTGCATCAAAGGATTGCCCTGTCTGGAGAAAAGAAAAAGAAATTCAAAAAGTTAGATGTGAACGACAGATCAGTTTCAAAGAGGCCAGAGACATAGTATCATCAATGCCTGGCATGAATTTATCATCACCTACATACGCTAAAAAATTGACTCAAAAATTACCAACAACGTCAGTGGAATGTCAAACTCAATACACATGGCTTAGAGGAACAATTCCATCTTTAGTACAGGGCTTCACAATAGACCAACCCGACACACAGTCAATGCAAACAAATTGATCAACGCAAACAACAGAGAAATTAAAAGATAAATTTGAACAGAAAAAAGAACAAAACCTCAAACCAGAACCTACAGTTTCAAAAACAGGGGACAAACCAGAACGAAAACTAGAAAACATTACGCCTAAAGCTGTACAAAATAAAGAACATATCACTAATTCAGAACACAAAAATGAACAAAATAAAACAAAGTCTAAAGCACAGCAAGAACAAAAATCTCAACACCAGAATCTGAGTCAGAATCAAACGAGAAAACTAGAAAAAAAAGAAAAAAGAAAAGAAAAAATGAAACAAAAACAATTATCGGACAGAATACCTAAGGTGCTTCAAAACCCTGTTGTTCGTAACAGGTTTGAAGGCCTTGAGGGAATGGAGGTAAGTGATTGTATCGAGGACACCTTCGAACACTTACGTCCGACTTCCTCACAGAATAGATCCCCGCGGAAAAATTCACCGAAGAAAACCTCCGGGGCTATTTCGCCCATACGTCCACCCTCTAATTCTTCAATGAAATATGGCTGATACAAATAAAATTAATATAATACAGTGGAATTGTCGAGGTTTTAGAGCCAATTTTAATGAACTGGGTCTTCTCAGCCAAAAATATAAACCTGCTGCTTTTTGCCTGCAGGAAACTCTTTTAAAGAAGCCCGAGGCTCAGGATCATTCAGCTTTTAAGCATTATACTTCGTATAATGCCTGGGCAGATGATAATGATCTTCATATTCGTGGAACGAGTGTCTTGGTTAGGAACGACATCATTCACAGTTCTGTACCACTACAGACAAATTTACAGGCTGTGGCGGTACGCCTAACTTTGGACAAAACAGTTACACTTTGTTCTATTTATGTTTCACCAAGTAAAGCCTTACAACTGAATGACCTTGAGCTGCTGGTCCGACAACTCCCAACTCCATACATTTTGTTGGGTGATTTTAACGCACATAGCCCCCTTTGGGGTAATTCCTGCAGTCAAGAAGATGCAAAAGGTAAAACTGTAGAAGAGTTCATAACAATATATGACTTGTGCTTGTTCAATGATGGGTCAGATACTTATCTGCACCCCGCATCTGGTTCTTACACTTCAATTGACTTAACAATTGCATGCCCTTCTGTCTTCCTTGATTTTTCATGGAGGGCAGAAGATGACTTGTGCGGGAGTGACCACTTTCCGATTGTGTTGGAGAGTGTAGTTCTGGCGGATGATGAGAGGGTGCCCCAGTGGAACTTTAAAAAGGCTGACTGGGACACTTTCTCATCGCTTTGTTCTGAACGCCTCACACGGGAGAAATTTCAGGACAGTACTGACCAGATTGAACACTTCACCACAGAGTTGATTGACATTGCAAGCCAAGTCATTCCTAAAACCTCGGCAAATCCAAAACGTTTCCATAAACCATGGTTCGACACGGATTGCAAACAGGCTGTTCATCAACGCAAAAAGGCTGAACGGGATTTTAATAAGTCACCAACGACGAATAATTTAGATAAATTACGTATTGGTCGAGCACAAGCCCGACGGCTCATCAAACAAAAGAAGAAAACATCCTGGCAAAATTATGTTTCAAGATTGAATCAAAATACCCCCATCAAAAAGGTCTGGAAAATGATCAAGAAAATTAAAGGTAAAGAATCAAAATCTACAGTACAGCACCTCGAACATAATAATAATAAAATAACATCTAAAAAAGATATTTCGAACACCCTAGCTTCTACCTTTTCCAAAAATTCCTCTTCTGAAAATTGCACTCCGCAATTTATCCCTGTTAAAAAGCAACAGGAGAAACAAAAACTAAAATTCCAATCTGATAATGATGAAAATTATAATGAACCATTTTCTATTGATGAGCTACTAGCGTCATTGAGTAAAGCAAAAGATACAGCAACTGGTCCTGATGAAATACATTATCAGATTTTAAAACATTTGCCAAATTCATCGCTCAAGCTTTTACTTTCTATTTTTAATGATATATGGGTGACTGGCCAGTTTCCATCTTCCTGGCGCAAAGCAACAATCATTCCTATTCCCAAGCCTGATAAGGACCACAGCAATCCAAGCAACTATAGACCAATAGCACTCACTAGTTGCCTTTGCAAAACCATGGAAAGAATGATCAACGATCGGCTTGTTTGGTTTCTGGAATCGAACAATCTGCTGGCAGATGTTCAATGTGGCTTCAGAAACCAGAGAAGCACGGTTGATCATCTAGTCCGCCTTGAAACGTTTATCAGAAATGCCTTTGCCAGAAAAGAACACGTGGTCGCCGTGTTCTTTGATCTGGAGAAGGCATATGACACTACGTGGACGTATGGGATTTTAAAAGACCTCTTCAACATGGGGTTGAGAGGCAGAATGCCACTTTTTATTGAAAATTTTTTAAAGGACCGCAATTTCCAGGTTCGTCTTGGGTCAACATTATCTGACCCTCACGACCAGGAATTGGGAGTACCTCAGGGTAGTATTCTATCTGTTACTCTTTTTTCAATAAAAATCAACAGCATTGTGACAGCTATTGAAACAAATGTTGATTCTTCATTGTATGTAGATGATTTCCTCATCTGCTACAGTGGCAAGAAAATGCCTGCTATTGAGCGCAAACTTCAGCTATCCTTAAACAAGGTTCAGCGCTGGGCTACTGAAAATGGTTTCAAGTTTTCAAAAAGTAAAACAAATTGTGTTCATTTCTGTAAACTCCGGAAACACCACCTGGATCCGGAGTTATTTTTAGATGGAACTCCACTTAAAGTTGTAAAGGAAGTGAAATTCCTTGGCTTGTTGTTTGATGAGAAACTAAGTTTTAGGTCTCACATCAAACAACTAAAAATTAAATGCAAGAAAGCACTTAATCTGCTAAAAGTTGTTGGCAGCACTGATTGGGGTGCCGACCAAAAAACTCTGCTCCATCTGTATAGAGCTCTTGTACGGTCACAGTTGGATTATGGTTGTGTGGTTTACGGTTCGGCTAGGAAATCCTATCTGAAACCTCTTGATGCCATCCATCATAGTGGTATCAGAATTAGCCTTGGTGCATTTCGTACGTCACCTATAGATTCTCTTCTTATCGAAGCAGGCGAGCCTTCTCTTGAGAAGCGTCGAATTAAACTCTCTTTGCAATATGTCTCAAAATTATCTGCAAATCCATCAAATCCTGCTTACTGCTATGTTTTTAAACCTCTAAATAAAGTTTTTTTTGATAAAAATCCAAAACAGATTCCTCCACTGGGACTTAGAATCAAAACCCACATGGAGGCTACTGGTGTTGCTCCAGATTCTGTGGCAGAAAATCGTAAACCAAATATACCCCCTTGGCATCTGTCAAAACCCAAGGTTATTTTAGATCTGGCCTCTTCTAAAAAGGCAAACACAAATTCTTTGCAATTTAAGCAAGCGTATGCCGAGATTAAGTCTCACTATAGAGCATACACTATGTTCTATGTTCTATACAGATGGATCCAAGGATAATGATAGAGTATCATCTGCTGTCGTTAGTGGTGATCAGACCACCTCAACCAGGATACCTGATACGAGTTCCATTTTTACAGCTGAGGTAAAAGCTATTGACCTTGCGCTCGATGAGATTGAGGCTGAAGAGGAATGGAAGTCCATTATCTTCTCCGATTCTCTTTCTTGTTTACAGGCTCTTCTCAACCCCAGGTTGAAGAACCCTCTAATCTTGTCACTTCGTGAACGACTTACTATAATGAAGTCTGACCAATATGATATTGTGTTTTGCTGGTTACCTGGACACGTTGGTATTGCTGGTAACACCAGGGCAGACAGTGCAGCGAAAAAGGCTCTGAGTAAGCCAATCACTGATTTTCCAATTCCTTACAGTGATTACAAGCCACTTATTTCTAAATACATCCGGTCTTTGTGGCAGTCGGAATGGGATGGAGCTACCAATAACAAGCTCCACCGTTTCCGACCAACTGTGTCTGATTATTATCCTCTTTCTCATCTTTGTCGAAAAGATCACGTTATCCTTACAAGATGTCATATTGGTCATACCAGACTCACTCATAGTTTCTTATTAGAGGGCATGAATGTGTTCCTTGTCAGCAGGGGCTGACAGTGGAACACATTCTTTTAGATTGTACAGATTTCGATCACGTTAGGTGGCGGTTTTTCACTGTGGAGTCTCTTAGAGACCTTTTTTACACTACCAGTCCGCGCAAGCTTTTGTCTTTTCTAAAAGAAATCAACCTTTTTAGCAAGTTTTAGAGCTTTGTCTTTTAATCTTCCCATCATGATTTGGTATCAATAGGTTGATTTGTATTATATTTGTTGTTCTTCTTTCATTATGAATATTCATTTTCACATTTTCATTGTATTATCGTTCATCTATCACAATTTTTTTTCTTTTTAAAAGCAGTCCTGACCATTACCTTTTAACTCATTTTCATGACTTTCTCGCCACGATATGACCTTTGTTGTCGATGTGGCGTTAAGCACCAATAAATAAATAAATAAACGATTCTTTCTGTCTCTTATTGCTGGTCGACAGAAGATCTCTCTGCAATCCATTTCTCAATGGATTTGTCTTGCTATTTGCCTGCCCTGTGCTTGTCTAGCGACTGACGATTGTATTACCAATCGTATTTCTACCCAGAAGGTACGTGCCTTGTCTACCTCAGGGCTTATGCTAACTCTGTCAAGTTGTCGGTTGTTATACAGGCAGCCAACTGGAGAAATGCTTCTACTTTCTCCACCTTCTATCTGCGTCAGTTGCAGGAACAGTCTGAGGACCTTTTTTCTTTAGACCCTCTTTCGTCTGCTCAGGCTATTGTCTGCCCTAGCCATTAGGCTTCTTACAAGGTCAGCCACACAGCCATGTGTGTCCTTTCTGTCTGTGCGTCACACAGAACCATACACCTCATCTTTCATTGCCTTTTATTAATGTTAGTGATGCTATGGTTTTATAGGCCTAGGGAACTCAGCGCAGTCGGGTTATGTGGGGGTTGGTTATGTGATTCCCTCCTCCAATTGTCTATTCAGCCTGTTGTAAACAATTGTAAGATAGGTTGAGAAGATATTTAAATTTTATAATAAATTTCCTTATTATACCTACCAGAATTGTTTACGTGGAGGCCCTCCCATCTTCTGATTTGGGTAAGAATCCTTCCTCCTAGCTGATAACATAACTCCAATCTTGGCGGATTCAAAAGAATGAGTCATTGGTTACACATCTGTGCACTGGTACCGGAAGCCGTGGATCTGTTCTAGGAGAAGAGCGTCCCCTACTGGGTTGCGCTTGTAGTACTCAACCCAGTTTTGGCTTATTTTTTCCTTGTGCTTTTGCACCACTTTTCTTTCCCAAATCGCTTGGGAAAGATCAAAATAGAGAGTATACTTCCAAGTTAGGGAAATTTACTATAAAATTTAAATTTCTAGTATCTCAATGTCTATCGGATTCTATGGCTAGGACTTCGAAGAGTTTTTATTTTTCTCAACACCATAAGAGGAAAAATAATTTCTCTTCAGTCTGATTATGATTCAGTAATTCTGGAACTCTGTATGCTGCAAATCTCTCATCCATTTCTCCTTAGTAGAGATTTGCCAGCAAAGTCTATTTATTCCGTCCTTTTCCAGTCTTCTTTGACGGAATAGACTGTTTTTAGTTCGTAATTTGTCTTTTGACTCTTTGCTTTTGCATTCTCTGTACTCGTAGAATCCTTGATTTCTTGTAAAAGAACAGGATGAAGCATCATAGACAGCTATACCCTCAAGGAGTCACAACGCTCATTCTGGTAAGTCTGTAGCGGTTGCTTCTTTTTATGGGAACTTCTATTATGCCATGACTGAGGATTGGAGTGATGATTTTATTTCACATGTTTTCGAGGCTAAGCCTCTTGATGTACCTCAGTCGTTATGATTTCTGTCTTTGGTAGAGAGAAGATTGGCAGCTATGCTTAGTCATTCTTCTGGTTTGGTAAAGCCTTTACAGTCTACCTTATTTCTGTTGTGAGAGGTTCTACAGTTCCTTTGTTACTGGATGTAGACTCTGTGTCTTTGAAATTGTTTATGCATATATCCATTAGTGTTCTTTCTCACCTCTGCAGTACACTTCTTCTGGGTTTATCTAGAGAGATTGCTCAAATCATTTCGGTTGCTGTTCATTTCATATCGGCTCTCGCTTTTGGGTCTCTCTAGATGAGCAAGGCAATGACATGGCTGCATCAGTTATGTTTCCCACTCGTCATGTCATTTATGTTTTTCTTGCCTTTGCTCACAATCTTGCTATTTAGTACTCTTACGATGGGATGCTATTTCTCATTTTATCTCATCCCTTTCGAAGGCACAATGTATTCAGTTTCATTCTCCTTCCTTCTTATGGCTCATTCCATTATGTTCAGGAGGGAGTTTTGAAATGTTTCTCACACCTGTTTTGATATGCCTGTTGTCTTCTGATAACTCAGGCTATTTTATTAGGTGTAGGGGCTATTCTTTCTGTCTATCTTCAACTGCATTCTCTGCTCAGTCGCAACCTGCTCCTTCTAAGCCCTCTACCAGATCTAGTAGATCTACAGGTACATTTGGTCGGAGGTGAAGTCTTTTCTCCTCCATCAACCCTTAATTGACTCGGAGGTGAATCACTTCAAAAAGGGTGACAGATTTTTCTTTTTCGTCTCTGGTGGTTTTTGTATGTACTGACCCCAGGGCTCATTGGCTTGTTCAGTATGGTCTTATTTCTCTTTCTCAGTAAGACCATACCTCACATGCTATCTGTTTCCTTACTCCATTCCGTATGTGTTTGCTATGTATGGTCACATAGCAGTTTTTCTGACTGCCACAGGAATTTTATATATGCTTCCTTTTCTGTTGGTACGTCCGATCCTCCATACTCAGTTTCTATCTCTATTTTCTGACCTCAGTCACAAGATTTTCCGAGATATATTTTCGTGCCAGTTCCTTTCTTATTGTGTTTGGAATAATTTTTGCTTCCTTTTAGGCTGCGATGGGCTCTATTCAGGTAACTATATTATTATGATTATTGACTCACCTTTTTCATCTATTGATTCTCATAAATTTCAGTCGTATTTCAACATATTTGTGACTGTCATTCTTTCGCTCCTTCTGGCACTGCTTTTTTTTGGATCGTGCGACCTACTATTTGTGCATGACAGTTTTTTAGAGGTACAATACTAGTATTTTGTTCCTCCCCCCACCCCCTTTAGCTCACTGAATTATTATATCTGTAAACAGTTTTTAGATATTATTTAGACTGTTTATTCCTTTTTTCCTATCTTCCTAACTCTATGGTTATTTAATTTAGGAAGATAGGAGGAGGGGGGGTGCATAGGGCGGTCGTCATGTTTTAACTTGTACTTTGTTTCATGCACTTTATCCTTCCGCCACCTTGTTATTCTCCTTGCTATGAGAATTTCCTATTGTAAGTTCACCTAATGGATGAGAGTTCTACCAATTTTCACTGATTCGGTTCTTGAAAACCCTGTCATCTCACATTGGCAGATGATTATATGCCTTTTATTTTAATTATTCTTTCTCAATCTGTTTAGAATGAACATTTAATTTTATAGGCCAATTTGTTTAAATTGCTTTGCTTGTCTGAGCTCTATCTTGGTCCTACTGGAGTTATGTTTACTAGGCTATTAGCCTTCTGATCATATATTGTGTTTGATATATATGTTGGGATAGGCTTAATTATTTATTACTTAGGTCATTTATGCATTAATCCCTTGCATACTTATATGACTTTCATTATTGTTTGCTTCTCTCTGATCAGTCTTTCTTTAGATCTGCCTTATGCTCAGTCGGATCTATCAGGACTTATATTGAATAGATATTGTAGCTAAGTGCTATTTCGAAAAGGTGGTAGTCTTCTTTCTCTAATAGGAAATATTAAGAGAATAGAATTATTAAACCAGTAATCAGAGTGTATATATATATATTCATTCAAAATTGAGTGCCTAGATGAATTAGAGTGGTTCTATGCAAAAATGTTTTTACCCTATTCCACCCCTCTCTTCTTTGTTGGAGGGGGGGGGGGGGGGTGGGCAGTTTGATGTAACAAAATGATTTTATGCAACCCCCTCCCCCAAAAAAGAAAAAAAATACTCCTATGACAACCAACCCCAATCCCCACAGCCTTCGGGTCAATTGAGCTGAGGAAATAAAATTGCTACAAAATGTGTTTTGAAGGAATTAGAGTGAATTTATGTAAAAGAAAGGGAGCGCGGTGGCTCAGTAGGTAGAGATGCAGGCTGCAAGCCGAGAGGTCCTCGGTTCGAATCCCACCTGCGGCAACCGCGTTGTGTCCTTGGGCAAGACACTTCATCTCCATTGCCCGTGTGGGGGCACGATGACGCCGTGTACTAAGGCATACTGCACGTCGATGGTACGCATGTCTTCAACCAATCTAACCCTGCCTGTGCTGCAGTGCGGAGTTACGATGTTGGGGAGCTGGCAGCTGCTCGTCGTTGCTCGGTGGTTCTCTCCGGGTACTCCGGCTTCCTCCACCCGTAAAACTGTCACGGTCATGATTAGCCATTGTGCATAAATATGTGACCTTAAACATCAATAAATAAATAAATAAATAAATGTAAAAGAAAAAGACCCCTATAATAATTTCATGACTTCATTCTTCTGAAGTGTTGATGAGCCATGACTAGCTGAATGTGATCCAAAATACTTCTTTGAACAACTTATCAGGTGAGCAAATAAGGTCCTTTGGGGTCTCTTGTTTATAATACTTACCAAAGTGATAAAAATGATGCCCTCCCAGCATTATAACTACTATTATAATTGCTTGACAAAATGATGCCCTCCCAGCATTATAACTACTATTAAAATTGCTTGCCTCCCCACACTTATGTATACATGTACATTGTATTTAATTCAAAATCGGAAATTGATATTGTTGTGCAATTCTGGTTGGAACTGGACAATGGGTTCAAGGTCAAATAGGGTACAGTATGCCAGGTTTTGTGTACCTGCACAAATCAGCACCTGGCAAAACCAGTCCATTTTTCTTTTTTGTCATCTGTCAGTTTTATAGTCACCTGAGAGGTGTTTTCTCAGGATCTGTAAATTCTGCACTCTTTTTCATCTGGTAGTAAAGGGGAATATTAGGCACTTTGTATCACTTTGGTAAGTATTATAAAAAATAAATTTTGATAACAAAATTTAATTTTCGTTGTAATTACTAGTACAGGTCTGTGACTAAAATAGTCCTTATTCTAAAACTGAAAAGTAGGAGGGTGTGCTTAAACTCAGAAAGGGCCACTTGGTAACTCACATTTGTATAGATAGGGATGGGCTTATGTGAGAGTATGAGCTCAGACACGAGTGATTAGTCAGTGCAGTATATGATATAACATTTTTTTTTTTTTTTTTTTTGGGGGGGGGGGGGGGGGGGGGTGTTGGGGAGTGGGGTTGTGAAGTTTAAATTGGAGAAAAAATGTCTTTTCACCTACACAGGAAAAGGGACCCATGTCACAGCGAGTACCACCCATGTGGATGCCTAAAGCTTCAAATAATATCAGACTGATACATATCCCCCCTCCCCCAGCATACACACACCCACCCATCCTAGCCCACCCACCCCTTCTGGACAGTGACATTGAAAAAATCTATGCCTGAACTGGCTGAAGTTCAAGTTGAACTCTTATTTGGTTCGATTTTTGTTCAACTTCATTGTATTTCTGTTCTTGTTAATGAAAAAAAACTATTAGATTTAGAAGGTGTGTTTTTCTGAAATTTGTTACACTCTTTTTATTTTTATACTTGCTAATCAGTTTGTCAGTTTGTCCCCACTGCTAATCAATTTTCCAGGACAGCGATAAAAACTACTAAGCAAATTTTTAAAAACAAAAAATACCCTACATTACTTGAAATCTGGGCATTTTTTCTGTGGTAGAATTGGAATACTAGAGAACTCATCTGACATGTACAACAGAGTTATAAATACTAATTACCTGATAATTTATTCATTCCACTGTAGGCTAACTAGTCATACATTCGGAAAGTGGACTTAAACAGCTGTCTCAGGTGCAGTCCTCAGACCTGCTGGGGCCTCCTGTTCTACTTTTGTAGTAAATTGAGATGCATTTGAAATGTGAGGTTATAGTTTTACCAGGCTGGGAAATAAGCAGACTGTCATCTGCAGAATGAGATCCCCATAGTGTGAATTTGGTGATACTACCATGCACAGAGGTTTGATTTCATTTTGAATAATAGACACGATTTGATTTGAGATTCGATTCAAATCGAAAATATGTGATTCACAGGGCTCTACTGCTTTTGTACTACCTCAAAACCAGAACTTAACATTGGAGTTGCAGAAACTACCTGAACATTGCAAAATCAAATTCAGGCAAATTTCTTCAAAAATCTTCTCCAGATCCTGTAGGCAGAATCTTTTGATATTTGGTATGCAACATTGTGGGGTGGATCTGATTCCAGTTTGTTCAAATTGGCCACCTGGATTCATATTTGGGCTCACTATAGAAGCCCAAATTCGAACTTTGTGCATTTCAGGCAAATTTCTTCAAAAATCTTCTCCAGATCCAGCAGGCAGAATTTTGTGATATTTGGTATGCAACATTGTGGGGTGGATCTGATTCAAGTTTGTTCAAATCAGCCCCCAGGGTTTATATTTGGGCTCAGTATAGGAGCCCAAATTTGAACTTAGTGCATTTCAGGCAAATTTCTTTGAAAATCTTCTTCTCAAGATCCAGCAGGCAGAATCTTGTGATATTTGGTATGCAGCATCCTTAGGGGGGTGAGATTCAAGTTTGTTCAAGCCATGTCCCTAGGTCCATATTTGGGCTCACTGTGGGAGCTTGAATTGTAACTTTGTTCAAAGTGAGGAATTTTCTTAAAAAATCTTCTTCAGATCCAGCAGTCGGAATGTTTGATATGTGGTGAGTAGCATCCTTGGGGGGGGGGGGGGGGGGGGGAGGGGGATTCAAGTGTGTTAAAGCCAAGTCCATGTGTCCATATTTGGGCTCCCTGTGGGAGCCTAAATTATAACTTAGTCAATATGAGGAATTTTTCTTTAAAAATCCTCTTCAGATTCAGCAGTTGGAATGTTTTGATATTTGGCATAGAGCAACCTTAGGGGGCTGAGATTCAAGTTTCTTCAAGCCAAGTCCCTTGGTTCATATTTGGGCTCACTGAATGACAACTTAGTTCAAAATGAGGAATTTTCTTTAAAAATCTTCAGATCCAGCAGATGGATGCTTTTGATATTTTTTATGCAGCATCCTTAGGGGGGTAAGATTCAAGTTTGTTCAAGCCATGTCCCTAGGTCCATATTTGGGCTGATTGTGGGAGCTCGAATTGTAACTTGGTTCAAAATGAGGAATTTTCTTTAAAAATCTTCTTCTTCAGATCCAGCAGTCGGAATGTTTTGATATTTGGTGTGCAGAATCCTTAGGGGTGTGAGATTCAGGTTTGTTAAAGCCAAGTCCCTGGGTTCATATATGGGCTCCCTGTGGGAGCCCGAATTATGACTTAGTTCAATATGAGGAATATTCTTTAAAAATCTTTTTTTAGATCCACTGGTCAGAATATTTGGATATTTGGTTTCAGCTTTTCTTAGGAGGAGCAGATGCAACTTGTGGAAATCAATTCTCTGGGTTGATATTTAGGCTACCATGTCAGGTGAGTGCCCTCAGGCCCCCTGGGGCCTCTTGTTTTATTTGTGCCCGGCGATTGACTGAAAAAAATAATAACCATCCCACTGCTCTGACTGACCAGTTAACCCTAATATTATGATATTAAGGCAGGGACCAGCCGTGAGGGTGACTAGGGCGATTATGTCGCCCTTCTAAGCCCAAAGTCGCCTAGAAAAATAGTCGGGGCGATTACAAGTCGCCCTCTAAAAATTGGCCAAAATGAGGAAAGGCTGAACTGAGTGATGCGAGGTTTACATGAAAACGATTATTTTAAAAAATCGAATGTGCTCGAGTGTGATAAATGGGCATTTTAATTCGTCAAATAAACGTCCATTTATTTGAAATCACACAACAATCAATTGTCCATTGTCGGTTTTGGCGGATTTTTTTTATTTCTATTTAGTTGCATTTCAGTCGGAGCTTCAAGTGTCGAAACGAAAATAGGTGACTTACGCGACTCAACAAAATCAGCCAGTTTGAAAGTAGGTTACGTTGCTTAGGATGCCGAAAATGTATACACAACGGACGTATTTTATAACACAGTATTTTCATTTCATTTTGCTGACGACTGTTAACTGTTCGGCTGTCTTTTCCCAGAAAAACACGAATGGAATTGAAACACATGAAAAAAAGCTTTCGTGATGACGATACGGATTTCGTAAAAGACACTCCACTATTCATCCAATATTGCAGCTCATTAAGTATATTACAGAGGCTGACAATAATAATAATGCTAAAACCTTGACTGTTTTCCTCGACTTTTCTAAAGCTTTTGACACATTAAATCATAATACATTCCTGAAGAAGCTCGAATGGTATGGGTTTAGGGGGATAACTAATGACTGGTTTAAAAGTTATTTATCTGGTAGAACACAATACATGAGCTACCGGGGTCAAATGTCAAATTTAGCTACTATTACCTGTGGCATCCCACAAGGTTCAGTTTTAGGTCCAATTTTATTTCTTTTATATATTAATGATATAAGTGAGTCAACATCCATAAATCTTTTACTGTTTGCTGATGACACGACTACGTGCACATCCGAATCTGACATAAATACTTTAACAAGTACAACAAATACCGAGCTGGATAAACTATCGAACTGGTGTTATGCAAATCGACTGGCATTAAATACAAAGAAAACAAATTACATTGTCACTAAAGTCAATTCTAGTCATACAATAACAAACATTATTCGTATAAATGATCAAAATATAAATAGAGTGGGATCTGATGAAAATATCAAATCTATAAAATTTTTAGGAATAAGACTTGACGACAAATTATCCTTCAATTGTCATGTTAATCATTTGTGCTCCAAAATCGCCTGTGTAAATTACGCTTTGAAAAAAGTAAAAAAATATCTTACCATTGAAGGCTTTGAGAACTATTTATTATGCACTTATCCAAAGTCATCTTGTATACGGAATTCAGGTATGGGGTAATTCTAGATCTCTTAAAAAACTTTTTTTAATGCAAAAACGCGCAATACGAATAATAGGCAATAAAAGGTACAACGCCCACACTGAACCACTATTTTCGAAATTTAATATTCTCACAGTATACGACTTGTTCAAATTACACAGTTTACTATTTGTTTTTGACTGGCATAAAGGAAATCTTCCATCATCGTTTAACTCATTTTTTGAAAGTGCTGATTCACATAGGCAGAGAATATCTCGACAATCAGGACTTCTCTACACTCATCGCACAAGAACTAAATCACTCGATAAACTTCCACCGTATTCCTTTGTGAAAATGTGGAATGATTTGGACCCGAAACTCCGCGTAATGGATAGCAGGAACTGTTTTAAAAAAGAAATAACTCATAGGCTTATTTCTTCATATTCTCAAATTGTAGAATGTGATAATCCATATTGTCCTACTGTTCCACCTAGTAAATGGCCCCGATATGAATCGTAGCAAGCACTACAGTTTTATGCAATTTGGACTCCCTTGCGCCTGGTACTTTTCTCGTCACACTGTGAACGTTAGTATGTGTCTGCTCACTTTTCCCACCTGGGGCTGACACCCATTCATTGGCCTACGATGTCTGTGCTGTGCTGAACGTAGTACTTCTATGCAGTGTGCAGTTCAGTCTGGGGTTATGACGTTTGAGAGCTGACAGGTGCTCGTCGTTGCTCGGCGGTTCTTTCCAGCTTCCTCCACCCATAAACCTATCACCGACACGATACGACCCTGGCTGTTAAAGTGTCCTTAATCACCAATACATTTAGCCATAGTGCATAAATATGTGACCTTAAACACCAATAAATAAATATCACCAATAAATAAATTAATTAATAACGCCTGTTGTCACAACTGTACTCTTGTGACAAGGTATACGTTTGCAACTTTTAGCAATCAGGTACAGGTGGGAAACAATAATCCTAATCCTCAAGCTCTTGTCAAACCGCCATTTATTACCAATAAAACCTCCCATGCCTCTGGTCCTGATCTTAGATCTTAGCCTTCTGTTGTGATGTGTTACTGTATTTCAATAGTCTACCCTGGTTCCTTCCTTCCTTATAAGGTTGTCCACAGCATCATGTCATGGCCACCCATATTCACCACCAGATTATTATTATTATTATTATTATTATTATTATTATTATTATTATTATCAACTCTTTTTCTCCTTTTCTTCTTTTTTGTGTCCTTTTACTACTCCTTTTCTTTTTTTTACCTTTCTTTGATTTTCTTTTACTCTTCTTCAAGGGGAAATCAGGAAGACAGCCAATATGGCTATGACTTTCCCTAGCAATATACTCTTATATACTATGTAATGATCTTTGTGACTTGTTTGACATTCTTGTGTTACTTTGTTATTGTAAACATATGTATGTAATTATGTATATTGCTGAATAAAATCAATCAAACCAAACCAATGCTGATGATTGGTTGATGCTCAACATCATTTTAAACTGTTGATCATTTTAAGATGTAACATAAGTACAAAATCAGGAAATCGCAATAATTCATGTCTCTGCCACAAATAGTGATGGATGCCATACATTTTCTGCAGCATGCTGGCCCTTGCTAAGATTAGGCTATAATTGCAACTAATTTGTATCTAAATTGCTGCAACACGGCCTAATTATTGTTCCTAAGGATTCATGTCGATTCATAAGGATGTTGTCCATAGGAGCAAAAACTTTGTTATGATACAACAGTTCATATATAAGCATAGTTGTGATACATATATATTTAGGTTACCTAACAGTTTGCCTGAATAAAGTGCAGGGAAACAAACGATAAGTTACCAAAGCCCAAATCAGCTGAACGATAAATGGGTTACGCAAAATTTTGAAAATAGAAGGCCTGTAGTACTTCTTAATCCAGATTTCTTCAGTATGTCTCCTAGTGAAAGCAGAGTTAGCATGATAAGTGTATGTGTGTGTGAGAAGGGGGGGGGGGGGGGGCACAGTCCATGGAGAACTACTTATTAAAGTTCATGCATCTAATGAATGACATAGTGTTCCAATATAGCTGCAGCAGGTATGTGGATAGAGGAACCTAAAGGGGGATGTGTCACCAAAATACCTGAATATTAGTTTTTTCCTTCCCACTTTCTCATATCTTTGTTGACCCCCACCCCAGGGTGCACTCCCTCTCCTCCCAGATTGGATCTTCCCCAGGCAGTCAGAGGATGCTTAATTTTTATTGCATTCTGAAGACACATTGTTCAGCTGATGACCCTTTGGATTCTGGTCAGAGGTCCCTTAGGTGAAACTTGTGTTTTGCTTTTTAACAGAATTTGAGCTTTGCTCTAGAAATTATGTGGTTGGAAACTTACCTCCCATCCCACTCCATATGTTCATGTATTCATGTATCAATTCAAACTCATTGTACTGTGTACTCAATTCTGTTTGCCAAAAAGAAAGTTGTGCATGGTGTGGCATATACATGTATGTTCAGTTCTGTTTAATGTGATGCTGAGTTTTGAACTGCTTCCAGGACGAGACAGCTTCAGAAATGAAACACCTTCTGTCTGCTGACACATGTTGTTTTGTGACTTAGAAAGTTATGAAAAATCATTGTCTTCCAGTTTCCTGATTTTGGCCCGATTGATTAATGAAAAAATTTATGTACCCTGTACTTGAAGCACATGTTTAATTGTTTTAGTCATTTAGAACAGTAAGAACACAATCAGAATGCAAATTTCATTCTTGCTTGTCATTCTGTTGTTTTTTATTAGCTCAACTTGACAAAGTCAAGCTGAGCTATTGCCATCACTTCTCGTCCGTCGGACGTACGTATGTACGTTAGTACGTTAGTACGTACATCCACAATTTCCTTTGGCACACCTCACAGGTCGCATTTATGATCAGATTACTTTGAAACTTGGTATGCTTGTTTGGGGTGACCTCTAGATGGGAGCTATCGATTTTCTTCAATTTCCATCAAAAAATGTTGCCGCGGCCAACGTTCTTAGAACTTAGTTTAGTCAAACCACAATATTTCCCTTTGGCACACCCTACAGGGCACATTTATGATTTGATTGCTTTGAAATCTGGTATGCTTATTTAGGGTGACCTCTAGATGGGAGCTATCGATTTTCTTCAATTTCCGGCAAAAAATGTTGACACGGCCAACGTTCGAAGAACTTAGTTTAGTCAGACCTCAATATTTCCCTTTGGCACACCCTACAGGGCCCATTGATGATCAGATTGCTTTGAAACCTGGTATGCTTGTTTGGGGAGACCTCTAGATGGGAGCTATCGATTTTCTTCAATTTCTGTCAAAAAATGTTGCCGCGGCCAACGTTCTTAGAACTTAGTTTAGTCAGAAGACTCAATATTTCCCTTTGGCACACCCTACAGGGTACATTTATGATCGAATTGCTTTGAAACCTGGCATGCTTATTTGGGATGACCTCTAGATGGGAGCTATCAATTTTCTTCAATTTCCGTCAAAAAATGTTGCCGCGGCCAATGTTCTTAGAACTTAGTTTAGTCAAACCACAATATTTCCCTTTGGCACACCCTACAGGGCACATTTATGATTTGATTGCTTTGAAACCTGGTATGCTTATTTAGGGTGACCTCTAGATGGGAGCTATCGATTTTCTTCAATTTCCGGCAAAAAATGTTGCCACGGCCAACGTTCGTAGAACTTAGTTTAGTCAGACCTCAATATTTCCCTTGGGCACACCATACAGGGCCCATTTATGATCAGATTGCTTTGAAACCTGGTATGCTTGTTTGGGGAGACCTCTAGATGAGAGCTATCGATTTTCTTCAATTTCTGTCAAAAAATGTTACCGCGGCCAACATTCTTAGAACTTAGTTGAGTCAGAAGACTCAATATTTTCCTTTGGCACACCCTACAGGGCACATTTATGATTTGATTGCTTTGAAACCTGGCATGCTTGTTTGGGGTGACCTCTAGATGGGAGCTATCGATTTTCTTCAATTTCCATCAAAAAATGTTGCCGCAGCCAACATTCTTAGAACTAAGTTTAGTCAGACCACAATATTTCCCTTTGGCTCACCCTACAGGGCACATTCATGATTAGATTGCTTTGAAACCTGGTATGCTTATTTACGGTGACCTCTAGATGAGAGCTATCGATTTTCTTCCATTTCCGTCAAAAAAAGTTCTTAGAATTTAGTCTAGTCAGACCACAATATTTCCCTTTTGTACACCCTATAGGGCACATTTATGATCGGATTGCTTTGAAACCTGGCATGCTTGTTTGGGGAGGCCTCTAGATGGAAGCTATCGATTTTCTTCGGTTTCTGTCAAAAAATGTTGCCACTGGCAAAAAAAATGACATTGGTACCAATGATCATCAATTTTGCCATTTCATTTATAACTTACCAAGTTCAAGTTTGTCAAGTTGAGCTACGGTGTCATTGACACTTTCAATGTAAACTTGTGAAAGTCCAGGCTCTAACAGAAACTTATCAGGAATATATATATATACATGTAGGCCAGATATATTGGGATGGGTTGGGTACTCTTTTCATCCCCCCCCCCCCCCACCCCCCAGCACACACACACTTACAAACCAAGAACAGTAAAAATAATTCATCCATGTATCAAATATTTCAAAATGAATCTAGGCTATAAAATGACAAATGGAAAACTTTCGGACTTTCATGCAGGTCATATTTCAATATTTATTAGTGAAATTATTTCAGTACAGTGTTTGGTTGTACAGCTTGGAATTACCAGTTACTATTAGTCATTCAGCGTCCCTGTTGATTGTTAGTTTTTAACTCACCTGACTTTCAGTCAGGGGAGCTGTAGTGATCACTCACCGTCCGCCGTCCGTGAACATCTTGTTTGTGTCTTCTCCTCCCAAACCGCTGAACCAATCTAATTGATATTTGAGATAATAGTTTGTTATGACATCGCATTTTGATTTTGTTCAAATCAAGTTGTCTCGCCCCTCGGTAGGGCCACGCTCATAAAGTATGCTTAAATCTTAAAAAATCTTCTTCTTGTGAACCAGCAGTAGCAGAGACTTGATATCTGGTGTGCTGCTTCCTTTTGAGGTGTAGACTCAGATTTGCTCAAGAGAAGTTCGAGGAGCAATATTTGCCTTCGTTATGGGAGGGGCAAGAATTTTTGCCCCACCCAAAATTTCTATTTTCCAAAACCAAGAGGCAGATTTGAACCAAATTGATATGAGGGCTCATTGGGTCATAAGTACTTAATTTATGCCAAAAAATTTTTTTTTCCTGTCGCCCCATGGGAACCACAGGAGCTAAAAATAGAATAAAATTAAAACACCCATATCCCCAAAAATACACGGCACTGAGAATTCTTATTTGGTGTGAAGCTTCCTTATAACCAACAGAAATGGTAAAAAAAAATTGCTATCAGTTTTATCATGGGGTACTTTTTTGGGACTTTGAAAAAGTGCTAAGTCAGCATTTTCTAACACTGTGGGTAATGGGAAAACATTTAAGACTACTTTTCTCCCAAACCACTGCTCCAAAAGCTTTCAAATTTCACATATAACATCTTTGGAAGATTGTTTCACATGTTTATTGAAATCAAATCCCTGGGTCCATATTTGGGCTCTCTAATGTTTAAATGTTTAAATTAGTGCAGTATGAGGAATTTTCTTTAAAAATCTTCTTCTTCACATCTAACGATCAGAATCTTTTGATATTTGGTATGCAGCTTGCTTAGGGGGGTGAGATTCAAGTTTGTTCAAGCCAAGTCCCTGGGTTCATATTTGGGCTCACTGTGGGAGCCGGAATTATAACTTAGTTCGAAATGAGGAATTTCTTTAAAAAATCTTCTTCTTCAGATCCAGCAGTCGAATGTTTTGATATTTGGTATGCAGCATCCTTGGAGGGGGGTGGGGGTGGGGGGGGGGGGGTACTTGGGGGAGGGGGGTGAGATTCAATTCAAGTTTGTTCAAGCCATGTCCCTATGTTCATATTTGGGCTCCCTGTGGGAGCCCAAATTGTAACTTAGTTCAAAATGAGGAATTTTCTTTAAAAATCTTCTTCTTCAGGTCAGATCCAGCAGTCGGAATGTTTTGATATTTGGTATGAATCATCCTTGGGGGGAGGGGGGGGGGGGGGGGGGTTGAGATTCAAGTTTGTTGAAGCCAAGTCCCAGGGTTCACATTTGGGTTCCCTGTGAAAGCCTGAATTATAACTTAGTTCAATATGAGGAATTTTTCTTTAAAAATCTTATTCTTTAGATCCAGCGGTCGGAATGTTTTGATATTTGGTATGCAGCATCCTTAGGGGGTTGAGATTCAAGTTTGTTGAAGCCAAGTCCCTGTGGGAGCCCGAATTATAACTTAGTTCAATATGAGGAATTTTTAGCTCACCTGAGCAAAGCTCAAGGTGAGCTTTACTAATCGCTTTCCCTCCGTTGTCCGTCCGATGTCCGTCGTCTGTCGTCCGTCGTCGTCCGGCGTAAACTTTACAAAACCAACTTCTCAGAAGAAACCACTGGCCCAATATTTTTTAAATGTTGGGTAAATGTTTATTACCTAATGTCAATTCAGATTTGTTCAAATGAAGTTGCCCCTCCTCCTGGGTGGGACCATGCCCCAAGGGGCACCAAAATCTTCTTCTCATGAACCAGCGGTAGCAGAGACTTGATATTTGGTATGCAGCTTCCTTTTGAGGTGTAAAATCAAGTTTGTTCAAGAGAAGTTTGTCGGGCATTATTTGCCTTCGTTATGGGAGGGGCAAAAATTTTGGCCACGCCTAAAATTTCTATTTTCTGAACCGTGAGGTCGATTTGAACCAAATTTGATATGAGATGATAATGGGTCATAAGTAGTTGATTGATGCAAAAAAAATTTTTCTCATTGCCCCGTGGGAACCTCGGGAGCTAAAAATAGGAAAAACCTTAAAACTGCCATATCTCCAAAACTACATGGCACAGAGAATTCTTATTTTGTATAAAGCTTACTTTTATCCAATAGAATAGAATGGTTAAAAAAAATCCCTATCGGTTTGATCACAAGGTACTTTTTTCAGGACTTTGAAAAAGTGCTGAGTCAGCACTTTTTAATTAAAACACTGTAGGCAATGGGAAAAACATTAAAAAATCTTCTTCTCCAGATCCAGCAGGCAGAATCTTTTGGTGTTTGGTATGCAACATTGTGGGGTGGATCTGATTCAAGTTTGTTCACATCGGCCCCCTGGATTCATATTTGGGCTCACTATAGAAGCCCGAATTCGAACTTAATGCATTTCAGGCAAATTTCTTAAAAACTCTTCTTCTCCAGATCCAGCAGGCAGAATCTTTTGATATTTGGTATGCAACATTGTGGGGTGGATCTGATTCAAGTTTGTTCAAGTCGGCCCCCTGGGTTTATATTTGGGCTCAGTATAGAAGCTTGAATTCGAACTTTGTGCATCTTAGGCAAATTTCTTAAAAAATCTTCTCCAGATCCAGCAGGCAGAATCTTTTGATATTTGGTATGCAACATTGAGGGGTGGATCTGATTCAAGTTTGTCCAAATCGGCCCCCTGGATTCATATTTGGGATCAGTATAGAAGCCCGAATTCGAACTTAGAGCATTTCAGGCAAATTTCTTAAAAATTCTTCTTCTCCAGATCCAGCAGGCAGAATCTTTTGATATTTGGTATGCAACATTGAGGGGCGGATCTGATTCACGTGTGTTCAAATCGGCTCCCTGGATTCATATTTGGGCTCACTATAGAAGCTCGAATTCGAACTTAATGCATTTCAGGCAAATTTCTTAAAAACTCTTCTTCTCCAGATCCAGCAGGCAGAATCTTTTGATATTTGGTATGCAACATTGTGGGGTGGATCTGATTCAAGTTTGTTCAAGTCGGCCCCCTGGGTTTATATTTGGGCTCAGTATAGAAGCTTGAATTCGAACTTTGTGCATCTTAGGCAAATTTCTTAAAAAATCTTCTCCAGATCCAGCAGGCAGAATCTTTTGATATTTGGTATGCAACATTGAGGGGTGGATCTGATTCAAGTTTGTCCAAATCGGCCCCCTGGATTCATATTTGGGATCAGTATAGAAGCCCGAATTCGAACTTAGAGCATTTCAGGCAAATTTCTTAAAAATTCTTCTTCTCCAGATCCAGCAGGCAGAATCTTTTGATATTTGGTATGCAACATTGAGGGGCGGATCTGATTCACGTGTGTTCAAATCGGCTCCCTGGATTCATATTTGGGCTCACTATAGAAGCTCGAATTCGAACTTAGTGCATTTCATGCAAATTTCTTAAAAAATCTTCTTCTCCAGATCCAGCAGGCAGAATCTTTTGATATTTGGTATGCAACATTGTGGGTGGATCTCATTCAAGTTTGTTTAAATCGGCCCCCTAGATTCATATTTGGGCTCACTATAGAAGCTCGAATTCAAACTTAGTGCATTTCAGGCAAATTTCTTTGAAAATCTTCTTCTCAAGATCCAGCAGGCTGAATCTTTTGATATTGGATATGCACCATGCGTAGGGGTGTAAGATTCAAGTTTGTTCAAGCCAAGTCCCTGGGTTCATATTTGAGCTCACTGTGGTAGCCAGAATTATAACTTAGCTCAAAATGAGGAATTTTCTTTAAAAATCTTCTTCAGATCCAGCAGTTGGAATGTTTTGATATTTGGTATGCAGCATCCTTAGGGGGTGAGATTCAAGTTTGTTCAAGCCATGTCCCTAGGTTCATATTTGGACTCACTGTGGGAGCTTGAATTGTAACTTAGTTCAAAATGAGGACTTTTCTTTAAAAATCTTCTTCTTCAGCCATGTCCCTAGGTCCATATTTGGACTCACTGTGGGAGCTCGAATTGTAACTTAGTTCAAAATGAGGACTTTTCTTTAAAAATCTTCTTCTTCAGATCCAGCAGTCGGAATGTTTTGATATTTGGTGTGCAGCATCCTTGGGGGGTGAGATTCAAGTTTGTTAAAGCTAAGTCCCTGGGTTCATATATGGGCTCCCTGTGGGAGCCTGAATTATAACTTAGTTCAATATGAGGAATATTCTTTAAAAATCATTTTTTTTTAGATCCACTGGTCAGAATCTTTGGATATTTGGTATAAGCTTTTCTTAGGAGGAGCAGATGCAACTTGTTGAAATCAATTCTCTGTGTTGATATAAATTTAGGCTACGATGTCAGGTGAGCCCCCTCAGGCCCCTTGGGGCCTCTTGTTTAATTAAATATCTGTTTGCGTAATTGGGATACCTTGTTAGCTCACCGAAGGGATCTCAACTTATCACTTGCCATCCGTCGTCGTCCGTTGTCGTCCGTCGTCTGTCGTCGTGAACATTTTTCAAACGACTTCTCCTCTGAAACCACTGGTCCGATTTTTAATATGTCGCACCGTCGAAGTCTAATCTGATCTTTCATTTTTCCAGCAGCAAAGTACGAAATTAGGCGACATAACACTAATATGATGAATACTCATTCTCCATACATGTTCCCACATTCGACAAGAATAATATGCCTTCACATTCATGTTAGATGTATAAATTTCCTATACTTACTGTCGAATTACGTATTAAATACCAATAATTAAATAAAAACATTTTTTTCAAGCGGTAATGTTACAGCGGTTGGAAAATTGTTAAAAATCGCATCCCATTTCCGGGAACGGACCTCAGCGGTATTGCAACGACTGCCACGTCATTTGACTTGGTGTGCACTACATTATCGGTATTCCGTTTTTCACTCTGCGTTTTTCTATCAACCCATCTTCCGGTTCAACAGTTTGTTTTGAGTTGAAAAAATTGCAGTGCAAATGACGCCTAAATAATTCAAAATATCGATTTATTTGCCAGAAAATGACCACTAGAATGAAGAAAAATGTGTTTTACACAACTGTCAATTGGAAGTAGGAACCAGGTGGGCAAATTTGATCTTTAATTGAGGTCCAACCGTTCAGCGAGAGTCTCTCGCTGAACTTTGCTGCTGGAAAAACGAAAGATCAGATTAGACTTCGACGGTGCGACATATTAAAAATCAAAAAATAATAAATTCGGAGCACAGGCGAAGGCTAATATTATTGGACTAATATTTGGCATGCAACATCCTTAGTGGGGTAAGATTCAAGTTTGTTCAAGCCATGGCCCTAGTTCCATAGAATTTGTCTCTCATGACTTCATTCCTTTGTAGTGTTGATGAAACATGTCTAACTGAATGTGACCCCCAAATACTTCTTTGAAACACTTTGGTCGGTGAGCGATTAAGGCTCCTTGGGGCCTCTTGTCTGAATCAAACAGTTATGAGAACAATCCTCTCCACGTACTGTAATAAAATAAATGCTTATTTTGTAACTAGAAGATAGGAAAATGTCCAATTCTTGTTAATTATATACTCTTGTTAATTGAATATTTTTCTCTGGCAAAGTGGCTATTCATTTAACAGGGTTCCACTGTGTTAACATCATCAGTCAAGTACCTAAAGATCAAATTAGCTCATTTTCAGTTATTTAGGGAAAATAATGTGGATTACTTGTTTAGGCAATATTAGGTAGAGAATTAACTTAGAAAATCAAAGTGAAATTTATTTTGGTGTGAAGAAATACCATTGCATTTTTATATATTATGTATACTCCTTTTATATTTTTTATCCACAGGTAAACTTGATGTTATTGATGAGAGGACTGTGAAAAGCTATAATATTAAAGCATTGAAAATATTAGCATTGAAAGTAGCTGCACATTTGAAGTGGAACTTAGTTATACTTGAAAAAAGGTATGATTAAAATTACAGGAATGAGGAACAGAAATAGATTAACTTGTAAGGGCCTAGGCATTTTTCTTTTGAAATTGCACAGAAGTTTTCTAAAATTTGTACAAGCCCATTAGTTTTCTCCTTCCTTTTTTCACCCCTGTATTGGTATTTGTAGTACTCTCCATGTTCAGCCTAATTATCTGTTCATCTATCTCTCTTTTTGTCCGTTCATCAATAACTCTTGAATCATATATCACCTATTAGCGAGTTACTTGTTCATTGGCTACAGGTCCTAACAGTCTAACAGTAATGGATTTAGTAACTTTCTGGTATCTATCTACTTTTAGTTTCTTTCCTGTGTTCTCAGATGTGGATTTAACACTTTACTTAAATTACCAGCACAAACCAGCCAGTGTTGCTCATGAAAATCATCATTCAAATGTAATTATTTGTTTCGCTTTTTTCTTCGAAAACAAAGCTTATGATCTTCAATGGAATGAGCTGTATAAATGAATAAAGGAGTTTTGAAAGTAGAACCACCTTGAACTCTTCTATTCTCAGTTGTCCAAAACAGGTGACCCAATTATAGAAGATTTCAAAAAGGGGAGTCTCTTTATAGGATTTTGAGAACATCAGAATGACTCAAATCAAATTGAATTATAAAGACAATTTCTAATCATATCTAATTTTGAAGCTTAGCAGGGCCATATTTATAAGTACAGTTCTGTTCCCTCTGGCTGCAAATTATGCACATCATTGCACCTCTCACTTCTAGTTCAATGAACCTGTTTACAGCCTTTGTAACTTGGTTCCATGGTAGCATACTTTCTCTGCTAACTAAAGATTTATAAGATAGGATATGGTCATACTAGGAACTTATTTCCAACCTCAGATATGAAAAAAAGCTGAATCTATGTAAAGAAAATAAAATCTAATCCTTGCATCAATATCGAATCAATCAAATTGAATCCTGAAGCCTCGCATACTCCCACTATCTATACATGAAGCTGCCCATCCATCAATCTGTCTTTTGTTTATTCCATCCATCTACAATGCATTTGGAGTGTGGCATACTGATAATACATTTTAGTTGACAGATATGGTGTCACATGAGATGAAGTGAGAACAATATTGGGCAAGGCTTTAGCTGAGCCTAATATTGTTCTTGTTAACCCTCATGTGACACAGTATCTGCCAACTACATGTCTCACCTAATGTATTTCTTATGCCAGCCTATGAAGTGTTTGCAAACCATTTCATGTTTTAATTAAATTTTCCTGTGAGCATTCATTTGTTTACAAAAGAAGACAAATTGTGATGCAGTTCAAGATGAGTGATCCAACATCTCATTGGTTGCCAAGAAAATTATTGATTTATTGCCTTTGATAATTGTGGCACAATTACAATCCTGCCTGCTTTCCAATGCTTTGAACCGAAAACAAACTTTCTAATGTGCCAATTAGCTGAACTCACGATGAAAAACAAAATGGCAGATGGTGACATTGCTGTTGTTTTAATCTTTGAGGCAAATCATCAATTTTAGTGTTTCATCAATTTTAGTGTTTAGATGTGACTGTTTTCAGCAATATGTATGCCACAAATGTAGTAACCAATCAAAATAGACTACAGTCCTGTAATTGGGATCTTGAAACTGTCCTTGACACGAATACATGTTTTCAAATTAAATACAATTTAACTTGTAAAATTGTGTATGATTTCTCAGACTATTGATTCATTCACTCAGTTTTTTAAATTTATTTCGAATTGTATTTTGAGTGACAAGCCTTAGTTTGGAAGCTTTTACACATCTTCTGCATTTTGTACCAGTCTTCACAATGAATATTCACTATTGGAGAACTGATTGACTTTAACTGCCCAAGGCGAAAGACATCAAAAAACTGTAGGCTATTACATATCTGTTTTCATTTGAAAGTTAAACTCATGAAATATGTATATGGTCCTTGGAAGGTTGGTCTGTTAAAAATGTGATTGCAATGGCAGTCTCTTTCTCGATCAGCTCGTGATGTGGTCTTGATACAGTTATACCAGTTGATCTAGATGTCATAAATAAATTATTGTGAAATCAACTCAGCTCAGTATTTATATTTATTTATTTATTGGCGTTTAAGGTCACATAAACTCTGCCCAAAGGAATACAAAATGAAAATTGAACCTGGTAAAAATTCACATTCTGTTATTATAATAACAGTACTGTATATTGTACATATAATTTGTTTACATCACATGCCAGTACATTTTGTTCACCTTCCATTCACCTAAGAAGAAGTTGGGTGACCAATTTTTCATTTGGAAAGTTTACTGGATTTTGAACCAGGCTTCCCAAGGGGGGCCATGGATGCAAGAAACAGCCTTCAGTCTGACTAATGGTTAATCAAGGTCTTGAAATCCTGGAAAATGTGTCAGCAGGCTTTGAAAAGCTCAGAATATCTATGAAATAAAAATGCTGATGAAGCACGTAATAATATAGTTTTATGGGTCATAGTTCGTGAAGGCTTGATCTTGATTGCGATCCTCTGGTCATCAACCCCCCCCCCCACACACACACACACCCCTCCCCCTCCCACCCCTTGGCATGATTTTAAACATGTTTTTAGACTCAGTTTCTTTGTATTTGAAATTAGGCTTTTACCACATACTTTGTTACTTTAATTCTTGCATGCTCAATACAACTTAATGATTGCATTTACATCAGTGAATTCTTTTATTGGTTTTAAGAAATATTTAACCTTTTTTCTGCAGTCAATTTTACTTAGTATTCCCAGCTTAAAGTTTATAGTTTTGCTTTTCAACGTTGTACCTTTAATTCTTCAAATACTGTGTTACAACGTCTATGTTTTTCATTTGGGGCAAGGTCTACTGAACCTGTACACAGTGGTTTCAAATAATATTGGCATTAATTTAACCCTTTTCAAGATGGTTTTCGAACTTAGTTTCTTTAAATTTGTAATTAGGCTTCAACCGCATACTTTGTTACTTTTTATTTCCCCACAAGGGAGGGATATAGCATAGAGCTCCAAAGGTCGGTCTATCTGTCCATCCATCTGAACTTTGTTTATGGCATAACTTGAACAATAGTTAACAGATTTCAATTCTTTTTGGTATATGTCTCTATAGCAACAATGTCTACGTCAAGTAACCATATATCCATTTTTTTGTATATAACTCTTTGGGAACAATGTCTACCTCAAGTTTGATGACCACTATTATCCAATGAAAATTATCTGAGTTATTACCTGAACCCCTAACCCCCCTCCACCCCCCCCCCCCCCCCCTGCCCCACCAATGAAGCATTTTTTTTTCTTTGCTCAGAAATGCATTTTGAAGGATTTAGAATGACTACATGCAGAAAAAAAATTTACTCCTATAACTCCCCCCCCCTCCCCTCCCCCCCCCTCTTGGTGCCAATTAGGCAATTTTTTTTTCTTTGCTCTAAAATGCATTTTGCAGGATTTAGAGTGACTACATACAGAAAAAAAAGTTGACTCCTATAACCCCTGCTACCCTCTCCCCCCTTACATGTATGCAGCTTTTTTTCATTACCTGAGCTGCACTGTTTGAAATATAAAGAAATGCCTTCTGCAGCATACTTCTGTTGTTTTACAAAAAGCAATACAGACGGGAAGGAAATGAGAGTGAGGGACTTTGATGTTGTTTCCAAAACTTTGTGGGAGATGGGTAGAATCAATCTATCCCTCCCTCCTCTCCATGTTATCCAAAGATAAATCCAATTCTAATTATACAACTCTCTTTAAATTTGATATTGATTTTTTCAACAAGAAAACACATGTGCTCTTTGAATTTGAAGTACAGTCTTTTAAAACTTAAACCATAAATTTTAAGTTAAAAATTTCAACTTATATTGACTGCAGTTATATTTCCTAATCAACAGAGCTATGCAGCTGATGATCTAACTACAAATTTTGTTGGCATTTTCAGAAAACACATAATTTTATACTTTCTTTCAGAAAGATGAAACAAGCAGAACATTTTTCTTGTCACTTTTTACCAAAATTATTTTTCAGTAGTACATGTATTAGAATAGAAGATTTTAGAAAGAGAATGTTTTAATGTACTGCATCTTGAACCCTTTACCTAACAACAAATTATTTTCTGAAATATCAAACTTTTTCATTTTTAGCTCAACTTTGACGAAGTCAAATTTGAGCTATTGTCATGGCCCGTCGTCCGTCTGTCCGTCTGTCCGTCTGTCCGTACGTCAACAATTGGCTATGGCTCAGGCTAGAGGTCGTATTTATGAACCGATCTTTACGAAACTTCTTGTGTACCTTTGTTATGACCCTGGGACTGGAACGAGTGTTTTTAGGTGTGGTCCAAAATTCAAGATGGCTGCCAGTGGCCATTTTGTACCGATGATGCAAAAATCAGTTTTTTGTACAGAACTTCTGTATGAAAGTTCTGATTTGAATAAAGTTTTGTATAAATGTTTAGTACCATGGGATACATCACATATAATACAGGTTTTTTTCTCGTGCGTAAATTATGCAAATTAGACTGACTTTGATTTATTTAGTGTTACTTTCAGAGCTGTAAGTGCCAAGCTGCTATGGCTCGGGCTAGAGGCCGTATTTATGAACCGATCTTTACGAAACTTCTTGGGTACCTTTGTTATGACCGTGGGACGAGAACGAGTGTTTTTGGGTGCGGTCAGAAATTCAAGATGGCTGCCAGCCACCATTTTGTACCGACGATGCAGAAATCTGTTTTTTGTACAGAACTTCCATATGAAAGCTCTGATTCGAATAATTTTTTGTATGAATGTTTAGTACCATGGGATACATCACATATAATACGGGTTTTTTTCTCGTACGTAAATTGTGCAAATTAGACTAATTTTGATGTTTTTTGGGGTTACTTTCAGCACTGTAAGTGCAAATGCCAATACGGCTCGGGCTAGAGGCCGTATTTATGAACCGATCTTTACGAAACTTTTTGGGTACCTTTGGTATCACCATGGGACGAGAACGAGTGTTTTTGGGTCCGGTCCGAAATTCAAGATGGCCGATGGGAGCCATTTTGTACAAAATTAGGTGCAATCAGATTTTTGCACATAACTTCCATATGAAAGCCCTGATTTGAATAATTATTTTGTGTGAATGTTTAGTACCATGGGATGCATCACATATAATACGGGTTTTTTTCTCGTGCAGAAATTATGCAAATTAGATGAACTTTGATTTTTTCAGTGCGACTTACACACAGTAAGTACACATGTCAATACGGCTCAGACTAGAGTCTGTATTTATGAACTGATCTTCACGAAATGTCTTGGGTACCTTTATTATCACCTTGGGACGAGAACGAGTGTTTCTGGATGCGGTCTAAAATTCAAGATGGCTGCCAGTGGCCATTTTGTACCGAAAATAGGTCTAATCAGTTTTTTGTACACATCTTCTATACAGCTCAGACTAGAGGCCATATTTATGAACCAATCTTTACGAAACTTCTTGGGTACCTTTGTTATCACCGTGGGATGAGAGCGAGTGTTTTTGGGTGTGGTCCGAAATTCAAGATGGTCACCAGCAGCCATTTTGTACCAAAATTAGTGCAATCAGTCTTTTGTATAGAACTTCTGTATGAAAGTTCTGATTTGAATAAATTTTTGTATGAATGTTTAGTAACATGGAATACATCACATATTGTAAGGTGTTTTTTTTCGTGCAGAAATTATGCAAATTAGATGAACTTTGATTTATTCAGTGCTATTTACACAATGTAAGCACACATGTCAATACGGCTCAGGGTAGAGGCTGTATTTATGAACCGATCTTCACAAAACTTCTTGGGTACCTTTGTTATCTCCTTGGGATGAGAATGAGTGTTTCTGGGTACGGTCCAAAATTCAAGATGGCTGCCAGTGGCCATTTTGTACCGAAATTAGGTCCATTCAGTTTTTTGTCACAAGTTCTATACAGCTCGTATTTATGAACTGATCTTCACAAAACTTCTTGAGTACTTTTGTTTTCACCTTGGGACAGGAACGAGTGTGTTTTGGGGTGCCTTTGTTATCACTGTGCTATGAGAACAAATATTTTGGGGTTCAGTCAGACCCACTCTGGGACTCAAAGATTTTTTCTAGTTCAGCATCTGACTGTCACCCACCTTTACAATACTTTACCTATACATTTGTTACAGGCAATGGTCAGTATTCATGTACAGACCGTTACAATACTTTATATGTACCTTTGTTATCAGGTCATTACCTAGATGTTTGTCATTGCTGTGTCACATACTATACATGTACATGTCTTTGTCTTGACAAGTTGAGCTACAGTGTCATTGACACTTTCATTTATTTCAAACCATTGCTTATTAGTCCTTATTGGAACAAGCTTACCAAGCTTGTTCCATTAATAGGTCATGAGGTATGTTTTGGGGTAGAAAAATGAAAAAATAAAATTTGAATAGCAATACTACTCAAAGTTTGCTAAGCACCAAGTACATCCAACTACCTGTTTTACGTTTTAGTTGAAATATTGTAATGAAAAGAGTATATATTTTTTATTTAATTATATCTTTAATGATTTAAGTACACAAATTAAGATTTTATTTGTGTTTGACATTATTTTTTAGCTTTTGAATATGATAACCATGGAAAATGGATATTATTGGTAAAAGAGGAAATTTTTCAATATGCCAAAAAGTTGACTGAGCGAACTGGTATGGCTTCAATATCGAGTATGAAACCCATTACTGTTAATTACAGCTTGACAACGCCTTCTCATGCTCCCAATCAGGTTCCTGGTGGTCCTTTGTGGGATGTTGTTCCATTCTTGGACCAGCATGGCACCAAGCTCCTGGACACTTCTTGGCTGGACTGGATGGACTGAAATTGCAAGCTCAACTCATTCCAGACATGTTCGATTGGATTGAGGTCAGGGGATCTTGCTGGTCAGTCCATACGCTCAAACCCTTCCCTTTGTTGGTACTCCTTGACAGCATGGGCAACATGAGGACAGGCATTATCATCCATCAGAATAGAATGAATCTATCACCCATTGCACCTGCATACAATCTGACGTGGACATCCAGGATCTCATCAATATACCGTTGTGCAGCCAATGTACCATGTTCAAAGACACAGAGCTCTGTACGTCCGTCCCAGCTGATGCCACCCCAGACCATGATTGACCCTCCACCATAGCGGTCATGCTCCACAATGTTGGCTGCATGGAATTGCTCTCCTGGTCTTCTCCATACCCTAGAACGCCTATCTGTGTGGTCTAGGCAGTACTTTGACTTATTTGTAAAAAGGACAGGTCGCCAATCTTCTCTGGTCCATCCAACGTGGTCCATGGCCCATTCATATCGTGCCTGGTGGTGTTTCCTGAACAGCGGAATGCGAATACATGGTCTTCTCCATCGGAGACCACCCTCGGGCAACCTTGCCCGGATAGTCTGTGTTGAAACATTTAACCCGCATGCATTCTGCAGGTCACTGGGTTGCTGTGGCAAAGCGCTTCCTACGTGCATGAATGATCAAAAACCAGTCTTCAGCTGCAGATGTTGCCCTGTCTCTGCCACCACCATGCCTTTTTTGCTGGTGTGCCATACTGCTGAAATCTTGCCCAGGCTCTGGTGATCACCGTATGGTGCACACCAAGGGCTTCACCAACCTGACGATGGGTAGCTCCTTGCTCCACCATCCCTACAGCCTGCCACATTTCTGTTTCAGACAAATGTCTTCTTACATTTGCATTTGCCATATTCAGTCATTAAATTACAAGGGTTTGTGTTGAAATGAAGATTGAATACCCTACACATGTCATGTACATGTAGACAGTACACGAAAACATCATGAAAATCAAGGGGTACATGCTTTCCATGACTGTCACAAAAAGTCTGCCTGTCAAGAGAGCTAATGTAAACACTGGGGACCGTCTCAATACATTCCTCAATCATATCCACCCAAAATATCGCAAATATGTCACAAGCAAATTTCACAATGATGTGATAAATATTTGGTGCTTAGCAAACTTTGAGTAGTATATATCACGAGTGCAGATATGGCAGATTCATTAGGTAAACGGTTAACAAAAACTAGCACAGACTATTTTGTGTCTAAGCATTGTCATTGCTGGGACAGTCGACCTTGATGCATGACATCACTCTAGTATTCTTTTGTTATTTCTTCCAGAACCATGGTTTCCTTTAACGATGATTAAACCTAGTGTCTTAATTTCTAATTTGTCTTTGCCTGCATTACAACAATTGCAACAGTGGTTCTTTCTATCTGTGTGTTCAAAATTGAATGGCTGTATGAGCTCTGTCAAACAAGATCTTGGAGAATAAATGCTCAGTTTATCTCCTGAAGACAGGAAAGTTGCCACATCCCTCTCAGTTGAAAACGCCTGTTAACTGAAAAATGTTCATGGGTAATGTGGCCATTCAATTAACAGAGTTCCACCAGGCCTTGATTTGTTTGGTTTCACATCGCTAAATGCGAATCAAAAATTGCGAGCTGTGATGCAATAGCTGGAATTGATTAGCGTTTTTTAGCTTAACGTAACAAAGTCAAGATAAGCTATTGCCATCACGCATGCAGATGTCTGTTAGTCTGTTAGTCTGCGAGTCTGTTCACATTTTCCTTTAGCACAGGTTACACCCAATAGTTCTAGTCCGATTGTCACGTAATTTCATATGCAGGTTTGAGGTGATGTCTAGATGAGAAAATCCCCTTTTGGTCGCGATCGGTCAACCGTGATAGCTGCCCGAGCCCAAAACCCCAAAACCTTTAGCACAGTCTACAGGTTGCATTTATGAAGGGATTTCATTGTAACTTGGTAGGATGCCTCTGTATAATATCTAGATGAGAACGTCCTCTTTAGGTCATGCCCTGTCAACCATTATGGCTACCCAAGCCCGAAACCCAAAAACTTTTAGCTCAGTCTACAGGTCATATTTAATATGGAGGGATTTCATTGTAACTTTGTAGGATGACTCAGTATGATGTCTAGATAAGAACTTCCCCATTTGGTCGCGATCTGTCAACTGGGACGACTACTCGATCCCAAAACCAGAAAACATTTAGCACAGTCTACAGGTCGTATTTATTGAGGGATTTTAATGTAACTTGTTAGGTTGACTCTATATAATGTCTAGATGAGAATGTCCCCTTTTGGTTGCATTGATTCAGCCGTGACGGTTGCCCAAGCCCAAAACCTTTAGCACAGTCTACAGGTCGTATTTATGAAGGGATTTCATTGTACCTTGGTAGGATGACTCCAGATAATGCCTAGATGAGAATGTCCCCTTTTGGTCGCGATTGGTCAACTGTCACGGCTACGGGGACCCGAAGCCAGAAAACATTTAGCACAGTCTGCAGGTCGTATTTATGAAGGGATTTCATTGTAACATGGTAGGATGACTCCAGATAATGCCTAGATGATAACGTCCCCTTTTGATCGTGATCATTCAACCATGACAGCTGCCTGAGTCCAAAACCCAAAAAACTTTAGCACAGACTACAGGTCATATTTATGAAGGGATTTCATTGTAACTTGGTAGGATGACTCAGTATAATGTCTAGATGAGGACTTCCCCTTTTGGTTGCGTAGGGTCAACCGTGATGGCTACACAGTCCCGAAGACTGAAAACCTTTAGCACAGTCTACAGGCCATATTTATGAAGGGATTTCATTGTAACTTGATAGGATAACTAGTTTTGGAATAATTTCATTGTAACTTGGTAACTTTTGTTGACAGACATTAACTGTGAGGGCCACATACATTAACTGTGAGGGCCACATTAACCCACCCCTCAATTTTTTAGTATAGTCTACACCTCATATTATTTTTTTTTTAAAACATAGCATGCAGTATATAGAATTATATTGCCACTGATGGTGGTTGCATTTTATTGAGCTTCTGCAATATTGTCATTTTTTCTTGTGATACTGTTGGATTTATACTCTAGAATTAAGCAGATGGTGAAATCAATATACATGGATATGTTTGGTATAAATTTGACTGGATTTACATCTTTAAATTTTTGACTTTTGAAAGAAAAACTGTTTCAAAATATGTGGACAAGTGTGCATTTTTCTTGCTTCATTTACATGTTAATAACTTTGGCTGTGAATAGAAGTGTGGCTAACAAAAGAGGTGTGAGAAACTTACAGCAGTTGCCTATTAAGGATTTTCACACCCAATCTGGACCAGTACTGGTGGTAATTAATATTTACACTGACACAATGGGACAGATTACCTACAGCTCAAGAAAACTAATCACCATAAGTAAAACAAAGGGTCATAAGCTAAACTATATTGACTCTAAAATTTATAAAGATATTAAGAAACTGAGACTATTGAGACCAGAATTTTGTATAAACAGCCATAAACCATCACAAAGAACAAATTACATCAAATGTGTAAAAAGACAGTTCAGAGGAAACAACACCTTTCAAACAAAAATCAACTCTAACAATTTAATCAATATTAATTTGAAAGATGACCTTCAAGTTAATGAGAGCAGACAGTCAAAGTTTGCCCTTCTGGATGTTCGTTCTGTCAGAGGAAAAGAGTCTGATATTTGCGATTTCATATGTGACAATGATTAGACTTGTGTGCACTAACAGAGACCTGGCTTTTTGGAGACGACCATGATAAATCATCAATAGACGCTCTTGTCCCACCTGGATATAATATAGTACAAAGGCACGAAAAAGTAGAGGTGGTAGTGTAGCCCTAATTCATTATCAAGACCTCAAGATAAAACATTCACCCCTAAGTCAACAATCACCTTCATCTTTTGAATTTCTAGACTGTACAGCAACAAAAAATTCATCACTTCGGTTACTTGTAATTTATCGACCATCCCCATCAAAGGCAAATAAATATACAGTTGGAGGTTTCATAGATGAATTTTCTGACCTACTCTCCGATTATTCAGCATATGGTGGAAACCTATTGATAACTGGAGATTTCAACTTTCACATCAACCAACTTTCGGACAAAAAGACAACACAGTTTATCGAAACAATGGCATCTTTTGTATATACACAGCATGTTAACGTTCCAACGCATTCAAAGGGACACACTCTGGATCTAGTCTTTAGCCGAGCATGTGATCTACCACTGTTTCAAAATTTTCAAACCTGGGACACAACCATGTCGGATCATTTGGCCGTTATAGCATCCCTGTGCTTTCCTAAACCTGTGCATAAATACAAAACAATTGAAACACGAAATTACAAAAAGGTCAATTTAACAGTCTTTTCGGATGAACTCAAAGAATCAACGATTGTGACACAAAATAATACCGAAAAAGGCTGCACATCGCTGGTTAAGGAATACAATAACACTCTTTCGGATCTATTGGATAAGTATGCTCCACTAAAAAACAAAAAGGTCAACGTGCAGGGAACAGCCAAATGGGTCATAGAGGATATTAGAGACAGCAAACAAAAGCGCCGTCAATTGGAAAAACTGTACAACAAAACAAAACTTAGTATTCATAGACAAATGTTCTGCGATCAAAAATTGTTAACAAATCGTATGATAAAAGAGGCAAAACGATCATACTATAATGAATGTATTGTTGCCCGCCTTGATAGTAAAACGCTGTTCTGTGTGGCCAACAAACTTCTTGGAAACAGAAAACAGAGCGTGGTACCAGAGCACCCAACCGAACGTGAATTGGCAAATCGTTTCAGTAACTATTTTATTGAGAAAGTAGAATTGATAAACAGAAGTATAGTAACTAACATCAAACCAGTTTTTGGTGGTATGCCTATTCATTTTGGCGGGCAAGAATTTGAGCAGGTCGAAGTAAATGAGATCAGGAAAATTATTTTATCATGTCCCAATAAAACAAATGACCTGGACCCAATTCCAACAAATATCGTAAAATCTTCAATAGACGAACTGGCACTTGTCATCACAAGCTTTGTCCAAACTTTACTGAGAGATGGATTTGTTCCTGAATCAACTAAGGTCGCTCTGGTTACACCTCTTATAAAGAAACCATCTCTTGACCCTGACATTTTAAAAAATTATCGGCCAGTTTCAAACCTTCCCTTTATCTCCAAAGTCCTGGAAAAGGTGGTCACAAAACAACTTGTAAATTATTTACAACTTAATGATTTGTCAGAGCCATGCCAATCGGCATATCGGTCAAACCATAGCACAGAAACGGCACTATTACGTGTCAGCAATGACATCACATGTGTATTGGCTGAAAGAAAATGTGTCCTTGTGGTTTTGTTGGACCTTTCTGCAGCTTTTGACACTGTGAATCATTCTTTTCTTTTGTCAACAATGCGCCAAATTGGTATATCTGGTAAAGTACTTGCATGGTTTGACTCATATCTGACGCATCGTGAGCAATATGTAACAATATCAAAAACAAGATCTGATGGTAAACAACTGACATGTGGGGTGCCACAAGGTTCAGTCTTAGGCCCTGTATTGTTCACGCTGTACACAGCTTCGCTAGGGCAACTTTTAAGGCAAGAACATATATTATACCATCTGTATGCTGACGATACACAAATGTATATCTCGTTTGAGCCAGCAGATGAGTCAGACATTGCACTGGCTGTAGCCAAGATGGAGGCATGCATAGACAAGGTGAGGGTCTGGATGGCTAGCCATAGGCTCAAAATGAACAAAAGTAAAACAGAGGGTCTTGTCATCCAGCCAAAACGATTAGATCTGGTATCTAAGATTGACTCAATTGCCACTGATAATGCGGAACAGAGTGTATCTAAGTACGTTCGCAATATTGGGGTGATATTTGACGCGAATTTCACCATGGAGGAAAATATCAACATGATTTGCAGGCGTTGTTATATGCAGATCCGTGACTTGGGTAGTCTTCGACATATTTTATCACAAGATGCTCTTGAAAAGTTGGTACACTCCTTAATCTCATCACATCTGGATTATTCAAACAATTTACTCATTGGCCTTCCGCAGTCACAAATAGCTAAACTGCAAAGGATTCAAAACACAGCAGCACGTATCGTTAGTGGAACTAAATGACGGGAACATATTACCCCAGTTCTCATTAAATTACATTGGCTTCCTGTAAAACAACAAGTAGATTTCAAAATTTTGGTAAATGTCTTCAAATGCATTCATAAATTAGCTCCAGTTTACTTGGAAGAACTCTTTCTGGTGAAAAGATCTGTGCGAGACTTGCGTTCTTCCAATCAAATCAGACTAAATGTTCCATTCTCAAGGTCTGCGCTTGCCAATCAGAGAGCCTTTTCTTATGTTGGGTCCCGTCTGTGGAATTTTCTTCCAAGTGATGTACAATCTGCAGAAAACTTGGACCAATTCAAGAAGAGTCTCAAATGCTATCTTTTCAAAGAGGCTTTTCATTGAACTACTGTCAGGTTGAAAACGTTACTTTTGTTGCAGGTGCTCACATAGATTTGTTAAGCGTTTGAGAGCACATCTTGTGGTTCAACGCTATATAAAATTTAATTATTATTATTATTATTATACAGGGAACAGAAATTAACATATTCCCAATTATCACAATTCTTGTCTTATTTCATAATCCTTTCATAAATATTGAACGTTATCCTTTTCATCAAACAAAACTCACAGACAAGTTAAGCTACAGTGTCATTGACACTTTCATTTACTTCAGGATAAAATATCAGGATGTGAAAAGTATTCTAATAGTGGCAGAGTTGGATGGTACAATGTATAATAAATACACAAATTGCATACTGTTTATATCATCAACTACCATGCATAGCTTGTAGAACATATATCACTTCTGATTGGTGGGTGGGGATATCTCGATGATGTTGAACCAGAATGTCAGGGACAAGCGTTTACGTATTTCCAAGAAGTGTCTCATGAAACTGAAAGTACAATATGTCACAATGCAAACTTTACATGTGTTCAGGAACTCAGCAGGACATACATGGAGAGAATATAGGATGAAATTAGATGAAATTTGTTGATATATTCAAGATGGGATCAGCCTATATCATAGCAATGTATTTTCTTACCTGGACCCAGCTTGCACTTGAATACGAGTAAGTAACAGAATAATGAAATTTCTTTTCATATACTTGGAAAAATGAGTTTGAAAGTAAGACACAGTTACATTCCCAGATGGAAGGAAGTTGAGTCTTTCAGGTCAAATTTTCAATATTTTCTGACTCCGGGCCGAATCATGGTCAACCCAGAGGGTCCATGGACCCTCATCCTGGGCTCCAGCAAAGTTGCTAATCAATTTTCGGTTAATAAATGATGCCTGTTCCACTGTATTACATGTCGAGATTGTGTTTTGACCAATAAACAGAAGCATAAGAAACTTGAGGTATTTCAGACCTGTTTAATGCTCCAGAACATTTGTATCTAAGGATATGCTTTGGTCTTAAACAGGTTTTCTGCTACCACTGCTGAGGATCTGTGATCCAGACCCTTTTCCCCTACTGATCATCTTTGATAAAGCATAAAATCCGGTCGAAAAAACAAACAACGTTATGCTGTAAAATTCTAGTCAAGACGAAGTCATTCTCCCAACAAAGTTGACACATTTTACGAGCTTTGATTCCGGCATTGGCATTCTGCCACTTATGATTGTCGAGTGTCATTTGAAAACTATCGCTATTTTTTTGGCATTTGCCAATTAGGTGAGATATTACATGCCGATTGTTGCGAAGAAATGACGATAGCTTTGGGTGTTTTTCTGAAGAATCGACATAATTATTCTCACCAAATCATTCACAGTAAAACATGAATCGCTGTCTCAGATGCAGGGAAAAGGTCTTCCTGCTGTGTTCAATTCTAAAACTTTCTTCGCCCTGTGCAAACCATGGTCATGCCAGGCGATCTGTGATTTTCCCCTCCTACAGGACCCACTAATTTATTCCTAGTGAAAACCCTGTCTTAAAACAATAATAGTCTATTGGCTGAAATATAACATAATCAGTTGAATATTGTGAAGCAATCCATCTTCTATTTTTCTCAGAGTTATATATCTTAGAGGCTTGTTTTCATGTAATGGACTTCAATATGTCCATAAGTGATTTTCAGAAAATTTTATATAGGGATAAAAAAATGTCGCAAGTGTGTTAACAGATAACACAACTTCAAAATTCACCTTCCTTTAATGCTATTGCTCCTTTAATCCAGCAATATGGGAGCCTTCATTAAGTTTCATCTTTAATTATTCAAGTTTTATCCAGAATGTTATGTATAATGTTTGATTCGAATGGTCTTAAACTCATTCCATTAAGATACAGAACCAAGGTGTAGACGGAAAAAATGTTATTTTAGGATTTTTAAAAAATTAGTGAAACATCAAGCAAAATTTCAGTGTATAGAATGATATCACTTACTGCTTAATTGTACAAGTGATTCAGCTATTTCATGTTGGTATTGGGTCTGCTTTTGTGATCAATTTTTCATTTTTTCAGTGTCCCCCTGGTGCTGGTGCAAACTTTGCTTACAGAACTGCTGAAAGCTACTGCTGGCTTGGAAGCTGAAAGTCTGAAAACAGCTCCTCCAGATTTTGAAACATTGTCAGAAGATGCTGCGTTTGCTGTTCAGCTTTATCATAGATGGTGAGTTTGCCAATGGTGTTCCTTCCTTCCTTCCTTCCTTCCTTCCTTCCTTCCTTCCTTCCTTCCTTCCTTCCTTCCTTCCTTCCTTCCTTCCTTCCTTCCTTCCTTCCTTCTGAGATAGCAGGCTTAAGATATAGTGAGGATTGTGGTGATGGTGTTGAAAGGATTCATATTTACTGCCACATTTAAACTCCCCCCAACCTCAACTAAAAATACTTGTCTATGTTTGCTGTTACACCCAGGTTTATAGTATCCTCTAGCTCCCTGTATGTTACTATAAGTTTGTTGTCACATCCACCTGCATGTCCAGTTGTCTGTCAGAATATACAGATGCATGCTTGTTCATCCATCTATCCATTTATTTGTCTGCCGGTACTCACAAATGTTTTGAGACATTCTGATGCCAAAATCAAGTCATATGGTTTGTGTCTCCATTCTTTTTCATGGTTAGATATTCAGATTTGAACATTCAGCACCACAAACAACTTTGTGACAGGTGCAATGTTTGGGATCACAAGTTAAAAACTTCTGGTACCTGTTGCAGTGACAGGCACCACTATTTTTCTGGCTTGCCTATGATTCCACTTGAAAATAGCTTGATGAGTTTGTTTTTCCAATGTATGGGTCCTAAACTATGTTTTGGAAGAAGTGGTTGTGATTAGCCATTGTACAGAAATATGTGAACTAAAACACCAATAAATAAATAATTTGGAAGCAAAATTGAGGAAATAAAGTTTGAATGTCATCAGAAATTGAACCAAAGTTGGGCCATATGTTCCATGTAGACTAAAAGTGATCTCTCTCATCCCTCCTGGGGTCCAAAAAGTGTAGATATAAAATTTTTTTTAAATCTTGAGAACAACTGTACAGAAAGAATTTTGGCAAGCGGCATCTTTCACTCATATATACATCTGGAACTTAATTAAGTACCCCCTGAAATGTTTTATGATATTGAAGTTGCTGTTACAGATTATTAAGTTTTAATGATTGTTATGTCTTTCTGTACTTTTCATCTCATGAAACATGGTGTTTCTGGTTGATAGTATTCAAAACACATCCCCTCATCGACATGAAGCATACTACCCACGAATGTCACAAAAACACAATTATCCTCATGCAATATCTGGGTATAAAACAAGAAAATTTGTCACTTCTTTTATCAGTAAATGTGTACATAGCAAGGTGGAGACTGTCAGAGACACTAAGATGTCAAATCATTGGCATGCATGCAACAGGCGTGTCATCCAAAGCTATTGGAAGGCAACTTGGCTATAGTTGTTCTGTCATCAGCAGACTTATCCGAAAAAATCAATAAACCAATGATGTTAAGGACCGATCAAGGCCTGGACAACCCTGAAAGACCTTTCCTTGGGAAGATCAGAGTCTGTCGGGCCTTGTTAGGTGTGAACCCCTTTGCTTCAAGTGGGCTTTTGAAATGCTTTTGGCTCCCTGACAGGCGTTTGTAGAGCAGAACTGTCCAAAACCGTCTCAAAGCACTGGGTATGAGGTCCAGAAGGGTCATCAAGCATCCAGCTCTGTCTGATCACCATCAAAGATGACGTTTGGGGTGGTGTATGGCACAACAACATTGAAATCTCAGGACATGGAGGAGAGTCCATTGGTCAGATGAGAGTGGGTTCCTGCTTCACATCACAGATGGTCACATTAGAGTGTGGAGGCATAGAAATACTGCTTACGTGCCGAAGAACATCAGACCTACTGTTCCTTATGGTGGAGCATTAGTAATCATCTAGGGATGCCTCGCTCATAATCGTAAACTTGATATGGTGTCTGTATGTGGGAATCTCAGTGGTCATTAGTACATCCAGGACATTCTCAATCTGGTTGTCTTGCCTCATTTTGACAACCACCTGTTGGCTACTCGCCCTGTATTCATGGACGACAATGCAAGGCCACATCATTCCCATGCTGTGAGAGCATTCCTTCAGAACAACGCGATTACAACACTACCTTGGCCTGCAATGAGCCTGATTTAAATCCCTTAGAACACATCTGGGACTTTCATGGATGTGTGCAAGCAAGTGATCCGCCTGTACAGAATTTGGCTGATTTGAAAGGTGCATTGCATGAGGCATGGCAGCAGTTCCCTCTGGACCATATCAGAAGGCTCACTGGAAGCATTAGGAGAAGGGGTCAGGCTGTCATCCGGACACATGGTGGATACACTCGCTACTGTTGTCATACCCTGCTGTTATGTTCAGGAGATCACAAGTTACATTTTTTGTCAGTAATCTGGCATTGTTTCATCATGGACCGTTCCTGCACCATACTTCTCAAGAGAACATTTTTCCTTCAAAAACATTAGTGACATATATGTGTTGTTTGCACCACTAAAATACCACGTATTTTCATCACTGTGTTGTCTTTCATTTGTTCTAGGTGTATATATTCAAGTTGGTTCATGCCAAGTTGCTGCATCCATATTTTGGATCATTTGGGAGCTCAAAAGTTGCCTTTGGACTCCAAAATGCAAAAAAATTGTAATTTTCTTTTCAGAATAACTGCAAAGAATGTGCTGATTTCTTCCAAGCAGAATCTTTTTCTCATTTTTATTAAAGTTTTTTCAAGATATGTTTTTGAATCCACATTTGGGCCTTTTGAGAGCATAAAGTTACCTGTGGGCTTCAAAATAAAAATATTGGAATTTTTTAAAAAGGGAAGATAACTTGTGAAATATTTCATTTTTAGCTTAACTTGACAAAGTCAGGATAAGCAAATGCCATCACATGTGTGGAAGTCTGTGAGTCTGTTCACATTTTCCTTTAGCACAGGCTACACCCTGTACTTCTTGTCCGTTCATCAGAAAACTTCATATGCAGGTTTGAGGTCATGTCTAGGTGAGAACGTCCCCTTTCGGCCGCGATCTGTCAACCATGATGGCTGCCCGAGCCCAAAACCCGAAAAACTTTGGCACAGTGTACAGGTCGTAGTTATGAGGGGATTTCATTGTAACTTGGTAAGATGACTCTGTATAATGTCTAGATGAGAATGTCCCCTTTTGGTCAGGATCTGTCAACTGTGATGGCTGCCCAAGCCCGAAACCCCAAAACTTTTAGCACAGTCTACAGGTCATATTTAATATGGAGGGATTTTATTGTAACTTATTAGGATGACTCCGTATGATGTCTAGATGAGAACTTCCCCATTTGGTCGCGATTTGTCAACCATGATGGCTGCCCGAGCCCAAAACCTAAAAACCTTTAGCTCAGCCTACAGGTCATATTTATGGAGGGATTTCATTGTAACTTGGTAGGATGATTTCGGTTAATGTCTAAATGAGAATGTCCCCTTTTGGTCGCAATCGATCAACTGTGATTGCTACAGGCGCCCGAAGCCCAAAAACTTTTAGCACAGTGTACAGGTAATATTTATGAAGGGATTTCATCGTAACTTGGTAGGATGACTCCAGATAATGTCTAGATGGAACTTCCCCTTTTGGGCATGATCTTTCAACCATCATGGCTGCCCGAGCCCAAAACCCGAAAACCTTTAGCACAGACTACAGGTCGTATTTATGAAAAGATTTCATTGTAACTTGGTAGAATGACTCAGTATAATGTCTAGATGAGGACAACCCCTTTAGGTTGTGTTCAGTCACCCGTGATGGCTGCACAGTCCCAAAGCCCGAAAACCTTTAGCACAGTCTACAAGCCATATTTATGAAGGGATTTCATTGTAACTTGGTACGATGACTTGGTATAATGTCTATATGAGAACGTACCCTTTCAGTCGCGATCGATTGTCTATGACGGCAACAAGGGCCTGAAGCCCGAAAACCTTTAGCACGGTCTACAGGTTGTATTTATGGAGGGATCTCATTGTAGCTTTGTACGATGACTCCATATAATGTCTAGATGAGAACTGCTCCTTTTGGCTGCAATCTGCCCAAGCCAGAAACCTGAAAACGTTTAGCACAGTCTACAGATCCTATGTATGAAGGGATTTCATTGTAACTTGGTAGGATGACTCAGTATAATGTCTAGATGAGAACGTCTATTTTGGCTGTGATCGGTTAACTGTGATGGCCACACATCCTGTGACCTAGATTTGTTTAGCACAGTCTACAGTTCATATTTCTGAAGTGATTTCATTGTAACTTGGAAGGATAACTTGATATGATGTCTAGATGAGACTTTCTTATTTTGGTCATGATCAGTCAGCCATTACCGCCACCTGGTCATGGGACCTGGATTCATTTAGTGCTGTCTACAGGTTCTTTTTATAAAGAGATTTAATTGTAACTTGGTGGAATAACTTGGTATCTAGATGAGACTGCCCAATTTTGTTCATGATCGGTCAACAGTGACTGCCGAGCCATTATGTGACCAAGATTCCTTTAGCAAAGTCTACAAGTTATATTTTTGAAGGGATTTTCTTGTATCTTGATAGGATGACTCATTTTGGAATAATTTCACTTGTAACTTGGTAACTTTGGTTGACATACATTAAATGTGAGGGACACATTAACCCACCCCTCAATTGTTTAGTACAGTCTGCACCTCAAATTATTTTTATTGAAAACATAGCATGCAGGGAACAGAAATTAACATATTCTCAATTATCACAGTTCTTGTCTTGTTTCATAGTCCTTTCATAAACATTGAACATTATTCTTTTAAACTACAGTGTCATTGACACTTTCATTTGTGAAATTTACACAAAACTCAATTTTTGTGAAATTTATGCAATTTGTTGCCATACAGAAAGTGTCAATTTTTAGTAAGCAGCATGTTTCACACATATACATTCAAGTTTGTCCAAGTCAAGTTTCTATGGACATACATAGGCTTATTTTCCTCTACCACATGTTGATCCAGGTTCGTTCAAATTAGTATTAACCTACAGTTTTCTCCTCTTCCCTCAAACTCCTGCTCAGAGTTTTCAAGAGTTAAATTTGTGTGTAGACGAGGGGTCATAACTTCTAATGTGGTATTATTGCCTTAAATTACAGAATTCTCTCTTTCACATTGACAACATTCTCGTATTAGCAAATTGCTTTTTCTGCTGCATATTTTAGCTCCACCTGATAAAATGTCAGCAGAGCTTTTTGAATGCTAAGTTGTTTCTTGTCCATCCATCTGTCCACCCAGGGTTAGCAGAGGTACATTGTGGGGTTTACAATTTAGGGTCAGTGGTAGTTGTGGGGTTGGGTTAGTACAGTGGCCACTTGTGGGGTTATTTTGAGCACTGTGGGGTTAATTTTTTTGACCTTGTGGGGTTAGGGTTTAACATGGGAAATACCCTACAAGTAAGAACGTGTAAGAATGTCCATCCATCCATTGTCATCATTTTGTTTGTCTGGGCCATAATTTCTTAACCACTGAATATTTTTTAACAAAACGTTAAACCATGTATTGTCACTGGATAGTTTGTCATCAGCCATAAAAAGGTCTGGCCCTCAGTGTGAAGGTCACTGTCCCTAAAAATCGGCTAACACTCAAGAAAACTTTGATATTTTACTCTCATTTTTGGCTGGTCTGTAGAATTAGCTCACCTGACTGAAAGTCAGGCGAGCTATAGTGATCACTCACCGTCCGTCGTCTGTCATCCGTGAACATGGTTTTTGCGTCTTCTCCTCCAAAACCGCTGAACCGATTCAAGTGAAATTTGAGATAGTTGTTTATGACATCGCATTTTGATTTTGTTTAAATCAAGTTGCCTCGCCCTCAGTAGGGCCACGCCCAAAAAGTGTGGTTAAATCTTAAAAAATATTCTTCTCATGAACCAGCAGTAGCAGAGACCTGATATTTGGTGTGCAGCTTCCGTTTGAGGTGCAGACTCAGATTTGTTCAAGAGAAGTACGAGGAGCTATGTTTGCCATTGTCATGGGAGGGGCAAGAATTTTCTCCCTGCCCAAAATTTCTATTTTCCAAACCGAGAGGCTGATTTGAACCAAATTTGATATGAGGGCTTATTGGGTCATAAGTACTTAATTTATGCCGAAAACATTTTTCCTGTCGCCCCATGGGGACTACAGGAGCTAAAAATAGAAAAAATTTTAAACTCCCATATCTCTAAAATTCTTATTTTGTGTGAAGCTTCTGTAGGACCAATAGAATGGAATGGTAAAAAAAAATTGCTATCGGTTTTGTCATAGGGTACTTTTTGGGGACTTTGAAAAAGTGCTGAGTCAGCATTTTTTAACACTGTGGGTAATGGGAAAATAATTTAAACTACTCTTCTCGTAAACCACTGCTCCAAAAGCTTTCGAATTTCACATATAACATCATTGGAAGATTATTTCACATGTTTATTGAAATCAAATCTCTGGGTCCATATTTGGGCTCTCTATGGGAGCCCAAATGTTTAAATCAGTTCAGTATGAGGAATATTCTTTAAAAATCTTTTTCTTCAGATCCACCAATCAGAATCTTTTGATATTTGGTATGCAACATCCTTAGGGGGGTGAGATTCAAATTTGTTCAAGCCAAGTCCCTGGGTTCATATTTGGGCTCACTGTGGGAGCCCGATTATAACTTAGTTCAAAATGAGGAATTTTCTTTAAAAATCTTCTTCTTCAGATCCAGTGGTCAGAATGTTTTGATATTTGCTATGCAGCATCCTTATGGATGCGATTCAAGTTTGTTCAAGTCGGGTCCCTGGGTTCATATTTGGGCTCACTGTGGGAGCCCAAATTATAACTTAGTTCAAAATGAGGAATTTTCTTTAAAAATCTTCTTCTTAAGATCCAGCAGTCGGAATGGTTTGATATTTGGTCTGCAACATCCTTAGGGGGATGAGATTCAAGTTTGTTCAAGCCAGGTTCCTGGGTTGATATTTGGGCTCTTTGTGGGAGCCTGAATTATAACTTAGTTCAGTATGAGGAATATTCTTCAAAAATCTTCTTCTTCACATCCACCAGTTAGAATCTTTTGATATTTGGTATACAGTATCCTTAGGGAGGTGAGATATAAGTTTGTAAAAGCCAAGTCCCTGGGTTCATATTTGGGCTCCCAGTGGGAGCCTGAATTATTACTGAGTTCAATATGAGGAATATTCTTTAAAAATCTTCTTAAATCCCTGGGTTCATATTTGGGCTCCCAGTGGGAGCCCGAATTATTACTGAGTTCAATATGAGGAATATTCTTTAAAAATCTTCTTTTTTTTTAGATCCACTGGTCAGAATCTTTGGATATTTGGTATAAGCTTTTCTTAGGAGGGGCAAATGCAACTTGTTCAAATCAATTCCCTGGGTTGATGTTTAGGCTACCATGTCAGGTAAGCACCCTCAGGCCCCCTGTGGCCTCTTGGTTGATCCAATTGGCAGATCTTGTTCATGCTTGGTTCAATTGTTGCTCATGACTCAAAGGTGTGTCATGACTTTGAACCAAGGTCATATCATCAAGGTCAAGGTCACAGACTGCAAAACTTTGATATTGTTATACAGCCCTTGTCCTGTCCTTGGTATGATTGACAGATCTTATTATCTCCTGCCAAAACGAAGTATGTTGGGGATATAGAAATGGGTTCTGTTTGTCCATCCATTTATCCATCAATCCGATGTCCATCCATCCATCTGTCCATCTCCATCCATCTGTAACAACTTTGGACTTTCATATCTCAGTCAGTGGATGTTGGATTTGAATGATCTTTGGTATGCTGATAGACCATCACGGGGGAACGGATATTCACAAGTAACATGTTTTGTCCATTATTTTCTAGTGTTACGCTCCTTTTTCTGCTTTTTTAGCTCACCGAAGGGAGCTCAACTTATCACTTGCCGTCCGTCGTCATCGTCCGTCGTCGTGAACATTTTTCAAACGACTTCTCTAAAACCGCAAGGTCGATTTGCTCGAAACTTGGTATGGATGTTTATTACTATATGTCAATTCAAGTTTGTTCAAATGAATTGGACATGCCCACTTGGGGCTCCATAGGGGGCATAACTCTGATAGCACCATATGAATTATAGAAAAATTATTAATAAATTTTCTTTTCCAGAACCAGTGGGCAGAATCTTTTGATACTTGGTATGCAGCATCTTGGTATGGGTCTGATTCAAGTTTGTTCAAATCGGCCCCCTGGATTCATATTTGGGCTCACTATGGAAGCCCAAATTCGAACTTAGTGCATTTCAGGCAAATTTCTAAAAAAAATCTTCTTCTCCAGATCCAACAGGCAGAATCTTTTGATATTTGGTATGCAACATTGTGGGGTGGATCTGATTCAAGTTTGTTCAAACCGGCCCCCTGGATTGACATTAGGGCTCAGTATAGAAGCCCGAATTTGAACTTAGTGTATTTCAGGCAAATTTCTAAAAAAATCTTCTTCTCCAGATCCAGCAGGCAGAATCTTTTGGTATTTGGTATGCAACATTGTGGGGTGGATCTGATTCAAGTTTGTTCAAATCGGCCCCCTGAATTCATATTTGGGCGAAGTATAGAAGCCCGAATTCGAACTTAGTGCATTTCAGGCAAATTTCTTAAAAAATCTTCTTCTCCAGATCCAGCAGGCAGAATCTTTTGATATTTGGTATGCAACATTGTGGGGTGGATCTGATTCAAGTTTGTTCAAATCGCCCCCTGGATTCATATTTGGGCTCACTATAAAAGCTCGAATTCGAACTTGGTGCATTTCAGGCAAATTTCTTAAAAAATCTTCTTCTCAAGATCCAGCAGGCAGAATCTTTTGATATTTGGTATGCAACATTGTAGGGTGGATCTGATTCAAGTTTGGTCAAACCAGACCCCTGGGTTCATATTTGGGCTCAGTATAGGAGCCCAATTTGAACTTAGTGCATTTCAGGCAAATTTCTTTAAAAATCTTCTTCTCAAGATCCAGCAGGCAGAATCTTTTGATATTGGGTATGCAGCATGCTTAGGGGGGTGAGATTCAAGTTTGTTCAAGCCAAGTGCCTGGGTTCATATTTGGGCTCACTGTGGAAGCCCAAATTATAACTTAGTTCAAAATGAGGAATTTTCTTTAAAAACCTTCTTCAGATCCAGCAGTCGGAATGTTTTGATATTTGGTATGCAGCATCCTTAGGGGGGTGAGATTCAAATTTGTTCAAGCCATGTCCCTAGGTCCATATTTGGGCTCACTGTGGCAGTCCGAATGATAACTTAGTTCAAAATGAGGAATTTTCTTAAAAAATCTTCTTCTTCAGATTCAGCAGTCGGAATGTTTTGATATTTGGCATGCAGCATCCTTAGGGGGTGAGATTCAAGTTTGTTCAAGCCAAGTCCCGGGGTTCATATTTGGGCTCACTGTGTTAGCCCGAATGATAACTTTGTTCAAAATGAGGAATTTTCTTTAAAAGTCTTCTTCTTCAGATCCAGCAGATGAATGCTTTTGATATTTGGTATGCAGCATCCTTAGTGGGGTAAGATTCAAGTTTGTTCAAGCCATGGCTCTAGTTCCATAAAATTTGTCTCTCATGACTTCATTCCTTTGTTGTGTTGATGAACCATGTCTAACTGAATGTGATCCCCAAATACTTCTTTGAACCACTTTGGCCAGTGAGCGATTAAGGCTCCTTGGGGCCTCTTGTTCAATCTAGAGAATTTCAATTTTTATGTTTCTGCTCCACGAGGGATACCGGTGGCATTGCACCTTGTTTATACTTGATACAATTATTGCTCATGACTCAAAGGTGTGTCACGACTTTGGCCCAAGGTCAAGGTCACAGACAGCAAAACTAACATATCCTGTCCTGTCCATATAACTTGGTATGATTGACAGATCTTGTTCATACTTGGCGCAATTATTGCTCATGATTCAAATGTGTGTCATGACTTTGACCCAAGGTCATATCAAGGTCAAAATCACAGACAGCAAAACCAACATATTGTTATACAGCCCTTGTCTGGTCCATATAACTTGGTATGATTGATAGATCTTATTCATACTTGGTACAGTGATTGCTGATGACTCAAAGGTGTGTCGTGACTTTGATCCAAGGTCATATCCTCAAGATCAAGGTCACTGACAGCAAAACTTTTATTTTATACAGAACATTATGTGGTTTGTATAATTGAATCTATGTGACAGTTCTTGTTCATACTTCACACTATTGTTACCCATAACCTAACACGTTGTGTCATGACCTTGACCCATTGTCATATCATGAAGATTAAGGTCACAAGCAGTAACACATGTATTCTTTCCCTATATGTAGCTTCCCCTAAAAGCAGTGAACCTAGCGGAGCTGTCTAGGCTGAGAAGCCTCCAGTAAATAAATGACAAATGCATGTTCATCACAGTATAAATTTATAGTTTTAATATTTGGGAAGAATGATTATCTCCTTTTTGAAACCTCTTTAATAAAATAGAAAGAATGAATTTATGTGATAAATAGAACCGCACCACTCATTTACTTTGATATGATTCTTATACAAAATATTCAATAAATGTGATTTGAAACTTGCCAAAACTTTCTTCCTCATCAATTTCTTTCACATGTAATATAATAAGCAATACCAAAAACTTGTTTAAAGACCTTATATCTTTTACTGCAGAACATATAGAATGAGCCCCGGTCAAAAAAGTAGCTCATATAGGACCTCTTGTAAATGGCTATTTTTAAATTTGGTCATTTTTCAGGTGCATTCAGTCAGTAGTGAAAGACAGTTTTCCATCCAAACCAACCAGAGGACCATTTGCTCAAATGTGAGTGTTAACAATTTTAATTTTATTTGAACCAGTGCTCTGCTGGCTTATCTTGTTTTTTGCTGATCTCAATTAGCCACTGCCAATGAAGTCATTTGGTGATATTGAAATCATGTTAATCCTTCAGTCTCTCCAACCTGGGTATCTAGTTACACATGTTCAAAACTTTTTAATTTGGACATGTTTCTCCAGAGTAATGATTTGTGACCTGCCAATCTTAATTTTGGGATCGAATCAAATAAGGCAGAGGGCTTTGAATTGAATGGAATGTTACCACATTTCTAGATGTCAAACATAAGGATAATGTTCCTTCAAATAAATGTGGCATATCGTAAGTATTGTCAGTTTCCATTCATCTCTAGTATTTTACTTATCACACTCAACTCTCATAGTACAATTTTCGATGGTTACTTGGTTTTAGCTCTCCTACTACAAAGTAGAGGTGGGGTAATGTTCAAACTCCAGCGGTGCCGGCATCAACATTACATTTTGTGAGAGTTTGTGTATAAGTCAATTTCTTTGAACCCAGTGGCTCCAGGGCTTTCAAATTGCAGTTGTGGGTTATTTAGGACCATGACTAGAGCACAGATTTCTTATTTTCTGGAAATTTTTCTTTATTATTAGATAGATATTTAATTATCTATTATTTTTATTAGTTGAAAACTTAGTAAATTTTTTGTTGTAAGAAGTTGTGTTAAAGTAAATTTTATTGCATATTATGTTGCTCTATATTGCTTATGGGTGTGTTTTATTGTGAGCGTAGTTTCTCATAACCATTATACTGAGTATTTGTGCTGTTAGTTTGCCCATTTTTATGCTCCCCAATCATTGAGTATATAGTCGCTCGCCTGCCTGCCTGCCTGCCCGTCCGTCCGTCCGTCCGTCCGTCCGTCCGTCCATCCGTCCGTCCGTCCGTCCGTCCATCCGTCTGTCCGTCCGTCCATCCGTCCGTCCGTCCATCCATCCATCCATCCATCCATCCATCCATCCATCCATCCATCCATCCGAAACAAATGGTTCCCAGACAATAACTTTAGTTTGACTGAAAAATTTTATTCATAGGTTTATAACCTCATAATACAGGTTGGGACTGATAGACTGGGTGTGGTCCAGTATTTTGTGGCAAAATTATGGCTCTTTTCAAACTTAGACATGTTGATATTGGTTTCCAGACGATAACTTTAGTTCGAGTGAATGAAATGAGAAATGAACAAATTTTTTATACATGGTTTATAATCACATAATACAGGTTGGGATTGATTGTGGGCTTGGTCAGAGTTATGGTCCTTTACTGACTTTTTCGAACAATAACATTAGTTTGACTTAACGAAATGAAACAAAATTTTATACATATTTATTTATTGGGGTGTAACAACACTTTTGACAGCCAGTGGCACCGGAAAGTTTTACAGGTGGAGGAAGCTGGATTACCCAGAGAGAACCAGTGAGCAATGGCAAGAAACTGTCACACTCCTTAACATACTAACTCCACACAAGTAGGGTTAGCATTGGTTGCAGACAAGTGCACCATCAATGTGCAGTATGCCTTAGTACACAACGCCACCATGCCCCCATTTGGGCAAATAGGATTAAGTAGGATTAAGTGTGTTGCCCAAGGACTTGCTGCAGGTGGAATTCGAATCGACAACTTCTCGGCGTGCAGCAAGCATCTCCACTTACTGATCCATCGCATTCCCCATTTTATACACAGGTTTATAACCACATAATACAGGTTGAGATTGAGAGTGGGCATGGTCTGATATTTTTTGGTAGAGTTACAGCCCTTTTTATGTGTACCCATACTATGTATGGTACACATAATGCCGGCATCCGTGGTGGCCATCCGTCGTTCGTCCATCCTTTGTCCATCTGTCCATCTGTCCATCCGTCTGTCCATCCGGCATCCATATCCATTTCTTTGTCATTCGATAACTTGAAAAATATTGCTTGGATTGTCAAGTTGCTTTATATTTGTGTTCAGGTTACTGATGTGCCAAGCTGTATAGTTTTTGGTGTAAATCTGATAATTTGATCCTGAGATATTAACCCTTTATCCTTCAAATTGAAAATTCCTCCAATCCCTTTGGCATTCGATAACTTGAAAAATATTGCTTGGATTGTCTAGTTACTTTATATTTGTGTTCAGGTTACTGATTTGCCGAGCTGTATAGTTTTTGGTGTAAATCTAATGATTTGTTACCAAGATATTAACCCTTTATCCTTCAAATTGAAAATTCCTCCAATCCCTTTGGCATTTGATAACTTGAAAGATATTGCTTGGATTGTCAAGTTACTTTATATTTGTGTTCAGGTTACTGATGTGCCGAGCTGTATAGTTTCTGGTGTAAATCTGTTATTTTGATCCTGAGATATTAACCCTTTATTCTTCAAATTGAAAATTCCTCCAATCCCTTTGGCATTCGATAACATGAAAAATATTGCTTGGATTGTCAAGTTACTTTATATTTGTGTTCAGGTTACTGATGTGCCGAGCTGTATAGTTTTTGGTGTAAATCTGATAATTTAATCCTGAGATATTAACCCTTTATCCTTCAAACTGAAAATTCTTCCAATCCCTTTGGCATTCGATAACTTGAAAAATATTGCTTGGATTGTCAAGTTACTTTATATTTGTGTTCAGGTTACTGATGTGCCGAGCTGTATAGTTTTTGGTGTAAATCTGATAATTTAATCCTGAGATATTAACCCTTTATCCTTCAAATTGAAAATTCCTCCAATCCCTTTGGCTTTCGATAACATGAAAAATATTGCTTGGATTGTCAAGTTACTTTATATTTGTGTTCAGGTTACTGATGATCCGAGCTGTATAGTTTTAGGTGTAAATCAGATAATTTAATCCTGAGATATTAACCCTTTATCCTTCAAATTGAAAATTCCTCCAATCCCTTTGGCATTCGATAACTTGAAAAATATTGCTTGGATTGTCAAGTTACTTCATATTTGTGTTCAGGTTACTGATGTACCGAGCTGTATAGTTTTTTGGTGTAAATCTGTTATTTTGATCCTGAGATATTAACCCTTTATCCTTCAAATTGCAAATTTCTCCAATCCCTTTGGCATTCGATAACTTGAAAAATATTGCTTGGATTGTCAAGTTACTTTATATTTGTGTTCAGGTTACTGATTTACGGAGCTATATAGTTTTTGGTGTAAATCTGATAATTTGATCCTGAGATATTAACCCTTTATCCTTCAAATTGAAAATTCCTCCAGTCCCTTTGGCATTTAATAACTCAAAAAATATCAATCCGATTGTCATGTTACTTTATATATTTATTCAGGTTACTGATGTGCTGTGCTGTATAGTTTCTTTTATGTAAATCTGATAATTTGATCTGGAGATATTAACCCTTTATCCATCAAATTAGACAGCTTTCTACTAGTTGCGCGTATGGGTACACATCTGACGATTTCATCGGCCTATTTTTTGACTTAGAAGACATGTTGATATTGGTTTCCGGATGGTAACTTGAGTTATAGGTGTCCAATTTCAATCAAACTTGGAATAAAGCTTACAGTTGACAATATACCAGATGGGTTTGATTTTGTATGTAGAAACGAGTTGTTGGGGGGGGGAGGGGGATGGGTATACTGGAACCCCCTTGTCCGTCTGCCCATCCATCTGTCCATCCATCTGGCCATCCGTCCATAGACATAATTTTGTCCCGAGATTTTCTCAGCCATTTATGGACCATTGTCATCGAAATTTGGTATGAATGTTTACCACCATGGGAACCTGTGTGAACTTGCAGTTATAGTTCGGGTCGGGCTATTTTTGCCAGAGTTATGCCCCTTTATGAACATGTCTTAAAATGCTAGAATTTTGTCAGATGTTTATGGGTCGATTCCTTTGAAACTTGGTATGGGTATTCACTACCATGGGAACCTGTGCACCAGTGATTAAAATTTTGATCGGATTTTTTTTTTGCCAGAGTTATTCCCCTTTTTGTCTTAGAATAATTAATTTTGTCCGCCGATTTTCTTGGATGTTTATGGGTTGATTCCTTTGAAACTTTGTATGGATGTTCATTACCATGGGAACCTGCGAACCAGCCATTATAGTTTTGGACGGAATGTTTTTGCCAGAGTTAAGACCCTTTTTGTCTTCGAATGCCTGAATTTTGTCTGGAGATTTTCTCCGATGTTTATTGTTCGATTCTATTGAAACTTGGTATGGATGTTCACTTCCATGGGAACCTGTGCTCCAGTGATTATAGTTTTGGTCAGACTTTTTTGCCAGAGTTATGCCCCTTTTCATCTTAGAATAATTAATTTTGTCTGGAGATTTTCTCGATTGTTTATTGGTCATTTCCTTTGAAACTTGTTTTTATCTGAGTGTGGCCCCTTTTTATACACCAGTTTGTAAAAACGGTTGTATTATGTAAATGGTCTGTTTGCCTGTTTGTCTGCCTGTCTGTCCATCTGTCTGTCTGTTTGTCTGTTTGTCTGTCCCTCCATCCGTCTGTCCATCCGTAAACAATTTGTTTCCAACCAACAACTTGAGTTTGGATTATTTCATCTCAACCAAAGTTTGTGTATGTATTACCCAGCTAGTAATACAGGCCAAGTTCAAATATTGGTTCTGTCCAATTATTTTTTTTTACAGGAGTTATGGCCCATTTTTGACTTAATAGAATTTTGCTGTCTATTAACATGTTTGGTTTCCAACTGATAACTCCAATTTAGATTATTTGATCTTAACTAAAGTTGGTTTGTGTATTACCCAGCTAGTAATACAAGCCAAATTCAATTACGGATTCCGTCCAATTATTTTTACATGAGTTACGACCCTTTTTTGACTTAGAATTTGACTGTGTATTAACATTTTTGCTTTTCGACTGATAACTCCAATTTGGATTATTTGATCTCAACCAAAATTGGTTTGCGTATTACCCAGCTAATAATACAGGCCAAGTTCAAATATGGGTTCTGTCCAATTATTTTTGCATGAGTTACAACCCTTTTTTGACTTAGAATTTTGCTGTCTGTTAACATTTTTGGTTTCCAACCAATAACTCCAATTTGGATTATTTGACCTCATCTAAAGTCAGTATGTGTGTTATGCAGCTAGTAATACAGGCCAAATTCAATTAGGGGTTCCGTCCAATTATTCTTACATGAGTTACAACCCATTTTCGACATAGAATTCTGCTGTCTATTCACATTTTTGGTTTCTGACTGATAACTCCAGTTTGGAGTATTTGAACTCAGCCAAAGTTAGTACAATTCAAAATGGTTCACAGGCATATTTAGTCACACCTGGCAGTGCTCTTGTTGGACTTTGTTAACTACTAAAATATAGTTTTTCATAAAGCAAGGGCATTAGTGTACCATGGACACATTTGGTGGTCTGTCAAACCCAGTGGCCCCAGGGCTTTCAACTTGCAGCTGGAGGTTATTTAGGACCATGACTACTGTCCTTTTTTTGTAGATGAATACTTAGTTAATTTTCTGTTGTAAGAGAAGTTGTGTTAAAGTAATTTTTATTAGCTCTCCAACTTAAAAGAGGTGGTGAACTCATGTGGTGACTCCATCGGCATCTGATGTATGTGTCCAATTTTGTAAGAGTTTGTGTTTAAGTTATTTTCTCAAAGTCCAGTGGGCCAATGGCTTTTTAGCTCACCGAAGGGAGCTCAACTTATCACTTGCCGTCCGTTGTCGTCCGTCATCTGTCGTCGTGAACGTTTTTCAAATGACTTCTCCTCTGAAACCGCTAGGTCGATTTGCTCGAAACTTGGTATGGATGTTTGTTACCATATGTCAATTCAAGTTTGTTCAAATGAATTGGACTTGCCCACTTGGGGCTCCACAGGGGGCATAACTCTGATAGCACCGTATGAATTATAGAAAAATTATTAAAAAATCTTCTTCTCCAGAACCAGTGGGCAGAATCTTTTGATACTTGGTATGCAGCATCTTGGTATGGGTCTGATTCAAGTTTGTTCAAATCGGCTCCCTGGATTCATATTTGGGCTCACTATGGAAGCCCAAATTCGAACTTAGTGCATTTCAGGCAAATTTCTTAAAAAATCTTCTTCTCCAGATCCAGCAGGCAGAATCTTTTGATATTTGTTATGCAACATTGTGGGGTGGATCTGATTCAAGTTTGTTCAAACTGGCCCCTGGATTGACATTTGGGCTCAGTATAGAAGCCCGAATTCGAACTTAGTGCATTTCAGGCAAATTTCTAAAAAAATCTTCTCCAGATCCAGCAGGCAGAATCTTTTGGTATTTGGTATGCAACATTGTGGGGTGGATCTGATTCAAGTTTGTTCAAATCGGCTCCCTGGATTCATATTTGGGCTCAGTATAGAAGCCTGAATTCGAACTTAGTGCATTTCAGGCAAATTTCCTAAAAAATCTTCTTCTCCAGATCCAGCTGGCAGAATCTTTTGATATTTGGTATGCAAGATTGTGGGGTGGATCTGATTCAAGTTTGTTCAAATCGGACCCCTGGATTCATATTTGGGCTCGGTATAGGAGCCCAATTTGAACTTAGTGCATTTCAGGCAAATTTCTTTAAAAATCTTCTTCTCAAGATCCAGCAGGCAGACTCTTTTGATATTGGGTATGCAGCATGCTTAGGGGGGTGAGATTCAAGTTTGTTCAAGCCAAGTCCCTGGGTTCATATTTGGGCTCACTGTGGTAGCCCAAATTATAACTTAGTTCAAAATGAGGAATTTTCTTTAAAAATCTTCTTCTTCAGATCCAGCAGTCGGAATGTTTTGATATTTGGTATGCAGCATCCTTAGGGGGTGAGATTCAAGTTTGTTCAAGCCATGTCCCTAGGTCCATATTTGGGCTCACTGTGGGAGCCCGAATGATAACTTAGTTCAAAATGAGGAATTTTCTTTAAAAATCTTCTTCTTCAGATCCAGCAGTCGGAATATTTTGATATTTGGTATGCAGCATCCTTAGGGGGTGAAATTCAAGTTTGTTCAAGCCATGTCGCTAGGTTCATATTTGGGCTCACTGTGGGAGCTTGAATTGTAACTTAGTTTGAAATGAAGAATTTTCTTAAAAAATCTTCAGATTCAGATTCAGCAGTCGGAATGTTTTGACATTTGGCATGCAGCATCCTTAGGGGGGGGGGGGGGGGGGGGAGATTCAAGTTTGTTCAAGCCAAGTCCCAGGGTTCATATTTGGGCTCACTGTGGGAGCCCGAATGATAACTTAGTTCAAAATGAGGAATTTTCTTTAAAAATCTTCTTCTTCAGATCCAGCAGATGAATGCTATTGGTATTTGGTATTCAACATCCTTAGGGGGGTAAGATTCAAGTTTGTTCAAGCCATGGCCCTAGTTCCATTACATTTGTCTGTCATGATTTCATTCCTTTGTTGTGTTGATGAACCATGTCTAACTGAATGTGACCCCCAAATACTTCTTTGAACCACTTTGGCCAGTGAGCGATTAAGGCTCCTTGGGGCCTCTTGCATATTGTATATATACGTTGTAGGGGACTGTTACAACAGTATTCAATCCTTAGGCAGTGATTTTTTTTTCAAATTTTGCCAAAAATTGTCTGCCCAAACATTTAGGTCAGCTTTTGCACAGATTGTGGGGGCCTTAACTTTTCTTTATGTGTATTTTTTATTTCAATAACATATTTACATATTATCCCTACTGTATGCAAATATTTAACTTAAATTTTTGTATTTTCAGTGAAATATTTCATGTTTTTCTCAGGTTTAGTCAATATTAGGTTGTAAAAGTTTGTACTGAGGTGAGTTTTGTTTCTATGAGTCTTTCCATGTGATTGATATTGTAGACTTTGGTTAGTGAAGTCCATTGCAGTAATATTTAACTCTCATTTTATGGATTTTTTTTTTTTTGATGGGGATTTTCAGCCAAAACTTTGTTATATACTATTCAAAAAAAGTAGGGGATATTTGATAAAAGTGAGATATATGAAGAAATATATTTATATTTTCATCAAACAGACAGTTGAAGCATTGCACTGTGACATCTGTTGAATGATTTCAGCGATAGTTGGGTGTCTGACAAGCACACATTCCATGCACTAAGCTGTAGACAGACATGTTAACTCTCCCGGAATGCCCGGGAAAATCCCGGAATTTCAGTGTAGTTCCCGGCCTCCCGGACGGGAATCAGTTTTGGACCAAAAATCCCGGAAGACAACAGTCAAATATTTCGTTCCCATTGTAACTTATGAAAAACGTTCGGAGTCAAATCACATGCATTTCAAACTCTGGTAAAAACTCACGAAGCAGTAAAATATGGATTTAAGTTAAATTTATTTAAGAAAAGGCTATTTTACGATATATATTTCAACTGTGTTCATGTTTATTTCTGGGGTTTTTCTTCGGAGATTTGTGATAAATGTGCAAGTGTCGAAGTGAAAATAGGTGACTTACTTTCAAAAAATTGAAAACTCCACCTTCATTTAAATGCAGTTTTTGGAAATTAAAATATATGAAAAGGAATTAAATAATATATATTTATTTATTCCTTCATAGAATAGCTTTAATTCTCATCCCTTTTCCAAAATCAAAACGTAAACATCAACTATTTAGCACAGCTTAAAAGTAGGTTAATGTCGCTTAGGATGCCGAAAAATTATGACAGCATATTTAAACACAATGGACTTTTTTTCTAACACCACATTTATTCTGTTGTGCTGACTACAGAACTGTTAACTGTTGGCCATCTGTAACCAGAAAATTTTGAATGGAATTGAACAAAAATGCTTCAGTGATGAAAAGAAAAGTTTTGTGTAGGGCATAAGCGTCCCACATGCATGAAGTTTGATAAAGATACTTTCTGAGTACTAATGTTCTTGAAGTAACTGAACAACAGGACATCTTTTCCTTTTAACATTCCCAGACTTGGGAAATTATTAGCTAAATAGACATTGATAAGAGCAAACCACAGGTGGATGTGCTCTGTGGGACAGTGTGGGAGGGGGGGGGGGGGGGTGGACTCAGGAAGTAGAGGATACCGGGGGGGGGGGGGGGGGGGGGGTCAAATCAACAGTTATTTTAGGATTTGTTTAATTTTTCAACATAGCATAAATGCATCAGCATAGTTGACAACTAGTTCTGGATATAACCTTGTGTTAATAGTGGTCCGTGAGCTGAAAATTCACAAGGTTTTTTCTTTTATTTGGCCCCGCACGAACTTTTCCCTGAAATCCATCCCATTTCCCTGAAAATCACCCTCAGGTTCCCTGAAAAATTATTCTGGAGGTTAACGTGTCTGGCTGTAGAAGACATGGACAGTCAGAGAATTTACCACATTCAGTTGAAGACCTCAATACCTTGTAAATGCTCTTCGGTTCGTGAGACAAGCGCAGATCTGACGTGGCATACTCCTCACCGACGTCCAATATCAGCTTGACTGATGATATTCCATTCTTTCTGCAGTGCAGCGGTGAGTTCCTGGACATTGGTAGGGGGCTGTTAGCATTGTCGTAGGTGCCTGCCAAGCATATCCTAGACATGCTCAATTGATGAAAGGTCTGGACTTAGTGCTGGCCAAGGCAGTGTAGTGATGTTCTGCTCCTAGAGGAACTCAGTGACATGGGCCCTGTATGCTCTTGAATTGTCATCTTGGAAAATGAATCAATGGCCTTGACGTTGCGCAAATGGCACCACATGAGCTGCTAACATGTTGTCACGGTAGTACTGCCCAGTGACATGCCCTTGGATGACCTGTAATGCTGTTCTGCTTGTCATGGTTATGCCTCCCTACACCTTAACCGATCCACCACCAAAACTACTGTGCTGCCTAATGGTTACGTCATGGTATCATTCATTCCGCCACAACCACACTCTGTTTCGCCTGTCGTGGAAGTTGAGAGAGAACCTTGATTCATCGGAAAACATGACGTTGCTCCACCGATGATTGTCCCAGCGCTGTCGTGCTCCACACCAATTACGCCTTGCTGTGATGTGACGTTCAGTCAAACGTGGAATTATTCGAGGTCGTCGAGCATACAAATTCCAGCTGTGTAGGCGACTTCAGATAGTCTGACCACTGACTCGCACATCTATCGCTCGGTGCAGCTGCTGTCCAATTGAGGCACTTTGATGGCGGTTACGTAATGCTGTGGTTCAGATGAACCGATCCTGGTTAGCATTTGTCACCCTTTGATGACCTGACCGAAGTCTGTCATCAACATTGCCTGTCTGATGGTAGCATGACCACAACCTGCTAATCACCGATTGAGTAACGTTGAGAATTTGAGCCACTGCAGTCTGTCTGTGCCAGCTTCCAACATGCCAGTGGCACGTAAACGTTTGTCATGCGTCAGTCTTCGCATACCTAAACAGTTACGTTTCGACCAGAAATTATTGATGAACGAGTTTGTACCAAAAAAAAGAAAGATGAAACCTCCGAAAAGCCTGTCCAGTACAAATGAAAATATCAAAATGTACCCCACAGACGTTAACGCAGCGCTCGTGCTAAAAACTTGCACAAAGTTTTAGTGGGCCTGTGACATTCATGATCTACACTAAACTTGGTAACATATTGATGTCTCCAATCATGTGTATCCAATACCATTTACCAAAAATATCAACATCAGTTTGGATTTCCCCTACTTTTTTTGAATAGTATATTTTGACTAAGAATTAGTGTTTAGGTCAGCTTTTATGCACATTGTAGTGCCTTAACTTCTCATTACACAATTTTATTTTAGTCGAAGAACATCTGTAGACATTTTGACATTACATGCAAAATTTAATGGAATTTTTATTAAAAAAATTCCTATTTTTCCGGATATAGCCAGTTTTAGATTGTAAAGGTTTGTTTGTGTTAAGGTGAGTTCTGTTTCTGTGAGTCCTCTCAGGTTATTATACCCCACGCAACGAAGTTGCAGGGGTATAATGTTTTTGACTGGTCCGTGCATCAGTCCGTCAGTCAGTCTTACTTGTTTTCCGTACTTTTTTTTCTACACGCTGAAAAAATTCATCAAAATTACAGTTTTGCAGACTTTTTTCCTACACTTGAGCTGATTTTTGGTATGTTAGTCTAACATGGTGGCCTACAGAACAAGTTTGCGCTTTGTTCTGCTCCACTGATTTTTACCGAAAGTACGGCTCTTGGACTTTGAAAAATGCATCAAAATTACAGTTTTCTGGAGTTTTTTTCTACACGCTTCCAGATATTGAGCTGATTTTTGGTATGTTAGTCTGACATGGTGGCCTACAGATCAAGTTTGCATTTTGTTCCGCTCCACTGATTTTTACCGAAATTACGGCCATTGAACTTTGAAAAGTTCATCAAAATTACAGTTTTGCAGACTTTTTTCCTACACGCTTCCAGATATTGAGCTGATTTTTGGTATGTTAGTCTAACATGGTGGCCTACAGAACAAGTTTGGGTTTTGTTCCGCTCCACTGATTTTTACCAAAATTACGGCCACATAGACTTTGAAAAGTTCATCAAAATTACAGTTTTTCCGGACTTTTTCTCTACATGCTTCCAGATATTGAGCTGATTTTTGGTATGTTAGTCTGACATGGTGGCCTACAGATCAAGTTTGCATTTTGTTCTGCTCCACTGATTTTTACCGAAATTACAGCCATTGAACTTTGAAAAGTTCATCAAAATTACAGTTTTGCAGACTTTTTTCCTACACGCTTCCAGATATTGAGCTGATTTTTGGTATGTTAGTCTAACATGATAACAAGTTTGGGTTTTGTTCCGCTCCACTGATTTTTTACCAAAATTACGGCCACATAGACTTTGAAAAGTTCATAAAAATTACAGTTTTCCGGGCTTTTTCTCTACATGCTTCCGGATATTGAGCTGATTTTTGGTATGTTTGTCTAACATGGTGGCCTACAGATCAAGTTTGCATTTTGTTCTGCTCCACTGATTTTTACAGAAATTACGGCCCTTCGACTTTGAAAAGTTCATCAAAATTACAGTTTTCTGGACTTTTTTTCTACACGCTTTCAGATATTATCGAAATTACGGCCATTTTAGTATGTGAGTCTACCACAATGACTTACAGATCAAGTTTGCGTTTCGTTCTGCTCGGCTGATTTTTGCGGGAAATTACGGGACCTGGACTCTGAAAAATACAAGTAACAAATTTCGGGTCATTTTCCTAAAATTAGTTTTCCGAGCTTGAAATATCGGGGCGCATGGGGTATGTGAGTGCTCACTAAGGTTCTATATTTGATGTTGTAAACATAGGTTATTGAAGACCATTGCTATCACAGCAGTGTTCATCTATAATACTGTGACTTTCATCCCATTTCACCTCAAATTTTCAGCCCAAACTTAGTCAATTTCTGGTTGTAAGAATTAGCATTAAGGTCAGCTTTTGAGCAGATTATGAGGCCTTAACTTCTCATATTACAATGTATCCCATTAAAAATTAAATATATCCTTCATTTTGGGTGATATAGAAATTAAAAATGCAGCATCAAGGAGCTTTCTTGACACTGGATCGACTGTATCAAGCATAGATGCAGGTGAGTGTCCAGGATGTAACACCCCTCTTGTTGAGTTTGCACACTGGACATTAAATCATGAAAAACTGCTGTTTTCATTTACTTCAACACAACTGTAAGATTGTATAATGGTCCAACTTCTTAAAAATACTATATATAGATGGAGAACTGATATGGGAAAGATTGAAGAACAAATTCTGATTCATGATTTTATAAGGTATAGGTTGTGAAAAGAATTCTACATTTAGTGAAATAATTCTTTGAAGTTGATATTTCCTAGTTTCTTGTAATATGGTCTAAAATTGACTTGGTATGATGGGTCATCATTAGACTATTTAATGTTATACAGTGGAACCCTGTTAATTCAAAAGCCTCATCCCTGTCAAGAAAATCCAACACTCGTTTGTGACTGAATCTTCATAGTTTCCGAGTCAGAGCACCATTTGCCCCCTAACCTGTGCAGTTGTGTTTATGTTGGTTTTGCCTGAACTTGATTTCAAATTGTTGTCCTACTTAAGCATTCTTGGTGCTATTGAAACTAATATACCCGGACATATACGGTAAGTATATTTTCAGGGTGGGGGATTATCACTTACTAAAGAAATACAAAAATCCAAATTCTGCTGATGTTTCGTGAACATAACCAGGGAAAGAGTGAGTAAAACACTGAATGGAATCAGAAATCGATTTTTCACAGCAGTTGTGCATCAAAGGAGATTACTCAAAATACACGTGTGTTTCCCAATACGCGTGACGTCTTCATTCAAAGTAAACAGAAACAAAGTCTTTATGGGTTGACATGTCCAGCTTATTTTGTGTATTGAGTTGGGCCTATCCATTTATTATTTTCACCCATGGACCCTCAGATAGTGATATGAATGAAAGGGCTTCACCGCAGTGGAAAAATAAAGTGATGTTTCCTTTTTTTAAATATCAAAGTTGGTCACTTGGATGTATACGGGTTCCAACTATTTTTAATAGGCGTGGTCTTTGGGTGGGGCTCTTGACAGATGGCTGATTACGTTACAAGTGTTGTGTAAGTTCCATACTAAATTGAAAACAGACATCAGAAAGTGACTTTTGCCGCTCAATCCTTGCTCACCATCTGGAAAAAAATAAAAATAGAAAACAAAAATAAAATCCTCCCTCCCTCATTGATTTGAAACAAAAATTGCCTGAGAATCAATTGATTTTTTTTTTGGCCTTAAATGCCTGTATTGGATGTACTGAGGCCAAGTAGATCTATAAACAAAGGAAAACTAGGGTGTGTCAGGGCAATTTCTCGACAGGTTACAAGATTTTTCATTCAGTTAACAGGTCAAATTTGTACTGGTGGTATGGTAAATGGTTTTGTGTTGGGAAATTATATTTAGTTAACAGGTTTATTCAGATAAGAGATATCCAATTAAGTGGGCTCCACTGTAATAGTCTTTGAAAACATTGAAATAGTCCTGTAAAAGTGCTTAAATAGTGCTTGAATATGATTCTCAGATATACCGAATATTGATGAGCCAATAATAAAGATTAAAATGTTATTATATTTCTGACAGAAAGCAAAATGTGGAGGATGTAATGCTAAACTGAAAATCAGGTGATTGACCCAATCAAAATTTCTATGATATAATATCAAAAAGTTAAGGGGTTTCTATTAGATGATGCTCCTGGCCCTCCTGGAGGGAATTAAGGACTGCAATTATTGCTTTCTTGGGATGATTGAAGGTATGTACCATATGTACAAGTGTCTGTTCCATACTCAATTTGTCATCATTGGTTTGAAGAGAGAGACAAACTTTGCTGCTTCTTAGTTTTATCTGCCCAAGCAGTTTATTACTTGAAGGGGTCAAGCCATTAAGATGATTTCAAACACAGAAGGCAACAACCGGAATGATTGAGCCAATGATGTTATAGCAATCATCATCTGTTTCATCTTAATGCGACCTCTACAATTTAACTGCAGACACATGTATGGTCCACAAAAAAATTTAAGACTGGAATGTGCGAAGTTTTGCCTAAACTTATTGATGATACAAATCATCAACGTACAGTTTTGTTCCAACATACTTTATTGCAGCTTTATTGATGGCGTACCCTTGTGAAAAACTTGAGGCAGTACCGATACATAATGTAAAACAAATGATCAGGAAACATCAGAACAAAATCAGATATTTCAAGGAGAGAAAATAAGTAACACAAAATTTCATGTGTTTTTTCTTAAAGAATCCCTTTGTTAGCTCACCTGGCCTAAAAGGCTATGTGATCTTTTCTCATCACTTGGCGTCCGTCGTCGTCCATCATCTGTCGTCCGGCATCCATAAACTTCTCACATTTTCATCTTCTTCTCTGTAACCGCTGAGCCGGTTTGAACCAAACTTGGCAGGAATGTTCTATGGGTGGTCCTCTACAAACGATCCTCATTTTGTTCCCTTCGGATGAAAAACATGGCTTCCAGAGGCATTCTTTGATTCTGGTTGGTGGATTTTCAAAAATCTTCTCTGAAACTGCCAGGCCAATTGTTTTGAAACTTCACCTAAATGATGACTGGGACCCCCTCTATCAACGATCCTCATTTAATGTTGATTGGGTCAAAAACATGGCCGCAATTGCGGTTTATAGTTACTGTAGAAACCCTATGGGAAATCACATTTCCTTCTTTAGAAAAACCAAGGCGACGTGAAAACAAACATGGCAGGAATAGTCTATGGGAGGTCCTCTACAAACGATCCTCATTTTGTTCCTGTTGGTTGGTAAATATGGCCACCAGAGACATTCTATGATTCTGTTTGGTGGATTCAAATGTTTTGAAACTTCACGTCATTGAAGACTGGGACACCTTCTGCCAATGATCCTCATGTAATGTTGATGTAATGTTGCAAACATGGCCACAATTGCAGCTCATAGTTACCATGGAAAGACTATGGGACATCACATTTTTATATATAGCTCCAGGTGAGCGATTACAGGCTCTGTAGAGCCTCTAGTTTCTAATCATGCTCTGCAAATTTTTTTCTTTGTATTTATTTTCTCTGCATTTTGTTCTTGATTTGAATCAATGATTTTTTTTAGCTCACCTTGACAAAGTCAAGCTGAGCTAATCTAATTGCTCTCTGTCCATTGTCCGGGAGGGGGTGAGAGAAAATGCTCCAAAATATTTTTCAAATCTTCTCATGAACCAGTAGGTACAATGACTTGATAATTGTTATGGAGCTTCCTTTTGAGGTGTAGAATCAAGTTTGTTCAAACAAAGTTCGTGAAGCAATATTTGGCTTGTAATGGGAGGGGTAAGATTTTTGGCCCCACCCCAAATTTCTATTTTCTTAACCTATGGTCCGTTTTGAATCACATTTAGTATGTGGTATTATTGGGTCATAAGTACTTGACTCATGCCCCCCTCCCCCCCCCCCCCCAAAAAAAAAAAATCCTTCATCCTCCTGGGAACCCCAGGAACTAAAATTAGAAATATTTTCAAATGCCCATATTTCCCAAACCACGCAGAACAGAGAACTGTTATTTTGTATAAAGCATCCTTAGGACCATTAGAATTGAATGGTAAAAAAAAAAATTACCATCAGTTATGTTGGGGTGTTCTGTAGAGGGCATCGAAAAAATGCTGAGTCAGCATATTTGCAAAAATTCTAAAAAATCTTTTCTCCAGAACCAATGGTCATAATCTTTTGATATTTGGTATACAGCATCCATATGGAGGTCAGATACAAGTTTGTTAAAATGAAGCCCATTGGTCCTTATTTGGGCTCAATACAGGAGCAATATGGGGAATATTCTTTAAAAATCTTCTTCTTCAGAACCACCAGCCAGAATCTTTTAATGTTTGATATACATCTTTGTTATGAGGGTCAGATTCAAGATTGTTCAAACTAACTCAATAGGTTAATATAGGAAGCCCAAATTTTGACGTAGTTTAATATGGGGGATAATTTTTAAAAATATTCTCTACCAGTCAGAATGCTTTCATATTTGGTATACAACATCTCTAGGGGGGGGTCAAATTCAGGTTTGTTCAACGCGGGTCCCTAGGTATATATTTTGGCTCGCTATGGTAGCCCAAATATTTAACTTCGTGCAATATGAGGAAATTTCTTTAAAAACCTTCTTCTTCAGATCCACCAGTTGGAATGCTTTCATATTTGGTATACATCATCTCTAGGGGGATCAAATTCAAACCTGTTCAATTCAAGTGCCTGGGTTAATATTTGGGCTCCATATGGGAACCTGAAATTTAACTTACTACAATATGAGGGAATTTCTTCAAAAATCTCCTTCTTCATATTTACCTGTCAGAATCCTTTTATATTTGCTTTAGAACATCTCTAGGGGAATCAGATTCAAGATTGTTCAAATTGGTTCCCTTGGTTAGTATTTGGGCTCCCTATGGTAGCCCGAATTTTCACTTAGTGCAATATGAGGAAATTTCTTTAAAAATCTTCTTCTTCAGATCCACCAGTTAGAATGCTTTCATATTTGGTATACAACATCTCTAGGGGGTCAGATTCAAGTTTGTTCAAATCGGGTCTGTAGGTTAATAGTTGGGCTCGCTATGGTAGCCCAAATTTTAACTTAGTGCAATATGAAGAAATTTCTTTAAAAATGTTCTTCTTCAGATCCACAGTCAGAATGCTTTCATATTTGGTATACAACATTTCTAGGGAGGTCAGATTCAACTTTGTTCAAATCGAGTGCCTGGGTTAATATTTGGGCTCCTTTTGGGCGCCATGTCCATGTAGCTGAAGAATTAGATATTTTGTATTCAGTACCCTCTAGAGGTGTGTAACTTAAGATTAATCCACATAGGTTGTATCAAGGAACTTCACAGGTGAGCTCCACATTTTACATTATGATCAACTGAAGAAAAGGCATGATGCTCGAACTATTTTTGTCACTCCTGAGGGGCTCAAGCATTGACAATGTATCCTATGTAGATGGATTGCTTAGTGTAGACTCATTCTTGGAGTCTGTTTATATTGTGTTCTGTTCAAGGTGAGCACTTCAGGCCCCGTGGGGCCTCTTGTTTTCTTAAATCTTTGATTGAAATCATGATTTAAATTAATGATTAAAATCCATTGATTTAAATCTGCCACCCATGTTGAGTTTTGATGAATTTCAGTATGTTGCTTTATTTGAGGATTGTTATTATGAAGAACATAATTTGTCCATCCATTTATCCTTCTGAGCTGTCCATCCATAACACTTTTGTTTATGAGATCAATTGAAAATTAATTAGTGAATTTCTAAAAATTTTGGCAAACTGCTTTATATTCACAATGTCATGAACAAATTTGATAACTATTACAGTTTTTTATTAGGATTTAACAACAATTTCAACAGCCAGGGTCACCTCATGTTGAAAACCATTACTATAACATGAATATCAAGTGAGTTATTAATTACCCTTTGTTTATTGGATGTTGATTAAAATTTAATATTCATGCTATAATTTGAACAATAATTAAGCAGAAGGACAAAAAAATACAATTGATTCTCGAGCAATAAATTTTTCATATCAATGAGAGAAGGAGGTTTTATTTTTTAGCTCACCTGACTTTCAGTCAGGAGAGCTATAGTGATCACTCACCGTCCGTCGTCCGTCATCCGTGAACATGGTGTTTGCATCTTCTCCTCCCAAAGCGCTGAACCAATTTAATTGATATTTGAGATAATAGTTTGTTATGACATCGCAATTTGATTTTGTTCAAATCAAGTTGCCCCGCGTGTGGGTAGGGCCACACCCAAAAAGTGTGCTGAAATCTTAAAAAATCTTCTTCTCATGAACCAGCAGTAGCAGAGACTTGATATTTGGTGTGCAGCTTCCTTTTGAGGTGTAGACTCAGATTTGTTCAAGAGAAGTTTGTGGGGCTATACTTGGCGTCGTTATGGGAGGGGCAAAATTTTTGGCCCCGCCCAAAATTTCTATTTTCCAAACCGAGAGGCTGATTTGAACCAAATTTTATGTGAGGGCTTATTGGGTCATAAGTAACTAATTTATGCTGATTTTTTTTTTCCCGTAGCCCCATGGGAACCGCAGGAGCTAAAAATAGAAAAAAATTAAAACGCCCATATCTCCAAAACTGCACGGCACCGAGAATTTTTATTTGGTGTGAAGCTTCCTTAGGACCAACAGAAAGAATTGGTAAAAAAAAATTGCCATCGGTTTTATCATAGGGTACAGTTTCGGGACATTGAAAAAGTGCTGAGTCAGCACTTTTTAACACTGTAGGCAATGGGAAAAACATTAAAAAATCTTCTTCTCCAGATCCAGCAGGCAGAATCTTTTGATATTTGGTATGCAACATTGGAGGGTAGATCTGATTCAGGTTTGTTCAAATCGGCCCCCTGGGTTCATATTTGGGCTCAGTATAGGAGCCCGATTTCGAACTTAGTGCATTTCAGGCAAATTTCTTAAAAAATCTTCTTCTCCAGATCCAGCAGGCAGAATCTTTTGATATTTGGTATGCAACATTGTGGGGTGGATCTGATTCAAGTTTGTTCAAATCGGCCCCCTGGGTTTATATTTGGGCTCAGTATAGGAGCCCAAATTTGAACTTACTGCATTTCAGGCAAATTTCTTTGAAAATCTTCTTCTCCAGATCCAGCAGGCAGAATCTTTTGATATTTGGTATGCAACATTGTGGGGTGGATCTGATTCAAGTTTGTTCAAATCGGCCCCTTGGGTTTATATTTGGGCTCTGTACAGGAGCCCAAATTCGAACTTAGTGCATTTCAGGCAAATTTCTTTGAAAATCTTATTCTCAAGATCCAGCAGGCAGAATCTTTTGATATTGGGTATGCAACATTGTGGGGTGGATCTGATTCAAGTTTGTTCAAATCGGCCCCTTGGGTTTATATTTGGGCTCAGTATAGGAGCCAAAATTTGAACTTAGTGCATTTCAGGCAAATTTCTTAAAAAATCTTCTTCTCCAGATCCAGCAGACAGAATCTTTTGATATTTGGTATGCAACATTGTGGGGTGGATCTGATTCTATTTTGTTCAAATCGGCTCCCTAGATTCATATTTGGGCTCACTATAGAAGCTCGAATTTGAACTTAGTGCATTTCAGGCAAATTTCTTCAAAAATCTTCTTCTCCAGATCCTGCAGGCAGAATCTTTTGATATTTGGTATGCAACATTGTGGGGTGGATCTGATTCCAGTTTGTTCAAATCGGCCACCTGGATTCATATTTGGGCTCACTATAGAAGCCCAAATTCGAACTTAGTGCATTTCAGGCAAATTTCTTTGAAAATCTTCTTCTCAAGATCCAGCAGGCAGAATCTTGTGATATTTGGTATGCAGCATCCTTAGGGGGGTGAGATTCAAGTTTGTTCAAGCCATGACCCTAGGTCCATATTTGGGCTCAATGTGGGAGCTTGAATTGTAACTTTGTTCGAAATGAGGAATTTTCTTAAAAAATCTTCTTCTTCATGCAGATCCAGCAGTCGGAATGGTTTGATATGTGGTGAGTAGCATCCTTGGGGGGGGAAGGGGGATTCAAGTGTGTTAAAGCCAAGTCCATGGGTCCATATTTGGGCTCCCTGTGGGAGCCCAAATTATAACTTAGTCAATATGAGGAATTTTTCTTTAAAAATCTTCTTCTTCAGATTCAGCAGTTGGAATGTTTTGATATTTGGCATGGAGCAACCTTAGGGGGCTGAGATTCAAGTTTGTTCAAGCCAAGTCCCTTGGTTCATATTTAGGCTCACTATGGGAGCCTGAATGACAACTTAGTTCAAAATGAGGAATTTTATTTAAAAATCTTCAGATCCAGCAGATGAATGCTTTTGATATTTTTTATGCAGCATCCTTAGGGGGTAAGATTCAAGTTTGTTCAAGCCATGTCCCTAGGTCCATATTTGGGCTGATTGTGGGAGCTCGAATTGTAACTTGGTTCAAAATGAGGAATTTTCTTTAAAAATCTTCTTCAGATCCAGCAGTCGGAATGTTTTGATATTTGGTGTGCAGAATCCTTAGGGGTGTGAGATTCAGGTTTGTTAAAGCCAAGTCTCTGGGTTCATATATGGGCTTCCTGTGGGAGCCCGAATTATGACTTAGTTCAGTATGAGGAATATTCTTTAAAAATCTTTTTTTAGATCCACTGGTCAGAATATTTGGATATTTGGTTTCAGCTTTTCTTAGGAGGAGCAGATGCAACTTGTGGAAATCAATTCTCTGGGTTGCTATTTAGGCTACCATGTCAGGTGAGCGCCCTCAGGCCCCCTGGGGCCTCTTGTATATTTATGTTTTCAATGTGTTAACTGGTCTTTGCTGGTATCTCATGTTTGGGCTTTATTCTCAAGTGCATGTAGAACAGCTTAAAGGTTTCTTATTCTGCGGAGGTGGATGTGTGGTTCACATTATCTTTGCAGTGAATTTATTTCATCTGTATGGATTTACTTACCTTGTTACAGTTAAATGCAAAGACATGTGAACAAATTCTGCCAACAAAGAAAGAATTAGCATTCTCTCAGTTTATAAAGAAATTTCAAATACATCTCTATTCAACCAGTCAGAATCCTTTCATATTTGATTTACAACATCTCTAGGGGAGTCAGATTCAAGCTTGTTCAAATTGGGTCCCTGGGTTAATATTTGGGTTCCCTATGTTAGCCCGAATTTAACTTACTGCAATATGAGGAAATTTCTTTAAAAATCTTCTACTTCAAATCCAACAGTCGGAATGCTCTCATATTTGGTATACAACATCTTTAGAGGGTCAGATTCAAGTTTGTCCAAATCGGGTCCCTAGGTTAATATTTGGGCACGCTGTGGTAGCCCAAATTTTAACTTAGCGCAATATGAGGTAATTTCTTTAAAAATGTTCTTCTTTAGATCCACCATTCAGAATGCTTTCATATTTGGTATACAACATCTCTAGGGGGTCAGACTCAACTTTGTTCAAATTCAGTACCTGAGTTAATATTTGGGCTCCCAAAGAGATCGAATTTTAACTTAAAGCAATATAAGGAAAATTTAACTTAACCTAAAAAACTTATATTGACAGAGGTGTTAGCCGAGGTCATTATAAGTTATTTTAGTTTCATATCACATCATATTTACAACCACAAAAGTCCATAACTGTTTTATTATATACACCATCCTAAAAATAAAACCAAAAAACAATCTTCTATTTGTCAATTAACCCTTTGAACTCTGGTGGTATATTCCATGCCAGTTCAATGGCAGCAGTTCGGAGAGTCCATACTCATTATTTAGGATCAACCAATCAATATTTTCAACGTGTAGACTCGGGGCTGCACGTTGAAAATATTGATTGGTCTACCCACATATTTACTGAACAGCCACCCTATTTAATGACATTATGACGTATCATGTTCCTGGCCGGAAAAACAGCCGCTCAGGTTTTAAGGGTTAAAAGTTCAATTATATCAACCAGAAATACTTTTCTTTAACAATAAAATAGTTTTTATCTGCAGAATAACATAAAAATAAACAATGTTATAGAGATTGCGTCAACTAGAGAGGGGATTTCCAAAAGCAATACTTAGAAAGTTGATATTCACTGGAAAACCGGTGTACATGAATTTTTGAGTACCAGTCACTTGTATAAGATCCAGCCAATAGAAATGTGGTTATTTATATAAAGTATATAATAGAAAGTTTAATTACTTATCAGACTTCATTTAATGTTAGTTAGTCATTACACTTTTGCTAATGCCTTAGTTCAGCTGGGACACATGGGCATTTGTTTGGTAATGCAATGATTTTTATCCCCCCATTTTAAAAAAAAAATGCGGGGATATTGTCGGATCTCCATCCGTACGTCCATTCTTCCATACGTCCGGTTTTGTAATCGGTACGTCCGGTTTTGTAATTCAAAATGCTGTAACTTTCTACAGTTGTTCAATAGGGTCTGTGCAATCCAAAAATACCACTTTTAAAGTTTTGCGCCACCAGGTGGATTCTGTGGAGCCACTTGAAAAATGCGCTAATTTTTCACTTTTCTTTTGAATAATCCCAACCTATGTAATTCAGAGTTCTATAACTGCACTAGGGTGTTGCTAAATGATCTGTAGATGTGCACAAAGGTTTCAGATTTTTCAGGTGCCATGTGGCTGTGCCACCATTGCCACTTTCGTGTTTTCTTAGACCGTTTCGGGCGAAAGGCTCCTAGGGTATGTGAATCGAAATGCTCAAACCATGCTCAAATGTTGCAGTGAGGTCTGTAGATGTGCACGAAGGTTTCAGATTTTTCAGGTGCCACGTGGCTGTGCCACCGTTGCCACTTTCGTGTTTTCTTAGACCATTTCCGGCAAAAGGCACGAAATGCTAAAACCATGCTCAAATGTTGCAGTAGGGTCTGTAGATGCAACCGAATGTTTCGGATTTTTCAGCTGCCATGTGACTGTGCCACATTACCACTTTCATGCTTTCTTAGACCATTTCCGATGAAAGGCTCCTAGAGTATGTAATTCAAAATGTTAAAAGCATGCTCAGATGTTGCAGTAGGGTCTGTAGATGCGCACAAAGGTTTCGGATTTTTTGGGTGCCACGTGGCTGTGCCACCGTTGCCACTTTTGTGTTTTCTTAGACTATTTCTGGCAAAAGGCTCCTATAGGGTATGTAATTTGAAACGCTAAAACCATGCTCAAATGTTGCAGTGGGGTCTGTAGATGCACACGAAGGTTTCGGATTTTTCAGGTGCCACGTGGCTGCGCCACCATTGCCACTTTGGTGTTTTCTTAGACCGTTTCTGTCGAAAGGCTCCTAGGGTATGTAATTTGAAATTCTAAAACCCTGCTCAAATGTTGCAGTGGTGTCTGTAGATGCGCACGAAGGTTTTGGATTTTTCAGGTGCCACGTGGCTGTGCCACTGTTGCCACTTTCATGTTTTCTTAGACCGTTTCCGGCGAAAGGCTCCTAGAGTATGTAATTCGAAACGCTAAAAGCATGCTCAGATGTTGCAGTAGGGTCTGCAGATGCGCACAAAGGTTTCGGATTTTTCAGGTGCCACGTGGCTGTGTCACTGTTGCCACTTTTGTGTTTTCTTAGACCGTTTCCGGCGAAAGGCTCCTAGGGTATGTAATTCGAAACGCTAAAACCATGCTCAAATGTTGCAGTGGGGTCTGTAGATGCACACGAAGGTTTCGTATTTTTCAGGTGCCATGTGGCTGTTCCACTGTTTCCACTTTTGTGTTTTCTTAGACCGTTTCCGGTGAAAGGCTCCTTGGGTATGTAATTCTAAATGCTAAAACCATGCTCAAATGTTGCAGTAGAGTCTGTAGATGCGCACAAAGGTTTCAGATTTTTCAGGTGCCACGTGGCTGTGCCACTGTTCCCACTTCCATGTTTTCTTAGACCTTTGCCGGCGAAAGGTTCCTAGAAAATGTAATTCGAAACGCTAAAAGCATACTCAGATGTTGCAGTAGGGTCTGTAGATTTTTTGTGTGCCATGTTTTCTTAGACCGTTAACGGCGAAAGGCTCCTAGAGTATGTATTTTGAAATGCCAAAACCATGCTCAAATGTTGCAGTGGGGTCCGTAGATGTGCACGAAGGTTTTGGATTTTTCAGCTGCCACGTGGCTGTGCCACCGTTGCCGCTTCCATGTTTCTTAGACTATTTCCGGCGAAAGGCTCCTAGGGTATGTAATTTGAAATGCTAAAACCATGCTCAAATGTTGCAGTGGGGTCTGTAGATGCGCACAAAGGTTATGGATTTTTCAGCTGCATCGTGGCTGCGGCATCGTTACCACTTTCGTGTTTTCTTAGACCGTTTCCAGCGAAAGGCTCCTAGAGTATCTAATTTGAAACTCTAAAACCATGCTCAAATGTTGCAATGGGGTCTATCGATGCACACAAAGGTTTCGGATTTTTCAGGTGCCACGTGGCTGAGCCACTGTTGCCACTTTCATGTTTTCTTAGACTGTTTCCGGCGAAAGGCTCCTAGGGTATGTAATTCGAAATGCTAAAACCCTGCTCAAATGTTGCAGTAGGGCCTGTAGATGCGCACAAAGGTTTCGGATTTTTCAGGTGCCACGTGGCTGTGCCACTGTTGCCACTATCATGTTTTCTTAGACTGTTTCCGGTGAAAGGCTCCTAGAAAATGTAATTCGAAACGCTAAAAGCATGCTCAGATTTTGCAGTAGGGTCTGTAGATTTTTTGTGCGCCATGTGGCTGTGCCACCGTTGCCTCTTTCGTGTTTTCTTAGACCGTTTCCGGCGAAAGGCTCCTAGGGTATGTAATTTGAAATGCTAAAACCATGCTCAAGGGGTCTAGATGCACACGAAGATTTTGGATATTTTTATACTGTACCAATGACCCAGACTTAGCTGGTGCTAACTCTAACAAAACCAGGGCCAAACACAAATTTTGCCCCCCAATCCCCAAAATTTGCATCCAAAACAAAAAGAAATCATGTCCTAAAGGACCTCCATACTACACCTCTACTGCGCATGCGCAGTGACGCAGACGTCCCGAAATTGGCGCCAATTATCATTCTCTGTTTGGCCCTTCATCAGTCAACATCTCACTGATCTTTGTGCTTGTAAATCTCAGTTTAAAGGATGCCAGACACGTAATTTTTGGAGAAAATGTGATTCTAAGGAGGATAGAAGGAGGAGAGGAAAAAGAAGTGACAAAAAATAATCAGGGCTGTACTTAAAATTTTTTGATGAAATTATGTTAAGTTGCCTATTTTCGAGGCATGGGCCTCTTGTTGTCATTCTTACTAAATGTTGCACTGCTTATTCAGTGTTTCCTCTCCCCTAGCCTTCTAAAGTCCCCCCTTGCAATTCTCCCATGCTTTTGGCATATTTTTGAGAAAGTTCATTTCTAAAATTTCCTGGGAGAGTTGCTTGGTTACAGAATGTTTTCTGTTATTTTCCCCATAGTTACGTTTTCACCCATGGGTGTATAACGTTGTGTTCTGCATCTTCCATCTGATGTTCTGCAGATTCTCCCCTGGGAGTCTCTGTTTTGCATCAGATAGAGTGTAATTTTGATGACTGATTCCGGGCCAGTTTTTTCAGTGCCTGGAGTCATGTTTTCTGGTGTTTTACACTGTTTGTTTACATTGGCAACAGCCTTTTTTGAGGGGGGCTTGTTACAACCGATAATGTTACAACGCCGCATAATGTTACACCAACGCATAATGTTACAAAAAATGTTGTAAACAACCGATAATGTTATAAACTCCGCATAATGTTATAACTTTTTTCAACCCGTTATGTTATAAAAATCAACGCATAATGTTATAACTTTTTTCAACCCGTTATGTTACAACAAATTAACCGATAATGTTATAACTTCTGTATACTAATTCCAGTTACAGCTATTGCAGATGGACTTTACCACTTACCATTTATTGCCGCATAAAGGTATGTAATATATATACTAAAGGTTTCTGCTCTGGTTAAGGCGAGGAGACCCCCCCCCCCCCCCCCAACTTCTGGGGATTTATCATAGAATGACCTAGTCACGTTACATAGACGCGGATTATCCTGGTAACTCAATCGTGTGACGTCATTACCATAATCATCAAGTGCCCAACATGGTGAAGGCGGGGGTGGTGGGGAAGGAGTTTTATTTTATCTGGTTGGTACGTTTACCAACATGCGTAGTCTCCGCTTCCAGAAATGTAGTGTACCATAGTCCCCTGACACCTTTGAGGATGGGCAAATGCCTCTGTTTCTGCTTGTTTTGGGCATCTGAAACTCATTTGTCGCATATTTCTTAGTCATAACAATATTTTACTGTTCATTAATTGACATTTTAACAACTAACAGTGAACAAAAATGAGGTGGAGTTAAAAGAGGTCAAAAAGTTGGATGGAGCGAGGTACATATGGTGGATGTGGCGGGTTGGTAGTGTTGCACGGAACAAGAATAAGATGCGAGACTGGGTAGGAAGAGGAATGGGGTTTAGGGGGATTGAAAGGGGTGGGCAGGGATTAGGCTGAGAAAGAGAGGAGGTCATGGATTAGTACATCAGGATGATTGTGCAGAGAAGGCTATCTGAGAATGCTATAAGGCAGTAGTGCTATACGGAAGCGTTGAGGCGCCCGTTGAGTATTATTTCTATCTTGCACGTGCAGGTTAGCTATCTTGCACCTGCAAGTTACTATCTTGCACGTGCAGGTTAGCTATCTTGCATGTGCAGATTAGCTATCTTGCACCTGCAAGTTACTATCTTGCATGTGCAGGTTAGCTATCTTGCACGTGCAGGTTAGCTATCTTGCACGTGCAAGATAGCTATCTTGCACCTGTAAATTAGCTATCTTGCACGTGCAGGTTAGCTATCTTGCACCTGCAAGTTACTATCTTGCACATGCAGGTTAGCTATCTTGCACGCGCAGGTTAGCTATCTTGCACGTGCAAGTTACTATCTTGCACGTGCAGGTTAGCTATCTTACACGTGCAGGATAGCTATCTTGCACCTGCAGGTTAGCTATCTTGCACGGGCAGGTTAGCTATCTTGCACGTGCAGGTTAGCTATCTTGCACGTGCAGGTTAGCTATCTTGCACGTGCAGGTTAGCTATCTTGCACGTGCAAGTTACTATCTTGCACGTGCAGGTTAGCTATCTTGCATGTGCAGGTTAGCTATCTTGCACGTGCAGGTTAACTATCTTGCACGTACAGGTTAACTATCTTGCACATGGCCTGCCTGCCTGCCTGCCTGTCTGCTCTTACGAGAGATACATTGTGGGTCTATTCTAAGTACAATCGACCATTCCGAGGTTTTTTGACGTTGTGGGGTTAACCCCACAAATCACTTGTGTTCTATGCACATAATAAGACGTTATGAGTCGTTTAAAAATGAAGAGAAAATATGTACCCACAAGGGGGGTGTCTGTGGTCTGTTGTTTTTGTGTCTGTTGTCTGTACTTAACCTGTTAGGTCACATTGTGGGTCGATTCTTAAGTACGGATAGGCCATTATGGGTTGTCTGCCAACCATTATGGGGTGGGAGCATTCACCCCACAATGAACAGACACAAAAAAATTCACAATGTAGCTGGTGTCTGTCCGTCCATCCGTCCGTCCGTCCATCCGTCTGTCCATCCGTCCATCCATCCGTCCGTCCGTCCGTCCGTCCGTCCGTCTGTCTGTCTGTCCGCTATAGAAATGAATATGGATATAGGGTATTCCAGAGTGCCCAAATTGGGTCTGCTAGGGGTACTTTTTATGGTGGAGGTCCTCGTCAGGTTTAAAAAAAGTGTGCGGGGTGGGTCGGAGGCAGGGGGGGGCACCGAAAAGTTAGACCAAATTTTTTTTCACCGATATGGGTCTTCAAAGGGGTCTACTTGGGGTAACTTTTTATCAGGAATCTAATGATGGTATTTAAAAAAGTGGCGGGGGTGGGGTGGGGAGAGGCAAAATTGATGGATATCACTGATATAGGTCCTCAAAGGGGTCAACCAGGGGTAACATTTTACTAGGAATCTAATGGATGGGGTTTAAAAAGTGACGGGACTGAAGGCCCCGCCCAAGTGTGCCGCCTGTAAGGCGGGCTGGGTCGAAAAATACGCGGCCCTATTTTTAGCTCAACTTTGACGAAGTCAAATTTGAGCTATTGTCATGGCCCGTCGTCCGTCTGTCCGTCTGTCCGTACGTCAACAATTGGCTATGGCTCGGGCTAGAGGTCGTATTTATGAACCGATCTTTACGAAACTTCTTGTGTACCTTTGTTATGACCCTGGGACGGGAACGAGTGTTTTTAGGTGTGGTCCGAAATTCAAGATGGCTGCCAGCCGCCATTTTGTACCGACGATGCAGAAATCTGTTTTTTGTACAGAACTTCCATATGAAAGCTCTGATTTGAATAATTTTTTGTATGAATGTTTAGTACCATGGGATACATCACATATAATACAGGTTTTTTTCTCGTACGTAAATTGTGCAAATTAGACTAATTTTGATGTTTTTTTGTGGTTACTTTCAGCACTGTAAGTGCAAATGCCAATACGGCTCGGGCTAGAGGCCGTATTTATGAACCGATCTTCACAAAACTTCTTGGGTACCTTTGGTATCACCGTGGGACGAGAACGAGTGTTTTTGGGTCCGGTCCGAAATTCAAGATGGCCGATGGCAGCCATTTTGTACAAAATTAGGTGCAATCAGATTTTTGCACAGAACTTCCATATGAAAACCCTGATTTGAATAATTATTTTGTGTGAATGTTTAGTACCATGGGATGCATCACATATAATATGGGTTTTTTTCTCGTGCAGAAATTATGCAAATTAGATGAACTTTTGATTTTTTCAGTGCGACTTACACACAGTAAGTACACATGTCAATACGGCTCAGACTAGAGTCTGTATTTATGAACTGATCTTCACGAAATGTCTTGGGTACCTTTGTTATCACCATGGGACGAGAACGAGTGTTTCTGGGTGCGGTCTAAAATTCAAGATGGCTGCCAGTGGCCATTTTGTACCGAAATTAGGTCTAATCAGTTTTTTGTACACATCTTCTATACAGTTCAGACTAGAGGCCATATTTATGGTAACCCTGTTAGTTAGTTATATTTGGGGAACATCATTTTAGTCATATTTGAAGTCGAGTTCATCAAAATTAGTATATAAGGGTCCAACCTAGCCCCAATTTGCCTGACCTAGGTTCGAATTTGCAGGCCCCCCTCCAGGTCTACGGAAATTCCTATCGCGGAGACAACCACTATAGGCTCACTGGCCTTGCCTTTCGCCTGGCTATGTACGTTTCGCATCGCTTGCATCGCAGGCTAGGTGTGGTTGCTTTATGTTGGGGGTGTGAATGGGAAATGTCAGGCATAAAGAGTAAAAATGGTTAGAATTGCAATGACGTCGGTGACGTCATGGTGAGCTCGCGACGACATGACGACGTTGACCGCTGTCGATGTCCAAAGAGATGGGTGACTGGCACCTGCAAGTTGCTATATTCCACCTGCAAGTTGCTATCTTGCACGTGAAAGTTATTATCTTGCACCTGCAAGTTACTATCTTGCACGTGCAGGTTAGTTATCTTGCACTTGCAAGTTAGTTATCTTGCGACAGCCACCCCAGCCACCCTATCTCAGAAGCCCCGGCTCCCCATACTTGCCCCAGTGGATTACATTCCCATATTTGACAGCCACCCTATCTCAGGAGACCTGGCTCTCCATACTTGCCCCAGTGGCTTACATTCCCGTATTTGACACGGTGGCCTTACCTCTGCCGCTTGACCAAGAGCGACACAGTCGCCCTTCCTCTTCTCCCAGAAGCCCTTCACGCCACAATTCCCTAACCCTACCTTCTCGACCGAATACCCTCATCACATCAGAGACACGTCGACCTTATTCCACGAGCCCAGGCATCCACGACCTGCGCCAGTGAACCAGGGACCCTACACCGAACGTTCCAATTAAGAGCGGCACAGACACTCTTCCCCTTCTTCCAGTAACCCTACCTCAACAAGTTCGAATAGTCGCCTGACAGGTCAGTCATTGCTGGTGATCACTATAATCCAGATGTAGAAGAATCGTTCGAAGAGTCGCTGGGACTAACCCCCTGATTACTAATTTTCTTCTCGAAGGCTCATTTCAGGAAGTCGTTCGAGAAGCTGCTTCTGGAGCAGCTCCCCAGTTACCCATCTGTATGAGTCGTTCGAGGTGTCAATTTTTGAAGGGCTGCTCTAGTGGCTCCTTGTTTCGAGCCCTTCGAGCCGACAGAGTAGGACAGAGTCGACCAGGGAGAAGAAGGGTCGAAAGCCTGAAAGGGGACATCCCTGTTCCTGTTAAGGGGTATTGAGACCCGGCCCAGCAGGGTCTACCCAACGGCATGGCCACCTATAGGGAGACATCGGCTATTCAAAGACCCTACGGACATCCAGTCACTCACCTCTGTGGACATCGACTGCGGTCAACGTCGTCTTGGCATCGCAAGCTCACCGTGACGTCACCGACGTCATTACAACTGTAACCGTCTTTCACTCTTTATGCCTGACTTTTCCCATTCACACCCCCAGCATAAAGCATCCACACCTAACCTGCGAGGCAATCGATGCGAAACGTACATATCCAGGCGGCTAAACATGGCCAATGAGCCTATAGTGGTTGTATCAGCGATAGGAATTTCCATAGTCCGGGAGGGGGGCCGGCAAATCCGAACCTAGGTCCGGCAAATTGGGGCTAGGTTGGATCCTTATATACTACTTTTGATGAACTCGCCTTCAAATATGACTATAATGATGTTCATCAAATATAACTAACTTGCAGGTGCAAGATAGGTAACCTGCTCCTGCAAGATAGTAACCTGCAGGTGCAAGATAGCTAACCTGCACGTGCAATATAGCTAACTTGCAGGTGCAAGATAGCTATCCTGCACGTGCAAGATAGATAACCAGCACGTGCAAGATAGTAACTTGCAGGTGCAAGATAGCTAACCTGCACGTGAAAGATAGCTAACTTGCAGGTGCAAGATAGCTATTCTGCACGTGCAAGATAGCTAACCTGCACGTGCAAGACAGTAACTTGCACGCGCAAGATAGCTAACCTGCACGTGCAAGATAGTAACTTGCAGGTGCAAGATAGCTAACCTGAACGTGCAAGATAGTAACTTGCACTCGCAAGATAGCTAACCTGCACGTGCAAGATAGTAACTTGCAGGTGCAAGATAGCTAACTTGCACGTGCAAGATAGAAATAATACTCAACTGGCGCCTCAAATCTTCCGTAGTGCTAGACGGTATGATAAAATAGATGGTGGAGATGCTGGAAGAAGTGGAAGTGATGAATTTGGGATTACAGGTTCTGGAAAAGGCGGAAACACTAGAACAGGCAGTATAGGGAGAAAGAGGAGGTTGTGGAGGAGGAGTTGTGTTGATGTTGGTGTTGTGGCGGTGTTGGTGATGGTGTTGAGTAGTTATGTATGTTGAAAATGGGCCATTTTGTAGGACCCCGAGGCAGGACCCTGGAAGTGACGTCATGTCACGTGACTGGGTGGTCATGTTGGGTTGTCATGATAGTGCACGTAGGTGGCAATGTTGTGGCGTCATTATCATGATAATAGGTGGTAGGAGTGCGTATGCGCAGCGCATGTTATTATGGGGTCATGTGCTCCGTCTCACCCCTAACAACCCGACAACAGATATCGAATTAATCCAAACAACCCGACAATCTTCAGAAAACAGACGCAAACACTCCCGAAAACACTCCCAAATAAAGGTAGGATAGTATCCTTAATGAGGGTATGAGACGTATAAAGAGGTACTCATTGCGCTCATTTTCATAGCTTTCATTTTTATATTATTTAAAGTCAGAATGGTCCAATTCTACACTGGGAACTGAAGAGTTCCCTCAAATTCAGACCGACGGTCTCCACCTGAAACTGATGCCATGACAGTATAAATTACCAAAGATATGTTTATTTGAAGTTATAACATTATCGGTTAATTTGTTGTAACATAACGGGTTGAAAAAAGTTATAACATTATGCGTCGATTTTTATAACATAACGGGTTGAAAAAAGTTATAACATTATGAGGAGTTTATAACATTATCGGTTGTTAACTACATTTTTTGTAACATTATGCGTTGGTGTAACATTATGCGGCGTTGTAACATTATCGGTTGTAACAGGGCTGTTTGCCTTTGCTGTAGTTTATCTCACTATAAGATACATTTATATTATCCGTAAGTGTCTCATTAATTATTTAATATAAATTTAAAATTTTTGACCACACTTTGCCATCGGATCCATCGGGGCTCAACGTTACTTTTCAGCAACTTGGGCTTCGCTGAAAAAATATTTTTTCAAAATTATTTTGATCTGCAATTGTTTTTTCATTTATTAATGGATCATGTTATTATGTATCTTTGTGACAGGGGTTTTTGCGAGTAACTAGGACTTGTTGTTGTCCTTTCACAATGAAGGGACATTGTTCAAATTGTAATAGGAAGAAATCTTCCTCTGACTTTCATGATCATTGTATTAATTGTAGTCAGTGTTCTCGCATTAATCCCTGTCCTATATGTGAATATTGGGATGAGAAACATTGGAAACGTGTGTCACGATATGTTGTTTCTGGAGAAAGGGCTATGCCGGCTCTTTCTCCGCAAGGTCACTCTACTCTCTCAGTTTCTATTTCAGAGGAACAAGAACAGGGTGATGTTTCCATGTTATCTTCTACAAGTGTGCGTCCGTCGTCACAAATGAATTCAGAGCTAGCGGCAAAAGTGCTCATGGAGATTAGACAAATGTCGTCCGCTAGCTCGCCCGGTGTAGCGTCCATTCACCGAATGGTTCGGCAGCCGGGTTCGTCCGATGCGGTCCAGGAGGAAATTTTGGGTGATGCGAGCACTATAAACATAATAGATGCACACCCAGTGACGCCGGATAGTAAGCGAGAACGGAGGAAGCCTTTGAGTCCGGTTCCTAGCTCATCCAGGTCCAGCCGGGCCGCGAGCGAGAGAGGCCCCTCTCTCGTACAACAACATCTGGGACCAGATGTTGTGGTACAAAATGTGTCTTTAGCGGAGCATACGTCCGTCGCTTGGGACGCTCCGTTGTATAAGCAGTCCGCGGAGACTGTTAAGGCTTCCTCTTCTCGTCAGCGCACACGACCGCACCTTGACCGCCGATATATTACCAGCTTCGCCGATGAAGGATTCTTCGGCGACCAGGTCACACCATCCGGCAGCCAGGGATTCGAGACCGATGGACTCCGGACGTTCGCATAGGAAAAGTTTGTGGGAGCCATCTGATGCGGAGCTGCCCTCGGCGAAGCAGCGAAAGACTGTGCCTCCGCAGGTCTCGACGCCGGACATTCTTGTGCAGATAGCACAGCTTATCGCAGCATCCCAGCAGCTGACAGAAACGGTGTCGGATCGAGAATTATCCGACAGCGCTGGGTCGGTACGCTCCGCTGAAGCATCGGGGGTGGACGACCGGGAACATCATGAGGTCCGACCGGATGGTGAAAGGGATACGGATGACTTGGAGCTATCCCTTTCGGAACAACATAAAGCTGCCGTGGACTTCATCCGGCACTTTCTCCCTCAAGTTGTTCCGTCGGGCCAGACTGCTGTGGTTCCGGACAAGAGGATTATAGCGTCATTGGACTTTGAATTTTTTGAGCGGTTCAGGGACATCGCTCCTGAGTTTCCGTCGCAGTCCAATAATGTTGCAAGAACATTTGAATTATTGAACGACGCTATATTTAAACTTGCTTCCAAGACGGGGAAAGCAGGTTTCTTGTCCGCTAATACTCTCAACCTGCCTTTCATTAATGCAAGGAATAAATTCGATACGGCAGGACAGGGTATTCCGAGAGTTCCTCTGCGTATGGACAACGAGGCGGAAGACTTAGAGCTATCATTACCGTCGTCGGCTTCTATTCCAACCGCGGTGTTGGAAACAGCTATTGCGTCTAACAGAGCCAATTTAGATGCCTTATCTTACGCAGATCACCTTACTAAGGCGTTATCACTGCGCCTTCAAGGGAAAGAGTTTCAGGATATACAATCCTCTTTAAGACTTCTTTCAAGGGCAGTAGCTTATTCCACGTGTAACTCCGCCCTTTCAGTGGCAAATCTGGAGTTGGTTAGACGTGACGCAGCCCTAGCTACATCCACACTAGTGGATACTAAGGTGAAGAACTCTCTTAGAGTCGCTTCGGTCTCCGGAGAACTTCTCTTTGACGGCAAGCTTTCTGCTATTTATGATAAAATTACAAAGAAAGCTTCGGATTCTCTGTTGTTCAAATCTGCTTCTAAGAAGTCGGATGCAGCAGACAAGAATAAGACAGGCACTTCTGGGTCTAATGCGCCCAAGAGAGGTTCCTATAGAGGTTCCGGTGCATCCTCTTGGTCTTATTCGAGAGACCGTCAGGGTAGCGACTCTCGTTCGGGACGTCCTTCAGACCGGGACAATCGGTCGGACGCCCCGAAGTTGACGGGGCGAGGTGCGGGTCGTGGAGGACGTGGTTTCTCCTACCGCAGGCCTCGCAGGTCCAGGAGGTGATGGCTTAAACCTCTATTGCGTACCGGTTGGCGGAAGGTTGTCGAGCTTTTCACAAGAATGGGCGTCGATTACGGACGAGAGATGGATGAGAGGAGTGACTTCGGAAGGTCTAAAGATATCCTTCAAACGAAAGCCTCCATTAACTCGAAGTCCAAAGTGGACTCATCTTCCGTCAAATCTGCAGAAAAGAGACGCTCTGTTATCAGAGGTGCAGTCTCTTTTAATGAAGAACGCGGTAGAGGTCGTAGAAAACCAGGAATCTCCGGGATTCTACAGCCATCTGTTTCTGGTTCCGAAACCTGACGGCTCGTTCCGTCCAGTCATAGATTTGAGCTGGATAAACAAGCTGATCGTCGCTCCGAAGTTTTATATGGAGACGATTCGGTCGGTCAGAGCGAGTATTCGGGTGAACGATTATGCAACAAGCATAGATCTCAAAGATGCGTACTTTCACGTCATGGTACATCCGACATTCCGAAAGTACCTACGCTTCGCAGTCCTAGGAGTGGTGTATCAATTCCGGGCGATGTGCTTCGGATTGAATCTAGCACCCTGGGCTTTCACTCGGGTAATGAACTCGGTAATGATCTATTTCCGAGCTCATTCGTCTGCGGTAACGTCGGCCTACCTGGACGACATTCTTCAGAGGTACGGCAACGAGTTAATGCTTCAGAACGATGTTCAGAATCTTCTTCTATTGCACCGACGTCTTGGTTTTATAGTAAACGAGGAGAAGTCGGATCTGGTGCCGTCCAAGTCATTCACTCATCTGGGAATGAGCTTCGAGACGCACAACAATCTCGTTCGTCTGCCGTTAACCAGAGCGAAATTAGTCAGTTGTTACGCTCGCTATTGTCTGCACGCAGACAAAGTCACAGCGAGAGAATTTATGAGACTGATAGGTCTGCGCGGAGCCGCCGCGGATCTCATTCCGATGGGGCGGTTACGCACACGTCCTCTTCAAATTTTCTTGACTCAGAATTGGAGTGTGAAAATTCATTCGCTCGATGTAGACGTTCTCTTGTCAGATCAAGTGAAACAAGAGATTCAGACTTGGGCAAACATTCAGTGGTTAACTCAGGGAGTTCCGCTGCAGTTGCCGGATCCGAGTTTTACCATTATGACGGATGCCAGTCAAACAGGTTGGGGTGCATCATTAATCCCAACGGATTCGAGATGCCAGGGTCTTTGGGATCCGCAATTCCTGTGCAAGCACATAAACATCAAGGAAATGATGTCAATTTGGCTTGCGTTACGTCACTGGATGGACATTATTCACAATGCTCATGTCCAAATCCTATCCGACAATACGACAGTAGTGGCGTATATACGGAATCAGGGAGGCACTCATTCAGTTCCGTTGTTCAATCTAACGGAAAGAATCCTTCTGTTTGCGCTAGAACATCACGTTCTTCTTTCGATCCGTCACATACCGGGTCGTCTGAATGTGCTAGCAGACTCCCTTTCACGAAAGGGTCGCTTGTTGCCGTCGGAGTGGACTCTCAACAAACAAGTATTCAATCAGATTTGCTACCAATGGGTACGGCCAATGATAGACTTATTTGCGACACATCTCAACAATCAGTTGCAGACGTATGTGTCTCCGTGTCCGGATCCAAGAACATTATCAGTAGACTCTCTGTCGATCCCTTGGGACGGAATGATAGGATATGCGTATCCTCCAGCGCCGTTAATTCAACAAGTATTGCTAAAGATAAAACAATCTCAATGCAAGATTCTGTTGGTAGCATCTCTGTCGCCACAGAGACCGTGGATAAATCTACTCAGGTGTCTGTTGTGGGACCTACCGCGAAAGCTTCCTCCACGGGAGGACCTTCTTTCGCAGGGGAAATCGCGCCAACTCCATCACAACCCGCAAGGTCTCAACCTTCACGTTTTTCCGTTGTGCGGTCCTTCTTGCATGGCAAACACTTTACAGGACGAGCAGTGGACGCGATTTCTAACTGTAGGAGGACCTCCTCTTCGCTAAACTATGCGGCTAAGTGGAAGGTTTTTCGTCGTTGGTGTAGGGATCATTCTGTAGATATATTCGATCCCTCTATACCAGACATTGCAAACTTTCTAGTGTACTTGTTTGACGAAATCAAACTGCAGCCTGTTACTATAAAGGGTTATAGATCTATGTTATCTGATACCTATGCACATCATGATAGTTTACAAATTGGATCTAATGTCTCTTTATCTAAGTTGGTTACAAACTTTTCGATAAATAGACCCAGAACTCTTAGATTAATTCCTAAGTGGAATTTAGCTTGGGTTCTTCTTAAATTGAAGGAAAAGCCATTTGAACCTCTTGGGACAGTAGATTTCAAATTCTTATCTTATAAGACAGCTTTTCTCTTAGCTTTCTCTTCTGCTAGAAGAGTCAGTGAGCTTCATGCACTGTCGGTGGATGATTCTCAATATCGTAGTGTCGGGAACACTATCACATTCACTACTAATGTGGGTTTTTTAGCTAAGAATCAGGCTCCTAATAAATATCCGGAACCTATTGTTATTAAGGCTCTTCCGTCTTCAGACGGGCGTAGGCCTTTACTCTGTCCTGTTAGAGCATTACGTATCTATAAACAGAGATCTCAGTTTATCAGAAAGGGACGGAAACGTTTCTTTCTGTCTTTGATGCCTAATAGAAAGGACATTTGGTCCATTCTATTGCTAGATGGATTCAATTAACTATCCGTACTGCTTATGAAAATTTATCTTCTCAGCAGTCTGTGCTTAAGATTTCTGCTCATGAAGTAAGAGCTCTTTCTACTTCCTGGGCTTATGCTAATAGTGTTGCTATTACAGATTTAATGAAGGCTGCATATTGGTCTCAGCCATCCACATTTACGAATTTTTATCTCAGAAATATTGAGTCCATTTCTGGAGACCTGCATTGTTTAGGTCCGTTATCTGTTGCTCAGAATGTCGTCCACTAAACAGTTGCAACTATAGTTATGCAGGTTTTCTGTTCCGGCAGTGACTCCATCCGGCTGCCCTCTTCGCTCTGGGCTATTTGACCCAGGGCAAGGGGAAGGGGGAGGGGGCAGGGGGGGGCGGGTGTTCCCTTAGGTCACCTGCTTTATAGTGAAAAGCAAGGGAATGCCTCCTCCAAGTCAGTATTTCTGAGTCGCTTCCGGGATGGTTTTAAAGTGTAATATTAATGTTAAAATTCATTCATGTCTTATTTTTAAAGTGTAGCTCGGTGTGAAGCATTTGTATATGTCAAGTGTCAAACGGGCTTTAATATACAATACTCGGACACTTTTAAATGACTATAAAGAGTCTCAATTCTCTGGACTACTTTATTTATTGGCTTACTTTAAAAATAATTAGTATAAGGGATATACTGGATGTTAATAGAGAACATGAATGTTATTGTGCTCAATTATTAAGGGTAGTGTATCTTTCTAATTTAATATTAAATAAGAAAGATACATGTAAAGCCTAATACTCCTTTTCTCCTTAAGGGGTTACCTCTTTACTATATAGTTGAGCGTATTGGATTTTCCTCTATGTCCTAGGCCCTCCAGCCTGTTTACTATTCAGCTAAGTCTGGGTCATTGGTACAGTATAAAAATGTTAAAAAATTTATAGTAATTTACATATTTTTTATACTTACCAATGACCCAGACGGGGATGGCCCTCCCTGGAGTTGGGAACTCTTGCCTCCCCGCTGAGTACATAGCGCTGACCAGGCACTGCCAGTAAGAATGATAATTGGCGCCAATTTCGGGACGTCTGCGTCACTGCGCATGCGCAGTAGAGGCGTAGTATGGAGGTCCTTTAGGACATGATTTCTTTTTGTTTTGGATGCAAATTTTGGGGATTGGGGGGCAAAATTTGTGTTTGGCCCTGGTTTTGTTAGAGTTAGCACCAGCTAAGTCTGGGTCATTGGTAAGTATAAAAAATATATAAATTACTATAAATTTTTTAACTTTTCAGCTGCCACGTGGCTGTGCCACCGTTGCCACTTTCGTGTTTTTTTAGACTGTTTCCCTCAAAAGGCTCCTAGGGTATGTAATTCGAAATGCTAAAACCATGCTCAAATGTTGCAGTGGGGTCTAGATGCACACGAAGATTTTGGATGTTTCAGCTGCCATGTGGCTGTGCCACCGTTGCCACTTTCGTGTTTTCTTAGACCTTTTCCGGCGAAAGGCTCCTAGAGTATGTAATTCGAAACGCTAAAAGCATGCTCAGCTGTTGCAGTAGGGTATGTAGATGCGCTTGAAGGTTTCAGATTTTTCAGGTGCCACGTGGCTGTGCCACCGTTGCCACTTTCGTGTTTTCTTAGACCGTTTCCGGCAAAAGGCTCGAAATGCTAAAACCATGCTCAAATATTGCAGTAGGGTCTGTAGATGTGCATGAAGGTTTCGGATTTTTCAGGTGCCTCGTGGCTGTGCCACCGTTGCCACTTTCATGTTTTCTTAGACCGTTTCCGGCAAAAGGCTTCTAGGGTATGTAATTCGAAACACTAAAATCATGCTCAAATGTTGCAGTATGGTCTGTAGATGTGCACAAAGGTTTTGGATTTTATAGGTGCCTTGTGGCTGTCCCACCGTTGCCACTTTTGTGTTTTCTTAGACCGTTCCCGGTGAATGGCTCCTAGGGTATGCAATTCAAAATGCTAAAACCATGCTCAAATGTTGCAGTGAAGTCTGTAGATGCACACGAAGCTGTGTCACCTGTGCCACTCAATATGATTTTAGTGCGTCATATAATACATTTCATCTTTGTATAATGCATTCATACAAAGTCAAGAATGCAAATGTGGGGATACACCATAGTGTGCTGTGCACACAATGACACCCCCTCTTGTTTTTCTTGTGTGTAGCTGTATGGTACATTCATAAAGCTTCAATAGGGCTGTCACAATTTTTGAAATTAGGAATCGATTAATGGTCACAAATAATCAATACTAATCGATTAATTGTACCTAGATGACCTGCCTCTCTTCAAAGTCGTTAAAAATGAAGTTCAAGTCAGTTGACCTACCTCCTCAAGTAAACAACGAAGACGATCCTCTTTCAGGTACATTCAAAGCTTTGATGTTCTGAACTGTCAATGTAATAATCAAGACCAGTCGTCAGTTGCGAACTTCGCAAGTTTGCAACTGCTGACCGGTCTTGATTATTACACTGATGGTTCAAAAGTTCAGAACATCAAAGCTTTGAATGTACCTAAAATAGACCTACAACCACGGGTCAGGATTGGTAGTGGGAGACTACTGAAAATTGCAGCCACACTCCAATAAACACAACCGCAAATTTAGTTTTAAAATTCCTGCGCATTTTGACAGAAAATAAAATGAATGTCAAATTAAAAAAAATGACTTAAATGCAATATATACGCATTTGCTGGCCTTGTGAATGTATACGTTTGCATGGAATTTAAAAAAACAAAACTGTTGTACACTATGCTTGCACCAATGACATTTCCAAGACAGTAAGCCAAGATTTCAGTATCGATAGATGAAACTCAACACGATTTCATTAATATCCTTGACCTGTCAAGTGTCAACACCAATATTAGAACATTGTAAAATGTTCATCAGTTTATCAAATTGGTTTTCCCTTGCTGAAAAAGAATTTGCCACTTGCTCTTCATTTATACTGTTCGATACATATTTATTTCTACACGTAATTTTAAACTCCAGTCGGTTTCAAATTCGCAGTTGGAAGTTGGATGGAAATTTAGATTTACAGTGACCTAAATGAGTGACTTTTACTCAATAAAAGTTTTAGGGTTGGCATAATTTTTATCCCCGCATTTTCAAAAATGCGGGGATAGAGTCATGATCTCCATTCATACGTCCGTCTGTATGTCCTTGCGTCTGTCCATACGTCACACCCTGGAAGGCTCCTAGGGTATTCAATTTGAAATGTTTAAACTATTCTAAGGTGTTCAGGTAGCAACTCTAGATGAGCATGAAGGTTTCGGATTTTTGATTTGGCCCCAAGTGGTTCCCGTGGAACCACTTTTATCGTTAGAAAATCAGTTTTCATCGAAAGCCTCATAGGGTATTTAATTCGAAATGGTTAAACTATGCTAATGTGTTCAGGTAACATCTCTGGATGTGCATGAAGGTTTCGGAATTTTGATTTTACCCCAGGTGGTTTCAGTGGAACCACTTTTATCACTGGAAGATCAGTTTTCATCGAAAGGCTCCTTGGGTATTTAATTCAAAACTTTAAAACTATGCTAAGGTGTTCAGGTAACATCTCTTGATATTCATAAAGGTTTTGGAATTTTGATTTGGCCCCAAGTGGTTCCGGTGGAACCACTTTTATCGTTGGAAAATCAGTTTTCATCGAAAGGCTCCTAGGGTATTTAATTCAAAGCGTGAAAACTATGCTAATGTGTTCAGCTAACATCTCTAGATGTGCATGAAGGTTTCGGAATTTTGATTTGGCCCCAAGTGGTTCCGGTGGAACCACTTTTATCGTTGGAAAATCAGTTTTCATCGAAAGGCTCCTAGCGTGTGTTCAGCTAACATCTCTAGATGTGCATGAAGGTTTCGGAATTTTGATTTGGCCCCAAGTGGTTCCGGTGGAACCACTTTTATCGTTGGAAAATCAGTTTTCATCGAAAGGCTCCTAGGGTATTTAATTCAAAGTGTGAAAACTATGCTAATGTGTTCAGCTAACATTTCTAGATGTGCATGGAGGTTTCGGAATTTTGATTTGGCCCCAAGTGGTTCCCGTGGAACCACTCTTATCATTAGAAAATCAGTTTTCATCGAAAGGCTCCTAGCGTATTTAATTCAAAATGTTTAAACTATGCTAAGGTGTTCAGGTAACATCTCTAGATGTGCAAAGGGTTCAGAATTTTGATTTGGCCCCAAGTGGTTCCAGTAGAACCACTTTTATCATTAGAAAATCAGTTTTCCTCAAAAGGCTCCTAGGGTATTTAATTTGAAACGTTTAAACTATGCTAAGATGTTCAGGTAGCATCTCGAGATGTACATGAAGGTTTCGGAATTTTGATTTGGCCTGAAGTGGTTCCGGTGGAGCCAATTTTATCGTTGGAAAATCAGTTTTCATCGAAAGGCTCCTAGGGTATTAATTCAAAATGTTTAAACTATGCTAAGGTGTTCAGATAGCATCTCTAAATGTGCATGAATGTTTCGGAAATTTTGATTTGGCCCCCAGTGGTTCCCGTGGAACCACTTTTAACATTAGAAAATCAGTTTTAATCGAAAGGCTCCTAGGGTATTTAATTCTGGTGCTAATCCAAAAATATCTAGGGACAAACAAAAATTTTGCCCCCTCAATCCCCAAAATTTGCATGCAAAACCGAAAATTAGAAGTCCTAACTGGCCCTCCATACATTTTACCCTCCGCACATGCGCATACGCCAGGAAGTCACTGAATCTGGCGCTAATAAATTCATTCTTTGTTTGGGCCTTGTCAGATAACAACAAACTGATATTTGTGCTTTTAAATCTCTTTTAATAATGATGCCAGACACAAATCAATGGTTAAATTGGTGGATCCAAGGACAGAACTGGATGAAGGAAAGAAGAAATGGTGGTTTGAAATGTTCAGGGCTGTAATTTTATATTATTTATTAAAATTAGTTCATGTTCCCTAATTTCGGGACATGAGCCTGACGTTATCACTGATTGATTATGAACTATCCACTGTTTATTTAGTATTCCTTCCCTGCCTTCCCTTGATCCCCCAGTTAAGCTCCCAAGTTTTTTGGCTTGTTTTAATAAAAAAAATTTATAAAATTTATTGGGAGTTTAACGTTTTATGCAAAAGATTATTCTGTACATCCCCAGGGTTACATCCTCATCCTTAGGGTGTTTGGGCGTTTTGGTCATGCATCTTACATCCAATGTATCGTTTTTTCTTCTGAGGAAGATCTTGCTTTACATCGGATAGTCTTGTTTCTGTTACTGACTTCGGGCCGTGTTGCCTGAGGTCTTGATTCCGGTGTTTTGTTTACATTACATTACTCTAGGTAGTTTCCTATTGTTGTTTAGGAACAACAGTTGTAAGTAACATTAAATATTCTGATAGTGTGGTAGTTAATTTTACACAGTTTTTATAATTTTGTCCACACTTATGCTTTTTTGGGCTCATAATTCCCTTTAGGAACTTGGGCTCTTATATTAGGAAAAATTTTTTATTTTATTTTTGAAAGAGTTTTTCTTTTGGAAATATTTATTTCATTGATTATATTTAATGTTATCTTATATTATATGTAGATTTGGTGGTGGTACAGTGACATATATTAGTTTTTAGGTAATTATTTTTATCTAATAGTATGGCAAATAAAAGATACCTTTCCTTTATTTCCTTGGTCATTGTAATGTGTTTACTTGATGTACTACCACTAATTCTACTGCATGTATCAGATTTGATAATCCGAATGACGGGCGTCAGGGTTTGTGTTAAGACGAGTGGGCTCTATCAGTCCTATCGCGGCGAGGGGACTCTGCTGGTCCTCTCGTCAAAAGGGTCAGTATAGTTTTTTAGTTTCTATTTATAGAGGAACAAGAACATGAGGTGGCTTCGTGATGCCGTGAAGGAGTGTGCTGTCGTCGTCGCAAATCAATGAAGCGCTAGCAGCAAAAGTGCTCAGGTAGTAGACAAGTGCCTAGATCCTTGGTAGGATTGACTACCGTGTTGCCAGCTAGCTCGACTGGCAGATCTAACTCGTATGTGAGGGACGTGATACCGGGTATGTCCGTTGCATTCGAGAAGAGGAATAAGGGTATAGCGAGCACTATAAACATACGAACATGCTCACCCTGCAATGACGGAAAGGAGGAAGCATGGGAAGGAGGAAGTAGACAAGTTCTGAGGTATGCTCGTCCAGGTCTTTCGTGATCGTGAGCAAGAGAGAGGTCCCTCTCTCTTATAACAACATCTGGGGCCAGAGGTTGTTGGTAGGAACTTGTGTCGGTCTGACAAGGTCTGAGGTATGCTCGTCTAGGTCTTCCGTGATTGCGAGCAAGAGAGAGGTCCCTCTCTCTTATAACAATGTCTGGAGCCAGAGGTTATTGGTAGGAACTTGTGTCGGTCTGACAAGTTCTGAGGTATGCTCGTCCAGGTCGTCCTTGATTGAGAGCAAGAGAGAGGTCCCTCTCTCTTATAGCAATGTCTGGGGCCAGAGGTTGTTGGTAGGAACTTGTGTTGGTCTGACAAGTTCTGAGGTATGCTCGTCCAGGTCGTCTGTGATTGCGAGCAAGAGAGAGGTCCCTCTCTCTTATAACAACATCTGGGGCCAGAGGTTGTTGGTACGAACTTGTGTCATTTGAAACTTACATCCACGGGACGCTCCTTCCATAGACTGCAGGGCCGGCCAGTCTTATAGCTTCCTCTATTTTATCGAAAAGCACACATGACCGCGCAGGTCTGTTGTCGCTAGTTAGCTCGAACGGTGAAGTACTTACCCAGGTCCCTGAGAACTATGACGCTGAGTAGACAATCCGGGCTAGAAAAACAGAGATCATATAGGTTGGAGCGAACAGTGTGATAAAAATGCAATTATGCTCACCCAGTGACGACGGAAGGAGGAAACTGATAAGGTCTGAGGTACGCTTATCCATCGGGACATCCCGTCTAATAGGCAGCTGGGGCCGGCTAGTCTTATGGTTTCCTCAACATAACGAGTAAAGTGATCTTTATATTGCACAGGGCTATAAAACCCGATGAGTGGTGTCAGTTCCCAGTCGCCGTTGAAACAGTTAAAATTGGATACTTGGACTGTGACTCCGGATGTGTCGCATATGCATTGTATTTAGAGCTAGTGGGAGAGTGCTCAATGATATTAAAAAAGACAAGGGCTAGGCTTCACGGCGGCTTACATCCCTTGTCTAAAAACAGCTAGTTCAGCCGGCAGATCTCACTCGTATGTGGGTGATGTGATGCCGGGTATGTCCGTGGCGGTCGAGAGAGAATAAGGGTGTAGCGAGCACTGTTGATTGAATCCATGCTCACCTAGTGTTGACGGAAGGAAGAAGATGGCAAGTTCTGAGGTATGGTGAGCAAGAGGGAGGCCCTCTCTCTCTTTTAACAACATCTGGATCCGGGTGTTGTTGGTAGGAACTTGCGTCAGTCAGAGCTTACGTACATAGCTATTGTCCGGTACGCTTAGTTCAATTCTTAGCCGGGATGGCTACAGTTTTGCTTCTTTAGCGTCTACCAAGCACTCCCGACCGCACCTTGGCTAAGTGACTCAGGATTTCCAGTCTGCATCATCAAATGTCCATCTTTAGTGAAGAAAGTCGCACCATCTAGTAGCCAAGGAGATGAGGCTTCATTCATTGGGTCATCCGCAGTAATAACTATATGGGACTCCGTGTCCTAGGAGCAGCCGGCGGAGAGACTATTCATGACCGCTTCTCCTCAGGCCTCTGTAACGGACTTGCTGTCGCAGTTGCGTAGCTAATCGCAGTATTCCTGCTAAGGCAGAAGCACTCATCGTCAGTCTCAAATCTTGAGCTGTTGCATAGTGCTTATTTGGTCCAGTCACCTGCCTGTTTAGATGCTGGTGACTGTGATTCTAACTGATTTGAACGTATGATGGGAAGGATAACTTTTCCTTCGGGAACAACTCTTGGATGATATAGATACCATACATTATCATTTCCTTGAACTTGTTTTAGTGATTCAAATGCTGCGAGCAATTACGAGAAACCGCTAGCATAATTCGACGCTGACTTCATCCGGGTAAAGAGCAGGGTAATAAGATCTCTTTCCGGTTAAGTCTACACGGGTGTCACAGGTCTTCGATTCTGTAGACGACACCATATTTAGCTTCATGCGGGAAAAAGTAATTTGGTTTCTTATCTTCTTCCTCTGTATTTTTAATCATTTGTGATGGTTCACATTAAAAACAACAGGGGAAGATGTTGAGAGTTCCTCAACGTTTATTGAGCAGGCTAAGATCCTAGTTTTAGCCTTACCTTCATCATTTAGCTGTTCGCTCGGATGCAATTGAGAAGATAATTTCTTAGTCAGAGCGAATTTAGTCTCATGGTCTTATGTACTTTAATTTTAAGTACTGTGATGCATCATCTATATGGAAGGAATTTTGTGGTCGTTTGTACCTTTTAAAATTCTTTCCAGACCTAGTGTTTATTTCTCGGTCTTAACTAATGTTAAGTGGGAGTTATTCTGATTCAACGAAGCCTTGTGTCTTCATCTTTGCATTTGACTAGGTGGAAAACTTGCCATAGGTTGCTTTAGACTTCAAACTCTAGTTTTTAGCTCAACTTTGACGAAGTCAAATTTGAGCTATTGTCATGGCCCGTCGTCCGTCTGTCCGTCTGTCAACAATTGGCTATGGCTCGGGCTAGAGGTCGTATTTATGAACCGATCTTTACGAAACTTCTTGTGTACCTTTGTTATGACTCTGGGATGGGAACGAGTGTTTTTAGGTGTGGTCCAAAATTCAAGATGGCTGCCAGCGGCCATTTTGTACCGATGATGCAAAAATCAGTTTTTTGTACAGAACTTCTGTATGAAAGTTCTGATTTGAATAAAGTTTTGTATAAATGTTTAGTACCATGGGATACATCACATATAATACGGGTTTTTTTCTCGTGCGTAAATTATGCAAATTAGACTGACTTTGATTTATTTAGTGTTACTTTCAGAGCTGTAAGTGCCAAGCTGCTATGGCTCGGGCTAGAGGCCGTATTTATGAACCAATCTTTACGAAACTTCTTGGGTACCTTTGTTATGACCCTGGGACGGGAACGAGTGTTTTTGGGTGTGGTCCAAAATTCAAGATGGCTGCCAGTGGCCATTTTGTACCGATGATGCAAAAATCAGTTTTTTGTACAGAACTTCTGTATGAAAGTTCTGATTTGAATTAAGTTTTGTATAAATGTATAGTACAATGGGATACATCACATATAATACGGGTTTTTTCTCGTGCGTAAATTATGCAAATTAGACTAACTTTGATTTATTTAGTGTTACTTTCAGAGCTGTAAGTGCCAAGCTGCTATGGCTCAGGCTAGAGGCCGTATTTATGAACCAATCTTTACGAAACTTCTTGGGTACCTTTGTTATGACCGTGAGACAAGAACGAGTGTTTTTGGGTGCAGTTCTAAATTCCAGATGGCTGCCAGCAGCCATTTTGTACCGACGATGCCGAAATCTGTTTTTTGTACAGAACTTCCATATGAAAGCTCTGATTTGAATAATTTTTTGTATGAATGTTTAGTACCATGGGATACATTACATATATTACAGGTTTTTTTCTTGTGCGTAAATTATGCAAATTAGGCTAACTTTGATTTATTTAGTGTTACTTTCAGCACTGTGAGTGCAAATCCCAATACGGCTCGGGCTAGAGGCCGTATTTATGAACCGATCTTCACGAAACTTCTTGGGTACCTTTGTTATCACTGTGGGATGAGAAGGAGTGTTTTTGGGTCCAGTCTGAAATTCAAGATGGCCGCTAACAGCCATTTTGTTCAAAATTAAGTGCAATCAGATTTTTTTGCGCAGAACTTCCAAATGAAAGATCTGATTTGAATAAATTTTTGTATGAATGTTTAGTACCATGGGATACATTACATATAATTCAGAGTTTTTCTCGTGAATAAATTATGCAAATTAGGGGTCCGGGTGGGACTTAGAAAATTTTGGACCAAAATCCGGAAATTAGTTTTTTGTGTTTTGATGCATTTTGGTCAATTTTAAGAAGAAGAAGAAAAAATTTTAGTCTGAAAATATTTTGTTTGGGACTCAAAATTTCCACACAAAAATAATAATCTACAATGATTGGTCTTAATCTGTAGTCCATTACAGTCACCTTGTAATTCTTTTATTATTGTTGACTGGGCCAAAACAAATACTAATTCCTGTCATATTCATTATTCAGTTGTCTTGGTCACAGCAAGTACTAATTCCTGTCATATCCAAGTTGAGCTACAGAGTCATTGACTCTTTCATTATGATAAGAATCAATTCTCGTCTCTTTAAGCTGGGGTCTAATGTACCATCACCAGCAGAAAGAGTACGAGAGGTTGTCCTAGACTCAAATCTTTTATAAGGACTCATAGCAAGGTATAGGTATACCTAAGTCTTTGATGGTAAGCTTTCATTATTGTAGGATTAAACTACAAGAAAGCATCTATTCTCGACTATTTAAGTTGGGGTCTAATCGACCACAGCCAACAGAAGAGTAGGAGAGTTGTCCTAGACTCAATTCGCTTATAAGGCTCATAGCGAAGGTATAGGTATCTCTCCTATATATAATTCTTTAGGTTTGTCTATACAGCCACTTGGATAGGGGTTTCTTGTCAAACTGATTTACTGATCAGACTCCCCTGAGCCGGTTGTTCGAGGCTCTTATAGAACTCAGTTCAGCCGATTTTTACTGGAAGTGGATTATTAGGTTATTTATTATTATCCCCCCGAAAAAAAATTTCGGGGGATATAGTCGTCACGCGTTTTTTTTTGTCCGTCCGTCCGTCCGTCTGGCCGGCCGTCCGTACGTCCATCCGTCTGTTTACATTTCGTTTCCGGATGATAACTTCCCTTGAAATAGTTTGATTGTAACCAAACTTGATATGTGGCTTAAACATATAAAAATACAGGTCAAGTTCGAATCCGGGTTCATCCTGATTAATATTACCAGAGTTATGCCCCTTTTTAATATAGAAAATCTTATGATTTTTGGTTTCCGGATGGTAACTTCCCTCAAGATAGTTTGATTGTAACCAAACTTGATATGTGGTGCAAACATATCAAAATACGGGTCAAGTTCGAAAATGGGTTTGTCCTGATTAATTTTTCCAGAGTTATGCCCCTTTTCAACTTAGAAAATCTTATGATGACCACACTTTTTTCGGGGGGATCAGCTGCCCCGTGGATGTGGCAGCCCTCTAGTTATCTTTCAGATGATAAGCGAACGTTTGGCAATTGTAGCGAGTATAGTTCTTTAGATCACTTGTTTTGTGAACTAGATAATGTCTCATGGGATTTATGATAGGATTCATGTATCCCACTATTCATTTGGCTGGTTCATCTGTTTGGCTCGCTTTTATCGGTTATCTGATGCATTAACAGCAATAGTTTTATGCACCGGATGGAGTTGTGTGGAGCGGCTTCAAATGTTATTTCGATGGGTCGCTTATACACATGTCTACTCCAGTTAATAGTTATTAACTGGAGTAGTAGACGTTTTTCCCTCTTGACCTGTTTTGTTTTAGAGAATCTTTTAACATAAGGGCAAGTTTGGGCATATATTACGGTTTTCTCAATTATTTTGGACGTGAGTTCATATATTGGGTTACAATCCTGAGTCCGAGGGTCTCTCTATGCACATCAGAGTTTTTCAGAAGAGAGGTTACCCTTTTGTTGTCATTATTTTTCAATAGAAGGGACGATTATGTTCATTCTATTGTTAAATAAGTCAGTTAGCTATTCGTACTGCTTAGGTTATTTCTCTTCCAATTAGCAGTCAATGCTTAAGATTTCAGCGCATAAGTAAGCGCTGGCTATATCTTGCGCTTATTCTAACTGTTTGGCTATTATATGATCTTATGTGGGATCTCTTCAGGATAGTTAAGTTTTCGACGCATGGGAATAATAGTTTCCATTATTTGTGTCGCTAGTATAAGGCTTTTGAGTGCGTATATTGACGCTCAGCCGTTTTCATGGGAATGAATGATAGGATATGTGTATCCTTCAATTCATTTGTTTCTGTTGATTTCATTGAGGTTATGGGATCTGCTATTGAGCATTCGCCAGAAGCTTCCCCATTAGAGGGTTTTCTTCTTTAAGGGAAGTTTTATTCTTCATGTCATTCTCCGCTCTCAGTGGCATTACGGATTATTCAGACGTGAAAGAGCTTTATGATCACTATATTATTGCTGTCTGCACCAGCAATGACTAAGTAATGTGGGTGAGGAGGTTTTGACATATATTTGAATTCCTCCCCCACACACTCACGCTGTCGCGTATATATTTTAATACATACATACTTTGCATCTGGGTCATGTTGGTTCGCACCATCATACGTATATATGCAGTTCTGTTGCATTTGTTTCTGGTATTTATTTTCTGATTTTGGAGCTGGTTTATCATACCTACCTCCATTTCTAGATCCTGGTCTCTATTTTGTCGGTTCTCAAATTGCATATTCTCACGTGTTTATAGTTGTTGATTCCAAATAGTATATATGCAGTTCTGTTGCATTTGTTTCCGGTATTTATTTTCTGATTTTGGAGCTGGTTTATCATACCTACCTCCATTTCTAGATCCTGGTCTCTATTTTGTCGGTTCTCAAATTGCATATTCTCACGTGTTTATAGTTGTTGATTCCATATAGTACACGTTGGAGAGTGTTTTTTACCGGATTTAATATTACAGAGGCCTCCTGTGAATGATCTTGAAGCGTGTTTTCTCTGCAGAGATTGTTCATCTTATCCCGCTTTTGTATGTATATGTTATAATTAATTTCTCACTGATTTTGTCGTACCTGTATACTGCGTCTGCAGTGATTATTTTATAGCATATAATGTTATTTACAAAATCATCGCTATAGCCTTGGCTAGTGAAGTGGCATTAAGCACCATTTATTATTCATAAATTAATTTGTTGAGTGCCTGATCGATATTTATTATCCCCGCATTTTAAAAAATGCGGGGATATTGTCATGATCTCCGTCCCTACGTCCGTACGGCCGTACGTCCGTACTTCCGTACGTCCGGTTTTGTAATTCGAAACGTTGTAACTTTCTACAGTTGTTCGATAGGGTCTGTGCAACCCAAAAATACAACTTTTAAATTTTTGTGCCACCAGGTGGCTTCTGTGGAGCCAATTAAAAAATGCATTATTTTTTCACTTTTTTGCTGAATAGTCCCAACCTATGTAATTCGGAGTTCTAAAATTACACTAGGGTGTTGCTAAATGATCTGTAGATATGTAGGAAGGTTTCGGATTTTTCGGGTGCCACGTGGCTGTGCCACCGTAGCCACTTTTGTATTTTCTTAGACCGTTTCCGGCAAAAGGCTCATAGGATATGTAATTCGAAATGCTAAATCCATGCTCAGATGTTGCAGTAGGGTCTATAGATGCGCACGAAGGTTTCGGATTTTTCGGGTGCCACGTGGCTGTGCCACCATAGCCACTTTTGTATTTTCTTAGACCGTTTCCGGCAAAAGGCTCGTAGGATATGTAATTTGAAATGCTAAATCCATGCTCAGAAGTTGCAGTAGGGGCTATAGATGCGCAGGAAGGTTTCGGATTTTTCGGGTGCCACTTGGCTGTGCCACCGTAGCCATTTTTGTGTTTTCTTGAACCGTTTCCGGCGAAAGGCTCGTAGGGTATGTAATTCGAAATGCTAAAACCATGCTCATATGTTGCAGTAGGGTCTATAGATGCACACGAAGGTTTCAGATTTTTCGGGTGCCATGTGGCTGTGCCACCGTAGCCACTTTCGTGTTTTCTTAGATCGTTTCCGGCGAAAGGCTCGTAGGAAATGTAATTCGAAATGCTAAAACCATGCTCATATCTTGCAGTAGGGACTATAGATACGCAGAAAGGTTTCGGATTTTTCGGGTGCCACGTGGCTGTGCCACCGTAGCCACTTTTGTGTTTTCTTAGACCGTTTCCGGCAAAAGGCTCGTAGGATATGTCATTCGAAACGCTAAATCCATGCTCAGATGTTGCAGTAGGGGCTATTGATGCGCAGGAAGGTTTTGGATTTTTCGGGTGCCATGTGGCTGTGCCACCATAGCCACTTTTGTGTTTTCTTGAACCGTTTCCGGCGAAAGGCTCGTAGGGTATGTAATTCGAAATGCTAAAACCATGCTCATATGTTGCAGTAGGATCTATAGATGCACACAAAGGTTTCAGATTTTTCGGGTGCCATGTGGCTGTGCCACCGTAGCCACTTTCGTGTTTTCTTAGATCCTTTCCGGCGAAAGGCTCGTAGGGAATGTAATTTGAAATGCTCAAACCATGCTCATATGTTGCAGTAGGGACTATAGATGTGCACAAAGGTTTCGGATTTTTTGGGTGCCACGTGGCTGTGCCACTTTAGCCACTTTTATGTTTTCTTAGACCGTTTCCGCCAAAAGTCTCGTAGGGTATGTAATTCGAAATGCTAAAACTATTCTCAGATGTTGCAGTATGGTCTATAGATGCGTACGAAGGTTTTGGATTTTTTGGGTGCCACGTGGATGTGCCACCGTTGCCACTTTTGTGTTTTCAAAGACCTTTTCCGGTGAAAGGCTCGTGGGGTATGTAATTCGAAATGCTAAATCCATGCTCAGATGTTGCAGTATGGTCAATAGATGCATACGAAGGTTTCGGATATTTTTATACTGTACCAATGACCCAGACTTAGCTGGTGCTAACTCTAACAAAACCAGGGCCAAACACAAATTTTGCCCCCCAATCCCCAAAATTTGCATCCAAAACAAAAAGAAATCATGTCCTAAAGGACCTCCATACTACGCCTCTACTGCGCATGCGCAGTGACGCAGTCGTCCCGAAATTGGCGCCAATTATCATTCTCTGTTTGGCCCTTCATCAGTCAACATCTCACTGATCTTTGTGCTTGTAAATCTCAGTTTAAAGGATGCCAGACACATAATTTTTGGAGAAAATGTGATTCTAAGGAGGATAGAAGGAGGAGAGGAAAAAGAAGTGGCAAAAAATAATCAGGGCTGTACTTAAAATTTTTTGATGAAATTATGTTAAGTTGCCTATTTTCGAGGCATGGGCCTCTTGTTGTCATTCTTGCTAATTGTTGCACTGCTTATTCAGTGTTTCCTCTCCCCTAGCCTTCTAAAGTCCCCCCTGGCAATTCTCCCATGCTTTTGGCATATTTTTGAGAAATTTCATTTCTAAAATTTCCTGGGAGAGTTGCTTGGTTACAGAATGTTTTCTGTTATTTTCCCCATAGTTACGTTTTCACCCATGGGTGTATAACGTTTGTGTTCTGCATCTTCCATCTGATGTTTTACAGATTCTCCCCTGGGAGTCTCTGTTTTGCATCAGATAGAGTGTAATTGATGACTGATTCCGGGCCAGTTTTTTCAGTGCCTGGAGTCATGTTTTCTAGTGTGTTTACACTGTTTGTTTTCATTGGCAACAGCCTTTTTTGAGGGGGGCTGTTTGCCTTTGTGGTAGTTTATCTCATTATAAGATACATTTATATTATCCGAAAGTGTCTCATTAATTATTTTATATAAATTTAAAATTTTTGACCACACTTTGCCATCGGATCCATCGGGGCTCAACGTTACTTTTCAGCAACTTGGGCTTCTCTGAAAAAATATTTTTTCAAAATTATTTTGTTTTGCAATTGTTTTTTCATTTATTAATGGATCATGTTATTATGTATCTTTGTGTCAGGGGTTTTTGCGAGTAACTAGGACTTATTGTTGTTCTTTCACAATGAAGGGACGTTGTTCAAATTGTAATAGGAAGAAATCTTCCTCTGACTTTCATGATCATTGTATTAATTGTAGTCAGTGTTCTCGCATTAATCCCTGTCCTATATGTGAACATTGGGATGAGAAACATTGGAAACGTGTGTCACGATATGTTGTTTCTGGAGAAAGGGCTATGCCGGCTCTTTCTCCGCAAGGTCACTCTACTCTCTCAGTTTCTATTTCAGAGGAACCAGAACAGGGTGATGTTTCCATGTTATCTTCTTCAAGTGTGCGTCCGTCGTCACAAATGAATTCAGAGCTAGCGGCAAAAGTGCTCATGGAGATTAGACAAATGTCGTCTGCTAGCTCGCCCGGTGTAGCGTCCATTCACCGAATGGTTCGGCAGCCGGGTTCGTCCGATGCGGTCCAAGAGGAAATTTTGGGTGATGCGAGCACTATAAACATAATAGATGCACACCCAGTGACGGCGGATAGTAAGCGAGAACGGAGGAAGCCTTTTAGTCCGGTTCATAGCTCGTCCAGGTCCAGCCGGGCCGCGAGCGAGAGAGGTCCCTCTCTCGTACAACAACATCTGGGACCAGATGTTGTGGTACAAAATGTGTCTTTAGCAGAGCATACGTCCGTCGCTCGGGACGCTCCGTTGTATAAGCAGTCCGCAGAGACTGTTAAGGCTTCCTCTTCTCGTCAGCGCACACGACCGCACCTTGGCTGCGTGACCGCCGATATATTACCAGCTTCGCCGATGAAGGATTCTTCGGCGACCAGGTCACACCATCCGGCAGCCAGGGATTCGAGACCGATGGACTCCGGACGTTCGCATAGGAAAAGTATGCGGGAGCCATCTGATGCGGAGCTGCCCTCGGCGAAGCAGCGAAAGACTGCGCCTCCGCAGGTCTCGACGCCGGACATTCTTGTGCAGATAGCACAGCTTATCGCAGCATCCCAGCAGCCGACAGAAACGGTGTCGGATCGAGAATTATCCGACGGCGCTGGGTCGGTACGCTCCGCCGAAGCATCAGGGGCGGACGACCGGGAACATCGTGAGGTCCGACCGGATGGTGAAAGGGATACGGATGACTTGGAGCTATCCCTTTCGGAACAACATAAAGCTGCCGTGGACTTCATCCGGCACTTTCTCCCTCAAGTTGTTCCGTCGGGCCAGACTGCTGCGCTTCCGGACAAGAGAATTATAGCGTCATTGGACTCTGAATTTTTTGAGCGGTTCAGGGACATCGCTCCCGAGTTTCCGTCGCAGTCCAATAATGTTGCTAGAACATTTGAATTATTGAACGACGCTATATTTAAACTTGCTTCCAGGACGGGGAAAGCAGGTTTCTTGTCCGCTAATACTCTCAACCTGCCTTTCATTAATGCAAGGAATAAATTCGATACGGCAGGACAGGGTATACCGAGAGTTCCTCTGCATATGGACGACGAGGCGGAAGACTTAGAGCTATCATTACCGTCGTCAGCTTCTATTCCAACCGCGGTGTTGGAAACAGCTATTGCGTCTAACAGAGCCAATTTAGATGCCTTATCTTACGCAGATCACCTTACTAAGGCGTTATCACTGCGCCTTCAAGGGGAAGAGTTTCAGGATATACAATCCTCTTTAAGACTTCTTTCAAGGGCAGTAGCTTATTCCACGTGTAACTCCGCCCTTTCAGTGGCAAATCTGGAGTTGGTTAGACGTGACGCAGCCCTAGCTACATCCACACTAGTGGATTCTAAGGTGAAGAACTCTCTTAGAGTCGCTTCGGTCTCAGGAGAACTTCTCTTTGACGGTAAGCTTTCCGCTATTTATGATAAAATTAAAAAGAAAGCTAATGATTCTCTGTTGTTCAGATCGGCTCCTAAGAAGTCGGATACAGCAGACACGAATAAGACAGGCACTTCTGTGTCTAATGCGCCCAGGAGAGGTTCCTATAGAGGTTCCGGTGCGTCCTCTTGGTCTTATTCGAGAGACCGTCAGGATAGCGACTCTCGTTCGGGACGTCCTTCAGGCCGGGACAATCGGTCGGACGCCCCGAGGTCGACGAGGCGAGGTGCGGGTCGTGGAAGACGTGGTTTCTCCTACCGCAGGCCTCGCAGGTCCAGGAGGTGATGGCTTAAACCTCTATCGCGTTCCGGTTGGCGGAAGGTTGTCGAGTTTTTCACAAGAGTGGGCGTCGATTACGGACGACCCTTGGGTGAGAGGAGTGACTTCGGAAGGTCTAAAGATATCCTTCAAACGAAAGCCTCCATTAACTCGAAGTCCAAGTGGACTCATCTTCCGTCAAATCCACAGAAAAGAGACGCTCTGTTATCAGAGGTGCAGTCTCTTTTAATGAAGAACGCGGTAGAGGTCGTAGAAAACCAGGAATCTCTGGGATTCTACAGCCATCTGTTTCTGGTTCCGAAACCAGACGGCTCGTTCCGTCCAGTCATAGATTTGAGCTGGATAAACAAGCTGATCGTCGCTCCGAAGTTTTATATGGAGACGATTCGATCGGTCAGAGCGAGTATTCGGGTGAACGATTATGCAACGAGCATAGATCTCAAAGATGCGTACTTTCACGTCATGGTACATCCGACATTCCGAAAGTATCTACGCTTTGCAGTCCTGGGAGTGGTGTATCAATTCCGGGCGATGTGCTTCGGATTGAATCTAGCACCCTGGGCTTTCACTCGGGTAATGAACTCGGTAATGATCTACTTCCGAGCTCATTCGTCTGCGGTAACGTCGGCCTACCTGGACGACATTCTTCAGAGGTACGGCAACGAGTTAACGCTTCAGCCCGATGTTCAGAATCTTCTTCTATTGCTCCGACGTCTCGGTTTTATAGTAAACGAGGAGAAGTCGGATCTGGTGCCGTCCAAGTCATTCACTCATCTGGGAATGAGCTTCGAGACGCACAACAATCTCGTTCGTCTGCCGTTAACCAGAGCGAAATTAGTCAGTTGTTACGCTCGCTATTGTCTGCACGCAGACAAAGTCACGGCGAGAGAATTTATGAGACTGATAGGTCTGTGCGGAGCCGCCGCGGATCTCATTCCGACGGGGCGGCTACGCACACGTCCTCTTCAAATTTTCCTGACTCAGAATTGGAGTGTGAAAATTCATTCGCTCGATGTAGACGTTCTCTTGTCAGATCAAGTGAAACAAGAGATTCAGACTTGGGCAAACATTCAGTGGTTAACTCAAGGAGTTCCGCTGCAGTTGCCGGATCCGAGTTTTACCGTTATGACGGATGCCAGTCAAACAGGTTGGGGTGCATCATTAATCCCAACGGATTCGAGATGCCAGGGTCTTTGGGATCCGCAATTCCTGTGCAAGCACATAAACATCAAGGAAATGATGTCAATTTGGCTTGCGTTACGTCACTGGATGGACATTATTCACGATGCTCATGTCCAAATCCTATCCGACAATACGACAGTAGTGGCGTATATACGGAATCAGGGAGGCACTCATTCAGTTCCGTTGTTCAATCTAACGGAAAGAATCCTTCTGTTTGCGTTAGAACATCACGTTCTTCTTTCGGTCCGTCACATACCGGGTCGTCTAAATGTGCTAGCAGACTCCCTTTCACGAAAGGGTCGCTTGTTGCCGTCGGAGTGGACTCTCAACAAACAAGTTTTCAATCAGATTTGCTACCAATGGAAACGGCCAATGATAGACTTATTTGCGACACATCTCAACAATCAGTTGCAGACGTATGTGTCTCCGTGTCCGGATCCAAGAGCATTTGCAGTAGACGCTCTGTCGATCCCTTGGGACGGAATGATAGGATATGCGTATCCTCCAGCGCCGTTAATTCAACAAGTATTGCTAAAGATAAAACAATCTCAATGCAAGATTCTGTTGGTAGCATCTCTGTCGCCACAGAGACCGTGGATAAATCTACTCAGGTGTCTGTTGTGGGACCTACCGCGGAAGCTTCCTCCACGAGAGGATCTTCTTTCGCAGGGGAAATCGCGCCAACTCCATCACAACCCGCAAAGTCTCAACCTTCACGTTTTTCCGTTGTGCGGTCCTTCTTGCATGGCAAGCACTTTACAGGACGAGCAGTGGACGCGATTTCTAACTGTAGGAGGACCTCCTCTTCGCTAAACTATGCGGCTAAGTGGAAGGTTTTTCGTCGTTGGTGTAGGGATCATTCTGTAGATATATTTGATCCCTCTATACCAGACATTGCAAACTTTCTAGTATACTTGTTTGACGAAATCAAACTGCAGCCTGTTACTATAAAGGGTTATAGATCTATGTTATCTGATACCTATGCACATCATGATAGTTTACAAATTGGATCTAATGTCTCTTTATCGAAGTTGGTTAGAAACTTTTCGATAAATAGACCCAGAACTCTTAGATTAATTCCTAAGTGGAATTTAGCTTGGGTTCTCCTTAAATTGAAGGAAAAGCCATTTGAACTTCTTGGGACAGTAGATTTCAAATTCTTATCTTATAAGACAGCTTTTCTCTTAGCTTTCTCTTCTGCCAGCAGAGTCAGTGAGCTTCATGCACTATCGGTTGATGATTCTCATTATCGTAGTGTTGGGAACACTATCACCTTCACTACTAATGTGGGTTTTTTAGCTAAGAATCAGGCTCCTAATAAATATCCGGAACCTATTGTTATTAAGGCTCTTCCGTCTTCAGACGGGCGTAGGCCTTTACTCTGTCCTGTTAGAGCACTACGTATCTATAAACAGAGATCTCAGTTTATCAGAAAGGGACGGAAACGTTTCTTTCTGTCTTTGATGCCTAATAGAAAGGACATTTCAGTCCATTCTATTGCTAGATGGATTCAGTTAACTATCCGTACTGCTTATGAAGATTTATCTTCTTCTCAGCAGTCTGTGCTTAAGATTTCTGCTCATGAAGTAAGAGCTCTTTCTACTTCCTGGGCTTATGCTAATAGTGTTGCTATTACAGATTTAATGAAGGCTGCTTATTGGTCTCAGCCATCCACATTTACGAATTTTTATCTCAGAAATATTGAGTCCATTTCTGGAGACCTGCATTGTTTAGGTCCGTTATCTGTTGCTCAGAATGTCGTTCACTAAACAGTTGCAACTATAGTTATGCAGGCTTTCTGTTCCGGCAGTGACTCCGTCCGGCTGCCCTCTTCGCTCTGGGCTATTTGACCCAGGGGAAGGGGGGGGGGGGGGGGTGTTCCCTTAGGTCACCTGCTTTATAGTGAAAAGCAAGGGAATGCCTCCTCCAAGTCAGTATTTCTGAGTCGCTTCCGGGATGGTTTTAAAGTGTAATATTAATGTTTAAATTCATTCATGTCTTATTTTTAAAGTGTAGCTCGGTGTGAAGCATTTGTATATGTCAAGTGTCAAACGGGCTTTAATATACAATACTCGGACACTTTTAAATGATTATAAAGAGTCTCAATTCTCTGGACTACTTTATTTATTGGCTTGCTTTAAAAATAATTAGTATAAGGGTTATACTGGATGTTAATAGAGAACATGAATGTTATTGTGCTCAATTATTAAGGGTAGTGTATCTTTCTAATTTAATATTAAATAAGAAAGATACATGTAAAGCCTAATACTCCTTTTCTCCTTAAGGGGTTACCTCTTTACTATATAGTTGAGCTTATTGGATTTTCCACTATGTCCTAGGCCCTCCAGCCTGTTTACTATTCAGCTAAGTCTGGGTCATTGGTACAGTATAAAAATGTTAAAAAAGTTATAGTAATTTATATATTTTTTATACTTACCAATGACCCAGACGGGGATGGCCCTCCCTGGAGTTGGGAACTCTTGCCTCCCCGCTGAGTACATAGCGCTGACCAGGCACTGCCAGTAAGAATGATAATTGGCGCCAATTTCGGGACGACTGCATCACTGCGCATGCGCAGTAGAGGCGTAGTATGGAGGTCCTTTAGGACATGATTTCTTTTTGTTTTGGATGCAAATTTTGGGGATTTGGGGGCAAAATTTGTGTTTGGCCCTGGTTTTGTTAGAGTTAGCACCAGCTAAGTCTGGGTCATTGGTAAGTATAAAAAATATATAAATTACTATAAATTTTTTAACTTTTCGGGTGCCACGTGGCTGTGCCACCGTAGCCACGCCACCGTAGCCACTTTCATGTTTTTCTTAGATCGTTTCCGGCGAAAGGCTCGCAGGGAAAGTAATTCGAAATGCTAAAACCATGCTCATATGTTGCAGTAGGGACTATAGATGTGCACAAAGGTTTCGGATTTTTCGGGTGCCACGTGGCTGTGCCACTTTAGCCACTTTTATATTTTCTTAGACCGTTTCCGCCGAAAGTCTCGTAGGGTATGTAATTCGAAATGCTAAAACTATTCTCAGATGTTGCAGTATGGTCTATAGATGCGTACGAAGGTTTCAGATTTTTTGGGTGCCACAGGCTGTGCCACCGTTGCCACTTTTGTGTTTTCTTAGACCTTTTCCGGCGAAAGGCTCACAGGGTATGTAATTCGGAATGCTAAATCGATGCTCAGATGTTGCAGTACGGTCTATAGATGCGTACAAAGGTTTTGGATTTTCCGGGTGCCACGTGGCTATGCCACCGTAGCCACTTTTGTGTTTTCTTAGACCGTTTCCAGCGAAAGGCTCGTACGGTATGTAATTCAAAATGCTAAAACCATGCTCATATGTTGCATTAGGGTCTATAGATGCGTATGAAGGTTTCGGATTTTTCAGGTGCCACATGGCTGAGCCACCGTTGCCACGTTCGTGTTTTCTTAGATCGTTTCCAGCGAAATGGTCCTAGGGTATGTAATTCGAAACGGTAAAACCATGCTCAGATGTTGCAGTAGGGACTATAGATGCGCACAAAGGTTTCGGATTTTTCGAGTGCCATGTGGCTGTGCCACCACTGCCACTTTCATGTTTTTCTTACACTGTTTTCGGCGAAAGGCTTGTAGGGTATGTAATTCGAAACGCTAAATCCATGCTGATATGTTGCAGTAGGGTCTATAAATGTGTACGAAGGTTTCGGATTTTTCGGGTGCCACGTGGCTGTGCCACCGTAGCCACTTTTGTGTTTTCTTAGATCGTTTCCGGCGAAATGGTCCTAGGGTATGTAATTCGAAACGGTAAAACCATGCTCAGATGTTGCAGTAGGGACTATAGATCCGCACAAAGGTTTCAGATTTTTTTAGTGCCACGTGGCTGTGCCACCATTGCCACTTTCATGTTTTTCTTACACTGTTTCCGGCGAAAGTCTCGTAGTGTATGTAATTCGAAACGCTAAAACAATTCTCAGATGTTGCAGTATGGTCTATAGATGCGTACGAAGGTTTTGGATTTTTTGGGTGCCACAGGCTGTGCCACCGTTGCCACTTTTAAAAAATGCGGGCATATTGTCATGATCTCCGTACGTACGTCCGTACGGCCGTACGTCCGGTTTTGTAATTCGAAACGCTGTAACATTCTACAGTTGTTCGATAGGGTCTGTGCAACCCAAAAATACAACTTTTAAATTTTTGTGCCACCAGGTGGCTTCTGTGGAGCCACTTAAAAAATGCGTTATTTTTTCACTTTTTTGCTGAATAGTCCCAACCTATGTAATTCGGAGTTCTAAAATTACACTAGGGTGTTGCTAAATGATCTGTAGATATGTAGGAAGGTTTCGGATTTTTCGGGTGCCACGTGGCTGTGCCACCGTAGCCACTTTTGTATTTTCTTAGACTGTTTCCGGCGAAAGGCTCGTAGGGTATGTAATTCGAAATGCTAAAACCATGCTCATATGTTGCAGTAGGGTCTATAGATGCACACGAAGGTTTCAGATTTTTCGGGTGCCACGTGGCTGTGCCACCGCAGCCACTTTCGTGTTTTCTTAGATCGTTTCCGGCGAAAGGCTCGTAGGAAATGTAATTTGAAATGCTAAAACCATGCTCATATCTTGCAGTAGGGACTATAGATACGCACAAAGGTTTCGGATTTTTCGGGTGCCACGTGGCTGTGCCACCGTAGCCACTTTTGTGTTTTCTTAGACCGTTTCCGGCAAAAGGCTCGTAGGATATGTAATTCGAAACGCTAAATCCATGCTCAGATGTTGCAGTAGGGGCTATAGATGCGCAGGAAGGTTTCGGATTTTTCGGGTGCCACGTGACTGTGCCACCGTAGCCACTTTTGTGTTTTCTTGAACCGTTTCTGGCGAAAGGCTCGTAGGATACTTAATTCGAAATGCTAAAACGATGCTCATATGTTGCAGTAGGGTCTATAGATGCACACGAAGGTTTCAGATTTTTCGGGTGCCACGTGGCTGTGCCACCGTAGCCACTTTCGTGTTTTTATCCCCGCATTTTAAAAAATGCGGGGATATTGTCATGATCTCCGTCCTACGTCCGTACGTCTGTACGTCCGGTTTTGTAATTCGAAACGCTGTAACTTTCTACAGTTGTTCGATAGGGTCTGTGCAACCCAAAAATACAACTGTTAAATTTTTGTGCCACCAGGTGGCTTCTGTGGAGCCACTTAAAAAATGCGTTATTTTTTCACTTTTTGGCTGAATAGTCCCAACCTATGTAATTCGGAGTTCTAAAATTACACTAGGGTGTTGCTAAATGATCTGTAGATATGTAGAAAGGTTTCGGATTTTTCGGGAGCCACGTGGCTGTGCCACCGTAGCCATTTTTGTGTTTTCTTTGACCATTTCCGGCAAAAGGATCGCAGGATATGTAATTCGAAATGCTAAATCCATGCTCAGATGTTGCAGTAGGGTCTATAGATGCGCAAGAAGGTTTCAGATTTTTCGGGTGCCACGTGGCTGTGCCACCGTAGCCACTTTTGTGTTTTATTAGACCGTTTCCGGCAAAAGGCTCGTAGGATATGTAATTCGAAACGCTAAATCCAAACTCAGAAGTTGCAGTAGGGGCTATAGATGCGCAGGAAGGTTTCGGATTTTTCGGGTGCCACGTGGCTGTGCCACCGTGGCCACTTTTGTGTTTTTTTGAACCGTTTCCGGCGAAAGGCTCGTAGGGTATGTAATTCGAAATGCTAAAACCATGCTCATATGTTGCAGTAGGGTCTATAGATGCACACGAAGGTTTCAGATTTTTCGGGTGCCACGTGGCTGTGCCACCACAGCCACTTTCGTGTTTTCTTAGATCGTTTCCGGCAAAAGGCTCGTAGGGAATGTAATTCGAAATGCTAAAACCATGCTCAAATGTTGCAGTGGGGTCTGTAGATGCGCACGAAGGTTTCGGATTTTTCAGCTGCCACTTGGCTGCGCCACCATTGCCACTTTTGTGTTTTCTTAGACCGCTTCCGGTGAAAGGCTCCTAGGGTATGTAATTCGAAACACTAAAACCATGCTCAAATATTGCAGTAGGGTCTGTAGATGTGCATGAAGGTTTCGGATTTTTCAGGTGCCACGTGGCTGTGCCACCGTTGCCACTTTTGTGTTTTCTTAGACCGTTTCCGGCGAAAGGCTCCTAGAGTATGTAATTTGAAACACTAAAACCATGCTCAAATGTTGCAGTGGGGTCTGTAGATGCGCACGAAGGTTTCGGATTTTTCAGCTGCCACGTGGCTGCGCCACCATTGCCACTTTTGTGTTTTCTTAGACCGCTTCCGGTGAAAGGCTCCTAGGGTATGTAATTCGAAACACTAAAACCATGCTCAAATGTTGCAGTGGGGTCTGTAGATGCGCATGAAGGTTTCGGATTTTTCGGGTGCCAGGTGGCTGTGCCACCGTTGCCACTTTTGTGTTTTCTTAGACCGTTTCCAGCAAAAGGCTCCTAGGGTATGTAATTCGAAACTCTAAAACCATGCTCAAATGTTGCAGTAGGGTCTGTAGATGTGCATGAAGGTTTCGGATTTTTCAGGTGCCACGTGGCTGTGCCACCGTTGCCACTTTTGTGTTTTCTTAGACCGTTTCCGGCGAAAGGCTCCTAGAGTATGTAATTTGAAACACTAAAACCATGCTCAAATGTTGCAGTGGGGTCTGTAGATGCGCACGAAGGTTTCGGATTTTTCAGGTTCCACGTGGCTGTGCCACCATTGCCACTTTTGTGTTTTCTTAGACAGTTTCCGGCGAAAGGCTCCTAGGGTATGTAATTCGAAACACTAAAACCATGCTCAAATGTTGCAGTGGGGTCTGTAGATGCGCACTAAGGTTTCAGATTTTTCAGCTGCCATGTGACTGCGCCACCATTGTCACTTTCGTGTTTTCTTAGACCGTTTCCGGCAAAAGGCTCCTAGGGTATGTAATTCGAAATGCTAAAAGCATGCTCATAGGTTGCAGTAGGGTCTGTAGATGTGCACAAAGGTTTCCGATTTTTCAGGTGCCATGTGGCTGTGCCACCATTGCCACTTTTGTGTTTTCTTAGACCGTTTCCGGCGAAAGGCTCCTAGGGTATGTAATTCGAAACGCTAAAACCATGCTCAAATGTTGCAGTGGGGTCTGTAGATGCGCACGAAGGTTTCTGATTTTTCAGGTGCCACGTGGCTGTGCCACCGTTGCCACTTTTGTGTTTTCTTAGACCGTTTCCGGCGAAAGGCTCCTAGGATATGTAATTCGAAATGCTAAAACCATGCTCAAATGTTTCAGTGGGGTCTGTAGATGTGCACGAAGGTTTCAGATTTTTCAGCTGCCTAGTGGCTGTGCTGTTGCCACTTTCATGTTTTCTTAGACCGTTTCCGGCGAAAGGCTCCTAGGGTATGTAATTCAAAATCCTAAAACCATGCTCAAATGTTGCAGTGGGGTCTGTAGATACGCACGAAGGTTTTGGATTTTTGGGGTGCCACGTGGCTGTGCTACCGTTGCCTCTTTCATGTTCTCTTAGACCATTTCTGGCGAAAGGCTCCTACAGTATGTATTTCGAAATGGTAAAACCATGCTCAAATGCTGCAGGAGGGTCTGTAGATGTGCACAAAGATTTTGGATTTTTCAGGTGCCACATGGCTGTGCCACCATTGCCACTTTCGTGTTTTCTTAGACCGTTTCCGGCGAAAGGCTCCTAGAGTATGTAATTCGAAACGCTAAAACCATGCTGAGATGTTGCAGTAGAGTCTGTAAATGCATAGGAAGGTTTTGGATTTTTTGGGTGCTATGTGGCTGTGTCACCGTTGCCACTTTTGTGTTTTCTTAGACCGTTTCCGGCGAAAGGCTCCTAGGGTATGTAATTCAAAATGCTAAACGCATGCTTAAATGTTGCAGTAAGGTCTGTAGATGCGTACAAAGGTTTCAGATTTTTCAGATGCCACGTGGCGGTGCCACCGTTTTTCTTTCGTGTTTTCTTAGATCATTTCCAGCGAAAAGCTCCCAGAGTATGTAATTTGAAATGCTAAAACTATGCTCAAAAGTTGCAGTAGGGTCTGTAGATGTGCACGAAGGTTTCTGATTTTTGGGGTGCCACCGTTGCCACTTTCATGTTTTCTTAGACCGTTTCCGGCGAAAGGCTCCCAGGGTACATGTATGTAATTCGAAACGCTAAAACCATGCCCAAATGTTGCAGTGGAGTCTGTAGGTGCGCACGAAGCTGTGTCACCTGTGCCACTCAATATGATTTTAGTGTGTCATATAATACATTTCATCTTTGTATCAAGCATTCATACAAAGTCAAGGATGCAAATGCGGGGATACATTATAGTGCGCTTTGCACACAAGTGACACCATCTAGTTTATATTGATTCCGGGTTCTGCTTATTGATTTCAGAGCTCTCCCCTCTTTCTTTTTAAGTTATGTTCAAAAAAAGGGGGGGGGGGGGTCATTTTGTCCACTTCTCTGCCTTATGGGGTATGTAACTATTGAGGAAGCTGTCTTGTCCATACTATGTTCGGCGATCAGCTGCAGTATTATTGTGTGGTGTAGGTTTCTTATCAACCTACTCACAATTGTTTACTACAGGCTTGCACTACAGTGGAAGTCCCTAACTCGGATAAAATACTCTCTATTTTAGTCTTTCCCAAGCAAGTTGGGAAAGAAAAGTGGTGCAAAAGCACCAATAAAAATAAGCCAAAACTGGGTCGAGTGCAACCGGCGCAGACCCAGTACGGGACGCTCTCTCCCAAGTACAACTCCACGACTTCCGTTGCCAGTGCGCATATACCGTCTCTAAAGACTCATTCTTTTTGAAATCCGCTTCGTGTCGAGATGTTTTTGCACGCTTATCAGTGTTCCACCAGCTCGATGTTTGATGATTCCTGATTCATTATACCACAGTGTATCCTTTGTATTCTCAGGAACAGTGTTTTATATTCTCTTTTTTCTATTATATGTCCATAATGTATATTTATTTGCTCTCTCTCGGGTCGCGCGCGATTTTCGCGGGCCACGCGGTTCGGACTTAGATTTTCACAATTATTGTTCATGCTTTTTTTGCAAATTTTTCTAATTGTGTTAGAGTTAGGTGTCAGCGGGGTACCACTCCTGCAGTGTTTCTTCTTTCTGTTGAGAGTAGTCTTCCTGTTGGGTGGTTCCCGGTCGACCGTCTGGGGTCTTTGTTTCTGTCACCTTTCTCTCTTTGGGGGTGTTCTGTTTTCTGATCTCACCTTCTCTGCTCCTCTCACCTCTTTCATGCCTAGGACAATTCCTTGTGGGCAGTGTCTGCTGCCTAAGCAATTGGACGATGTACATTCGTCGTGTTCCTCCTGTAATGGGTGTTCGGCCGAGCGGCCGTGTGGTGTCTGTGGAACATGGTCTTCCACCTTTTGGGCGTCTGTAAATCGTGTCGTTCGTTCTCGTGGCCGTGCCTCCCGCTCCCATTGGAAAGGAGAACGTTGTCGTTCGGGGCCTCCCGAGCCGACTTTGTCTGGTGAGAGTTATTCCTCCTCCGTGGGGGATGTGCAGTCTTTTCCTGTGGTGGATACTGCGGGAGCCGTTGAGTGTTCTGGTGTAGAGATGCCTGGTTCCGGGACTACGGTCCCCCTCCAGTCGACATCTGAGGCTGTCACTAGGGTTGTGACTCCTCCTTCGGAGCCGAGCCGGTGTGCTCTCTCCATTATTTCACCAGCCTCAACGACTCTCGACGTATCTACTACTGCTGCTGGTCCGTCTGCTTCGTTGTCTGTTTCAGCCGGCCTCGGCTTTTCGCTGCAGGGGACTGCAGAACTGTCCGATACTGTAGACATGGGATATCGGCCCCAGCCTTCCCTGACTTCAACTCGGCGAAGTCGGAAGGGGCTGCCGGCCGAGCCCATCGCTGTGGTCTCGTCGCCGTCGAGTACCACAGTTGTGTCTTTGGATTCGGATGTTCGTAGTGGAAACACTATGAACTCCGTGGCGTTTCCGTCCACTCACTCTGGTCACACGACCAGTTTTGGGGGACCAACGCCTTTTGTGCAGCCTGGACCTTCTGCCCCGCAGAGGTCCGCGGTGACTCTCATGAGTTCTCGCAATATTGATCCTCGGGGTGCATCGTACCCCTATACACGTCTGCCTTCAGATGTTTCGGCTGCCGCCCGTCGTCCCGCGTCGGGTGTTTTGGTGGATCGTGACCCTTCGCTGGTTAAGAGGGTCAGAGGTGAAGCCACTTTGCCGGTTCGCTCCCCTGTCGAACCGGTCGGTACAGGCAGTGAGCTTAGGGAGGCCCTCTCCTTACTCACTCAGGTTCTCTCAAAGAGCCTTCCTGTTGCTTCCAGCGAGGCTATGGGTGGTTTCCAGGCGCCTCCTATGGCGCCGCCTCCCGGGATTGGAAACAGGCCGGTTTCCGATTCCTCTGGTGTCCCGACACCATGGGAGGCGTCGGCTGGTTTGCCCACGATGGGCTATGTGTCTTCCGACTCTGGGGAGGAGTCCGACATGCTTGAGGTCGAGGGCCAGCAGTCTTCGGACTTGGGGGTGGCTCTTGACTTTGTGTTTGGGTTTCTGCCTGAGCTCAAACCTGCTAACCAGCCGACAGTGTCAGCCTGGCCGCGATCATCGGTCGCGCGCCAACAGCCTATGGAGCAACCTGCTTCTGGGCGCCTTCGACCGTGCCAGTCGGTACAGGTGGTTGAAGCTTTTTCAGCATTGGATGCCAAGCTGAATTCCAAGGCTTTGAAGACTTCGTTCTTCACCAGGGTTGACACCTTTTTGCCTCCTGTGCGTTATCGTTCCTACGATTCCGCCAATCCATCAGTCTGCCAGACTTTGACGGTTCTGGATCAGGACTCCACTTCCCTCGGGCTTTCCAAGCCCAAGTCTGCCGTCATTCCAATGACGACTCTGGAGTCCACGTTGGGCTTATCTAGAGAGATGCTTGGCATGCTTTCTCTCTCAGATCACGTCGTCTCAGCTTTGGCTGCTTATCTGCCTCCAGATAAGTTTGACGAGGTACAGGCTCCTTTGCGTGTGCTGTCCAAGGCGCTTATGCACCTTACTCACACGCATGCCTGTAACACGGCCAATTTGGAATTAGTTCGAAGGGACGCTGTGCTGGACACAGGACGATCCCTTCCCGAGGAGCAGCGTGCTACTCTTCGATCTGCTTCTTTGGCAGGTCCGCAACTTTTCCATGGTTCCGTGTCGACGGTCCGGGATGACGTCCTACGTCATTCCAAAGATCAGCTGCTGTTTCGTCAGCTTGATCAGCCTTCTCGGGGAGGCAAGGGCCGTTCCAAGCCTAACAAGTACCCTTCTGCTTCCTCTGTGAAGCAAAAGGCTGGTCCTTCTGCCGCCGCCTCTGCTTCTTACTCACGGGGTAAAGGAAGGGGTCGGCAGAATCGAGGGAAGTCTCAGGATTCTTCATTTAGCAGAGGAGGTGGTTTCTCCTCTCGCGGGCCTCGTCGGGGCTCGAAATGAAGGTCCTCACCTCGACTCGTCCCAGGTTGGAGGAAGGATAGCAGAGTTTGCAGACCATTGGACCACCATCACATCCGATCCATGGGTGTTAGATGTTGTTCGGTCCGGGCTGCGCATATCCTTCCGACGGCACCCCACTCTGTCAAGGGTGCCTCTTCCAACCACAGTTCCTTCAGATGTTTTACGTCGGGAACTTTTGTCCACGGAGATTGCCAATCTCCTGGCAAAGGGGGCGATCGAGGTCGTCAAGAACGTTCAGTCAGTGGGTTTCTATTCCCGCCTGTTCTTGGTGCCGAAGAAGGACGGCCGACTCCGACCGGTTATCGATCTGAGCATCCTGAACCAGTCTATCATTGCTCCCAAGTTCAGCATGGAGACTTTCAGGTCGGTCCGCCAATCAATTCACCAGGGAGATTTCGCAGCCAGCATCGACCTGCGAGACGCTTACTTCCACGTTCCGATGCATCGGGCGTCACGGAAGTATCTCAGGTTCGCTTTTCTGGGGCGAGTTTACCAGTTCAAGGCCATGCCTTTCGGCCTCAACCTGGCTCCTTGGGCGTTCTCCAGACTGATGTCGCATGTGATAGCGTTCCATCGCACACAGTCCAGGGTGACTACTTCGGCATATCTGGACGATATCCTCCAGAGGCATTCCAATGCTGCCTTACTGGAATCGGATGTCGCCACTCTGTTGAGCTTGCTCACGTCGCTAGGATTCAGAGTCAACGAGAAGTCGGACCTGGTCCCTTCTCAGTCGTTTTGTCATCTGGGGATGTCTTTCCAAACCAAATTCAATTTGGTGGCTGTTCCCCAGGCCAAGGCTGTGATTCTCTCAGCTTTTGCTCTGACTCTGTCCCAGTCCAGGTCCGCGACCGCTCGGAGTTTTCTCCGGCTGATCGGTCTCTGCGGTTCGGTGACGGATCTCATTCCTCTAGGTCGGCTGCGTGTCAGACCTCTCCAACACTTTCTGCTCAGTCGTTGGAGACCGAATGTAGATTCTCTGGATCAGGTGCTTCCGTTTCCGGACTCTCTGTATCCTCACCTTCTTCCCTGGACAGATGTTCAGTGGATTACGCAGGGTGTTCCGCTGGACTTACCCACGTCCGATCGCGTTCTGACGGCAGATGCCAGCGATCTCGGATGGGGTGCGACGTTGGATCCTCTCGGTCTTTCCCTACACGGGATGTGGGACCAGGATCAAGCAGCTCTACACACCAACCAGAAGGAGCTTCTTGCTCTTCTTCTGAGTTTCAGGCAGTGGATCCCTCACTTGTCGAATCGCCAGGTCCTTCTACTATCCGACAATTCGACAGTGGTTGCTTACCTTCGGAACCAGGGCGGCACGCACTCGCTTCCGATGTACGAGTTAGCTCGGGATCTTTTACTGCTCGCTCAGGAGGTTCACGCCGGGGTGGTTGTTCGTCACATTCCTGGTCGTCTGAACGTCCTAGCCGACTCCCTGTCCCGACAGGGCAGGGTTATTTCCACCGAGTGGATGCTTCACAGGGCAGTGTTCCAGTCGCTTTGCGATCTCTGGGGACGTCCCCACATCGATCTCTTTGCGACTCGTTGGAACCATCAGGTGGACACTTTCGTGTCCCCGTGTCCAGATCCTCTGGCTTTTGCCGTGGACGCTCTGTCACTCGATTGGAACGGTCTAGTCGGCTACGCCTTCCCGCCGGTTCCGATTCTTCCTCAGGTTCTCGCCAAAATTCGAACCTGCAGTTGTCGAATCATTCTGATCGCTCCCCTGTCGCCTCAGCGGGTGTGGATCAATCAGCTCCGCTCGCTGATGGCGGCGGTTCCGGCACGTCTCCCGCTACGTCGCGACCTTCTTTGTCAAGGTCGCCCGAGGAGTTTTCACGTCGACCCGACTTCATTGTGCCTTCACGCATATCTTTTGTCAGGTCCTGTCTTCTCCGTAGAGGTTTTTCGAGACGAGCAGTGGAGTGCATTTCTTCTTCAAGGAGGCACTCCACTGGTTTAGCTTATGCAGCTAAATGGAAGGTCTTCTGTCGATGGTGTGCTGATCACTCTGTTGATTATGCCAATCCTTCGATTTCACAGATTGCGGAGTTTCTGGTATATCTGTTTGATTCTCGGGGTCTCCAGCCTGTTACCATCAAGGGTTACAGGTCTATGCTTTCAGAGACTTTTTCTTATGTGGGGAAGCGTCGTATCGGCACTAATCCTTACCTCTCCAAGCTTGTTCGGCACTTTTCTTTGAAAAGGCCTCGGACTTTGCAGCTTACTCCACGATGGAATCTTTCGTGGGTGCTGCTTTGCTTGGGGGGGGGGGGGGGGGGGGGCGCCGTTCGAACCTTTATCCCAGGTGGATATGCAATTTCTCACATACAAGACGGCTTTTCTGATGGCATTTGCTTCGGCCAGACGGGTTAGTGAGCTTCACGCCCTCTCGGTTGACCTGGCCTTTTTTAGGAGTTCTCCCAACAGTGTTACTTTTACCACTGATTTCTCCTTTTTGGCTATGAATCAGTTGCCAGATACTACTCCTCCTCCTATCTGTATCAGGGCTCTTCCCTCTGTTGAGGGTACTCGCCCTTTGCTCTGTCCGGTCCGTGCTATTCGCATTTATCTTGATCGGACACGCTTCATACGGAAGGGCAGAAAACGTTTTTTTCTGTCTCTCATTCTGGGTCGACAGAAGATCTCTCCTCAATCCATTTCTCGATGGATTTGTCTTGCTATTCGTACGGCTTATAGTCGTTCAGCAGCTGGCGATTGTATTACCAATCGTATTTCTGCCCACGAGGTGCGGGCACTGTCTACCTCTTGGGCTTATTCTAACTCCGTCAAGTTGTCGGATGTTATGCAGGCAGCCTACTGGAGAAATGCTTCTACTTTCTCCACCTTTTATTTACGCCAGTTGCAGGAGCAGTCGGAGGACCTTTTTGCCTTGGGTCCTCTTTCTTCTGCTCAGGCTGTTGTCTGCCATAGCCATTAGGCTTCTTGAAGGTCAGTTTCAGCCTTGTGCTGTTACTGCCCTTTTTTCTGTCTGTGTGTCACACAGGCTCATATGTCTCTTTTCATTGTCCTTTACCAATGATTGCGACATTATGGTTGATAAGCCTCGGGACCTCTTCCTTCTGCTTCACGGTTCCAGTGCACTAGGGTTATGTGGGGGTTGGTTATGCGATTCCCTCCAGCCTTTTGTCTATTCAGCCTGTAGTAAACAATTGTGAGTAGGTTGATAAGAAATCTAAATTTTATAGTAAATTTCCTTTCTTATTATACCTACCACAATTGTTTACATGGAGGCCCTCCCGTCTTCTTTACGGGTAAAGAATCTTTCCTCCCCGCTGATCACATAACTCTAACGTTTACAGATTCAAAAAGAATGAGTCTTTAGAGACGGTATATGCGCACTGGCAACGGAAGTCGTGGAGTTGTACTTGGGAGAGAGCGTCCCGTACTGGGTCTGCGCCGGTTGCACTCGACCCAGTTTTGGCTTATTTTTATTGGTGCTTTTGCACCACTTTTCTTTCCCAACTTGCTTGGGAAAGACTAAAATAGAGAGTATTTTATCCGAGTTAGGGACTTCCACTGTAGTGCAAGCCTGTAGTAAACAATTGTGGTAGGTATAATAAGAAAGGAAATTTACTATAAAATTTAGATTTATGGGAAATTTTCTCTCATTCTCAGTATGCCATAATAATTTTTAGGGCCTAGTCCAGACTAGTCTCTAAAATTGTTTATTTGTTACATCCTAATTAACATGATTTTATGCTTAGATTTAGGATTTACATTATTGGGATCCATATTAGGTTATGTCTCTTCTATTATGGTATTAAGAGACATTCATGTAAATTCTAATTTCTTCCTCATGGATTGAAGGATTCGATCTATGTTGATCTAATATTTTGGAAGTTCTAGGCCTTCCGCCTTTTTGCGATTCAGCTAAGTCAGGGTCATTGGTTACAGTATAAAAATATGAAAAAATTTATAGTAATTTATATATTTTTTATACTTACCAATGACCCAGACGGGAATGGCCCTCCCATGAGTGGGCAGTACTGGGCACTCATACCTCCCCGCTGAATTATTATAATCTTTTTTCTACAAAGAATGAATTTATTGGCGCCAGATTCAGTGACTTCCTGGCGTCTGTGCATGCACGGAGGGTACAATGTATGGAGGGCCAGTTAGGACTTCTAATTTTCGGTTTTGCATGCAAATTTGGGGGATTGGGGGGCAAAATTTGTGTTTGACCCTAGATATTTTTGGGTTAGCACCAGCTAAGTCTGGGTCATTGGTAAGTATAAAAAATAAATAAATTCCTATAAATTTTTTCATTTTCATCGAAAGGCTCCTAGGGTGTTTAATTCGAAACATTTAAACTATGCTAATGTGTTCAGATAACATTTCTAGATGTGCATGAAGGTTTCGGAATTTTGATTTGGCCCCAAGTGGTTCCAGTGGAACCACTTTTATCGTTAGAAAATCAGTTTTCATCGAAAGGCTCCTAGGGTATTTAATTCGAAATGTTAAAACTATGCTAAGGTGTTCAGGTAACGTCTCTAGATGTGCATAAAGGTTTCGGAATTTTGATTTGGCCCCAGGTGGTTCCAGTGGAACCACTTTTATCGTTAGAAAATCAGTTTTCATCGAAAGGCTCCTAGGGTATTTAATTTGAAACATTTAAACTATGCTAATGTGTTCAGGTAACATTTCTAGATGTGCATGAAGGTTTCGGAATTTTGATTTGGCCCCAAGTGGTTCCAGTGGAACCACTTTTATCGTTAGAAAATCAGTTTTCATTGAACGGCTCCTAGGGTATTTAATTCAAAATGTTAAAACTATGCTAAGGTGTTCAGGTAACTTCTCTAGATGTGCATAAAAGTTTCGGAATTTTGATTTGGCCCCAGGTGGTTCCAGTGGAACCACTTTTATCGTTAGAAAATCAGTTTTCATCGAAAGGCTCCTAGGGTATTTAATTCAAAAATTTTAGACTATGCTAAGATGTTCAGGTAGCATCTCTAAATGTGCATGAAGATTTTCGAAATTTTTGGTGTTAGTGGTAGACTATGTTGATTTAGAGCTGAAGAACGTGTAACTGGTATAACTCTGAGAGCTTGAATAAATATGCATATAATTGTATGACAAGTTGGTGTTGATGAATGGTACCCCGAACAAGTAGTTACCGAGTGAATCAAAAAGGCCACCTCAAATGGAATCTGGAGAACCTGTCCGTGTAGGAGAACAAAGGCAATTGTAACAACACAACGTAGGGCGCACCTTGATCACAAGCCACTATGTTAGACACACAGGAGAGGGTTAGTGTACTTATCGGTGAGATTCGGAAGAATAGGGTACGGGATGTCATCAAGCAGTTCATCCTAGAGAGAAGAGGAGGGGATAAGGAGGCATTTTGGAACAGAGGTCTAATCAAGGCCTTCTCACCTGAGAACCATGACAAATCATCAGTCGACCAAAGTGTTATTATTCGCGCATTTTCAAAAATGCAGGGATATAGTGATGATCTCCGTCCGTACATGCGTACATCAGTACGTTCCTTTTTGGAGCTATAATTTTGAAACTTACCATACTTCTTAAGCATGGTATAGAGATGACAAAAATAGGTTTAGTTTGATTTTTTGTCACCAGGTGGTGCCAGTGGCACCACTTAAACACTGAGCTAAAATACTGCTTTTCTAAGAAAGACTCATAGAATATGTATTTTCGGTTCTTGAAAGTGTGTTCATATGTTCTGGCAGAGCCTCAAAATGTGCAAAAAAGTTTCTTATTTTCTATTCGGATCCATGTGGTGCAGGTTGTGCCACTTTTGTCGTTAGAGAATCGGTTTCTGGCGAAAGGCTCTTAGGGGTTTTAAATCGAAACGTTGAAAGTGTGTTCATATGTTCCGGTAAGGTCTCTAGATGTACATAAAGGTTTTGGATTTTTGAATAGGCCCCATGTGGTGCCCATAGTGCCACTTTTGTTGTTTGAGAAATGGTTTCCGGTGAAAGGCTCCTAAGGGTTTTAATTCGAAATGTTGAAAGTGTGTTCATATGTTCAGGTAGGGTCTTTAGATGCGCATAAAGGTTTCAGATTTTTTATTCTTCCCTGTGTGGTGCCCATAGCGCCACTTTTGTCATTAGATAATCGGTTTTCGGCAAAAGGCTCCTAGGGGTTTTAATTCGAAATGTTGAAAGTGTGTTCATATGTTTTGGTGGGGTCTCCAGATGTGCATAAATGTTTCAGATTTTTTATTCGACCCCATATGGCCCCTGTAGCACCACTTTTGTCGTTAGAGAATCAGTTTTAGGCGAAAGGTTCCTAGGGGTTTTAATTCGAAACGTTGAAAGTGTGTTCATATACTCCGGTAGTATCTCTAGATACATGTACATAAAGGCTTCAGATTTTTTATTCGGCTCCAAGTGGTGCCTGTAACGCCACTTTTGTCGTTAAAGAATCGGTTTCTGGCAAAAGGCTCCTAAGGGTTTTAATTCGAAATGTTGAAAGTATATTCAAATGTTCTGGTAGGGTGTCTAGATGTGCATAAAGATTTCAGATTTTTTATTAACCCCCATGGGGCACTCGTTGCACCACTTTTTCGTTAGAGAATCTGTTTTCTGGTAAAAGGCTCCTTGGGGTTTTAATTCAAACATTGAATGTGTTTTCATAGAGTCTAGATATACCTAAACATTTCTTTTTTTTTTTGGCCTCGTGTAGTGCCTGTGGTGCCACTTTTGTCGTTAGAGAATCGGTTTCTGGCGAAAGGCTCCCGGGTGATTTAATTCGAAACATTGAAAGTGTGTCCATATGTTCAGTTTGGGTCTCTAGATGTGCATAAAGGCTTGGGATTTTTTATTCTATCCCATGTAGCGCCAGTAGTGCCATTTTTGTCGTTAGAGAGTGTGAATTGATTTCTCACCATCGTGATGGCAAACTGAGAATGAGGGGATATACCTTAGTGTGCTTTGCACACAAATGACACCATTCTAGTTTAAGGTCAGTCGGTTTACCTTAAACTCAGTTTGTTGTTTTAGATTTTTTTGGTCTGACATTTTACATATTACAGGCATAGATATATTATAAATATTTATTCATATATTTATTCCGATACAATCAACAGAAGATGCTTTGTTAGTAGTTAGGGCCGATCTGATAAGTATATATATACAGATGGTTTCTGTATGGTCCTGGACAACCGAAACCGCAACCAAGATTTTTTTTATTTAAATAAAACGAAACCGCAACCACAGTGTAAATCCCACAACCTCCCAGTGCTAACCTAAAAGACAAATGCTTCTTGAGGTTTAATGTTGATGTTCTTGACCTTTTACCTTTAGAAACAATAGTTTTTTCATCAAATTTTTAGCTCACCTGAGCGAAGCTCAAGGTGAGCTTTACTAATTGCTTTCCGTCCGTCGTCCGATGTCCGTCGTCCGTCGTCGTCCGGCGTGAACTTTACAAAACCAACTTCTCAGAAGAAACCACTGGCCCAATATTTTTCAAATGTTGGGTAAACGTTTTTTACCTAATGTCAATTCAGTTTTGTTCAAATGAATTTGCCCCTCCTCCTGGGTGGGACCACGCCCCCAAGGGGCACCAAAATCTTTGAAAATCTTCTTCTCATGAACCAGCAGTAGCAGAGACTTGATATTTGGTATGCAGCTTCCTTTTGAGGTGTAAAATCAAGTTTGTTCAAGAGAAGTTTGTTGGGCATTATTTGCCTTCGTTATGGGAGGGGCAAAAATTTTGGCCACGCCTAAAATTTCTATTTTTGAACCGTGAGGTCAATTTGAACCAAATTTGATATGAGATGATAATGGGTCATAAGTAGTTGATTGATGCAAAAATTTTTTTTCTCATTGCCCTGTGGGACCTCGGGAGCTAAAAATAGGAAAAACCTTAAAACTACCATATCTCCAAAACTACTCGGCACAGAAAATTCTTATTTTGTATGAAGCTTACTTTTATCTGGTAGAATAGAATGGTTAAAAAAAATCCCTATCGGTTTGATCACAAGGTACTTTTTTCAGGACTTTGAAAAAGTGCTGAGTCAGCACTTTTTAACACCGTAGGCAATGGGAAAAACATTAAAAAATCTTCTTCTCCAGATCCAGCAGGCAGAATCTTTTGATATTTGGTATGCAACATTGTAGGGTGGATCTGATTCAAGTTTGTTCAAATCGGCCCCCTGGGTTCATATTTGGGCTCAGTATAGGAGCTCGAATTCGAACTTAGTGCATTTCGGGCAAATTTCTTAAAAAATCTTCTTCTCCAGATCCAGCAGGCAGAATCTTTTGATATTTGGTATGCTACATTGTGGGGTAGATCTGATTCAAGTTTGTTCATATCGGCTCCCTGGATTTATATTTGGGCTCACTATAGAAGCCCGAATTCAAACTTAATGCATTTCAGGCAAATTTCTTAAAAAATCTTCTTCTCCAGATCCAGCAGGCAAAATCTTTTGATATTTGGTATGCAACATTGTGGGGTGGATCTGATTCAAGTTTGTTCAAATTGGCCCCCTGGGTTTATATTTGGGCTCAGTATAGAAGCTCGAATTCGAACTTAGTGCATTTCAGGCAAATTTCTTAAAAAATCTTCTTCTCCAGATCCAGCAGGCAGAATCTTTTGATATTGGTATGCAACATTGTGGGGTGGATCTGATTCAAGTTTGTTCAAATTGGCCCCCAGGATTCATATTTGGGCTCAGTATAGAAGCTCGAACTCGAACTTAGTGCATTTCGGGCAAATTTCTTAAAAAATCTTCTTCTCCAGATCCAGCAGGCAGAATCTTTTGATATTTGGTATGCTACATTGTGGGGTGGATCTGATTCAAGTTTGTTCAAATCGGCTCCCTGGATTCATATTTGGGCTCACTATAGAAGCCCGAATTCGAACTTAATGCATTTCAGGCAAATTTCTTTAAAAATATTCTTCTCCAGATCCAGCAGGCAAACTCTTTTGATATTTGGTATGCAACATTGTGGGGTGGATCTGATTCAAGTTTGTTCAAATCGGCCCCCTGGGTTTATATTTGGGCTCAGTATAGAAGCTCGAATTCGAACTTAGCGCATTTCAGGCAAATTTCTTCAAAAATCTTCTTCTCCAGATCCAGCAGGCAGAATGTTTTGATATTTGGTATGTAACATTGTGGGTGGATCTGATTCAAGTTTGTTCAAATCAGCCCCCTGGGTTTATATTTGGGCTCAGTATAGAAGCTCGAATTCAAACTTGGTGCATTTCAGGCAAATTTCTTAAAAAAATCTTATTCTCCAGATCCAGCAGGCAGAATCTTTTGATATTGGTATGCAACATTGTGGGGTGGATCTGATTCAAGTTTGTTCAAATCGGCCCCCTGGATTCATATTTGGGCTCACTATAGAAGCTCGAATTCGAACTTAGTGCATTTCAGGCAAATTTCTTAAAAAATCTTCTTCTCCAGATCCAGCAGGCAGAATCTTTTGATATTTGGTATGCAACATTGTGGGGTGGATCTGATTCAAGTTTGTTCAAATCGACCCCCTGGATTCATATTTGGGCTCACTATAGAAGCCTGAATTTGAACTTAATGCATTTCAGGCAAATTTCTTAAAAAATCATCTCCTCCAGATCCAGCAGGCAGAATCTTTTGATATTTGGTATGCAACATTGTGGGGTGGATCTGATTCACGTTTGTTCAAATCGGCCCCCTGGATTCATATTTGGGCTCACTATAGAAGCTCGAATTCAAACAGTGCATTTCAGGCAAATTTCTTAAAAAATCTTCTTCTCCAAATCCATCAGGCAGAATCTTTTGATATTTGGTATGCAACATTGTGGGGTGGATCTGATTCAAGTTTGTTCAAATCGGCTCCCTGGATTCATATTTGGGCTCACTATAGAAGCCCGAATTCGAACTTAATGCATTTCAGGCAAATTTCTTAAAAAATCTTCTTCTCCAGATCCAGCAGGCAAAATCTTTTGATATTTGGTATGCAACATTGTGGGGTGGATCTGATTCAAGTTTGTTCAAATCGGCCCCCTGGGTTTATATTTGGGCTCAGTATAGAAGCTCGAATTCGAACTTAGCGCATTTCAGGCAAATTTCTTCAAAAATCTTCTTCTCCAGATCCAGCAGGCAGAATCTTTTGATATTTGGTATGTAACATTGTGGGGTGGATCTGATTCAAGTTTGTTCAAATCGGCCCCCTGGGGTTTATATTTGGGCTCAGTATAGAAGCTCGAATTCGAACTTGGTGCATTTCAGGCAAATTTCTTAAAAAATCTTCTTCTCCAGATCCAGCAGGCAGAATCTTTTGATATTGGTATGCAACATTGTGGGGTGGATCTGATTCATGTTTGTTCAAATCGGCCCCCTGGATTCATATTTGGGCTCACTATAGAAGCTCGAATTCGAACTTAGTGCATTTCAGGCAAATTTCTTAAAAAATCTTCTTCTCCAGATCCAGCAGGCAGAATCTTTTGATATTTGGTATGCCACATTGTGGGGTGGATCTGATTCAAGTTTGTTCAAATCGACCCCCTGGATTCATATTTGGGCTCACTATAGAAGCCTGAATTCGAACTTAATGCATTTCAGGCAAATTTCTTAAAAAATCATCTTCTCCAGATCCAGCAGGCAGAATCTTTTGATATTTGGTATGCAACATTGTGGGGTGGATCTGATTCACGTTTGTTCAAATCGGCCCCCTGGATTCATATTTGGGCTCACTATAGAAGCTCGAATTCAAACAGTGCATTTCAGGCAAATTTCTTAAAAAATCTTCTTCTCCAAATCCAGCAGGCAGAATCTTTTGATATTTGGTATGCAACATTGTGGGGTGGATCTGATTCACGTTTGTTCAAATCGGCCCCCTGGATTCATATTTGGGCTCACTATAGAAGCTCGAATTCAAACAGTGCATTTCAGGCAAATTTCTTAAAAAATCTTCTTCTCCAGATCCAGCAGGCAGAATCTTTTGATATTTGGTATGCAACATTGTGGGGTGGATCTGATTCACGTTTGTTCAAATCGGCCCCCTGGATTCATATTTGGGCTCACTATAGAAGCTCGAATTCAAACAGTGCATTTCAGGCAAATTTCTTAAAAAATCTTCTTCTCCAAATCCAGCAGGCAGAATCTTTTGATATTTGGTATGCAACATTGTGGGGTGGATCTGATTCAAGTTTGTTCAAATCGGCTCCCTGGATTCATATTTGGGCTCACTATAGAAGCCCGAATTCGAACTTAATGCATTTCAGGCAAATTTCTTAAAAAATCTTCTTCTCCAGATCCAGCAGGCAAAACCTTTTGATATTTGGTATGCAACATTGTGGGGTGGATCTGATTCAAGTTTGTTCAAATCGGCCCCCTGGGTTTATATTTGGGCTCAGTATAGAAGCTCGAATTCGAACTTAGCGCATTTCAGGCAAATTTCTTCAAAAATCTTCTTCTCCAGACCCAGCAGGCAGAATCTTTTGATATTTGGTATGTAACATTGTGGGGTGGATCTGATTCAGGTTTGTTCAAATCGGCCCCCTGGGTTTATATTTGGGCTCAGTATAGAAGCTCAAATTCGAACTTGGTGCATTTCAGGCAAATTTCTTAAAAAATCTTATTCTCTTCAGATCCAGTAGGCAGAATCTTTTGATATTGGTATGCAACATTGTGGGGTGGATCTGATTCATGTTTGTTCAAATCGGCCCCCTGGATTCATATTTGGGCTCACTATAGAAGCTTGAATTCAAACTTAGTGCATTTCAGGCAAATTTCTTAAAAAAAATCTTCTTCTCCAGATCCAGCAGGCAGAATCTTTTGATATTTGGTATGCCACATTGTGGGGTGGATCTGATTCAAGTTTGTTCAAATCGACCCCCTGGATTCATATTTGGGCTCACTATAGAAGCCTGAATTCGAACTTAATGCATTTCAGGCAAATTTCTTAAAAAATCATCTTCTCCAGATCCAGCAGGCAGAATCTTTTGATATTTGGTATGCAACATTGTGGGGTGGATCTGATTCACGTTTGTTCAAATCGGCCCCCTGGATTCATATTTGGGCTCACTATAGAAGCTCGAATTCAAACAGTGCATTTCAGGCAAATTTCTTAAAAAATCTTCTTCTCCAAATCCAGCAGGCAGAATCTTTTGATATTTGGTATGCAACATTGTGGGGTGGATCTGATTCACGTTTGTTCAAATCGGCCCCCTGGATTCATATTTGGGCTCACTATAGAAGCTCGAATTCAAACTTAGTGCATTTCAGGCAAATTTCTTAAAAAATCTTCTTCTCCAGATCCAGCAGGCAGAACCTTTTGATATTTGGTATGCAACATTGTGGGTTGGATCTGATTCAAGTTTGTTCAAATCGGCCCCCTGTGTTTTTATTTGGGCTCAGTATAGAAGCTCGAATTCGAACTTAGTGCATTTCAGGCAAATTTCTTAAAAAATCTTCTTCTCCAGATCCAGCAGGCAGAATCTTTTGATATTTGGTATGCAACATTAGGGTTGGATCTGATTCAAGTTTGTTCAAATCGGCCCCCTGGATTCATATTTGGGCTCACTATAGAAGCGCGAATTCGAACTTAGTGCATTTCAGGCAAATTTCTTAAAAAATCTTCTTCTCCAGATCCAGCAGGCGGAATCTTTTGATATTTGGTATGCAACATTGAGGGGTGGATCTGATTCAAGTTTCAAATCGTCCCTGTGGATTCATATTTGGGCTCACTATAGAAGCTCGAATTCGAACTTAGTGCATTTCAGGCAAATTTCTTAAAAAATCTTCTTCTCCAGATCCAGCAGGCAGAATCTTTTGATATTTGGTATGCAACATTGTGGGGTGGATCTGATTCAAGTTTGTTCAACCAAAATCGAACTTAGTGCATTTCAGGCAAATTTCTTAAAAAATCTTCTTCTCCAGATTCAGCGGGCAGAATCTTTTGATATTTGGTATGCAACATTGTGGGGTGGATCTGATTCAAGTTTGTTCAAATCGGCTCCCTGGATTCATATTTGGGCTCACTATAGAAGCTCGAATTCGAACTTAGTGCATTTCAGGCAAATTTCTTTGACAATCTTCTTCTGAATTTCCAGCAGGCAGAATCTTTTGATATTGGGTATTCACCATGCATAGGGGGGTGAGATTCAAGTTTGTTCAAGCCAAGTGCCTGGGTTCATATTTGGGGTCACTGTGGTAGGCATAATTATAACTTAGCTCAAAATGAGGAATTTTCTTTAAAAATCTTCTTCAGATCCAGCAGTTGGAATGTTTTGATATTCAAGCCATGTCCCTAGGTCCATATTTGGACTCACTGTGGGAGCTTGAATTGTAACTTAGTTCAAAATGAGGAATTTTCTTTAAAAATCTTCTTCTTCAGATCCAGCAGTCCAAATGTTTTGATATTTGGTGTGGAGCATCCTCCGTGGGGTGAGATTCAAGTTTGTGAAAGCCAAGTCCCTGGGTTCATATATGGGCTCCCTGTGAGAGCCTGAATTATAACTTAGTTCAATATGAGGAATATTCTTTAAAAATCTTCTTTTTTTTTTAAGATCCACTGGTCAGAATCTTTGGATATTTAGTTTTAGCTTTTCTTAGGAGGAGCAGATGCAACTTGTTGAAATCAATTCCCTGGGTTGATATTTAGGCTACCATGTCAGGTGAGCGCCCTCAGGCCCCTTAGGGCCTCTTGTTATAAATACTAATTGATTTCGGCCTGTCCGATTGACAATTGATTAAACGATAAACCATTACAGACCTTGCTTCAGAATGAATGTAACAAAGGCACATGCTTGGATTTGATACCCCACTTTATTGCACAGTACAAGAAAAGAGCATTATCTGTGAAAAACTTTTGAAAACAGACTTTCCTCATATACACCTCCTTATAACTCCTGGAATTTAGAAATCATATTTCAAAGACCTGGAAAGTCCTTTAGATTTTGAATTTTCCACGAAAAACCTCAAAAAATGATATATCGGTCCCCGCGTGAACCCCGGGAAGTGCAGCAGTGCCTGTTCACTGCGGTAAACAGGCTTTGTTTTACTGGTAAAATAGGACCCAGTCACCAATGCTTGGGAGGTGCAAACCCTCTCTAAAATGGGCAACATGGCTTATTAACATTCACCCCTGGTCTTGAGTTGATACTCATGTTGTGGTCATGATTAGCCATTGTGTCAAAATATGTGACCTTAAACACCAATAAATAAATAAATAAATATAAATGATATATCGGGCAATCAGAGGAGATTCATTTCAGCAATATTCAGCTTTCTTCAAACCAATTTTAACCCCTTGAACCCTGTCAGGTCAATGGAAGAGTCTATATTATTTGGATGTTGACTAATTAATAATTTAAACGCACAGACTTGGGGCTGCACATTGAAAATATTGATTTGTCTACTTCACACATGCACTTAACTCCCATCCCACTTAATGAAATTATGACATATCATGTCCTTGGCTGAAAAAGTATCCTCTCGGCTTCAAGTGGGTTAATACTGCTGGAATGAAGCTTCTCTGCCTCATGGAATTTTTGCCAACTGAGGTGAGATTCATGAATTAGATTGTAGATATTAAGATATGACAATTGGACAAGAACTATTAAGCACAAATTTACTCAACGTTTGTGTTCACATAACTATGTATAAACGTTGGATGAGAGCTAACATTTTTACACCAGAAATTCTTTGAAAATCCTTGAATCGCCTCTCTAGCTCCCTGATAACCTTTCAAAATATATTGGGAAAGTTCAGAAAGCTCTTTGAATTGACTACTCACCGAGGTGAAGAAAACCAGCCAATTGGATAACCTGTATTAATGTCAAAAACCTCTTGAGAAGTACAAGTAGAGGTTCAGTCTGTGTACCTGTTGGCTCTGGGTGGAACTTAGGGTCATTCAGCTGAAACTTTGTTTGTGCTATATTGTCTGGATGAAAATTCCCCCCTGTAGGTGTTTTAGAGACTAAACACTCTTCTTAGGCAACACAAAATAAATTAATTGATTCTCAGACAATTTTATTTTCAAATTATTAAGGGAGGGAGGGTTTTATTTTCAATTTTCATTTTTGTCTTGAATGTATTAAGTATGGATTTAGAGGCTTTCTGCTGTCTTTTAACACCCAGAATATACAGAAATTACAAATCTATATAATTTAATTCATTTAATTTTCACCCTTATTGGCCTTATTCCCACTTTGCTCACTTTTTACTCTAACAAGAAACAAAGCCACAAGATGTTGACCGTGTTTAGTTATAGTCTTCAGATTTTAGTTACATACATCCAGGGTTCGAACGCAAGTTGGGAAGTCTGGAAAAAGTATGGAATTTTTAAAAACGTTTTCCAGGCCTGGAAAAGGTATGGAAAATGACATTTTCATATAAATGGTACGGAAAAAGTATGGAAATTTAATTAAATATATTCAGAATCACTTTCAGTGACCATGAACTTCAAATTTCGTACTAAATTTCTTTTTATTTTAGTTTTTATTTTGTTTTGAATCAAATTTCGAAACTCGTAAACTTAAGGCCTTTGTAACCCAACACGGAAAAAAACGATCTGACACAAACATTAACAACCATTAATTGATTCATATATTTCCGTGATCAAAAATGGCTGTGCCCAGTGATAACGTGTTTATGTTGTGAATGTCAAGAAAAACAACACACAAACATCAAAGTTTAATCTGCTAAGTTGAGGTATTGTGTAATACTGCCAACAAATCAATGTGAAAGGAAATGTGGAAATGTTTGTTTTCAGAAACAATTTTTGGAAAATCCCAAATACACACACTAGATTAGCAGGAACACAAAATTCGAAACAAAGTCAGAGGCAAAATGTCTCGTCTGTGACAAGTCTTTTGACATCTCAGATACAGGGGAAGTGGCATTAACAAGACATAAGACCTCCAGAAAACATATTATTTTGGATCAAAAATGCTAAAAAAAACACACACACAAAAAAAACGCAGCACAGCCAACAGTTGTTGATTGACTTGTTACTAAAGAATTTTAATAGTTTTGGTTCATGACATTCGTTGTGATGATTGGTAGTAAAACTCAAGAGATCTGGAAGTAAGGTTAAACTCCAACACATTGCATGTACATGTAAGTGTTTTGTAAGATATATCTTTGATTTATCTGGTCACCCTAGAGGTTAAAAAAACAACAACACTGTGATGGCTGCGAAGGGTATGGGAAAAATAGAGGAGGGTCTGGAAAAAGTATGGAATTTTTTTTCTTGGTAGGTGTGGGAACCCTGTACATCAATCAAATGAAAGTGTCAGTGACACTACAGCCCAACTTGTCCAAGAAGGGACTGAACTAAATAGAAAGCTCCAGTAATGCCAAGTCATTCAATCAAGTTTTTACTAAGAAGATATCTCACCAAAGCTACATAATGAAATTTTAAAAAAAAATTGACTGAGAGATATGGCCTACAGGGTGTGCTAATGAAATTGTTGACAATTTATAAGCTAACTCCAAGATGGCTGCTGGCAACCATGTTTTTCAGCGAAATGCAGAAAAGGTTGATAGCTCCTATTAAGATATGACACCAAAGCTACATATGAAATTTGAAAAAGATTGGTGAGAGATGTGGCCTGAAGGGTGTGCTAATGGAATTGTTGACAGTTTATGTGCCAAATCCAAGATGCCTGCTGGCGACCATATTTTTCAACAAATCTCAGGAAAATTTGATAGCTCCCATGTAGACATCACACCAAAGCTACATATGAAATTTGAAAAAGTTCTGGTGTGAGATGCAGCCTATAGGGGTACAAATGGAAATGTTGACAGTTTATGTGGCAAATCCAAGATGGCTGTTGGTGGCCATGTTTTTCAACAAAATTAAGAAAAATTTGATAGCTCCCATCTTGACATCACACCAAAGCTGCATATGAAATTTAAGAAAGATCGGGAAAGAAATGTTGCCTGTAGGGTGTGCTAATGGAGATGTTGATAATTTATGTGCCAGATCCAAGATGGCTGCTAGTGGCCATGTTTTTTAATGAAATTCAGAAAATTTGATAGCTCACGTCATGACATCACACCAAAGCTAGATATGAAATTTGAAAAAGATCAGGTGAATTTTGCAGCCAGAACGGTGTGCTGATGGCATTGTTGACAATTTATATGCCAAATCTAAGATGGCCACTGTGGCCATGCTTTTCAATGAAATTAGAAAATTTTGATAGCTCCCATCTCGATATGATACCAGAACTACACATGAAATTTGAAAAAGATTAGGGAGCGCGGTGGCTCAGTAGGTAGAGGTGCAGGCTGCAAGCCGAGAGGTCCTCGGTTCGAATCCCACCTGCAGCAACCGCATTGTGTCCTTGGGCAAGACACTTCATCTCCATTGCCCGCGTGGGGGCACGATGACGCCGTGTACTAAGGCGTACTGCACGTCGATGGTACGCATGCAGTGCGGAGTTACGATGTTGGGGAGCTGGCAGCTGCTCATCATTGCTCGGTGTTTCTCTCTGGGTACTCCGGCTTCCTCCACCCGTAAAACTGTCATGGTCATGATTAGCCATTGTGCTTAAATATGTGACCTTAAACATCAATAAATAAATAATAATAATAATGAAAAAGATTAAGTGAGAAATGTGGCCTGTTGGGTGTGCTAATGTAATTGTTGACAATTGATGTTCCAAATTCATGTTTTTAATGAAATTCAGAAAAATTTGATGGCTCCCATTTCGATATGACACCAAAGCTACATCTGAAATTAGAAAAAGATCAGGTGAGAAATGTGGCTTGTAGGGTCTGCTGATGGAATTTTTGACAATTTATGTGCCAAATCCAAGATGGCTCTTGGCAGCCATGTTTTTCAACAAAATTGAGAAAAAATTGATCGCTCACATCTAAACATCACACCAAAGCTACATAAATTTGAAAAAGATAGAGTGAGAAATGTTACCTGTGGGGTGTGCTAATGGAATTGTTGACAGTTATGTGCCAAATCTAAGATGGCTACTGGTGGTCATGTACTTCAACAAAATTTGGAAAAATTCATTAGCTCCCATCTAGACATTGCCCCAAAGGCACATATGAAATTTGAAACTGTTTCGGATGAAAGCTGCAGTCTGTAGGGTGTGCCGAAGGAATTTTGAATGGGCAGAGGAATGTACGGACATATGGATGGATTGATGGTCATATCGTCGGCCGGTGGATTGCAGCCCATTCCAATAGCTCATTTTTGACGTCAAGTTGAGCTAAAAATGTAAACAGTTACAAGTCATTTGATTTTGTAGTAATATTGGAAAACATTGCAAGGCAATAAAAAACATCCAATGAGTGGGTTCAGTTTCAGTGATAGATTGCCTGAGAATCAAAACATTGAGTTCAGCTGTTAAATTTTTTGTTTACCAACTGCTCCATCTCTTTCATCCATACACAAAGCTGTTCAGTGTTGAGTTTGTTTATTTTTTGACTATTTCACTTCTCTTTTCAGTCAGATGCCATTTTATGATCCGATTGCTGCTCTAAATGGTGCTAATGAAGCTGTAATGAAAACAGTAGGTGTTACCATGATTTTAAACCTTTCATTATTATTTATCTATATTTATCAGCATACAAAGTTCTTGCAGCTCCTTGAAGTCCTGAAATTGGAAATTCCTTGGCTAGAATTTAGATCGTGCTTGAAAATTGGAACCTTCTTTGAAAATCCTTGGAAAAATGAGATATCAGGTGATTAAAGAAGATTCATTTTTTTACTATTCCGCTTGCCTCACAGAGAGGTGAGTGTTGCTGGAATCAATTGTCTCGGCCGGAGTGAATAGGTGCATATACAATTGGAATCATGCAATTTCACTCACCTGAGTAAAGCTCAAGGGAGCTACACTGATCATTTTCCATCCACCATCCATTATCCATTTGTCTTGTCATCTGTTGTCGTTGTGAACTTTACATTCTTCTCTCCTCTTCCAGAACTACTGAAATCGAACAAAACTTTGTATACATGTGCCATAATACCTGTCAATTCAAGTTGTTGCAAATAATGTTTCCATTCCCACAGGGGGCACCACAAGGGGCACTGCATGGGAATAATTCTATCAGCTCTCAGAAATTTTTTTTCAAAAATTAAAAAAAAACTTCTCCAGAACCACCAATCGGAATCATTTGATATTTGGTATACAACATTCTTAGTGGGGGCAGATTCAAGTTTGTTCAGATAAAATCCTGGGTTCATATGGGATCCTTATGAGAACCCAGATTTTAACTTAATGCAATATGAATCTTCTTCTTTTGACCCACCAAAATCATACACAGGATCCTTAGGGAGGTCAGATTTATGTTTGTTCAAATCAAGTTCCTGGATTCATATTTGGGCTTCCAAAGGGGCCTTAAATCCATCTAACAACTTTCTCAGGTGAGTGATTAAGGCCTCATCCATCACTGAAATTGAACCCACTCATTGGACATGTTTAGCCAGACAGTTTACACTGAGGGCTATAGTCATAACTTTGTCCATCTGTCTGTCCATCTGTCCATCTGTCCATCCAGGCTTAGCAGAGGTACATTGTCGGGTTTACAATTTAGGGTCAGTGGTAGTTGTGGGGTTGGGTTAGTACAGTGGCCACTTGTGGAGTTATTTTTTGCACTGTGGGGTTAATTTTTTAACCTTGTGGGGTTAGCGTTTAACATGGGAAAAACCCCTCAAGTAAGAATGTGTAAGAATGTCCGTCTGTCCATCTGTTAACATTTAGAGTTTTGGTTAAAGTTTGTGGTTAAAGTTTTTTTAGTCAGCCTTAAAGTTTTTTTTTTTTTTTTCTCTTTTAAATTAATATTACTATTGTTTGTATAATTCTCATTATGTTTTTTAGCCCGACTGTTTACAGTGAGGGCTATAGTAATGACTTTTGTCCGTCCGTCCATCTGTCTGTCTGTCCATCTGTTAACTTTTAGAGTTTTGGTTAAAGTTTGTGGTTAAAGTTTTTTACTGAAGGTTCAAGTGGGTTTTTTTTTTTTTTTTTCCTGTTTAGTAATGACTTTCGTCTGTCCATCTGTTAACATTTGGAGTTTTGGTTAAAGTTTGTGGTTAAAGTTTTTTTAGTCAGCCTTAAAGTTTTTTGTTTTTTTTTCTCTTTTAAATTAATATTACTATTGATTGTATAATTCTCATTATGTTTTTTAGCCCGACTGTTTACAGTGAGGGCTATAGTAATGACTTTTGTCCGTCCGTCCGTCCATCTGTCTGTCTGTCCATCTGTCCGTCTGTTAACTTTTAGAGTTTTGGTTAAAGTTTGTGGTTAAAGTTTTTTACTGAAGGTTCAAGTGGGTTTTTTTTTTTTTTTTTTTTTTTTTTTTTTCTCTCTTTTCCTGTTTAGTTGACATTTGGAGTTTTGGTTAAAGTTTGTGGTTAAAGTTTTTTATTCAACCTTCAAGTACAGGCTATACCCAGTAGTTCTTGTCTGATCGTCACAAAATTTCATATGCAGGTTTTAGGTCATGTCTGCATGAGAACGTCCCCTTTTGGTCGTGACCGGTCAACCAGTATGGCTGCCTGAGCCCAAAACCTGAAAACCATTAGCACAGTGTACAGGTCGTATTTATGAAGGGATTTCATTGCAACTTCATAGAATGCCTCTGTATAATGCCTAGATGAGAACGTCTCCGTTTGGGCATGATCTGTCAACCGTGATGGCTGCCCAAGCCCGAAACCCAAAAACTTTTAGCACAGTCTGCAGGTCATGTTTAATATGGACGGATTTCATTGTAACTTGATACGATGACTCCGTATGATGTCTACATGAGAATTTCCCTATTTGGGCTTGATCTATCAACCGTGATGACTGCCCGAGCCCAAAAACATTTAGGACAGTCTACAGGTCATATTCATGGAGGGATTTCATTGTAACTTGATAGGTTGACTTTATATAATTTCTACATGAGAAAGTCCCCTTTTGGACGTGATTGGGCAACTGTGACGGCAACAGGTGCCCGAAGCCTGAAAACCTTTAGCACAGTCTACAGGTCATATTTATGAAGGGATTTCATTGTAACTTTGTAGGATCAATCCACATGATGCCCAGATGAGAATGTCCCCTTTTGGTTGCGATCATTCAGCCATGATGGCTGCCCGAGCCTGAAGCCCCAAAAACCTTTAGCACAGTCTACACGTCATATTTATGAAGGGATTTCATTGTAATTTGATAGGTTGACTTCATATAATGTCTAGATGAGAACATCCCCTTTTGGGCAACTGTGACAGCAACAGGGGCACGAAGCCCGAAAACCTTTAGCACAGTCTACTGGTCATATTTATGGAGGAATTTCATTGTAACTTGATAGGTTGACTTCATATAATGTCCAGATGAGAATGTCCCCTTTTGGGGAACTGTGATGGCAACAGAGGCCCGAAGCCCGAAAACCTTTAGAATATTCCACAGGCCAAAATTATAAAGGGATTTCATTGTAGCTTGACAGGATGACTCCAAGTTTGTGGTTAAAAACCCAGACAAACACAACCACTTCCTACCCCCAGCCCCCCCCCCCCTCCCCCCATTAGGCTGTTTTTTCCATTTTTTCTCCAATATGCAATTGAACTATTTACAGTCACTACATGTGGAACCTTTTTTTTAAACTTACATCCCCCCCCCATCCCCACCCCGGGGGCCAATTAGGCACTTTTTTTTTCTTTCGTCAAAAATGCTGGTTTACAGTTTTGGTTAAAAACCTAGACAAACACCACCGCTCCCCCTCCCCCCCCCACCCACCCCCACCCACCCTCCCCCAAATTAGTCTTTATAGCCTTGTTTTGAAAAAAAACGGTTGTATTATGGTATACCGCTGTCCGTCTGTCCGTCCAGTCACATGTCATACGATAACTCAAGAACGCTTTGAGAGATTTTCATGATTTTTGGGTAGGTGGTGTATATCGATGGAGGGAAGCTCCCTTTCGTTTAGTGTCGCCATTCGATTAGTCTTTCCAGAGTTATGGGACTTTATTACTTAGAAAATTGTTGATTTTTTACACGTCGAACGATAACTTGAGCACGCTTTGAGAGATTTTCGTGATTTTGGAGTAGGTGGTGTATATCGATGTAGGGAAGCTCCCTTTCGTTTAGTGTCGCCGTTCGATTAGTCATTCCAGAGTTATGGGACTTTATTACTTAGAAAATTGTTGATTTTTTACACGTCGTACGATAACTCGAGAATGCTTCGAGAGATTTTCATGATTTTTTGGTAGGTGGTTTATGTTGATGGAGGGAAGCTCCCTTTCGTTTAGTGTCATCGTTCGATTAGTCATTCCAGAGTTATGGGACTTTATTACTTAGAAAATTGTTGATTTTTTACACGTCGTACGATAACTCGAGAACGCTTCAAGAGATTTTCCCGATTTTTTTGGTAGGTGGTTTATGTTGATGGAAGGAAGCTCCCTTTCGGTTGTTGTCGCCGTTCCTTTAGTCATTCCAGAGTTATGGGACTTTATTTTTCACATGTCGAACAATAACTTGAAAATGCTTAGAGCACTTTTCATGAATTTTTGGTTGCAAGTATATGTTGATAGAAGGAATCTACGTTTCAATTTGTGTCGCTGTCTGATTTGTCATTCCAGAGTTATGGGACTTTATTCATCAAAATATAGGCAATTTTCCACATGTTGGACTTTGAGCAATTTTCATGATTTTTTGGTGGCAAGTATATGTAACATGACAAGTACACATGTATACTCATATTGTGTGGTTCCCTCTTGTAATTAATAACGGGCATATCATGCGCTCGTGGCGCAGCTGTTTATTTTTTATTTCCTCCAATATGCATTTTGAACTATTTACAGTCACCACATGCAGAACCTTTTTTTTCCTTTTGTCAAAAATGCCTTTTTACAGTTTTGGTTAAAGTTTGTGGTTAAAAATCCAGACAGAAATTATCCAAACACCACCCCCCACCCCCACCCCCCAACTCCACCCCCCAATTAATAATTTTTTTTTCTTTCCTCGAATATGCATTTTGAACTATTTACAGTCACTACATGCGGATCCTTTTTTTAAACTCATGTAACCCCCCCCACCTTTCGTCACAAATGTGTTTTTTTTTAAAGTTTTGGCAAAAGTTTGTGGTTAAAAACCCAGACAAACACCACCCCCACGCCCACCCCCCACCCCCACCCCTATTGTACCAGTTAGGTATTTCTTTTTCTCTGCTCAAAATGCATTCTGAAGCATTTAGACTGACCACATGGAAAAAAAAATGGACTCCCCCTGACATACCCCCACTCTCCCCACCCCTCACCCCACCCCTCACCCCCTACCCCCACCTCCTCATCACCCAGGGCCATTCATGGAATATTTTTTCTTTGGTGCAAAATGCATTTTTAGCCTGACTGTTTTTAGTCAGGGCTATAGTCATGACTTTCGCCCATCCATCTGTCGGTCCATCCATGTGTCTGTAAACAATTGGTTTCCGACTGATAACTCCAGTTTGGATTATTTGATTTCAACCAAAGTTGATATGTGTATTTTCCAGCTAGTAATACAGGCCAGGTTTCAATATATGTTCCACAACCGCCCCCTCCCCCTCCCCCCCCCCCCCCCCCCCCCCCCCCCCCCCCCACACACACACACACACACCTCACACACACACACATACAAATTGTCACTTAGGCAATTATTCCCAAAATGCATTTTGAAGGATTGGGAGTTATTACATGCAAAAAAGAAAATTGACTCATGTAGCCCAACATTGCTTTATGTACTGCATCTTTAATCCTTTACCTGACACAAGTTGAAGCCAACAGTACAAATTATTTTTCTGAAACATCAGATTTTTTTAATTTTTTACTTCTAACTATGGGTTATTAGTCCTTATTGGAACAAACTCATCAAGTTTGTTCCATTAATAGGTCATGAGGTATGTTTTGAAGTAGAGAAATGAAAAAATAAAATTTGAATAGCAAATTTTGTATATCACAAGTACAGATATGGCAGATTCGTTAGGTAAACTGTTAACAACAAATGGCTCCGACTATTTTGCGTCTAAGCATTGTCATTCCTGAGAAAGTCGGGCTGCATGCGTGACATCACTCTAGTTTTTATGTTTCATGTTATTTGGGGAAATATTTAACCCTTTTTTGTATGGCAATTTAACTTACAACTTCCAGGTTAAAGTTTGTGGTTAAATTTATTTTTTTTTGTAGGGGAGGGGGGGAGGTGTTTTAAAATTACACCTTTAATTCTTCAAACAGTTTAGTGGAATGTCACTGTTTCTTATTTGGGACAATGTCTACTATCTACTGAACATTTCTACAGTGATTTTCATTAATATCAGCATGATTTTAACCCCTTTTAAACATGTTTTCAGACCTACTTTCTTTGTATTTGAAATTAGACTTTGCCACATACTTTCTTACTCTAATTCTTGCATGGTCAGTACAACTTAATGATTGCATTTACATCAATGATTTCTTTTATCGGTTTTAGGAAATATTTAACCCTTTTTCGCCAATCAATTTTACTTAGTATTCCCATCTTGAAGTTTTGGATTAAAGTTCTGCTTTTCAAGGTTCCACCTTTCATTCTCCAAACACTCTGTTACAACGTCATTTCTTTTTTTCATTTCGGGCAAGGTCTACTGAAGCTGTACACAGTGGTTTCAAATAATATTGGTATTAATTTAACACTTTTCACAATGCTTTTTGAACTTAGTTTCTCTAAATTTCAAATTAGGCTTCTACCACATACTTTGTTACTTTTTATCCCCTCCCACAGGGGAAGGATATAGCACAGAGCTCGCTCCATCCGTCTATCTGTCAGTCTGTCCATCCATCCACCAGTCCATCTGTCTGTCCAAACTTTCTTTATGCCATAACTTAAACAAAAGTTAACGGATTTCAATTCTTTTCAGTACATGTCTCTAGGCCAAGTTTGATGACCACAATTATCCAATGAAAATTGTTGAAGGTATTGCCCTGCCCAGCTCCCGCCAATTAGGCATTTTTAAAAATTTTTTTCTTTCTTCCAATATGCATTTTGAACTATTTACAGTCACTACATGCAGAACTTTTTTAAGCTCACATAGTTCCCCCATCCCCCTCCCCCCAGGGCCAATTAGGCACTTTTTTTTTCTTTCGTCAAAAATGCATTTTTACAGTTTTGCTTAAAGTTTGTGGTTAAAAACCCAGACAAACACCACCACCCCCCTCCTCCCCCCCCCCCCCCACCCACACCCCTAGGCATTTTTTTTTCTCTGCTCAAAATGCATTCTGAAGGATTTAGACTGACCACGTGCGGAAAAAAAAATGGGCTCCCATAACACCCCTCTTCCACCTCCTCCTCACCCAGGCCCATTTAAGCAATATTTTTTCTTTGGTACAAAATGCATTTTTAGCCTGACTGAGTCACTTCGGCAATTATTCCTAAAACACATTTTGAAGGATTGGGAGTTATTACATGCAAAAAAGAAAATTGACTCTTATAGCCCAACATTGCTTTATGTACTGCATCTTTAATCCTTTACCTAACACAAGTTGGAAGCCAACAGAACAAATTATTTTTCTGAAACATCAGATTTTTTTACTTCTTACCATGGCTTCTTAGTCCTTATTGGAACAAGCTCATCAAGCTTGTTCCATTAATAGGTCATGTGGTATGTTTTGGAGAAGAGAAATGAAAAAATAAAATTTGAATAGCAAATTCTGTATATCATGAGTGCAGATATGGCAGATTCATTAGGTAGAGGGGTAAAAAAAAAAATGGCTCCGACTATTTTGTGTCTAAGCATTGCCATTGCTGGGACAGTCGGGCTGAATGCGTGACATCACCCTAGTTTGGAATGTCACTGTTTCTTGTTTGGGACAATGTCTACTGTCTCCTGAAGTTTCTACAGTGATTTTAATTAATATTGGCATGATTTTAACACTTTTTAAACATGTTTTCTGACTTAGTTTCTTTGTATTTTAAATTAGGCTTTTACCACATACTTTGTTACTTTAATTCTTGCACGGTAAATACAACTTAATGATTACATTTACATCAATGATTTCTTTTATTGGTTTTAGAAAGTATTTAGCCCTCTTTTTGCAGTCAATTTTACTTAATATTCCCAGCTTAAAGTTTCGGATTAAAGTTTTGCTTTTCACGGTTGTACCTTTCATTCTTCAAACACTGTGTTACAATGTATTTTTTTCATTTGGTGCAAGGTCTACTGAAGCTGTATACAGTGGTTTCAGATAATACTGGCATTAATTTAACCCTTTTCAAAATGGTTTTTACCTGCGTCGCCAGTGGCAGAGCAGGTCTAGTAACTGCTCGACTCCGTCCGTCAATCCGTCCATCCGTCCGTCCATCCGAAACACTTTTTCCGTCAAAGTTTTCTTGGCTTCTATGAAAGGGAATGATTTTATATTTGGTCTGCTGCTTCATAATGATGAGTTGTATCGTGTAAGCAATTTTCAGATCTGCCGTGCAGCCACTTCCTGTTTGCCGATACTTTGAAATTTTACTGTACCCACTGAACATTGAAATTTTCTGTCAAGGTTTTCTCGGCTTCTATGCAAGGGATTGATTTTATATTTGGTCTGCTGCTTCATAATGATGAGTTGTATCGTGTAAGCAATTTTCAGATCTGCCATGCAGCCACTTCCTGTTTGCCGATACTTTGAATTTTTACTGTACCCACTGAACATTGAAATTTTTCGTCAAACTTTTCTCGGCTTCTATGCAAAGGATTGATTTTATATTTCATCTGGAGCCTGATAATGATCAGTTGTATCGTGTATGCAATTTTCAGATCTGTCATGCAGCCACTTCCTGCTTGCCGATTCAATTGCATGCAGCGACGCAGGTCCAGACCCGGTATTGGTCTTGGCTTGTTGAACTTAGTTTCTGTAAATTTGAAATTAGGCTTCTACCACACACTTTGTTACTTTTGGTTCTTGCATGATTAATACAACTAAAAAATTGCATTTACAGACATGATTTCTTTTTTTTCATTACCTGAGCTTCACAGTTTAAAATATAAAGAAATGCCTTCTGCAGCATACTTCTGTTGTTTTACAAAAAGCAATACAGATGGGAAGGAAATGGGAGTGAGGCTCTTTGATGTCTCCAAAACTTCAGGAGAAGTGGGGGGTGAGATGGGTGAAATCAATCCACCCCTCCCTCCTCCCCATGTTATCCAGAACATAAATCCAGTTCTATTTATACAGTTTTCTCTTCAAATTTGATATTACCCTTTTATATGCCCATTTGTAAAAATGGTCGTATTATGTAAATGTTCTGTCTGTCTGTCTGTCTGTTTGTATGTCTGCCCGTAAACAATCGGTTTCCGACCAATAACTCCAGTTTGGAGTATTTTATTTCAACCAAAGTTAGTATTTTTATTCTCTGGCTAGTAATACAAGCCAAGTTCGAATATGGGTTCCGTGCAGTAACTTTTACATGAGTTAGGACCCTTTTTTGACTTAGAATGTGACTTTCTATTAAGATTTTTGGTTTCCGACCGATAACTCCAGTTTGAATAGAAATTTCTCATTCCCATCAACATTTTGGTTTCCAATGATAACTTGAGTTTGGATTCATAGATCAGAATCAAATTTGCTTTCTTCCTCAGTTATATCAAATTGAAAATGAAGGTTAAGTTCGAATTGTGGCATGGGCCAATGTTTTTAGCTCAACTTGACAAAGTCAAGCTGAGCTATTGCCATCACTTCTCGTCCATCAGCGTACGTACGTACGTACGTACGTACGTACGTACGTACGTTAGTATGTTAGTACGTTAATACGTACGTCCACAATTTCCTTTGGCACACCTCACAGGTCGCATTTATGATCAGATTAGTTTGAAACTTCTTATGCTTGTTTGGGGTGACCTCTAGATGGGAGCTATCGATTTTCTTCAATTTCCGTCAAAAAATGTTGCCGCGGCCAACATTCTTAGAACTTAGTTTAGTCAAACCACAATATTTCCCTTTGGCACACCCTACAGGGCACATTTATGATTTGATTGCTTTGAAACCTGATACGCTTATTTAGGGTGACCTCTAGATGGGAGCTATCGATTTTCTTCAATTTCCGGCAAAAAATGTTGCCACGGTCAACGTTCGTAGAACTTAGTTTAGTCAGACCTCAATATTTCCCTTTGGCACACCCTACAGGGTACATTTACAATCAGATTGCTTTGAAACCTGGTATGCTTGTTTGGGGAGACCTCTAGATGGGAGCTATCGATTTTCTTCAATTTCTGTCAAAAAATGTTGCCGCGGCCAACGTTCTTAGAACTTAGTTTAGTCAGAAGACTCAATATTTCCCTTTGGCACACCCTACAGGGTACATTTATGATCGGATTGCTTTGAAACCTGGCATGCTTGTTTGGGGTGACCTCTAGATGGGAGCTATCGATTTTCTTCAATTTCTGTCAAAAAATGTTGCCGCGGCCAACGTTCTTAGAACTTAGTTTAGTCAAACCATAATATTTCCCTTTGGCACACCCTACAGGGCACATTTATGATTTGATTGCTTTGAAACCTGGTATGCTTATTTAGGGTGACCTCTAGATGGGAGCTATCGATTCTCTTCCATTTCCGTCAAAAAATGTTGCCATGGCCAACATTCTTAGAATTTAGTTTAGTCAGACCACAATATTTCCCTTTTGTTCACCCTACAGGGCACATTTATGATCGGATTGCTTTGAAACCTGGCATGCTTGTTTGGGGAGGCCTCTAGATGGGAGCTATTGATTTTCTTCGGTTTCTGTCCAAAAATGTTGCCACTGGCAAAAAAACTGATCATTGGTCCAATGATCTTCAGTTTTGCCATTTCATTTATAACTTACCAAGTTCAAGTTTGTCAAGTTGAGCTACAGTGTCATTGACACTTTCATTTACAAGAGTTATGGGGCTTTTTGACTTAGAAATTTGCATATTTTTATGCTGTACCAATGACCCAGACTTAGCTGGTGCTAACTCCTTAAATTCTGGGGCCAAACACAAATTCTTCCTCCCAATCCCCAAAATTTGCATCAAAATCCAAAATTTCAATGTCCTATGTGGTCCTCCATACCTTTTATCCACTGCGCATGCGTAGTGTCAAGGAGGTCTCGAAATTGGCGCCAATTGTCATTCTTTGTTTGGCCCTAAATTCAGTAACACCTCACTGATATTTGTGCTTGTAAATCTCAGTTTAAATGATGCCAGACACATAATTATGAAGAAATGGTGGATCTAAGGAGGAAATAGAAGGATGAGAGGATGAAACAGTGGCAGGATGTGTTCAGGGCTGTAACTTATAATTTTTTTACAAAATTATTTAATGTTCCCTAATTTCGGGGCATGGTCCTGATGTTGTCATTCTTGCTATGAATTTATCATTGTTTGTTCAGTGTTTCCTCTCTCCCTTTCCTTTAGTCCCCTCTTGCTATTCTTCCATGCTTCTGGCATAATTTTTGTAATTTTTAGCTCAACTTTGACGAAGTCAAATTTGAGCTATTGTCATGGCCCGTCTGTCCGTCTGTCCGTACGTCAACAATTGGCTATGGCTCGGGCTAGAGGTCGTATTTATGAACCGATCTTTACGAAACTTCTTGTGTACCTTTGTTATGACCCTGGGACGGGAACGAGTGTTTTTAGGTGTGGTCCGAAATTCAAGATGGCTGCCAGCGGCCATTTTGTACCGATGATGCAAAAATCAGTTTTTTGTACAGAACTTCTGTATGAAAGTTCTGATTTGAATAAAGTTTTGTATAAATGTTTAGTACCATGGGATACATCACATATAATACAGGTTTTTTTCTCGTGCGTAAATTATGCAAATTAGACTGACTTTGATTTATTTAGTGTTACTTTCAGAGCTGTAAGTGCCAAGCTGCTATGGCTCGGGCTAGAGGCCGTATTTATGAACCGATCTTTACGAAACTTCTTGGGTACCTTTGTTATGACTGTGGGACGAGAACGAGTGTTTTTGGGTGCGGTCCGAAATTCAAGATGGCTGCCAGCTGCCATTTTGTACCGACTATGCAGAAATCTGTTTTTTGTACAGAACTTCCATATGAAAGCTCTGATTTGTATAATTTTTTGTATGAATGTTTAGTACCATGGGATACATCACATATAATACGGGTTTTTTTCTCGTGCGTAAATTATGCAAATTAGACTAACTTTGATGTTTTTTGGTGTTACTTTCAGCACTGTAAGTGCAAATGCCAATACGGCTCGGGCTAGAGGGCGTATTTATGAACCGATCTTTACGAAACTTCTTGGGTACCTTTGTTATCACCGTGGGACGAGAACGAGTGTTTTGGGGTCCGGTCCGAAATTCAAGATGGCCGATGGCAGCCATTTTGTACGAAATTTGGTGCAATCAGATTTTTGCACAGAACTTCCTTATGAAAGCGCTGATTTGAATAATTTTTTGTGTGAATGTTTAGTACCATGGGATACATCACATATAATACGGTTTTTTTCTCGTGCAGAAATTATGCAAATTAGATGAACTTTTTTTCAGTGCTGCTTACACACAGTAAGTACACATGTCAATACAGCTCGGGCTAGAGTCTGTATTTATGAACCGATCTTCACGAAACGTCTTGGGTACCTTTGTTATCACCTTGGGACGAGAACGAGTGTTTCTGGGTGCGGTCCAAAATTTAAGATGGCTGCCAGTGGCCATTTTGTATCGAAATTAGGTCTAATCAGTTTTTTGTACACAACTTCTATACGGCTCATGCTAGATGCCGTATTTATGAACCGATCATTACGAAACTTTTTAGGTACCTTTGTTATTACCGTGGGGTGAGAATGAGTGTTTTTGGGTGTGGTCCGAAGTTCAAGATGGCCACCAGCAGCCATTTTTGTACCAAAATTAGTGCAATCAGTCTTTTGTACAGAACTTCTGTAGGAAAGTTCTGATTTTAATAAATTTTTGTATGAATGTTTAGTAAGATGGAATACATCACATATAGTACGGGTTTTTTTCTCGTGCAGAAATTATGCAAATTAGATGAACTTTGATTTATTCAGTGCTACTTATACTCTGTAAGTGCACATGAAAATACGGCTCGGGCTAGAGGCTGTATTTATGAACCGATCTTCATAAAACTTCTTGGGTACCTTTGTTATCACCTTGGGACGAGAATGAGTGTTTCTGGGCGCGGTCCAAAATTCAAGATGGCTGCCAGTGGCCATTTTGTACCGAAATTAGGTCCAATCAGTTTTTTGTCACAACTTCTACACAGCTCATATTTGTGAACTGATCTTCACGAAACTTCTTGGGTACCTTTGTTTTCACCTTGGGACAGGAATGAGTGTGTTTTGGGGTGCCTTTGTTGTCACTGTGCTATGAGAACAAATATTTTGGGGTTCAGTCAGACCCACTCTGGGATTCAAAGATTTCTTTTCTAGTTTAGCATCTGACTGTCACCCACCTTTACAATACTTTACCTATACATTTGTTACAGGCTACGGTCAGTATTTATGTACAGACCATTACAATACTTTATATGTACCTTTGTTATCAGGTCATTACCTAGATGTTTGTCATTGCTGTGTCACATACTATACATGTACATGTCTTTGTCTTGACAAGTTGAGCTACAGTGTCATTGACACTTTCATTTTTACTAAAATTTGTTGGGAGTTTTCTTGGGATAATTATTCTGTTTTTTCCCATGCTTTTGTCCTCACCCTTGGGTGGTTAGGCATTGTGGTCTGCATCTACCATCCGATGTACTGCAGTTTCTTCTCTGGAAGTCTCTGTTTTACATCGGATAGTGTTTAAATGGTTAACTGATTTTGGGCCATGTTTACAGTGCCTGGAGTCATGTTTCCGGTTTTTGAACAATTTTGTTTACGTTGACAACGGTTACTTCTGATAGTGATTACTTGTCTTCTGTTAAGTTCTGCTCATAGCCAGATTCATTAATATTGTCCGTAAGTGTTACATTAATTTTTAAATATGTTTTAAAATTTTTGTCCACACTTAGGCTTTTTTGGTGATCCATTTGGGCTCATTGTTCCCATTGAGAACTTGGGCTCTTCTGAAAATTTTTGATAAATTTTTTTTTTTGGAATTATTTTTTCGAAATGTTCTTTCAAGGGTTAGTGCGAGTACTATGACTGTTTCTATTTTTTCATGATGAAAGAATATTGTTCAAATTGTGATGCGAGGAAGTCTTCCTCTGATTCTCATGTTCATTGTGTTTCTTGTAGTCAATGTACTCGCACTAATTCTTGCTCAGTGTGTGTCAATTGGAATGACAAACTTTGGAGACATGTGTCACGGTATATTGTTAGCAGTGAGGGGTCCATGCTGGTCCTCTCACCGCAGGGTCACTCTAGTTTATCAGTCTCTTTTTCAGTGGAACAAGAACAGGGTGATGTTTCTGTGATGTCTTCAACAAGTGTGCCTCCGTCGTTGCAGTCTAACGAAGAGCTAGCGGCTAAAGTGCTCATGGAAATACAACAATTGCCTAAGAGGTCCCTAGTAGGATTGACGACGTTGTTGTCCGCTAGCTCGCCCGGTGTAGCGACCATTCATCAAATGGCTCAGCAGCCGGGTTCATCCGTTGCGGTCCAGGGAAGCAGTTTGGGTGATGTGAGCACTATAAACATTGAACATGCACACCCAGCGACGACGGATCCGAGGATAGTACGGAGGAAGCCTTCAGTCCGGTAGCTAGCTCGTCCAGGTCTGCCCGGACCATGAGCGAGAGAGCCCCCTCTCTCTTACAGCAACATCTGGGACCAGATGTTGTTGTACGTGACATTAGTCAGTCAGAGCATACGTCCACTCCACCTGCTCGGGATGCTCCGTTGCATAGACAGTCCGGAGAGACTTGTCTATCGGCTTCTTTATCCTCACGGCAGCACACACGACCGCACCTTGGCTACGTGACCGCTGATATCCAGCCAGCTTCGCTGACCAGGCATTCCACGTCGACCAGGTCACGCCATCTGGTAGCCAGGGATACGAGGCCTTTACAATCGGGACGTTCGCATAAAAGAAGTATGTGGGATTCAACGTCCCAGGAGCTTCCAGCGGATAAATCATGTAAGACCGCGGCTCCACAGGCCTCCGTAATGGACTTGCTATCGCAGATAGCTCATCTTATCGCAGCATCCCAGCAGCCGTCAGAAACCTTTTCCGATCAGGAATTGTCTGAGGAAGCTGGGTCGGTTTGTTCCGCTGCAGAGTCAGCAAGGGACGACCAAGATTATGAAGTGGTCCAGCCGGATGGCGAAAGGGATTCAGAGGAGCTGGAATTTTCCCTTTCGGAGCAACATAAGGTAGCCGTAGATTTCATCCGGCAATACCTTCCTGATGTTGTTTCTCCGGACCAAAATGCTGCATTGCCGGATAAGAGACTGATAGCGTCACTGGACACAGACTTTTTCGGCCGGATTAGGGACACGTTCCCTGAGTTTCCGACCCAGTCCAGAAATGTCTCACGGACATTTGAACTTTTAAATGATGCTATATTCAAACTTGCCTCCAAGACGGGCAAGTCCGGTTTCTTAGCGGCCAATGCTCTACAGCTGCCTTTCATCAATTCAAGGAATAAATTTGAAACGGCAGGACAGGGCATTTTGAGAGTTCCTCTGCGTCTGGACGACCAGGCTGAAGACCTAGAATTGTCTTTGCCGTCGTCTATGTCTATTCCAGCCATTTCGTTGGAAACGACAATCTCGTCTAACAAGACCAGCTTAGACACATTATCGTACGCAGATCACCTTACCAGAGCGTTATCATTACGTCTCGAAGGAAAAGAATTCCAGGGTGTTCAGACTTCCTTAAGAGTTCTTTCGAGGGCCATAGCATACTCTACATATAACTTCACCCTTTCAGTGGCAAATCTGGAGTTAGTTAAACGTGATGCTGCCCTGGCTGCATCTACTCGCGTGGATCGTAATGTGAAAAACTCTCTTTGAGTCGCTCAGGTCTCCAGAGAGCCTCTCTTCGACGGCAAGCTTTCCTAAATCTGTGATCAGATTACTAAGAAAGCTTCAGACTCTCTGCTGTTCAAGTCCGCTTCTAAAAAGTCGGATTCAGCGGAGAAGAGTAAGACAGGCACTTCTGGGGCAAGTACGTCCAAGGGAAGTTCCTATAGAGGTTCTTATAAGTCCTCTAGGTCTTACTCCAGAGACCGTCAAGGTAGCGACTCAGGTAGGGGCCGTAATACTGGTCAGATGCCCCTAGGTCGACGGGGTGAGGTGCGGGTCGTGGAGGACGTGGTTTCTCCTCCCGCAAGCCTCGAAGGTCCAGGCGGTGATGATGCAAACCTTTATCATGTTCCAGTGGGCGGAAGGTTATCGAGTTGCTTAACCAATTGGTTGTCGATTACGGACGACCCTTGGGTTCGAGGGGTGATTTCAGAAGGGCTAAAACTGTCCTTCAAAAGAAAACCTCCATTAACTCAAAGTCCAAGATGGACTCAGCTTCCGTCAAATCCTCAGAAGAGAAGTTCGCATCTATTAGAAGTCCAATCTCTTCTGGAGAAGAACGCGATAGAGGTCGTAGAAAACCATGAATCTCCAGGTTTCTACAGCCATCTGTTTGTAGTTCCGAAACCAGACGGCTCGTTTCGTCCAGTCATAGATCTGAGCAGGATAAACAAGCTGATCGTGGCTCCAAAATTTTATATGGAGACCATTCGATCGGTCAGATCGAGCATTCAAGTGAACGACTATGCTGTGAGCATAGATCTCAAGGATGCGTACTTTGACGTCATGGTACATCTGGCATTCAGAAAGAATCTTCGCTTCGCTGTCCTAGGAGTCGTTTATCAGTTCCGAGCAATGTGCTTTGGTCTGAATCTAGTGCCCTGGGCTTTCACTTGAATAATGAACTCGGTAATGACTCATTTCCGAGCTCATTCGTCTGCAGTAATGTCGGCCTACCTGGACGACATACTTCAGAGGTATGGCAACGAGTTAACGCTTCAGAACGATGTTCAGAATCTGCTTCAACTGCTCCGACGTCTCGGTTTTATAGTAAACGAGAAGAAGTCGGATCTGGTGCCATCCAAGTCATTCACCCACCTGGGAATGAGTTTCGAGACGCACAACAATCTCGTTCATCTGCCGTTAACCAGAGCGAAATTAATCAGTTGTTACGCTCACTTTTGTCTTCACTCCGACATAGTTACAGTGAGAGAATTCATGCGAATGATTGGTTTGTGCGGAGCCGCAGCGGATCTTATTCCGATGGGGCGGCTACGTACTCGGCCACTCCAAATCTTTCTGACTCAGAATTGGAGTATCAAGATTCATTCGCTCGATATGAACATCGTCTTGTCGAATCAAGTCAAACAAGAGATTCAGGCTTGGGCAGATATTCAGTGGTTAACTCAGGGAGTTCCACTGCAATTGCCGGATCCGAATTTTACGATTATGACGGATGCCAGTCAAACAGGTTGGGGCGCAATTTTGAGCCCAACAGATTGCCAGGGTCTTTGGGATCTGCAGTTCCTAAACAAGCACATAAACATCAAAGAAATGATGTCAATTTGGCTTGCGCTACGTCATTGGATGAACATAATTCAGAATTCACATGTGCAAATTCTGTCCGACAATTCGACAGTTGTAGCGTATATTCGGAACCAGGGAGGCACTCATTCCATTCCGTTATTCAATTTAATGGAAAGAATCCTTCTGTTTGTCCTAGAGCATCAAGTTCTTCTATCAGTCCATCATATTCCGGGTCGTCTGAACGTTTTGGCAGACTCCCTTTCTCGGAAGTGTCGCATGTTGCCGTCAGAATGGACTCTCAACAAACAAGTATTCAATCAGATTTGCTACCAATGGGAGCGTCCGATGATAGACTTATTTGCAATGCATCTCAACAATCATTTGCAGATCACCGTGTCCAGATCCTTGAGCGTTTGCAGTAGACGCTCTCTCGATCTCTTGGGATGGATAGGATATGCGTATCCCCCAGCACCATTGATTCAGCAGATATTGCTCAATATAAAGCAATCTCACTGCAAAATTCTGTTGGTAGCATCTCTGTCATCCCAGAGACCATGGATAAATCTACTCAGGTGTCTGTTGTGGGGCATGCTGTGGAAGCTTCCTCCATTGGAGGATCTTCTTTCGCAGGGGAAACCGCGCACACTACAAGGTCTCAACCTTCACATATTACCGTTGTGCGGTCCTTCTTGCACGGCAAGCAATTTACAGGACGAGCAGTGGAAGCAATTTCTAACTGTTGGAGGACCTCCTCTTCGCTAAGTTATGCTGCTAAGTGGAAGGTTTTTTATCGGTGGTGTAGGGATCATTCTATTGATATTTATGATCCCTCCATTCCAGACATTGCTAATTTTCTAGTCTACCTGTTTGATAAGATCAAACTGCAGCCTGTTACCATTAAGGGTTATAGGTCTATGCTATCTGATACCTATGCCCATCATGATAGTTTACTGATTGGATCTAATGTCTCTTTATCTAGGTTAGTGAAAAACTTTTCGATAAATAGACCTGGAACCCTTAGATTAATTCCTAAGTGGAATTTAGCTTGAGTTCTTCTTAAGCTAAAAGAAGCGCCATTTGAGTCTCTTGACACGATGGGCTTCAAATTCTTATCTTATAAGACAGCTTTTCTCTTAGCCTTCTCTTTGGCTAGAAGAGTTAGTGAGCTTCATGCACTATCTATTGATGATTCTCACTATCGTAGTGTAGGTAATACTATTACCTTGACTACTAATGTTGGATTTTTGGCTAAGAATCAGGCTCCTAATATGTATCCGGAACCTATTGTTATTAAGGCCCTTCCGTCTTCAGATGGGCACAGGCCTTTACTCTGTCCTGTTAGAGCTATACATATTTACAAACGTAGATCTGAGTTTATCAGAAAGGGACGTAAACGTTTCTTTCTGTCTCTGCTGCCTAATAGAAGGGACATTACGGTCCATTCTATTGCTAGGTGGATTCAATTAACTATCCGTACTGCTTATGAAAAATTATCTTCAACTCAGCAGTCTGTGCTTAAGATTTCGGCGCTTGAAGTAAGAGTGCTGTCTACATCTTGGGCTTATGCTAATAGTGTTGCTATTACCAATTTGATGAAGGCTGCATATTGGTCTCAGCCTTCTACATTCACGAGTTTTTATCTTAGAAATATTGAGTCCATTTCTGGCGACCTGCGTTGTTTAGGTCCGTTATCTGTTGCTCAGAATGTCATCCACTAAACAGTTGCAACTATAGTTATGCAGGCTTTCTGTTCCGGCAGCGACCCTGTCCTGCTGCCCTATCCGCTCTGAGGTATTTGACCCAGAGCAAGGGGAAGGGGGGGGGGGGGGGGATGGTGTTCCCTTAGGTCACCTGCTTTATAGTGAAAAGCAAGGGAATACTTCCTCTGGAGTCAGTAATTCCGAGTCGGTACAGGGATGGTTTTAAAGTGTAAAGCTAATGTTTAACTCATTCATGTAATATTTTTGAAGTGCAGCTCAGTGTGAAGCATTTGTATATGTCACGTGTCATACGAGCGTTAATATACAATCCTCGGACACTTTTAATGAGTATAAAGAGTCTCATTTTCTGGACTTCCTTTATTTATTGGCTTTCCTTTTAAAAAAAATTAGTATGACGGGTCATATTGGATGTTAATAGAGATCATTGATGTTATTGTGCTCAATTACAGAATGGTATTGTGTCTTTCTTTTTTGATACAAACAAGAAAGATACATGTAAAACCTGTTCTCTTCTCCTTGAGGGGATAATTCTGTTTACATGTAATTGAGCCTATTGGATTTTCCTTTATGCCCTAGGCCCTCCAGCCTTTTTTCTATTCAGCTAAGTCTGGGTCACTGGTACAGTATAAAAACGTTAAAAAATTTATAGTAATTTATATATTTTTTATACTTACCAATGACCCAGACGGGGATGGCCCTCCTATGAGTTGGGAACTCATACCTCCCCGCTGATTACATAACGCTTACCAGGCTCTGGTTGTAAGAATGACAATTGGCGCCAGTATTGAGACCTCCTTGACACTGCACATGCGCAGTGGATAAAAGGTATGGAGGACCACATAGGACATTGAAATTTCGGATTTTGATGCAAATTTTGGGGATTGGGGGCAAAATTTGTGTTTGGCCCTAGAATTTAAGGAGTTAGCACCAGCTAAGTCTGGGTCATTGGTAAGTATAAAAAATATATAAATTACTATAAATTTTTTAACATTTCAATCAAACTTTGTTTATAGTATAATTTGAAAAATAGTTAACAGATTTCAATTCTTGTTGGTATATGTCTCTATAGCAACAATGTCTACGTCAAGTTCGATGACCAACCATATTTGATGAAATTATTGGAGTTATTGCCCTTTATTAATAAATATTGTGTGATACTTGTTTATGGGATAACTTGAACATAAGTAATCAAAGATCAACTTTTTTGTTGTTGGTATATATCTCTTTCGGAACAATGTCTACCTCAAGTTTGATGACCACTGTTATCTGATGAGAATTGTCAGAGGGTTTGCCTCCCCTCCCCCCCCCCCCCCCCCCCCATGTCATTTTGGCACTTTTTCCAAAAATGCAATTTGAAGGATTGAGAGTTATCACATGCAAAACAAATTTGACTCCTATACCCCCTCCCCCCGTGTGTCATTTGGGCAATTTTTCTCAAAATGTATTTTGAAGGATTTAGAGGGATAACATGTAGAACAAAATTGACTCCTATGACCACTGACTCACAAATCTGTCACTTGGTGCAGCTGCTGTCCAATTTTTAAGGCACTTTGATTTCGGTTATACTTTGGTTTGGATGAAACGATTCTGGTTAGAAGTTGTCGCACTTGGACGACCTGACCGATGTCTGTCATCAACATTGCCTGTCTGACGGTAGCATGACCACAATCTGCTAATCACTGATTGAGTAACGTTGAGAATTTGAGCCATTGCAGTCTGTCTGTTGCCAGCTTCCGACATGCCAACGGCATGTAAACGTTCATCACGTGTCAATCTTCGCATACCTCAAAAGTTACATTTTGACCAGAAACTATTGATGAATGTGTTTATACCAAGAAAAGAATGATGAGACCTCCGAAAAAGCCTGTCCAGAACAAATAAAAATTTCAAAATGTACCTGACAGACATTAACACAGTACCCATGCGAAAAACCTGCGCAAAGTTTCTATGGGCCGGTGACATTCATGATCCATACTAAACTTGGTAACATATTGATGTATCCAATCACGCATATCCAATACCATTTTCCGAAAATATCAACATCAGTTTGGATATCCCCTACTTTTTTTGAATAGTATATAATAGAAGATTTTTAGAAGGAGAATGTTTTATGTACTGCATCTTTAACCCTTTACCTAACACAAGTTGAAGCCAACAGTACAAATTATTTTTCTGAAACATTAGAATTTTTTCATTTTTTACTTTTACCCATTGCTTATTAGTCCTCATTGGAACAAGCTCATCAAGCTTGTTCCATTAATAAGTCATGAGGTGTGTTTTGGGGTAGAAAAATGAAAAAATAAAATTTGAATAGGAATTTTTGTTTATCACGAGTGCAGATATGGCAGATTTCTTAGGTTAGCACAGACTATTTTGTGTCTAAGCATAGTCATTGCTGGGACAGTCAGGCTCTATGCATGACATCAGTCTAGTTATTGCCTTGCAATATTACTACAGAACCAATAGACTCAAAACTGTTTACATTTTTAGCTCAACTTGACAACGTCAAGTATGAGCTTTTGGGATGGGCTTCAATCTACCGGCTGTCGATATGTCCATCTGTCCATCCAAACGTTCCTCTGTCCATCCACAATGCCTTTAGTGCACCCTACAGGCTGCAGCTCTCATCTGATCAGTTCCAAATGTGCCTTTGGGGCAATGTCTAGATGGGAGCTATTGAATTTTTCCGAATTTTGTTGAAATACATGGATGCCAGCAGCCATCTTAGATTTGGCACATAAATTGTCAGCATATTGGCAAATAAATTGTCAACATGTTGGCACATAAATTGTCATCAGGGCTACTCACAGATTTGTGAATTCCTGTTGGAAAACAAGGCTTTGATTTTAGTTACTTTGTAGATGTCAAAATGGCCCCCAACTCCAATTGTAGTTTACAAGATAAATGTTGTAATCCTTTACAAAATTTTTGATTAACCCTTTACCTAGCATAGCCAGTAGAAGACACCTCTTTCTTTTCATTTCTGTGTGTACCCATACCATGTATAGTACACATAACGCTGGCATCCGGAATGGACCTCCGTCGTTCATCCATCCTTCGTCTGTCCGTCTGTCTGTCTGTCTGTCCATCCGTCCATCCATCCAGCTGGCGTCCGTATCCATTTCTTTGGCATTTGATAACTTAAAAAATATTGCTTGGATTGTCAAGTTACTTTATATTTGTGTTCAGGTTACTGATGTACCGAGCTGTATAGTTTTTCGTGTAAATCTGATAATTTGATCCTGAGATATTAACTCTTTATCCTTCAAATTGAGAATTCTTCCAATCCCTTTGGCATGAGATAACTCAAAAAATATCAATCCAATTGTCATGTTACTTTATATATATCTTCAGGTTACTGGTGTTCAAAGCTGTATAGTTTTTGGTGTAAATCTGATAATTTTATCCTGAGATATTAACCCTTTATCCTTCAAATTGAAAATTCCTCCAATCCCTTTGGCATTCGATAACTTGAAAAGTATTGCTTGAATTGTCAAGTTACTTTATATTTGTGTTCAGGTTACTAATGTACCGAGCTGTATAGTTTTTTGTGTAAATCTGATAATTTTATCCTGAGATATTAACCCTTTATCCTTCAAATTGAAAATTCCTCCACTCCCTTTGGTATTCGATAACTTGAAAAATATTGCTTGGATTGTCAAGTTACTTTATATTTGTGTTCAGGTTACTGATGTGCCGAGCTGTATAGTTTTTGGTGTAAATCTGATAATTTTATCCTGAGATATTAACCCTTTAGCCTTCAAATTGAGAACTCCTCCAGTCCATTTCTTCGGCATGCGATAACTCAAAAAATATTAATCCGATTATCAGGTTACTTTATATATGTATTCAGGTTACTGATGTGCTGTGCTGCATAGTTTTTTATGTAAATCTAATAATTTGATCTGGAGATATTAACCCTTTATCCATCAAATTAGGCGCTCCTCCAATCCATTTCTATATGTACCCATAGCATGTATGGTGTACATAATGTCGGCATCTGGGGTGGCCCTCCATCATACAGCTTTCTACTAGTTGCACATATGGATACACATCTGACGATTTAATCGGCCTATTTTTGCTTCCAAACCATAGCTTATGACTCCTCACTGCAATTGGAACAAGCTCACCAAGATCCTTTCAGTGAGTGGTATTAACCCTTAAGGACCTGGACAATTGTTCTGAATTCACACATGACCACAGCATGTACACGCCCAGTGGCTTAACAGTGATTTCTAGTCAAGACAGCCAAAACTTTAATAGAAACCACTGGCTATGTAATTTATTTATTGTCAGCAGGACCTACTCATGATGGCATGTTAAAGACACCTGTCCTGAGGACATCAAAGTTGGAAATAGGCCTTTAATGGTTGAGCAATATTTTGGAGACAAAAACTGAGAAAAATAACATTTGAATGTTAGGATTGAAGGGCTCCATTGTTTTACATTCTCAGCATATGTTTTTGAAACTTTTCATGTTTTTGCTTAGAAGCATAGATTATGACATCTTTGTTAAAGGTCCTCTTCACTGTTCTTGATCCTTCACCTTAAGTGATTGTTATGCCCCTGACTTGAAAAGTCGAAGGGGTATCTAGCGGAGACCACCATCAGTCTGTTTGTCCATCTGTCTGTTCATCCATCCATCCATACCAACATTTTCTCTTGTATCTCAGCCACTGCCACCCTGATTTGAATGATATTTGGTGTTCTGATAGAGCATCATGGGGGAACAATACCTGTATAGCATTAGTTTCTTCCACACTTTTTTCCCCGAGTTATGGCATTTTTTCACTCTTTCGACTTAGAAAAATTGTTGCAGGTTGGAGGCATTGTCCCACACTTTGCATTGCCCTCTTGTTATGCATGGTGTTGAATAGGAACTGCCACAAATATAAGTAGATTAGATTTTTCACTTCAGCAACATGTGCATACAACATACCAGTGAAAATGAATTTGCATTTGTCATGACATGACACTGTCAATTCAGATTGCTTTTCTGTAGCAAATGCTCCAATTTTTTTAACTTATGTATCGTTTCATTTAATTTCAACAGGTAATCTCAAAGTCCTAAACTATTTTGTGTGCCTTAGGTAATTAGGCAAAACTGACAAAACATTGCCAGTTTTAGCAAAGTGTTTTTGAACATCTTCAAATTTGGACACAATTGCCACTATTTGGGTGCAGCATTTACTGTTGCTAATGCGGGGGAATTTAAAGACCTGGAGACCAGTCAGTGTACTATAATCCAAGGGAGATTAAGATGAGTGTTCTTTCAACTTTCATTTTACTCAGCTTTACAATTTAGTACTTAACTGCAAAGGTACGTTTTGTATTTCTTCTTTACAGCTGAAAGAACAAAATCTTGTTTCTGTGAATGCCCTACACCAGTGTATCAACTGTGGGAAAGATTTGAGAATGCCAAAAATGTTTTGTTTTGGATCACCAAACAAGACAAATGAATTAGTTGAGTTTCGATGGGATTTTGGATATGTTATCAAAGTGCAAGAATATTTATGTCAGGTAATTTGAAATTGTTATTAGCTCACCTACTTTCACCCTCAAGGGCCTGGAAATATTCAGAGATATTCAGTGGAGCTATTATTATTAAAATTCTATGCATTTCACATCAAACAACTTTTTGATGTCCGAAATTATTGAAAAATCTCCCAAGATTTATAATTTTGTAGTGTTAGAACTTATGTTTACACTGAAAATAGGAAACATGATATCCCTTTTTTTATATGGTGAAATGGAATAACCTTTCCACATATTTTAAAAAGTTGTTATATAACCAACCTCCCCTGCTCAATCAAACTTTTGCTGTAGATATAGAAATGCATACCTTCCATCTGTGCACCCATCCATTCACATATTTTATGAACATGATAACTTGAACAAATGTAATCAGATTTTCATGAAACTTGCTGTAAGCATACATTGTGAGAAGATCTTGGTCAGGTTGGATATTCACCAAATTTCCTTGGCTTTTTTCCCCCACTTTTTGTTAGAAATTTGATGTTTGTCTGATAATGACTTCATGAAAGTGATAACTTGAAGCAACAAAATTGGTCTTTCATGAAACTTGCTATTGGCATACATTGTGAGAATATCTTGTCAAGTTCATGGGGTACCAGGGTGGGGGGGGGGGGAGGTGATTAATGGAAAAATGCTGAGTTGACACTTTTAAAAAATGAAAAAAATTCTTTCTCCAGAGCCACCAATCAGAATCTTCGGTTATTTGGTTACAACATCTTTAGGGGGATCCAATTAATGTTTGTGCAAATCAGGTCCCTGAGTTCTTTTTTGGGCTTCCTAGGGGAGCCCAAATTTTAACATGAGTCAAATTCTTTAAAAAACTTATTCAGATCCACAAGTCAGACTCTTGATATTTGATATACAGCATCCTTATGGGAGTCAAATTCAAGTTTGCTCACAGTAAGTCCCTGGGTTAATATTTGGGCTCCTTTTGGGAACCTGAATTTTTACTTGGTGCAACATGTGGAAAATTTCTTAAAAATCTTTTTCAGATCCACCAGTTAGAATTAGGGTTGTCACAATTTTTGAATTTTGGAATCGATTACTCATTGCAAATAATCAGTAATCAATTAATCGTATCAAGATGACCCCCTCTCCCTCTCTCTTTGAAGTCGTTAAGAATGTGAAGTTCAAGTCAGTTGACCAGCTTGACCTACCTCGACCTACCTCAAGTAACAAAGGCGGTCATTGTTTCGTGAAAAATGTGATTGCCTGCTGGACTCCTGTCATCTTTTCTGGCATAGTTCACATTGCACATTTTATGTAATAGCCCAGGTGATTAACCTATTAAGTGTAAACATAGCGTAAAACAATCACAAAAGACTAACAAGTAACAATATTTTTATACTGTACCAATGACCCAGACTTAGCTGGTGCTAACTCTTAAAAATATAGGGCCAAACACAAATTTTGCCCCCATTTCCCAAAAATTTGCATCTAAAACCAAAGAAAACATGTCCTGAATGGCCCTCCACACTTCACCTCTACTGCGCATGCGCAGTGTCAAGGACGTCCCGAAATTGGCGCCATTAATCATTCTTTGTTTGGGCCTTCATCAGTTAACATCTGACTGATCTTTGTGCTTGTAAATCTCAGTTTAAATGATGCCAGACACATAAATATTAGAGAAATGGTGATTCTAAGGAGGATATAGAAGGAGGAGAGGAAAAATGAGCGACAGAAAATAATCAGGGCTGTAACTTAAAATTTTTTAATGAAATTATGTTAAGTTACCTATTTTCGAGGCATCAGCCTGTTGAGGTCATTCTTGTTAATCAAATTACGCTGCTTGTTCAGTGTTTTCCTCTCTCCCTTTCCTTTAAGTCCCCTCTTGCTATTCTCCCATGCTTTTGGCATATTTTCTGTAATTTTATTACTAAAATTTCTTGGGAGTTTTAGCTGGATAACAGAATGAATTCTGTTCTTTTCCCCATGTTTACGTCTTCACCTATGGGTGGTTAGGCGTAGTGTTCTGCATCTACCATCTGATGTTCTGCAGTTTCTTCCCTGGAAGTCTCTGTTTTGCATCAGATAGTGTATTTTTGGTAACTGATTTCGGGCCAGGGTGCCTGGAGTCTTATTTTAGTGTTTTTACACTCATTGTTTACATTTACAACAGCCCTCTGTGTAAGGGGGGGGATTTCTGGAAAATAATATCTGGATGTTAATTTAATCATAACTAGATACATTATTATTGTTCGTAAGTGTGGCATAAATTGTTTAAAATTTTTTTTAGAATTTTTGTCCACACTTAGGCTTGGGATCCATTGGGGCTCAACGTTACTTTTCAGAAACTTGGGCTGTTCTGAAAAAATATTTTTTCAAAATTTTTTGATTGCAATTATTTTTTCTATATTAATGGATCATATTATTATGTATTTTGATTGTCAGGGGTTGGTGCGAGTACTAGGACTTTGTTTTCTTTTCACAATGAAAGGATGTTGTTCAATTGTAATAAGAGAGTATATGTAGTCAGTGTACTCGCACTAACTCCTGTTCTGTATGTGTTAATTTCGATGACAAAATGGGAAGCGTATGTCACGTTATGTTAGTGGGGAATTGGCCATTCCGGTCCTTTCCCCGCAGGGTCACTCTACTTTATCAATCTCTATTTCAGACGATCAAGAATAGGATGATGTATCCATGATGTCTTCCAAAAGTGTGCCTCCGTCGTCACAATTAATGAAGAGCTAGCGGAAAAGTGCTCATGTAAATACGTCAATTGCCTAAGAGGACCCTAGTAGGTTCGACGGCTGTTGACGTCCGCTAGCTCGCCCGGTGTAGCGTCCATTCATCGAATGGTTCGGCAGCCGGGTTCGTCCGTTGCGGTCTAGAAGGAGTTTTGGGGTGATGCGAGCACTATAAATCAACCAAATGCACACCCAGTGATGGCGGGTTAGAGGGAGAATGGAGGAAGCCTTTCAGTCCGGTTCCTAGCTCGTCCAGGTCCATCCGGACTGCGAGCGAGAGAGGCCCCTCTCTCGTACAGCAACATCTGGCCCCAGATGTTGTGGTACAAAATGTTTCGCATTCGGAGCATACGTCCGCCGATCGGGACGCTCCGATATATAGTCAGTCCGGAGAGACTGTCAATAAGGCTTCCTCATTCTCATGGTAGCGCACACGACCGCTCTTGGCTACGTGACCTCGGATAACCAGTCAGCTTTGCCAATCAGAGAATCATCGGCGACCAGGTCACACCATCCGGTAGCCAGGGACACGAGGCCTGCAGACTCCGGACGTTCGCATAAGAAAGTGTGCGGGAGTCAATGTGCACGGAGCTTCTGGCGGCAATGCATCGTAAGACCGCTACTGCACAGGCCTCGGTGACGGGCATGCTATCCCAAATAGCACAGCTTATCGCAGCATCCCAGCAACGACAGAATCTGTCGCATCATTATTATCTGATGACGCTGGATCGGGACGCTCCGCGGAAGCAGGTACGGATGTCCGAAAATTTCATCCGGTCCGACGGGATGCCGAAAGGGATTCGGAGGATTTCGAGCTTTCCCCCTTTCGGAACAACATAAGCTGTTGTTTATGTCATCTGACTTTATCTTCTAGAGGTTCTTTCGTCGGACCAGAATGCTGCGATGCCAGATAAGAAACTGATAGCGTCGGTGGACACAGAAATTTTTGGTTCGGTTCAGGGACATCGTCCCTCAGTTCCGACATAGTCCAATAATGTCACACAACTTTCGAATTATTGAACGACGCTATATATATTATTATTTGCTTGCTATTAACAAGCATGTTTGGTTTCTTGTTCGCAAAGTTACGGAGATGTCTTTCAAAAATGTGCCTCTGTCGTCATAGTTAATGAAGAGCTAGCGGCAATAAGTGCTCATGGAATATGTCAATCGCCTAAGAGGTCCCTAGTGGGATCGACGGAGTTGACATTCGCTAGCTCACCCGGTGTAGCATCCATTCATCGAATGATTCGGCAGCCGGGTTCGTCCGTTGCGGTCTACGAAGGAGATTTGGGTGATGCGAGCACTATAATAAACTTTAGTACACACCCAGTGACGACGGATTAGAGGACAGATCGGAGGAAGCCTGTTAGTCCGGTTCCTAGCTCGTCCAGGTCCGTCCGGGCTGCGAGCGAGAGAGGTCCCTCTCTCGTACAACAACATATGGGACCGGATGTTGTGGTACAGATATTTCGCATTCGGAGCATATGTCCGCCGCTTGGGACGCTCCGTTATATTGACAGTCCGAGAGACTGTCGATAATGCTTCCTCATCCTCACAGCAGCGCACACGACCGCACATTGGCTACGTGACCTCGAGTATCCGGCCAGCTTCGTCATTCAGTGATTCCACGGCGAACAGGTCACGCCATCCGGTAGCCAAGGGACACGAGGCGTATACACTCCGTTCGTTCACATCATAGAAGTATGAACGGGGTAACGAACACGGAGTTTCCAGCGGCAATGCATCATAAGACCGCTTCTCCACAGGCCTCAGTGACGGACGTGCTATCCAAGTTAGCACAGTTTATCGCAGCATCCCAGCAATCGACAGATTCTCGGTCGGATCAGGAATTATCCGACGGCGCTGGGTCGGTGCGCTCCGCTGTTGCATCAGGTTCGGACGACCGAACACTTTATAGGGTCCGACAGGATGGCGAAAGAGATTCGACGATTTCGAGCTTTCCCTTTCGGAACAACGGAAGCTACCATACATATCTTCCGGCATTATCTTCCACAGGTTGTTCCATAGGACTACATTGCTGCGATGCTGGATAAGAGACTAATAGCGTCATTGGACACGAAGTTTTCGATCGGTTCAGGGGCATTGTCCCTGACTTACCGACACAGTCCAATAATGTCATTAGAACATTCGAATTATTTAACGACGCTATATATATAAGCTTGCTACCAAGCATGATAGTCTAGTTTCTTGTCCGCAATGCTCTTCTGCCTTTTATCAATTTTAGGAATAATTTATTTTGGCAGAACAGGGCATACCGAGAGTTCATATGCGTCTAGACGGCGGGGTTGAAGACTGGGAATTGTCTTTTTCGCCGTCTATGTCAAATTCCAACCACGATGTTGGAAACGACAATGAGGTCTAATAGACTTAACTTAGACGCTTTATCATACATAGACCACCTTACTGAGGCATTATCATTACGTCTTCAAGAGAAAGAATTCCAGGATATGATCCTCAATGTGATTTCTTTCAAGGTCAGTAGTTTTTCCACGTATAACTCCGCCTTTCAGTGGCAACCTGGAGTTGGTTAGACGTGACGCAGCCCTAGCTACATCCACGCGCGTGGATAGTAAGGTGAAGAACTCTCTCAGAGTCGCTTCGGTCTTGGAGAAGCTTCTCTTCGACGGCAACTCTTCAGCAATCTATGAATTGCTCGATGTACACGTTCTCTTGTCTATCAAGTGTAGCAAGAGTTTCAGACTGGGGCAACATTCGGTGGTTGACTCAGAGAGTGCCACTGCAGTTGCCGGATCCGAGTTTTATGATTATGACGGATGCCAGTCAAACAGGTTGGGGTACAATATTGATCCCAACGGATTCGAAGTGCCAGGGTCTTTGGGTTCCGCAGTTTCTAGGCAAGCACTTATCTTCCAGGGAATAATGTTCTTTAGGCTTGCACTATGTCATTGGATGAACATTATTCAGAAACGCATGTCCAAATCCTGTCCGATAATACGACAGTAGTTGCGTATCTCCGGAACCAGGGAGGCACTCATTCGATTCCGTTATTCAATTTAACGGAAAGAATCCTTCTGTTTGTTATAGTACACCAAGTTCTGCTTCGGTCCGTCATATTCCGGGTCATCTGATTGTATTAGCAGACTCCCTTTCACGTAAGGGTCGCTTGTTGCCGTCAGAATGGACTCTCAACAAACAAGTATTCAATCAGATTTGCTATCAATGGGAACGCCCAATGATAATTTATTTGCGACACAACTCACTATTCATTTGCAGACGTATGTGTTTGCATGTCCGGATCCCTGAGCTTATGTTGTTAACGCTCTATTGATCTAATAGGACGGAATGATAGGATATGCGTATCCTCCAGCACTGTTGATTCAGCAAGTATTGCTGAGATAAACATCCATATTACAATTCTGTTGATAGCATCTCTGTCTTCACAGAGACCGTGGGTAAATTTACTCAGGTGTCTACTGTGGGACTTACCGTGAAAACTTCCTCCATGAGAGGATCTTCTTTCGCTGGGGAAATCGTGTCAACTTCATCACAACCCGCAAGGTCTCAACCTTCACGTATTCCGTTGTGTGGTCCTTCTTGCATGGCAAGCATTGTACAGGACGAGCTTTGGACGCGATTTCTTACTGTAGGAGAACCTCTTCTTCGCTATACTATGCGGCTAAAGTGGAGGCTCTTCCGTCGTTGGTGTAGGGATCATTATGTTGATATTTTTGATCCCTCCATACTAGACATTGCAACTTTCTAGTATACTTGTTTGACAAGATCTACTGCAGCCTGTTACTAATAAGGTTATAGGTCTATGTTATCTCATACCTATGCACTCTATGATAGTTTACAATTGAGTCTTATGTCTCTTTATCTAAGTCAGTTAGAAACTTTTCGATAAATAGACCTAGAATCATTAGATTAAATTCCTATACGGAATTTAGCTTCGGTTCTTATTTAGCTAAGTAATCATTTGAGCCTCTTGAAACAGTAGTTTTCAAATTCTGACCTTTTAAGACAGTAATTCTGTTAGTCTTCTCTTTTACTGAGGAGTCAGTGAGCTTCATGCACTATCGGTGGACGATTCTCACTTTTGTAGTGACGGAAACACTACTTCCTTTACTACTTAGGTTGGATTTTTGGTTAAGAGTCAGGCTCCTAATAATATCCGGAACCTATTGTTATTAAGGTCCTTCCGTCTTCGTACGGGCATAGGCCTTTACTCTGTCCGGTTAGAGTTTACGTATTTATAAACAGATATCAGTTTATTAGTACGGACGTAAGCTTCTTCTGTCTTTGATGCCTAATAGAAGGACATTACGCTCCATTCTATTGCTAATGGATTCAATTAACTATCGGTACTGCTTATGGTATATCATTGACTCAGCAGTTTGTGCTTGAGATTTCGGCTCATGAAGTAAGAGTTCTTTATACATCTTGGGCTTACACTAATAGTGTTGCTATTATAGATTTTTGAAGGCTGCTCATTGCGCTCAGCCATCCACATTCATGAATTTTTATCTCAGAATATTGAGTCCATTTTTGGAGGCCTCCATTGTTAGGTCTATTATCTACTGCTCAGAATGTCATTCACTTAACAGTTGCTACTATAGCTACGTAGGCTTTCTGTTCTGGCAGTGACTCAGTCCTGCTGCCCTCTTCGCTCTGGGCTATTTGACCCAGGGCAAGAAAAAGGGGGGGGGGAGGGTGTTCCCTTGGGTCACCTGTTTTATTATGAAAACAAGGGGATACCTCCTCCGGAGTTAGTAATTCTGAGCTGTTACTGGGATGGCTTTTAAGTGAGAAGTTTATGTTTTAAAAATTCATTCAGGTCATAGTTTTTAAAGTATAGCTTTTGAATATATCACGTGTCAAACGGGCGTTATTATACAATCCTCAGACACTTTTAAGGAGTATAAAGAGTCTTTATTCTCTAAACTTTATTTATTGGCTTACTTTAAAAATTATTAGTATAAGGATTATACTGGATATTAATAGAGTACATGGATGTTATGATGCTCAATTTTGGAAGGTGTTGTGTCTTTCTAATTTATCATAAATAAGAAAGATACATGTAAGGCCTAATACACCTTTTCCCCTAGAGGGGATGACTCTATTTTATATAATTGAGCGTATTTCAACTTGCTCTATGTCCTAGGCCCTCCAGCCTTTTTACTATTCAGCTAAGTCTGGGTCATTGGTACAGTATAAAAATGTTAAAAAATTTATAGTAATTTATATATTTTTTATACTTACCAATGACCCAGACGGGGATGGCCCTCCCAGGAGTTGGGAACTCATACCTCCCCGCTGAGTACATAGCACTTACCAGGCACTGGTTACAAGAATGATTAATGGCGCCAATTTCGGGACGTCCTTGACACTGCGCATGCGCAGTAGAGGTGAAGTGTGGAGGGCCATTCAGGACATGTTTTCTTTGGTTTTAGATGCAAATTTTGGGGATTAGGGGGCAAAATTTGTGTTTGGCCCTATATTTTCAAGAGTTAGCACCAGCTAAGTCTGGGTCATTGGTAAGTATAAAAAATATATAAATTACTATAAATTTTTTAACGTTCTGGGTGAAGGAAATAAAAATGCATTTTAAAGATATTAAAAAAACCGTCCAGTATGTAATACTGGAAAAAAGCCTGAACTCTCAACTGGTTTCCTCTGCGATAACCAATTCCTCACAGATAAAAAATACTGGGAAATATTGTTGGTCAAGGAGTAAACAAACTCAAAGAAGTTTGGTAACTCCAAAGGTGGTTGTGTTGCAGTAACTCAAATTAGTCAATTCAGTGTAGTTGTCCTGCTGCTCTTGCGGTTCTAATTGTTCGACAGACAAATCTTGCACTGGATTTGCTGATTCTTTAATCGGAACAGACCAGGGAATACCACAAAAAGAGAAATCGATTAAATCACTTGTGAATCCTGATTGGAATGGGGCATGTAAACATTTAGCTTAAATCTTCCTATTTAGTATTATCTGTAGGCATGTTAGGGGAGGGGGTGGGGGCAAGAATTTTTGCTAGGAAAAGCTATTCTCAGAAAACCATACTTTCGGTTTCTGTATTCTTTCTCATATACCAGGCCTTCGTTGGATTTCATTTTGTCGGTGCATGTTCTGACAACATACAAATAGGGCGGTTGCACTACAAGATTGGCAGATACATATGGTCATCATTTGCCCTGCACATCAACTCCAGTCAGACATGGAAACAAGTGTTACTCTGTGTGTGTGTGTGTGTGTGTAGCAGGGGAGGGTGGGGGAGGGCATTAGGAGTTATGTCTCTGTTTAAATGATTGAGTTTAGAAATTTTAGTTATACGTGAGAAAAAACTTTATCAGTATTTCAAAGGTGAGTGTTCTAACTTTCGAAGGAAGAACACGATGAACATAACAGACACACTGTCGCAACTTCACAACTGCCGACAATATGGGGCATAATGTTTAAAAATCTTCTTTTTCAGAACCACCTGTCAGAATCTTTAAATGTTTGGTATACATCATTGTTATGAAGGTCAGATACAAGATTGTTCAAATCAAGTCTCTCGGTTTATATTTGGGCTACCTATGGAAGCCCGAATTTTAACTTGGTGCAATGTAGGGAGTAATCTTTAAAAATCTTCAGATACACCACTCAGAAAGCTTTCTTATTTGACACTGCCCAATCGGTTCTCGGATTCTAAGAACAATCAGAGGATTCTCTGTTGATGTTCGTAAGTTTCTATATTGAAATCGCGTCTTTTCACCACGCAGATACGGTCGCAGAACAGATTTCTAGTCACCCAAGTAAGGGGGGGGGGGGGGTGGGGGGGAGGGGGAGATATTTATCAATCCCTTTACATTTATCAAGTAGCAGAGTTATCGACTGAGGCTCAGTTCATCTTGGGGAGATGTAACTTATGTTTTAAGCAGGAAAATAGACTGCACAAACCTGGAGGGGTCTGGTAGAATTTCTGTCTTATGGACAATCAGGTGGATTTTTAACCAGTTTGTAGAATAATTTTAGGAATCTGAGGTGATAGATTGGAAGCGAAATATATTGAGAATGAAAACAATTTAAGTTGGGCACTGTGAAATTTAAATTTAACAGCCTAGGTTTTGGACTCCCTCATTGTATGGATCTCATTTTATGGTATTTGTTCAAACAACAGAAAATACAGCGGAATGAGTTTTAGGATATTTATTATTTAATAGCCATAATATTGTTAAATATGAAAATTTAGGCCTAACTTAACTTGGAAGTCAAAAACACGGCCTACAGAATCAACAATGACTGACCAAAACAAGGATCTTGCTCATCGTGTCATTTTTAATTGCAAGACATTCGTCTCTATTCAGTTCAACCCAGACAATTAGTCGTGCCAGCATTTTTCATCCAACAATTATCAGTCGAGTTGTGAATGGCGGGTGGGCGGGTGTACGGGCGAGCGTAAACAATTGGTTTCCGGATAACTTGATAATGGTTCGACCCACAATCATGAAACTTCATAGGTAGGTTGGCATCGGTGAGAGTAAAAACCCTATTTATTTTGGACTTGCTTGGTCAAAGGTCAAGGTCACAGTGGCCCTGAACATAGTAAATCAAAACAGTTGGTTTCCGGAAGGTAACTTGATAATGGTTTGACCCACGTTCATGAAACGTCCTAGGTAGGTTGGCATCAGTGAGAGGAAGAACCCTATTTATTTTGGACTCGCTAGGTGAAAGGTCAAGGTTACAGTGGCCTTCAACATTGTAAATCATAAACAATTGGTTTCCGGATGATAACTTGATAATCGTTTGACCCACATTCATGAAACTTCATAGGTAGGTTGGCCTAGGTGAGTAGAAAACCCCTATGTATTTTGGACTTGCTATGTCAAAGGTCAAGGTCACAGTGACCTTGAACATAATAAATCATAAACAGTTGGTTTCCAGATGATAATTTGACAATGGTTCCACCAACATTCTTGTTTGTTTGGGGGGGATACCAACCCACTTACGCGATTTCTATGCCCCTGATTGCAAGATGCATTTCACACCAGACGTATTCTACTAATCCCTTGAACTTGTAAATAATTGTTGGGTGGAAAACCCCCTCCTCGGTGGTTCAATAATAATCTTCTTTTCCCGTAGTATGAACACCAAGTCATCAACAAGTCAGTTGCAGTCACACGCATCGGCACATGTCAGTGATATGAATGTTCTTCACGCTGGCACGACTATTGTCTAGGTCGAACTGATTAGGGACGAAATGTCTTGCAATTGAAAATGACGCAACCAGTGGGATTGAAATCACTCAAGTGTGTTGGTACCCCCCCCCCCCCCCCCCCCCCCACCCCCCAACAAAATGGAAAATTCCCAAACTGTCTTGTGACTCGCAGCCTCCATCCCATCTCCGTGACGCTTGGGTGCCCCAACCCAGCACACTTCGATCCTTGCCCTACAAAATTGAGACTTTCAATGCCACCCTTCCCAACCCTTAATGCCTCTTGGGTTTAAAATGGCTAGATTAAGCCTTAAGATTTCTGCGGGTGACTTTTAGGAACTTATGAACTCCAAAATAGAACTGTGATTCTTTCAGATTGGCTTTCAGTGCCAACTTAATGTCCTCTGTGGTTTCAAGCCACCAATGCATGTCAGTTCTTTCTAATTAAACCTTTCCCTTGAAATGTGTCAAAGCAGCCTAGTAATATACCTGCAATAACAATTCAAAGTTTAATAATTTCATTAGCTCAAATTTGATGTAGTCAAATTTGAGGTTATGTCATGGCCTGTTGTTCGTCTGTCCATCCGTTCGTCCATCCATCTGTCCGTCCATCAACAATTCAATACGGCTCGGGCTAGAGGCCGTATTTATGAACCGAACTTTACAAAACTTCTTGGGTACCTTTGTTATGTTATCCCTGTGGGACGAGAACGAGTGTTTTTGGGTACAGTCCAAAATTCAAGACGGCCACCAGCAGCCATTTTGTACCAAAATTTGTGCAGACAGTTTTTTGTACAGAACTTCTGTATGAAAGTTTTGATTTGAATAAATTTTTGTGTGAATGTTTAGTAACATGGAATACATCACATATAATACAGGTTTTTTTCTCGTGCAGAAATTATGCAAATTAGATGAACTTTGATTTATTCAGTGCTATTTATACACAGTAAGTACACATGTCAATACGGCTCGAGCTAGGGGCTGTATTTATGAACCGATCTTCACGAAACTTCTTGGGTACATTTGTTATCACCTTGGGACGAGAACAAGTGTTTTTGGGTGCAGTCCAAAATTCAAGGTGGCTGGCGGTGGCCATTTTGTATCGAAAGTAGGTACAATCAGTTTTTTGTACAGAACTTCTATATGAAGGTTCTGATTTGAATAAATTTTTGTTTGAATGTTTAGTAACATGGAATACATCACATATTATACAGGTTTTTTTCTCGTGCAGGAATTATGCAAATTAGATGAACTTTGATGATTTATTCAGTGCTACTTACACACAGTAAGTACACATGTCAATACGGCTCGAGTTAGGGGCTGTATTTATGAACCGATCTTCACGAAAAATCCCGAAATTTCTGTGTAGTTCCCGGCCTCCCGGACAGGAATCAATTTTGGACCAAAAATCCCAGAAAACAACAGTTGAATATTTCTTTCCCGGTGTAACTTATTATGTAAAAAGTTCGGAGTCAAATCACATGCATTTCAAACTGGTAAAAACTCACAAAGCAGTAAAATATGGATTTAAGTTAAATTTATTTAAGAAAAGGGTAGTTTATGATATATATTTCAACTGTGTTCATGTTTATTTCTGTTTTTTTCTTCATAATCAGAGATTTGTGATCATTGTGAGAGTGTTGAAGTGAAAATAGGTGACTTACTTTCAAAAAATTGAAAACTACACCTTCAATGCAGTATTTTGCTAAATAGAATATATGAAAAGGAATTAAATAATGTATATTTATTTATTCATAGAATAGCTTTAATCCTCATCCCTTTTCCAAATCAAAACGTAAACAACACCTTGACCTCAATTATTTAACACAGTTTAAAAATAGGTTAAAGTGACTTAGGATACCGAAAAATTATGACTGCATATTTATACACAATGGACTTATTTTCTAACACTTCATTAATTCCATTGTGCTGACAACAGAACTGTTAACTGTTGGCCGTCTGTACCCAGAAAATTTCGAATGGAATTCAAAAAAAAAAAATGATGAAAACAAAAGTTTTGTGCAGGACACAAGCATCCACACATGCAAGAAGGATTTGATAAAGATACTTTTCAAGTACCAATCTTCTTGCAGTAACTGAACATTAGGACATCTTTTCCTGTTAACATTTCCAGACTTGGGAAATTATTAGCTTATTAGAGTTTGATAAAAATAAACCACAGGTGGTGGTGCTCTGTGGGTGGGTTTCTCAAGAAAAAGAGGATGCCAGGCGGGAGGAATTGGAGGGGTGGGGGTGTCAAATCAACAATTATTTCATGATTTTTTAACATAGCATAAATGCATCAGCATAATTGACAACTAGATCTGGATATAACCTGGTGTTAGTGGTGGTCCATGAGCTGAAAATTTGCAAGTTTTTTCTTTTGTTTTGTCCCTGCGTGAACTTTTCCCTGAAATCCATCCCATTTCCCTGAAAATCACCCTCAGGTTCCCTGAAAAATTATTCTGGAGGTTAACATGTCTGGTAAGTGCACATGTCAATACGGCTCAGGCTAGAGGCTGTATTTATGAACCAATCTTCACAAAACTTCTTGGTACCTTTGTTATCACCTTGGGATGAGAATGACTGTTTTTGGGTGCGGTCTAAAATTCAAGATGGCTGCCAGCGGCAATTTTATACCGAAATTAGGTGCAATCAGTTTTTTGAACAGAACTTCTAGGACTACGTTTGTTATCATCATGGGATGGTAACGAGTGCTTTTGGGCTCTGCCCAAAATTCAAAATGCTTGTCGGCAGTCATATTTACGGGAATAATGTGTATTACATTTTTTGTACAGAACCTGTAAAGATTTTTTATGTCAGTAATGTTTGCTATAAATTTATTGGGTGCCTTTGTTATCACTGTGGTATGAGAACAAATATTTTTGGGTTCAGCCAGACCCACTTGGGGACTCAAAAAGGGAGATAATTAAAATTCTTTTCCAAAAACACCAGACAAAATAATGTTTCTTGAATTCAGCATCCCTAGGATGTGTATATTCAAATGTGTTGAAGCCAAGAACCTGTGTTTATATTTGGTGTTGTTTGGGGAGGGTAAACATTATTAGTACAACCCGATTTTCTATTTCCAATGAGAAAAATAAAACCTCCTCCCCCATGGGAACCCTGTGAACTAAAGATAAAAAATTCAGATACCTATATTTCAAGAAGGACTGGACAAATATTTATTAATTAATATGAATCAACCTTAGAAGGGTTTGAAGCAAACAGGCCAAAAACAATTGCTAACATTTGGCTTATGGTGCACCATACAAGGATCCCAATTGTAACATTAACCCCATGGCGATTTCTTTTCTAGTTTAGCATATAACTGTCACCCACCTTTACAGTCTTTACCTGTACATTTGTTACAGGCTATGGTCAGTATTTATGTACAGACCTTTACAATACTTTACATGTACCTTTATTATCAGGTCATTACCTAGATGTGTGAGATTGCTGTGTCACATACTATACATGTACATGTCTTACACAAGTTGAGCTACAGTGTCATTGACACTTTCATTTTTAGCTTAACTTGACAAAGTCAAGAGAAGCTATTGCCATCACGTGTGTGGAAGTCTGTGAGTCTGTTCAGATTTCCTTTAGAACAGGCTACACCCGTAGTTCGTGTCCGATCATCACAAAATTTCATAAGCATGTTCATGATCATGTATAGATGAGAACATCCCCTTTTGGTCACGATTGTTCAACTATGACATCAAAAGGAACCCAAAACCCAAAAACCTTTCGCACAGTCTACAGGTCATATTTATGAAGGAATTTCATGGTAACATGGTAGGATGACTCCGTATAATGCCTAAATGCGAATGTCCCCTTTTTGGTTGTGATCAGTCCACCGTAACAGCTGCACAGGACCAAAACCCGAAAACCTTTAGTACAGTCTACAGGTCGCATTTATGAAGGGATTTCATTGTAACTTGGTAGGATGACTCTGTGTAATGTCTAGATGAGAACATCCTCTTTTTGTTGCAAGTGGTGAACTGTGATGGCCGCACAGGCATGTGACCTAGATTTGTTTAGCACTGTCTGCAGTTCATATTTATGAAGCGATTTCATTGTAACTTGGAAGGATAACTCGGTATGATGTCTAGATGAGACTGTCCTATTTTGGTCATGATAGGTCAGCCATTGTTGCTGTCTGGCCATGTGACCTAGATTCCTTTAGCACTGTCTACAGGTTGTTTTTATGAAGGAATTTCATTGTAACTTGGTTAGATAACTTGGTATGATATCTAGATGAGACAGTCCTATTTTGGTCATGATTGGTCAACCATGACCGTCGGACCATCACGTGACCTAGGTTCCTTTAGCAAAGTCTACAAGTTATATCTATGAAGAAATTTCATTATATCTTGGTAGGATGACTAGTTTTGGAATGATTTTACTGTAACTTGATAACTTTGGCTGACAGACATTAACTGCGAGGGCCACATTAACTCAGGCCTCAATTCTTTAATACAGCCTACACAAATTATTCTTATTAAAAACATAGCATGTAGTGAACAGAAATTAACATATTCTCAATTGTCAAAATTCTTGTCTTATTATACCACCCACTTGAAAAGTGGGAGGTATATAGTGATCACTTGGTCTGTCCATACGTCTGTCCGTCCGTCCATTACGCTTTAGGGGGGTACACATCTGCTATCCGCAACTCCTCCTAAACCTGTGAACGAATTTCAGTGAAACTCTCAGACATTCATTTACATACATTGAAGATGTGCACCTCCTATTTTCTTTTCAGATATTTTCATTTTTACAGTTTCCCATATTAAAAAATGAACTTTGTCAAATTCAGTTGACATTCTGTACAGATCTGCTATCTGCAACTCCTCTTAAACCATTGAACAGATTTCATTGAAACTTTCAGACATTCTTTTATAATTAAACTTTTTTTTCGGTTCATGCGTTTTCAGATAAAACGATTGGCTCACACGATTCTGTTTTTTCTTTTCATAACTCAATGAACCGAAAAAAACACAATTAGGTCCGCCCCCCAGCCACGCCCCTAAAATACCAGTCTTTGGAGTTGCAACATGGTGTCAAATCAATAGAAGTTAGAACACTGGCACGTTCTAAATGTGAAAAAGAAAAATAAATTTATATTTCTTATCAACCTACTCACAATTGTTTACTACAGGCTTGCACTACAGTGGAAGTCCCTAACTCGGATAAAATACTCTCTATTTTTGTCTTTCCCAAGCAAGTTGGGAAAGAAAAGTGGTGCAAAAGCACCAATAAAAATAAGCCAAAACTGGGTCGAGTGCAACCGGCGCAGACCCAGTATGGGACGCTCTCTCCCAAGTACAACTCCACGACTTCCGTTGCCAGTGCGCATATACCGTCTCTAAAGACTCATTCTTTTTAAAATCCGCTTCGTGTCGAGATGTTTTTGCACGCTTATCAGTGTTCCACCAGCTCGATGTTTGATGATTCCTGATTCATTATACCACAGTGTATCCTTTGTATTCTCAGGAACAGTGTTTTATATTCTCTTTTTTCTATTATATGTCCATAATGTATATTTATTTGCTCTCTCTCGGGTCGCGCGCGATTTTCGCGGGCCACGCGGTTCGGACTTAGATTTTCACAATTATTGTTCATGCTTTTTTTGCAAATTTTTCTAATTGTGTTAGAGTTAGGTGTCAGCGGGGTACCACTCCTACAGTGTTTCTTCTTTCTGTTGAGAGTAGTCTTCCTGTTGGGTGGTTCCCGGTCGACCGTCTGGGGTCTTTGTTTCTGTCACCTTTCTCTCTTTGGGGGTGTTCTGTTTTCTGATCTCACCTTCTCTGCTCCTCTCACCTCTTTCATGCCTAGGACAATTCCTTGTGGGCAGTGTCTGCTGCCTAAGCATGTGGACGATGTACATTCGTCGTGTTCCTCCTGTAATGGGTGTTCGGCCGAGCGGCCGTGTGGTGTCTGTGGAACATGGTCTTCCACCTTTTGGGCGTCAGTAAATCGTGTCGTTCGTTCTCGTGGCCGTGCCTCCCGCTCCCGCGGGAAAGGAGAACGTGGTCGTTCGGGGCCTCCCAAGCCGACTTTGTCTGGTGAGAGTTATTCCTCCTCCGTGGGGGATGTGCAGTCTTTTCCTGTGGTGGATACTGCGGGAGCCGTTGAGTGTTCTGGTGTAGAGATGCCTGGGTCCGGGACTACGGTCCCCCTCCAGTCGACATCTGAGGCTGTCACTAGGGTTGTGACTCCTCCTTCGGAGCCGAGCCGGTGTGCTCTCTCCACTATTTCACCAGCCTCAACGACTCTCGACGTATCTACTACTGCTGCTGGTCCGTCTGCTTCGTTGTCTGTTTCAGCCGGCCTCGGCTTTTCGCTGCAGGGGGCTGCAGAACTGTCCGATACTGTAGACGTGGGATATCGGCCCCAGCCTTCCCTGACTTCAACTCGGCGAAGTCGGAAGGGGCTGCCGGCCGAGCCCATCGCTGTGGTCTCGTCGCCGTCGAGTACCACAGTTGTGTCTTTGGATTCAGATGTTCGTAGTGGAAACACTATGAACTCCGTGGCGTTTCCGTCCACTCACTCTGGTCACACGACCAGTTTTGGGGGACCAACGCCTTTTGTGCAGCCTGGACCTTCTGCCCCGCAGAGGTCCGCGGTGACTCTCATGAGTTCTCGCAATATTGATCCTCGGGGTGCATCGTACCCCTATACACGTCTGCCTTCAGATGTTTCGGCTGCCGCCCGTCGTCCCGCATCGGATGTTTTGGAGGATCGTGACCCTTCGCTGGTTAAGAGGGTCAGAGGTGAAGCCACTTTGCCGGTTCGCTCCCCTGTCGAACCGGTCGGTACAGGCAGTGAGCTTAGGGAGGCCCTCTCCTTACTCACTCAGGTTCTCTCAAAGAGCCTTCCTGTTGCTTCCAGCGAGGCTATGGGTGGTTTCCAGGCGCCTCCTATGGCGCCGCCTCCCGGGATTGGAAACAGGCCGGTTTCCGATTCCTCTGGTGTCCCGACACCATGGGAGGCGTCGGCCGGTTTGCCCACGATGGGCTATGTGTCTTCCGACTCTGGGGAGGAGTACGACATGCTTGAGGTCGAGGGCCAGCAGTCTTCGGACTTGGGGGCGGCTCTTGACTTTGTGTTTGGGTTTCTGCCTGAGCTCAAACCTGCTAACCAGCCGACAGTGTCAGCCTGGCCGCGATCATCGGTCGCGCGCCAACAGCCTATGGAGCAACCTGCTTCTGGGCGCCTTCGACCATGCCAGTCGGTACAGGTGGTTGAGGCTTTTTCAGCATTGGATGCCAAGCTGAATTCCAAGGCTTTGAAGACTTCGTTCTTCACCAGGGTTGACACCTTTTTGCCTCCTGTGCATTATCGTTCCTACGATTCCGCCAATCCGTCAGTCTGCCAGACTTTGACGTTTCTGGATCAGGACTCCACTTCCCTCGGGCTTTCCAAGCCCAAGTCTGCCGTCATTCCAATGACGACTCTGGAGTCCACGTTGGGCTTATCTAGAGAGATGCTTGGCATGCTTTCTCTCTCAGATCACGTCGTCTCAGCTTTGGCTGCTTATCTGCCTCCAGATAAGTTTGACGAGGTACAGGCTCCTTTGCATGTGCTGTCCAAGGCGCTTATGCACCTTACTCACACGCATGCCTGTAACACGGCCAATTTGGAATTAGTTCGAAGGGACGCTGTGCTGGACACATGAAGATCCCTTCCCGAGGAGTAGCGTGCTACTCTTCGATCTGCTTCTTTGGCAGGTCCGCAACTTTTCCATGGTTCCGTGTCGACGGTCCGGGATGACGTCCTACGTCATTCCAAAGATCAGCTGCTGTTTCGTCAGCTTGATCAGCCTTCTCGGGGAGGCAAGGGCCGTTCCAAGCCTAACAAGTACCCTTCTGCTTCCTCTGTGAAGCAAAAGGCTGGTCCTTCTGCTGCCGCCTCTACTTCTTACTCACGGGGTAAAGGTAGGGGTCGGCAGAATCGAGGGAAGTCTCAGGATTCTTCATTTAGCAGAGGAGGTGGTTTCTCCTCTCGCGGGCCTCGTCAGGGCTCGAAATGAAGGTCCTCACCTCGACTCGTCCCAGGTTGGAGGAAGGATAGCAGAGTTCGCAGACCATTGGACCACCATCACATCCGATCCATGGGTGTTAGATGTTGTTCGGTCCGGGCTGCGCATATCCTTCCGACGGCACCCCACTTTGTCAAGGGTGCCTCTTCCAACCACAGTTCCTTCAGACGTTTTACGTCGGGAACTTTTGTCCACGGAGATTGCCAATCTCCTGGCAAAGAGGGCGATCGAGGTCGTCAAGAACGTTCAGTCAGTGGGTTTCTATTCCCGCCTGTTCTTGGTGCCGAAGAAGGACGGCCGACTCCGACCGGTTATCGATCTGAGCATCCTGAACCAGTCTATCATTGCTCCCAAGTTCAGCATGGAGACTTTCAGGTCGGTCCGCCAATCAATTCACCAGGGAGATTTCGCAGCCAGCATCGACCTGCGAGACGCTTACTTCCACGTTCCGATGCATCGGGCGTCACGGAAGTATCTCAGGTTTGCTTTTCTGGGGCGAGTTTACCAGTTCAAGGCCATGCCTTTCGGCCTCAACCTGGCTCCTTGGGCGTTCACCAGACTGATGTCGCATGTGATAGCGTTCCATCGCACACAGTCCAGGGTGACTACTTCGGCATATCTGGACGATATCCTCCAGAGGCATTCCAATGCTGCCTTACTGGAATTGGATGTCGCCACTCTGTTGAGTTTGCTCACGTCGCTAGGATTCAGAGTCAACGAGGAGAAGTCGGACCTGGTCCCTTCTCAGTCGTTTTGTCATCTGGGGATGTCTTTCCAAACCAAATTCAATTTGGTGGCTGTTCCCCAGGCCAAGGCTGTGATTCTCTCAGCTTTTGCTCTGACTCTGTCCCAGTCCAGGTCCGCGACCGCTCGGAGTTTTCTCCGGCTGATCGGTCTCTGCGGTTCGGTGACGGATCTCATTCCTCTAGGTCGGCTGCGTGTCAGACCTCTCCAACACTTTCTGCTCAGTCGTTGGAGACCGAATGTAGATTCTCTGGATCAGGTGCTTCCGTTTCCGGACTCTCTGTATCCTCACCTTCTTCCCTGGACAGATGTTCAGTGGATTACGCAGGGTGTTCCGCTGGACTTACCCACGTCCGATCGCGTTCTGACGGCAGATGCCAGCGATCTCGGATGGGGTGCGACGTTGGATCCTCTCGGTCTTTCCCTACACGGGATGTGGGACCAGGATCAAGCAGCTCTACACATCAACCAGAAGGAGCTTCTTGCTCTTCTTCTGAGTTTCAGGCAGTGGATCCCTCACCTGTCGAATCGCCAGGTCCTTCTACTATCCGACAATTCGACAGTGGTTGCTTAATTCGGAACCAGGGCGGCACGCACTCGCTTCCGATGTACGAGTTAGCTCGGGATCTTTTACTGCTCGCTCAGGAGGTTCACGCCGGAGTGGTTGTTCGTCACATTCCCGGTCGTCTGAATGTCCTAGCCGACTCCCTGTCCCGACAGGGCAGGGTTATTTCCACCGAGTGGATGCTTCACAGGGCAGTGTTCCAGTCGCTTTGCGATCTCTGGGGACGTCCCTACATCGATCTCTTTGCAACTCGTTGGAACCATCAGGTGGACACTTTCGTGTCTCCGTGTCCAGATCCTCTGGCTTTTGCCGTGGACGCTCTGTCACTCGATTGGAACGGTCTAGTCGGCTACGCCTTCCCGCCGGTTCCGATTCTTCCTCAGGTTCTCGCCAAAATTCGAACCTGCAGTTGTCGAATCATTCTGATCGCTCCCCTGTCGCCTCAGCGGGTGTGGATCAATCAGCTCCGCTCGCTGATGGCGGCGGTTCCGGCACGTCTCCCGCTACGTCGCAACCTTCTTTGTCAAGGTCGCCCGAGGAGGTTTCACGTCGACCCAACTTCATTGTGCCTTCACGCATATCTTTTGTCAGGTCCTGTCTCCTCCGTAGAGGTTTTTCGAGACGAGCAGTGGAGTGCATTTCTTCTTCAAGGAGACACTCCACTGGTTTAGCTTATGCAGCTAAATGGAAGGTCTTCTGTCGATGGTGTGCTGATCACTCTGTTGATTATGCCAATCCTTCGATTTCACAGATTGCGGAGTTTCTGGTCTATCTGTTTGATTCTCGGGGTCTCCAGCCTGTTACCATCAAGGGTTACAGGTCTATGCTTTCAGAGACTTTTTCTTATGTGGGGAAGCGTCGTATCGGTACTAATCCTTACCTCTCCAAGCTTGTTCGGCACTTTTCTTTGAAAAGGCCTCGGACTTTGCAGCTTACTCCACGATGGAATCTTTCGTGACTGCTGCTTTGCTTGGGGGGGGGGGGGGGGGGGGGGGGGGGGGGGGCGCCGTTCGAACCTTTATCCCAGGTGGATATGCAATTTCTCACATATAAGACGGCTTTTCTGATGGCATTTGCTTCGGCCAGACGGGTTAGTGAGCTTCACGCCCTCTCGGTTGACCCGGCCTTTTTTAGGAGTTCTCCCAACAGTGTTACTTTTACCACTGATTGCTCCTTTTTGGCTAAGAATCAGTTACCAGATACTACTCCTCCTCCTATCTGTATCAGGGCTCTTCCCTCTGTTGAGGGTACTCGCCCTTTGCTCTGTCCGGTCCGTGCTATTCGCATTTATCTTGATCGGACACGCTTCATACGGAAGGGCAGAAAACGTTTTTTTCTGTCTCTCATTCCGGGTCGACAGAAGATCTCTCCTCAATCCATTTCTCGGTGGATTTGTCTTGCTATTCGTACGGCTTATAGTCGTTTAGCAGCTGGCGATTGTATTACCAATCGTATTTCTGCCCACGAGGTGCGGGCACTGTCTACCTCTTGGGCTTATTCTAACTCCGTCAAGTTGTCGGATGTTATGCAGGCAGCCTACTGGAGAAATGCTTCTACTTTCTCCACCTTTTATTTACGCCAGTTGCAGGAGCAGTCGGAGGACCTTTTTGCCTTGGGTCCTCTTTCTTCTGCTCAGGCTGTTGTCTGCCATAGCCATTAGGCTTCTTGAAGGTCAGTTTCAGCCTTGTGCTGTTACTGCCCTTTTTTTCTGTCTGTGTGTCACACAGGCTCATATGTCTCTTTTCATTGTCCTTTACCAATGATTGCGACATTCTGGTTGATAAGCCTCGGGACCTCTTCCTTCTGCTTCACGGTTCCAGTGCACTAGGGTTATGTGGGGGTTGGTTATGCGATTCCCTCCAGCCTTTTGTCTATTCAGCCTGTAGTAAACAATTGTGAGTAGGTTGATAAGAAATCTAAATTTTATAGTAAATTTCCTTTCTTATTTTTCCTACCACAATTGTTTACATGGAGGCCCTCCCGTCTTCTTTACGGGTAAAGAATCTTTCCTCCCCGCTGATCACATAACTCTAACGTTTACGGATTCAAAAAGAATGAGTCTTTAGAGACGGTATATGCGCACTGGCAACGGAAGTCGTGGAGTTGTACTTGGGAGAGAGCGTCCCGTACTGGGTCTGCGCCGGTTGCACTCGACCCAGTTTTGGCTTATTTTTATTGGTGCTTTTGCACCACTTTTCTTTCCCAACTTGCTTGGGAAAGACAAAAATAGAGAGTATTTTATCCGAGTTAGGGACTTCCACTGTAGTGCAAGCCTGTAGTAAACAATTGTGGTAGGTATAATAAGAAAGGAAATTTACTATAAAATTTAGATTACTAATTTATCACCATGAAAATATTTAAATGACCGTGGTGGGTCAATTTTTCTTTTTCTTCACAACTGTATTTATTTGACATTTCAATTTCTACGCACACTGGGTGATCGTCTGCGTTCATCATTTTACCCAAATCGATTGTAAACAATGGCTGGTCACGACGAATACGGCAATTTTGACATTGCTAATTCAACTAATTTCATGTCATCTGGCTTTATATCTAACTCCACTTTTACAAACTGTGTTTTTCAGTTCTCGGGAAACGGTCAAAACCAAAATACAATGTAATACTGATGGCCTACTTCCACCTACCATGGAACGTAACTTTTACGTGAAGTGAACAGTTGAATGAAATTGGAGGGAGGCGTGGCTTATGACGTTTTCTTTGCATTACGTAATTCATTGGTCAATAAAAAATTTAATGACATAAGTGCATTTGACTTGGAAAGTGTGTCAATTGCTACCTGCATTTCAATAATATGCGCCCTCTTTTATACCAGAAAAATAATATGTCTACCAGTTTTAGTTTTTAAGTCTTTGTTTGCTGAAGTAGAGGACGACTAACACTATTTATTTATTTGGGTCGCGAACGTTTAATTATAAGGAATGATCGTTTCTTTTTGTCTATTTCTTGAGTTATGAACCCCCAAAACCAAGTCCAAATATCGCATAAATGGGCTTCCTTAAACATACATTGCAGATGTGCACCTCCTATTTTCTTTTCAGATATTTTCATATTTACAGTTCCCCATATTCAAAAATGGTCTTTGTCAATTCAGGATTTAGTAGGGAGGGGTATAGATCTGCAATCCGCTACTCCTCTTAAACCATTGAACAAACTCCATTGGAATATACAGACCTTCCTTTAAATACTTTGAAGATGTGCACCTCCTATTTTTCTTACAGATGTTTTCATATTTCGATGTCCGTCCGTCCGTCCATCCATCTGTTATGCTTTAGGGATGTACACATCTGCTATCCGCAACTCTTCTTAAACCAGTGAACGGATTCCATTGAAACTCTTTCTTCTTTTACATACATTGAAGACGTGCACCTCCTATTTTGTTTTCAGATATTTTCTTTTTCACAGTTTCCCATATTGAAAAATGAACTTTGTCAAATTTATTTGACATTTTGTACAGACCTGCTATCCACAACTCCTCTTAAACCATTGAACAGATTTCATTGAAACTTTCAGACATTCTTTTACATACATTGCAGATGTGCACCTCCTATTTTCTTTTCAGATATTTTCATATTTACAGTTCCCCATATTCAAAAATGGTCTTTGTCAATTCAGGTTTTAGTTGGGAGGGGTATAGATCTGCTATCCATTACTCCTCTTAAACTATTGAACAAACACCATTGGAACTCTCAGACGTTCTTTTACATACACTGAAGAAGTGCACCTCCTATTTTTCTTTCAGATATTTTCATATTTTTATACTGTAACCAATGACCCAGACTCAGCTGGCTGGTGCTAACTCTTAAAATTCAGGGCCAATCCCCAAAATTTCATCCAGATCAAAAAAACTTATGTCCTATATGGTCGTCCATACTTTTGCCCACTGCGCATGCTCAGTGTCAAGGAAATACCGAAATTGGCGCAATTCTCATTCTTTGTTTGGCCCTTCTGTTAGTAACGTCTCACTGACTTCTGTGTTTATAAATCTCAGTTAAAATGATGCCAAACACAATATCATGATGGAAATGGTGGATCCAAGGATGCAATAAGAGGATGAAAGGAAGGAACAGTGGTTGGATGTGTTCATGGCTGTAACTTATAATTTTTATTGAAAATTATTTCATGTTCCCTAATTTCGGGGCATGGGCCTGATGTTGGGGGCGCGGTGGCTCAGTTGGTAGAGGTGCAGGCTGCAAGCCGAGAGGTCCTCGGTTCGAATCCCACCTGCGGCAACCGCGTTGTGTCCTTGGGCAAGACACTTCACCCCGATTGCCTACATGGGGGCACGATGACGCTGTGTACTGAGGCGTACTGCACGTCGATAGTGCGCATGTCTTCAACCAATCTAACCCTGCCTGTGCTGCGGTGCAGAGTTCAGAGTTACGATGTTGGAGAGCTGACAGCTGCTCGTCGTTGCTCGGTGGTTCTCTCCGGGTACTCCGGCTTCCTCCACCCGTAAAACTGTCACGGTCACGATTAGCCATTGTGCATAAGTATGTGACCTTAAACACCAATAAATAAATAAATAAATGGGCCTGATGTTTTCATTCTTGCTGTGAAATCTACACTGTTTGTTAAGTGTTTCCTCTCTCCCTTTCCTAGAAACCCCCCAAGTTAATCTCCCATGCTTTTGGAATATTTTTTGAAATTTGTTTCTTGAAAATTTCTTGGGAGTTAACTTAGTTACAGAATGTTTATTCTGTTATCCCCATGGTTACGTCCTCACCCTTTGGGTGTTTAGGCATTGTTGGTGATGCATCTACCATCTGATGTATTCCAGTTTCTTCAGATGAAGATTCTGTTTTACATCGGATAGTTTTAAGAATCTGTTACTGACCTCGGGCCGGGTTTTTCAGTGCCTGGAGTCCTGTTTCCAGTTTTTAGCTCACCGAAGGGATCTAAACTTATCACTTGCCGTCCGCTGTCGTCCTCTGGCGTCTTGAACATTTTTCAAACGATTTATGCTCTGAAACCACTAGGTCGATTTGCTCGAAACTTGGTATGGATGTTCATTACCATATGTCAATTCAAGTTTTTTCAAATGAAATGGACATGCCCACTTGGGGCTCCATAGGGGGCATAACTCCGATAGAATCCTATGTATATTAGAGAAATTACTAAAAAATCTTCTTCTCCCGCACAAGTGGGCAGAATCATTTGATATTTGGTATACATCATTATGGGGTGGATCTGATTCAAGTTTGTTCAAATCGGCCCCCTGGATATATATTTGGGCTCACTATAGAAGCCCAAATTCGAACTTAGTGCATTTCAGGCAAATTTCTTAAAAAATCTTCTTCTCCAGATCCAGCAGGCAGAATCTTTTGATGTTTGGTATGCAACATTGTGGGGTGGATCTGATTCATGTTTGTTCAAATTGGCCCCCTGGATTCACATTTGAATTCAGTATAGAACCCGAATTCGAATTTAGTGCATTTCAGGCAAATTTCTTAAAACATCTTTTTTTCCAGATCCAGCAGGCAGAATCTTTTGATATTTGGTATGCAACAGTGTGGGGTGAATCTGATTCAAGTTTGTTCAAATCGGCCTCCTGGATTCATATTTGGGCTCACTATAGAAGCTCGAATTCGAACTTAGTGCATTTCAGGCAAATTTCTTTAAAAATCTTCTTCTCCAGATCCAGCAGGCAGAATCTTTTGATATTTGGTATGCAACATTGTGGGGTGGATCTGATTTATGTTTGTTCAAATTGGCCCCCTGGATTCACATTTGAATTCAGTATAGAACCCGATTTCGAACTTAGTGCATTTGAGGCAAATTTCTTAAAAAAATCTTCTTCTCCAGATCCAGCAGACAGAATCTTTTGATATTTGGTATGCAACATTGTGGGGTGGATCTGATCCAAGTTTGTTCAAATCGGCCCCTCTGGGTTCATATTTGGGGTCAGTATAGGAGCCCAAATTTGAACTTGGTGCATTTCAGGCAAATTTCTTTAAAAATCTTCTTTTCCAGATCCAGCAGGCAGAATCTTTTGATATTGGGTATGCAGCATGCTTGGGGGGGGGGGGGGGTGGATTCAATTTTCTTCAAGCCAAGTCCCTGGGTTCATATTTGGGCTCATTGTGGTAGCCCGAATTATGACTTAGTTCAAAATGAGGAATTTTCTTTAAAAATCTTCTTCAGATCCAGCAGTCGGAATGTTTTGGTATTTGGTATGCAGCATCCTTAGGGGGGTGAGATTCAAGTTTGTTCAAACCATGTCCCTAGGTCCATATTTGGGCTCACTATGGGAGCCCGAATGATAACTTAGTTCAAAATGAGGAATTTTTCTTTAAAAAATCTTCTTCAGATCCAGCAGTCAGAATGTTTTGATATTTGGTATGCAGCATCCTTAGGGGGGTGAGTTTCAAATTTGTTCAAGCCATGTCCCTAGGTCCATATTTGGGCTCTCTGTGGGAGCTTGAATTGTAACTTAGTTCGAAATGATGAATTTTCTTAAAAAATCTTCTTCAGATCCAGCAGTCAGAATGTTTTGATATGTGGTGTGTAGCATCCTTAGGGGGGTGAGATTCGAGTTTGTTAAAGCCAGGTCACTGGGTCCATATTTGGGCTCCCTATGGGAGCCCGAATTATAACTTAGTCAATATGAGGAATTTTTCTTTAAAAATCTTCTTCTTCAGATTCAGCATTTCGGAATGTTTTGATATTTGGCATGCAGCATCCTCAGGGGGTGAGATTCAAGTTTGTTCAAGCCAAGTTCCTGGGTTCATATTTGATAACTTAGTTCAAAATGAGGAATTTTCTTTAAAAATCTTCTTCAGATCCAGCGGATGAATGCTTTTGATATTTGGCATGCAGCATCCTTAGGGGGTGAGATTCAAGTTTGTTCAAGCCAAGGTCCTGGGTTCATATTTGGGCTCACTGTGGGAGCCCGAATGATAACTTAGTTCAAAATGAGGAATTTTCTTTAAAAATCTTCTTCTTCAGATCCAGCGGATGAATGCTTTTGATATTTGGTATGCAGCATCCTTAGGTTAAGATTTAAGTTTGTTCAAGCCATGTCCCTAGTTCCATAAAATTTGTCTCTCATGACTTCGTTCCTTTGTAGTGTTGATGAACCATGTCTAACTGAATGTGACCCCAAATACTTCTTTGAACCACTTTGGCCGGTGAGCGATTAAGGCTCCTTGGGGCCTCTTGTTATAATTCTTTGGTTATATTGACAATGGTTACTTTCCTTAGTAATTTCTTGTCATCTGTTAGGATATATATGTAGTCAGATACATTAATATACTCCGTAAGTGTTACATTAATTTTTACTTCCGTGCGTCCGTAGGTCTGGTTTTGTAATTCGAAACGCTGTAACTTTCTACAGTTGATCAATAGGGTCTGTGCAATCCAAAAATACCACTTTTAAAGTTTTGCGCCACCAGGTGGTTTCTGTGGAGCCCCTTGAATAAATGCGCTAATTTTTCACTTTTCTTTCGAATAATCCCAACCTATGCAATTCAGAGTTCTATAACTGCACTAGGTTCTTGCTAAATGATCTGTAGATGTGCACGAAGGTTTCAGATTTTTCAGGTGCCATGTGGCTGTGCCACCGTTGCCACTTTCATGTTTTCTTAGACCGTTTCCGGCAAAAGGCTCCTAGGGTATGTAATTCGAAATGCTAAAAGCATGCTCAGATGTTGCAGTAGGGTCTGTAGATGCGCACGAAGGTTTCAGATTTTTGAGGTGCCACGTGGCTGTGCCACCGTTGCCTCTTACATGTTTTCTTAGACCGTTTCCGACGAAAGGCTCATAGGGTATGTAATTCGAAACGCTAAAACCATGCTGAAATGTTGCAGTGGGATCTGTAGATGCGCACGAAAGTTTCAGATTTTTCCGCTGCCATGTGGCTGTGCAACCGTTGCCACTTTCGTGTTTTCTTAGACCGTTTCCGGCGAAAGGCTCCTAGGGTATGTCATTCGAAATCCTAAAACCATGCTCAAATGTTGCAGTAGGGTATGTAGTTGCGCACAAGGGTTTCGGATTTTTGGTGTGCCACGTGGCTGTGCCACCCTTGCCACATTCATGTTTTCTTAGACCGTTTCCAGCGAAAGGCTCCTAGGGTATGTAATTCGAAATGCTAAAAGCATGCTCAGATGTTGCAGCAGGGTCTGTAGATGCGCATGAAGGTTTCAGATTTTTTGGGTGCCACGTGGCTGTGCCACTGTTGCCAATTTCATGTTTTCTTAGAACATTTCCGGCAAAAGGCTCCTAGAGTATGTAATTTGAAATGCTAAAAGCATGCTCAGATGTTTCAGCAGGGTCTGTAGATGCGCACGAAGGTTTCGGATTTTTCAGCTGCCACGTGGCTGCGCCACTGTTGCAACTTTCATGTTTTCTTAGACCGTTTCCAGCGAAAGGCTCCTAGGGTATGTAATTCGAAATGCTAAAACCATGCTCAAATCTTGCAGTAGGGTTTGTAGATGCGCATGAAGGTTTCAGATTTTTCAGCGGCCACGTGGCTGTGCCACTGTTGCCAATTTCATGTTTTCTTAGACCGTTTCCGGCGAAAGGCTCCTAGAGTATGTAATTTGAAATGCTAAAAGCATGCTCAGATATTGCAGTAGGGTCTGTAGATGCGCACGAAGGTTTCGGATTTTTTGGGTGCCATGTGCCTGTACCACCGTTGCCACTTTTGTGTTTTCTTAATACCGTTTCCGGCGAAAGGCTCCTAGGGTATGTAATTCGAAACGCTAAAACCATGCTCAGATGTTGCAGCAGGGTCTGTAGATGCGCATGAAGGTTTCAGATTTTTTGGGTGCCACGTGGCTGTGCCACTGTTGCCAATTTCATGTTTTCTTAGAACATTTCCGGCAAAAGGCTCCTAGAGTATGTAATTTGAAATGCTAAAAGCATGCTCAGATGTTTCAGCAGGGTCTGTAGATGCGCACGAAGGTTTCGGATTTTTCAGCTGCCACGTGGCTGCGCCACTGTTGCAACTTTCATGTTTTCTTAGACCGTTTCCAGCGAAAGGCTCCTAGGGTATGTAATTCGAAATGCTAAAACCATGCTCAAATGTTGCAGTAGGGTCTGTAGATGCGCACGAAGGTTTCAGATTTTTCAGCGGCCACGTGGCTGTGCCACTGTTGCCAATTTCATGTTTTCTTAGACCGTTTCCGGCGAAAGGCTCCTAGAGTATGTAATTTGAAATGCTAAAAGCATGCTCAGATATTGCAGTAGGGTCTGTAGATGCGCACGAAGGTTTCGGATTTTTTGGGTGCCATGTGCCTGTACCACCGTTGCCACTTTTGTGTTTTCTTAATACCGTTTCCGGCGAAAGGCTCCTAGGGTATGTAATTCGAAACGCTAAAACCATGCTCAAATGTTGCAGTGGGATCTGTAGATGCGCACGAAGGTTTGGGATTTTTGGGGTGCCACGTGGTTGTGCCACCGTTGCCACTTTCGTGTTTTCTTAGACCGTTTCCAGCGAAAGGCTCCTAGGGTATGTAATTTGAAATGCTAAAACCATGCTCAAATGTTGCAGTAGGGCCTGTAGATGCGCACGAAGGTTTCGGATTTCCAGCGGCCACGTGGCTGCACCACTGTTGCCACTTTCGTATTTTCTTAGACCGTTTCCAGCGAAAGGCTCCTAGGGTATGTAGTTCGAAATGCTAAAAGCATGCTCAGATGTTGCAGTAGGGTCTGTAGATGCACATAAAGGTTTCAGATTTTTAGCTCACCGAAGGGAGCTTAACTTATCTCCGGCCGGCCGTCGTCCGTCATCTGGCGCCCGTCGTTGTGAACATTTTTCAAACGATTTCTCCTCTGAAACCACTGGTCCGATTTTCACGAAACTTCATGTAGATATTCATTATTATATGGCAATTCATGTTTGTTCAAATGAAATGGCCACGTCCCATGGGGGCTCTGTATGGGGCATAACTCTGATAGCACCATATGAATTATAGAAAAATTATTAAAAAATCTTCTTCTCCAGATCAAGCAGGCAGAATCTTTTGATATTTGGTATGCAACATTGTGGGGGTGGATCTGATTCAAGTTTGTTCAAATCAGCCCCCTGGATTCACATTTCGGCTCAGTATAGAAGCCCGAATTCGAACTTAGTGCATTTCAGGCAAATTTCTTAAAAAATCTTCTTTTCCAGATCCAGCAGGCAGAATCTTTTGATATTTGGTATGCAACATTGTGGGATGGATCTGATTCAAGTTTGTTCAAATCGGCCCCCTGGATTCATATTTGGGCTCAGTATAGAAGCCCGAATTCGAACTTAGTGCATTTCAGGCAAATTTCTTAAAAAATCTTCTTCTCAAGATCCAGCAGGCAGAATCTTTTGATATTTGGTTTGCAACATTGTGGGGGTGGATCTGATTCAAGTTTGTTCAAATCGGCCCCCTGGATTCATATTTGGGCTCACTATAAAAGCTCAAATTCAAACTTAGTGCATTTCAGGCAAATTTCTTAAAAAATCTTCTTCTCAAGCTCCAGCAGGCAGAATCTTTTGATATTTGGTTTGCAACATTGTGTGATGGATCTGATTCAAGTTTGTTCAAATCGGCTCCCTGGGTTCATATTTGGGCCCAGTATAGGAGCCCAGATTTGAACTTAGTGCATTTGAGGCAAATTTCTTAAAGAATCTTCTTCTGAAGATCCAGCAGGCAGAATCGTTTGATATTTGGTATGCAACATTGTGTGGTGGATCTGATTCAAGTTTGTTCAAATCGACCCTCTGGATTAAAATTTGGGCTCAGTATAGAAGTCTGAATTCGAACTTAGTGTTTCAGGCAACTTTCTTAAAAAATCTTCTTCTCAAGATCCAGCAGACAGAATCTTTTGATATTGGGTATGCAGCTTGCTTGGGGGAGGGGGGGGGGATTCAAGTTTGTTCAAGCCAAGTCCCTGGGTTCATATGTGGGCTCACTGTGGTAGCCCGAATTATAACTTAGTTCAATGTGAGGAATTTTCTTTAAAAATCTTCTTCTTCAGATCCAGTGGCCAGAATGTTTTGATATTTGGTATGCAGCATCTTTAGGGGGGGGGGGGGAGGGGGTGGGAGGGGGTGAGATTGAAGTTTGTTCAAACCATGTCCCTTGGTCCATATTTGGGCTCACTGTGGGAGCCCGAATGATAACTTAGTTCAAAATGAGGAAATTTCTTTAAAAATCTTCTTCTTCAGATCCAGCAGTCAGAATATTTTGATATTTGGTATGCAGCACCCTTGGGGGGGGGGGGGGGGGGGAGGGGGGAGGGAGAGATTCAAGTTTGTTCAAGCCATATCCCTAGGTCCATATTTGGGCTCACTGTGGGAGCTTGAATTGTAACTTAGTTCAAAATGAGGAATTTTCTTTAAAAATCTTCTCCTTCAGATCCAGCAGTCGGAATGTTTTGATATGTGGTTTGTAGCATTCTTAGGGGGGTGAGATTCAAGTTTGTTAAAGCCAAGTCCTTGGGTTCATATTTGGGCTCACTGTGGGAGCCCGAATGATAACTTAGTTCAAAATGAGGAATTTTCTTTAAAAATCTTCTTCAGATCCAGCAGATGAATGCTTTTGATATTTGGCATGCAGCATCCTTAGGGGGGTAAGATTCAAGATTGTTCAAGCCATGTCCCTAGTTCCATAAAATTTGTCTCTCATGACTTCATTCCTTTGTCGTGTTGATGAACCATGTCTAACTGAATGTGACCCCAAATACTTCTTTGAACCACTTTGTTTGAATCACTTTGCCCAGTGAGTGATTAAGGCCCCTTGGGGCCTCTTGTTTGGGTGCCACGTGGCTGTGCTACTGTTGCCACTTTCGTGTTTTCTTAAACCGTTTCCAGCGAAAGGCTCCTAGGGTATGTAATTCGAAATGCTAAAACCATGCTCAAATGTTGCAGTGGGGTCTGTAGATGTGCACGAAGGTTTTGGATTTTTCAGCTGCCATGTGGCTGTGCCACCGTTGCCACTTTCGTGTTTTCTTAGACCCTTTCCGGTGAAAGGCTCCTAGGGTATGTAATTCGAAACGCTAAAGCCATGCTCAAATGTTGCAGTGGGGTCTGTAGATGTGCACGAAGGTTTTGGATTTTTCAGCTGCCAAGTGGCTGTGCCCTTGCCACTTTCGCGTTTTCTTAGACCATTTCCGGCAAAAGGCTCCAAGGGTATGTAATTTGAAATGCTAAAACCATGCTTAAATGTTCCAATGGGGTCTGTAGATACACTGGAAGGTTTCGGATTTTTCAGGTGCCACGTGGCTGTGCCACCATTGCCACTTTCGTGTTTTCTTAGAATGTTTCTGGTGAAAGGCTCCTAGAGAATGTAATCCGAAACACTAAAGCCATGCTGAGATGTTGCAGTAGAGTTTGTAAATGCGCAGGAAGGTTTCGAATTTTTTGGGCTAAGTGGCTGTGTCACTTTTGTGTTTTCTTAGACCGTTTAAAGCGAAAGGCTCCTAGGTATGTAATTCGAAATGCTAAACGCATGCTCAAATGTTGCTGTAGGGTCTGTAGATGCGTACAAAGGTTTCAGATTTTTCAGGTGCCACGTTGCGGTGCCACCGTTTTACTTTCATGTTTTCTTAGACAGTTTCCGGCAAAAAGCTCCTAGAGTATGTAATTTGAAATGGTAAAACTATGCTCAAATGTTGCAGTAGGGTCTGTGGATGTGCACGAAGGTTTCAGATTTTTGTGGTGCCACGTGGCATGTTTTCTTAGACCGTTTCCAGCGAAAGGCTCCCAGGGTACATGTATGTATTTCGAAACGCTAAAGCCATGCTCAAATGTTGCAGTGGAGTCTAGGTGCGCACGAAGCTGTGTCACCTGTGTCACTCAATATGATTTTAGTGTGTCATGTAATACATTTCATCTTTGTATCAAGCATTCATACAAAGTCAAGGATGCAAATGCGGGGATACACTATAGTTTGCTTTGCCATTTGGTTTAGATTGTTTAAAAAATTTTGTCCACACTTAGGCTTTTTTTTAGGATCCATTTGGGCTCATCGTTCCCATTGGGAACTTGGGCTCATGTCAAAATTTTTTAGAAATTTTTTTTTCGTTTTTAATTATTTTTCGAAATTTTGTTATTATTATCATGTATCTTTGTATTATAAGGGTTAGTGCGAGTACTACAGCTTAATAAAATTTTATAATTATGAAAGAATTTTGTTCAAATTGTCTTCCTCGGATTCTCATACTCATTGTGTCTGCTGTAGTCATTGCACTCGTACCAACTCTTGTTCTGTTTGTGCCAATTGGGATGACAAATGTTGGAGACGTGTGTCACTGTACATTGTTAGTGGTGAGTGATCGATGCCTGTTCTCTCACCATAAGGTCACTCAAGTTTTTCAGTTTTTTTTACAGAGGAACAATAACATGGTGATGTTTCCGTGATGTCTTCAGGAAGTGTGCTGCCGTCATCGCAAATTAATGAAGAGCTAGCGGCAAAAGTGCTCAATGAAATTAGACAAGTGCCTAGGTCCCAAAAGGGATTCACGGCCTTGTTGGAAATTAGACAAGGCCTAGGTCCCAAAAGGGATTTACAGAACTTGTTGCCAGCTAGCTCGACCGGCGGTTGCATCACCTCTCAAATGGGCGGTGTGACGCCCGTTGAAGTCCGTTGCGGTCCAGGAGAGAAATATGGGTGTTGTGAGCACTATAATCTCGGATGACGCACACCCTGCGACGACGGAATGGAGGATGGAAAGGAGGAAGCCACTCAATTCGGTAGTTGGATCGTTCAGGTCATTCCAGACCGCGAGTTAGAGAGGCCCCTCTCTCATACAACAGCATCTGGGGCCAGATGTTGTTGTTCATAATGTTTGTCAGTCGGAGCATACGTCCACACCTCCTGTTTGGGACGCTCCGTCTTATAGACAGCCGGCCTCGGCTTGTCTATCGGCTTCCTCTTCCACATATCAGCACACACGACTGCACCATGGCTTCGTGACCTCAGATATCCAGCCTGCTTCACCGACAAAGGATTCCATGTCGTCTAGGTCACGCCATCCAGTAGCCAGGGATACGAGGCCTCATCAGTTGGGACATTCACATAAAAGAATTATGTCGGACACACCATCCCAGGAGCTTCCAGCAGCTGAGCAATAGAGGACCGCTGCTCCACAGGCCTCCATGACGGACTTGCTATCACAGATAGCACAGCTCATCCCAGCAACCTACGGAACATCCTACAACAGTTTCTGATCAGGAACTGTCGGATGAAGCTGGATCGGTTCGTTCCTATGCTAGGTCAGACAAGGACGACCGAGATTCTCATCTGGTCCACTTGGATGGAGAAAGGGAAATAACGGAGCTGGATTTTTTCCTTCGGGAACAACATAAGGTGGCGATGGAGTTTATCCGTCAAAACCTTCCTGACGTTGTTCCATTGGACCAGGTTACTGTGACAGAGGATAAGAGACTGATAGCGTCATTGGATACTGACTTCTTTGGCCGGGTTAGGGAAGATGTTCCTGAATATCTGGTCCAGTGCAGCAATGTCTCACGGATGTTTGAATTGCTGAATGACGCTATTTTTAATTTAGCCTCTAAGACAGGCAAGAACAGTTTCTTTGATTGTTTTTGTCTCCCATCAATGGGCCAAAGGGCCCACGATGTATATGTTCATCGTTAATTTGGTGAATAAAAGCATATATATATATATCACAAACTGCTCTGGCGTTCATCAATAGTAATGATAGATTTGCAACGGCAGGACAGGGCATACCGAGAGTTCCTCTGCATTTGGATAGTCAGGCTGAGGACTTGGATTTATCTCTGCCTTAAGCTTCGTCTTTTTCGATCCTCCCTAGTACTATGGAGACGACGATTTCATCTAATAGGGCGAATTTAGATGCATTATAATACGCAGATCACTTTACCAGAGCATTAGCGCAACGTCTCGATGGTAAAGAATTTGAGGACATTCGCTCCTCATTAAGAGTTCTTTCGAGGGCTATTGCATTCTCCATGTACAACTCCACCCTATCAGTGGCTAATTTGGAGTTGGTTAGACTTCATCCACTATAGTGGATTCAAAGGTGAAAAACTCTCTTCGAGTCGCTCCGGTTTCCAGGGATTTTCTCTTCGATGGTAAGCTTTCTGTTATCTATGATGAGATTACCAAGAAAGCTTCAGATTCTCTGCTTTTTAAGTCGGTTTCTAAAAAACCTGACGTAGCAGAAAAGAGTAAGGCAGGAGCTTCTGGTGCAAGTACGTCTAAAGGAAGCTCCTATAAAGGGTATAAAAAATCCTCTAGCTCTTACTCTAGAGACCGTCAGAGTAGCGACTCAGGTAGGGGATGTGGTTCTGGCCGAGACAACCGGTCAGATGCCCCTAGGTCGACAGGACGAGGCATTGGACAGGGAGGACGTGGTTTCTTTTCCCATAAGCCTCGTAGGTCCAGGAGGTTATGGTCAGGACCTCTATTGCAGTCCGGTGGGCGGAAGACTGACAAAGTTTTTGACCAAATGGTTGTCAATTACAGATGACTATTGGGTAAAAGAGGTTATTTCGGATGGCCTAAAGCTATCTCTCCAAGAAAAACCTCCGCTAACACGAAGTCCGTGCTGGACTCAGCTTCTGTCAAATCTTCAAAAAAGAGATTCACTTCTAGCAGAGGTGCAATCTCTTTTGGAGAAGAATGCAATAGAGGTCATGGAAATCCAGGAATTCCTGGGTTTTTACAGTCACCTGTTCTTGGTACCGAAGCCAGACGGCTCATTCCGTCCAGTTATAGACCTGAGCTGGATAAACAAACTGATCGTGGCTCCAAAGTTCTATATGGAGACCATTCGATCAGTGAGGGCGAGCATTTGAGTAAACGATTATGCATCAAGCACAGATCTCAAGGATGCATACTTTCATGTCATGGTAAATCTGGCATTCAGAAAGTACCATAGCTTTGCCATCCTAGGAGTCGTTTGGGATCCGGAGTTCCTAAATAAGCACATAAACATCAAAGAGATGATGTCATTTTGGCTTTGGCTATGCCATTGGATGAACATAATTCAGAATTCACATGTTCAAATACTGTCGGACAATTCGATGGTAGTAGCGTACATCAGGAACCAAGGAGGCACTCATTTGATTCCGTTATTCGATGTAACGGAAAGAATTCTTCTGTTTGTTCTAGAACATCATGTTCTTCTGTCGGTCCGTCATATTCTGGGGCATCTGAACGTTCTAGCAGACTCGCTCTCGCGGAAAGGTCGCATGTTACCATCAGAATAGACTCTCAACAAGCGAGTGTTCAATCAGATTTGCTACCAATGGGATCGACCAATGATAGACTTGTTTGCGACACACCTCAACAATCAGTTGCAGACGTATGTGTCGCCATGTCCAGATCCTCGAGCATTCGCAGTAGACACTCTCTCAATCTCTTGGGACGGAATGATAGGATAAGCATATCCTCCAACTCCGTTAATTGAACAGATCTTGCTAAAGATCAAGCAATCGCACTGCAAGTTACTGTTGGTAGCACCTCTGTCCTCTCAGAAACCATGAATAAATCGACTCAGGTGTCTGTTATGGGATGTTCCTCGGAAGCTTCCTCCACAGGAGGACCTGCTCTTTCAGGGGAAATCTCACACACTGCATCACAACCCGCAAGGTCTCAACCTTCACGTATACCCGTTGTGCGGTCCTTCTTGTACAGGAAGTGCTTTTCAGGACGAACAGTGGACGCAATTTCTGACTGTAGGAGGATCTCCTCTTCGCTAAATTATGCGGCAAAGTGGAAGGTTTTTTCTCGTTGGTGTAAGGATCATTCTATTGATATTTTTGATCCTTCCATTCCAGACATTGCTAATTTTTTGGTCTACTTGTTTGACGAAATCAAACTGCAGCCAGTAACCATTAAGGGTTATAGGTCTATGCTATCGGACACATATGCTCATCATGATAGCTTACAGATTGGATCTATTATTTCTTTATCTAAGTTAGTAAAGAACTTTTTGATAAATGGACCTAGAACTCTTAGGTTAATTCCTAAATGGAATTTAGCTTGGGTTCTACTGAAGCTTAAAGAAGCTCCTTTTGAACGTCTTAATACTGTAGACTTCAAATTCTTGTCATATAAGACAGTTTTTCTCTTAGCCTTTGCTTCCGCAAGAAGAGTTAGTGAGCTTCCTGCTCTATCTATTGATGATTCTCATTATCGTAGTGTTGGAAATACTATTACTTTAACTACTAATGTGGGATTTTTGGATAAAAATCAGGCTCCTAATAAGTATCCTGAGCCTATTGTCATTAAGGCTCTTCCGTCCTCTGATGGCCATATGCCTTTGCTGTGTCCGGTTAGAGCTATGCATATTTATAAACGCAGATCAGAACAGAATTTATCAGAAAGGGGCGAAAAAATTTCTTTCTGTCTTTAATTCCCAATAGAAAGGACATATCTGTTCAGTCTATTTCTAGATGGATTCAGTTAGCTATTCGTACTGCTTATGAGAGTTTATCTTCCAATCAGCAGTCTGTACTTAAGATTTCAGTGCATGAAGTTAGGGTGCTGTCAACATCTTAGGCTTATTCTAACAGTATTGCTATTACAGATCTTATGAAGGCTGCTTACTGGTCACAGCCTTCTACCTTCACTAATTTTTACCTTAGAAATATAGAGTCTATTTCTGGCGACCTTAGGTGTTTAGGTCTGTTATCTGTTGCTCAGAATGTCGTCCACTAAACGATTACAGCTATAGTTATGTAGGTTTTCTATCCCAGAAGTGACACTGTCCTGCTGCCCTCTTTGTTCTGTGGTGATTTGCCCCAGAGCAAGGGGAAGGGGGGGGGGGGAGGGGATGGTGTTCCCTTATATCACCGGCTTTATAGTGAAAGGCAAGGGAATATCTCCTCCTGAGTCAGTACTTCCAAGTCGGTGCTGGGATGGTTTTAAAGTGTAAAGCTAATGTTTATCTCATTTATGTAATATTTTTAAAGAGTAGCTCGGTGTGAAGCATTTGTATATGTCACGTGTCATCCGAGCGTTAATATACAATCCTCGGACACTTTTAAATGAGTATAAAGAGTCTCATTCTCTGGACTATCTTTATTTATTGGCTTTCCTTTAAGGAATTAGTATAATGGGTTATACTGGATGTTAATGGAGATCATAGATGTTATTCGGCTCATTTATTGATTGGTGATGTGTCTTTCTTATTTTTAATAAACAAGAAAGACATATGTAAATCCTTTCTCTCCTTTTCTCCTTGAGGGGATTATTCTTTATACATAATTGAGCCTATTGGATTTTCCTTTATGTCCTAGGCCCTCCAGCCTTTTTTTCTATTCAGCTAAGTCTGGGTCATTGGTTACAGTATAAAAATATGAAAAAATTTAAAGTAGTTTATATATTTTTTTATATTTGCCAATGACCCAGACGGGGATGGCCCTCCCATGAGTTGGAAACTCATACCTCCCTGCTGATTATATAACATTTAGCAGGCACTGGTTGGAAGAATGAGGCTGGGCGCCAATTTCGGTAGTTCCTTGACACTGCGCATATGCAGTGGGCAAAAGTATGGAGGACCATATAGGACATGAGTTTTTTTGATTTGGATGCAACTTTTGGGGATTTGGGGGGCAAAATTTGTGTTTGGCCCTGAATTTTAAGAGTTAGCACCAGCCAGCTAAGTCTGGGTCATTGGCAAGTATAAAAAATATATAAATTACTTTAAATTTTTTCATATTCTGACATACGTCCGTCTGTTATGCTATAGGCAGGGCTTGCCTTGAGTCGGGGCCGATCGGCCCCGGCCCCGAGATCGGCCCCGAGAGACCCCTTCTCGGGGCTTTTTTTTCGGCCCCGACTTTTTTTCTGTCTTGGCTCCTGAAATCTCAGTGTTGGTAGGTTTGGGCAACAAAATTTTGCCGGATTAATTTTTCCATTCACGTCTCATTCACGCAAGTGTGATTACTATAGAAGAAGCAGCAAATAACAGATAAAATAATAATACAAACTGTATTTGTCTGATTCGAATTAACATCCACCTAAATCCGCATGAAAACTGAGAAAATCCAAAGATTAAACAAAAAAAAAAACAAACAAATTTACGAGACTTCGAAAGCACGCCTGTCAACTAATGGGGGAATTCCCTTCAATCCCACAATACTATGCGCGGATACATCCGATCCTAACATCTGAATAAATGCAACACGAGACACAGAAACTGCCGTCAAAATAAATGTACGAAATAAAATAAAATGTGTACCTGTGTCTACGTGGAGAGGTGGGGCGCATTCCATTTCTGAAATATCCAAAGCTGTGGTGAATTTTCATGGATTGAAATTATTTAAACGGTAAACTGAAATGTTTTTTTTTTTCAATTTTTTTCTTTGAGACAACCCTTGGATCGAAAATACACACCCCACAATATGTACGAAACGTCCTGAAATTTTATCAACAAAAAATTCAAAATGTCTATGTACGAAATGTCCAGCACCCAAGTCGTTTCGTCCCCGGGATTTTTTTTTTCTAAGCAAAAGTAATCAACTAAGATCGCCATTGGAAAGAATGTAACAACATAAAATTACCCCAAAAGGCCCCAACCTCAATACCTGGGGGACTTTTTCAGGCCCCCAGCAGGCCCCGACCTCAACATCTGAGGGACTTTTTTTTAGGCCCCGACCATTTTATTCAAGGCAAGCCCTGGCTATAGGGGTGTTAAGCTTTTTTTTTTTTGGGGGGGGGGGGGGGGGGACGTACACATCTGCTATCTGCAACTCCTCTTAAACCAATGAACGGATTTCATTGAAACTCTCAGACATTCTTTTACATACATTGAAGATGTGCACCTCCTGTTTTGTTTTCAGATATTTTCATTTTTAGGGTTTCCCATATTTAAAAATGGGCTTTGTCAATTCAAGCTTTTGTGGGGGGAGGGGGGAGTTGTTGATATTTGCTATCCACAACCTCTTTTAAACTAGTGAATGGATTTCAATGAAACCTTCAAACATTGGTGTCACTGTTTATGCTCTCTACATTAAACACACTTTTACTGTTGTAAAATGTTTCTTGGCGGGAGTGGGTGGTATCATTTAGTGAGCAGTGCTCACAGTTTTTCTAGTTTCATAATCCTTTCTTAACATTGAACATTATCGTTTTCATTGTTGCTTAGCATAACTCTTGACACCTCATTGAAATAATCTCCATGAGCTCATTCTAAAGAGCAAATGCCAACAAATTTTGATCTTCATTCCCTTTTTTTTTTAAATTAAAGTGTTGGCTGCATTTGCTTTAAATAATAATGAATTACTGAAACATTTGCAGCCAACTAAGCTATGGGGAGTGGCTGGTCATCAGCATTGTTGACCATGACTTGAAATACTTGATGTCAACAACTATTTGTTATTCGTTAGTGTTCGTGTTTATCTTTGAGAGTATTTATTTTCATCCTTTTCTATAGATTTCTTACGATTTAGGATGTCATTATTTTTATCAAGAAAATTACAGTAAAGCAGGTGAACTGTTCACCAAAGTCAAGGAAATACTCACTAAGGTAAGTGTTACATTTATCAACCTATAATGAGTGCTTTGGAAATATTTTTGTACAGTGTTTGATCAAGTTTTGTTAACAACCGACATCTATGGTTTGGTAGTGATCTGGTGGGTGCGCGAACAAACGACATGCATCCAGGCATCCTCACACTGTTTGTGCAATAATTTGAACAAACATTCTCCAATTTGACTAATATTTGCCCTACAGGTCTTTTGTCATAATATCTCAAGTGAGTTCAAAAACTTGTCCAGCCTGATGTCTCGTTTTAGAGTTATGGGCCTTAATTACATAATTTTTATGAATTTTGAGCTTGTTAGTGCAATGACTTGAACAAATTTTCTCCGATTTGACTAATATTTGCCATACAGGTCTTTTACTATAATAATGGCACAATTTTTCATTATGGAGATGGAGTTATGGTCCTTAATTAAATAATTTTTATGAATTCTGAAATTGTTAGCATTATAACTTGAAACAGGTTCTAGATTTGACAATGGGGATATGATAGATAATCGGGTTATGGACATGCAACACTCCCTGATTGCCACCACAACTTGACGCCTGCATTTTCGTTGTGCACCTCTTGTTATATTTTGATACTAGAACCAACGGCCCAGACTTAACTGGTGCAACCTGGGGGCACAGTGGCATTGCGGTAACCGGTTCTCGTCAGATCACCGAAGTTAAGCAACGTCGAGTCCTCGGATGGGTGACCGTCTGAGCAATCGATTTGGACTCCCGCGTTGTGTCTTTGGGCAAGGCACTTAACCCCGATTGTCCTCGTGGAGGCACTATGGCACCGTGTACTAAGGCGTACTGCACGTCGATGGTGCACGTATCTTTAACCAATCTAACTCTGCCTGTGCTGCAGTGCGGAGTTACCATGTTGGGGAGCTGGCAGCTGCTCGTCGTTACTCGGTGGTTCTCTCCGGGTACTCCGGCTTCCTCCACCCGTAAAACTGTCACAGTCGTGATTAGCCATTGTGCATAAGTAAGTGACCTTAAACACTAATAGATAAATAAATAAATAAATAACTGGTGCAACCTCAATAATATCCAAGGCCAAACACAAATTTTGTTGAGGCTCATGAGGTTCCCTTGTGGTTCTTCGGCTTCATTCAAAATTTTTTGAAAATTATTTTTTTATTTCTTTTTCGAAAATTTTTGTGATTGTCTATATATTATATCCTTGCTATTTATTTTTCTGTATTATTTGAGAGTGCAGCGGACTTATGATTTTGGCTTCATAAATTATTGTATCTACTATGAAATATTGTACCAAGTGTAAGTCCAGGAAGTCTGTCTCAGATTTACTTGCTTGTTGTCTTGCCTGTAGTCGCTGCACTCCTTCAAATACTTGTACTATTGGGATGCGAAACGTTGGAAGCGGGTGTCGATCTGCGTGGTGGGCGGTGAAGTTCCAATGCCAGAACTTTCACTGCATGCTAATTCTAGTCTTTCAGTCTCTTTTTCAGAGGAACAATAACATGGTGATGGTACTTCGACACCCGTCCGTTACATGCTGCCGTCATTGCACTCTGATGAGCCCTGCTCTGATTAGCAAACAGAGCTAGCTGCCAAGGTGCTCTTGATTATTAAGCAGGGATTGAGGCCTCTAGTTAGTGCTCTTAATCCTCTGCAAGCTGCTAGCTCGACTGGTGAAGCGGCTTCTCAGTTAGTGGGGGCCGGGACGCCGGGTAGGTCCGTTGCGGTCGAGGAGAGTGTAGATGTGGGTAGAGCGATCATCTCAAAAACAAAAGCTCTCCCAGTGATGACAGCAAAGGGGAAGACGCCTGAAAGTTTCTCTACGGGACACTTGGCAAGATCTGGGGCCAGATCGTGAGTTGGAGAACCCTCTCTGTCCCATCAGCAGTCGAGGCCGACTGTTTCTGTCTCAAGAAACTTCTGTGCATAGGGACATTCGTCTATGCTTTCGATTCTGGACGCTCCTTCCACACTGCAGCCAGGGTTGGCTGCTGTTATGGCTTCCTCTTACATGGAAGAGCACGCAGAAGGAGAAAAAGCCTACAAGTTTCTCAACGGGATGCTCGTCGAGATCTGGGGTCAGATTGCGAGTTGGAGAGCCCTCTCCGTCGCGTCGACTGTTTCCATCTCGAGAAACTTTAGTGCGTAGGGTGTTCGTCTACGCTTGTGATTCTGAACGCTCCTTCCACACTTCAGCCAGGGTCGGCTGCTGTTACTGCTTCCTCTTCCATGGAAAAGCACGCTAAGGGGTAGAAGCCTCCAAGTTTCTCTACGGGACACTCTGTGAGATCTGGGGTCAGATTGCGAGCTGGGGAGCCCTCTCTGTCCCGTCAGCAGCCGTGGTCGACTGTTTCCATCGCGAGAAACTTCAGTGAGTCGGCGCACCTGTCCTCGCGGTTTGGGTTGCTTCTTCCACACTGCAGCCAGTGTCGGCGGCAGTTTTGGCTTCTTCCTCTTCATCAGCAAAGCATGTTAGACCGCACACTAACTGTCCGACTTCCGATGTTCCTGCTGTTTTATGGAGACGTTCCCAGTCTATGCCACCAAAGTCGGACCAACCTGTAGCTAGTGGTTCGAGGCTTGCACATACAGGACATGCGTCAAAAGATCTGGGGTCAGATCTCCATCCCGCGAGAAGCATGCGCCGAAGAAACAGAAGACCGCTACTCCACAAGCCTTGTTTACGGACCTGCTGTTGCAGATTGCACAGCTTATCACAGCATCCCAGCAGTCACAAGTTCGGCCGTCAACAGACTCTGGTAGTGAGCTGTCGGACGGTGCTGGGCCGGTCCAGTCATCTGTTCATTCAGATGGTGTTGACCACAAATTCTCAGATGGATCAGTCGGATGGCGAGAGGGCTATGGAGGATGATTCTCCATCCCTCGCGGAACAGCACATGGAGACTATGAATGTCATTCATCAGTTCTTCCCGGATCTTGTTCCATCTGATCAACAGCCTGCCTCAGCTAGGCGGAAACCACTATCTTCCCTGAATAGGGGTACCTTGCGGAGGAGGTTCTGCTCAGGTGTCAGAGGCCTTTTGCCTACTTGATGACGCCATCTTTGGCCTAGAAAATACTAAAAAGAAGGGCGGTTTCTTATCTTGAGCTTCTCTGCAATTACCGTTTTCTGGACCACTTTTTTTGAAAATGGTAGGAGACTATGTTCAGATAGCTCCTCTGTGCTTGGATTGAATCATTTATTGATTCCAGTCATGCGGTTCTGGATGCAATGTCTTACGCAGATCATATCACTGGGGCTCTGGCTCAGCATCTCAGCGGAAAGGATTTTGACGACATTACTCTGTCGCTCAGAGTCATGTATGCCACTTATCACTCCACCCTTTCAGTGGCTAATTTGGAGCCTTAGCATCGTCTACCTTGATTTACGATCGACTGAAAAGTTCTCTCAGAGTTGTGCTGGTTTCTGGTCATACTTTGTTCAATGACAAGTTATCCTTTGCGTACGAGGAAACTACCAAAAAGGCCAATAACGCTTTGTTGTTAAGGTCAGTTTTGCAGCAGCAGTTGACTGCTGGACGTGGTAGGCGGGGAGACTCTTTTTTGCAGTCGTCAAAGAGGGGCTCCTTGAGTGGTTCTAAGAAACCCTTGTACAGAAATTTGGGAAACCGTCAATCTAGCGACTCTGGTAAGGGGCGTAAGTCTTAAGGACTTTAAGTCTGATGCCTCTAAGCTGACGGCGTGAGGAGGTTCCCAGGGAGGATGTAGTTTCTCTTCCCAGAAACCTTGTAAGTCCTACAAATGACCTCTGTTGCTCTCCAGTTGGCAGAAGGTTATCAAAATTTGCAACCAGCTGGACAGAAATAACGGAAGATCAGAGGATAAGGAATGTAGTCGAAAAGGGTCTTCGGCTATCATTCCGATTAAAGCCTCCCCTTACAAGAAGTCTGCGTTGGACAAATCTTCTGGCAAATTATTCATAGAGAGAGTCTCTTCTTTTAGAAGTTTAATCTCCCTTAGAAAAGGATGCAATATAGGTTGTACAGAATCCCAATTCTCCGGGATTCTACAGTCGTTTGTTCCTTGTGCCGAAGCCAGACAGCTCGTTTCGACTGGTTATAGACTTGAGCTGGATAAACAAATTGATAATAGTTCCCAAGTTTTACATGGAAACTATTTGGTCGGTAAGAGCGAGCATTCAAGTGAACAACTTTGCAGTAAGCATAGACCTAAAAGATGCGTACTTTCATGTCTTGGTCCATCCAGCATTCAGAAAGTATCTGCGTTTTGCCATTCAAGGGAAGATTTACCAGTTCAGAGCGATGTGTTTCGGTCTGAACCTGGCTCCTTGGGCATTCACTCGGATAATGAACTCAGGTCATGTCTAATTTCCGAGCTCATTCGGCAGTAATAACGTCGGCTTACTTGGAAGACATTCTTCAAAGATATGGCGACGAAAGCACGCTTCAGAGTCTGCTTCTGTTATTCCGATGTCTCGGTTTCATTGTAAACAAAAAGAAATCAGATTTGACTCTGTCAAGGTCCTTCATTCACTTGGAAATGAGATTCGAGACTCACAATAATCTGGTCCATCTTCCCACAACCAGGGCGAAGCTGGTCAGTTGTTATACTCGCTTTCTCCTAAACTCTCTCACAGTATCAGCAAGGGAGTGAATGAGATTGATGGAACTGTGTAGAGTGGCTGTGGAACTGATTCCACTAGGTCGCTTACGCACACGTCCTCTCCTGATTTTCTACTTCAACTACCGGATCCGGTCTTCACTATTATGACAGATACCAGGCAGATGGGTTGGGGTGCCTCCCTGATTCCCGCAGATCTAAAGTGTCAGGGTCTTTGTAACTTTTGGTTCCTGGAAAAGCACATAAACATCAAAGAGATGATGTCCATTTGGCTATCCCTAAAGCATTGGAGTGTTCACATAGCGAATGTCCATGTTCAGATTTTGCCAGCCATTTCCACAATAGTGGCTTACCTCTGGAATCAGGGCGGTACTCATTCCATTTCTTTCAAACTGCATGTGGACCTCTTCTTCATTCAAGTATGCGGCTAAGTGGAGAGTCTTCTTCCACTGGTGTGCAGAGCAGTTGTCGGTTATTTATAATCCATCTATACCTCAAATTGCCAATTTTTGGTCTACCTTTTTGACGTATTAAAAAGCAGTCTGTTATTATTAAAGGCTTCAGGTCTATGGTTTCAGACACATATACTCATCATGATCATTTGGCTGTTGGATCAGATCTTTCTTTGTCCATGCATTCTATTTAAATCATGTTTCAAAGATAAACAAATTGTACTACGCATGCACACAGATACAGTGCACATGTGTAGTACAATTTGTTTATCTTTGAAATCGATGTTTTTTAATGTGGTGAAGTAGGATATTTTTCAACTTTTCTTGAATTTGATGCTGTGTTTGCGTTAAATGATGCAGACACGTAAATAAATTATATTTGGGCTGAGTATGACAAGTAGAATGTTCATTATGTGATTTTTGTCTTCGATATGAAGCGTGAACTGAGTCGACCCAAATGCGGCCAGTTTCTTTCAGTTTTAGTCAGATGAAATTTGAACAGGTTGCTCAAAGACTGTGAGGGCCAGGAGGGCCCCGGGTCACAGTCTTACAAAGACTTAAGTGTGGCTGTACTTCTGAGAACAGGTAAGTAAATAACAATTCAACAAACTTCAGAAGCCAGTAATCCTACTCATTATGTTTCATGCATTCCTTGGCGAATCATTTGATTGACGTACAAAGTGGTAATTGCATTTCATGTATTTTATCTAGGCTACCATTTACTCCCAAAAATGCAATCGCAGACAGACATATTAACAGCGATAAAAATGCGGCGATAAAAGATCTTGTAACACTATTGCAATAGCAATAAATGTCACGTGACATCGCAAGCGAAGAACGCACGTGCGCCTGACGGACTGTTTCAGTGGTATGAACAATGTCAAGTCATTTCCATCAAAAACTTGTAATGCTGTAATGAACAATGTATCAAATTTGCCTCAACAAACATTCCACGATGCAGGGAATTGCACAATCCACCATGCAAAACACCAAAACAAACCAGAGGCTCAAGTGAGCCTAAAACGCTCACCTGGCTCAGGTTGTAAAAAGAGATGAGTGTATCTGGGAAGGGACTTTTGAGGTGGAGACCATGAAAAGTGGAGAAAACTAAGAGATTTGGGCTTGTATTTTTTATATTTATTTCAACAAGACCAGTAATGGGGATAACATACATGATCCATGGCACTGACGGCAAATTAGTCCTACAAACTGATAGATACCTCAGTAAATTATGTTTTTCAGGACAAATAACCGAAACCGGAGTCAACTCTTTTTGTAAAAAAACGAATAGATACCGACACCAAGCAAAAATTTACTATCCTCCCAACACTACTACGGAAGTGGGATTCTTGGTTAAGAACCAGATTCCAGATAGGCGACCAGAGCCTTTTGTTATTAAGGCTTTACCATCTTTGGACAACCTTAGACCTGTGTTGTGTCCAGTAGGAGCGCTTCATAATTATAAACGTCGCTCTGGCTTTTTAGAGAAGGCAGTAAGAGATCTTTTCTTTCTCTTATTCCTAACAGAAAGGATATTCAGTACATCGGTGGCTAGGTGGATTCAATTGGCAATACGTATTGCCTATGAGAATCTTTCTTCAGATCAGCGTTCTGTTAATAAGATCTCAGCTCACAAAGTTAGAGCGTTGTCTTCTTCTTGGGCTTATTCCAATAGTATTGCAATTACCGATTTAATGAAAGCAGCTTACTGGACACAACCTTCTACTTTTACTAAGTTTTATCTTAAAAACTTAGAGTTTATTTCCGGTGAACTTAGATCGTTGGGTCCTCTTTCTGTCGCACAGAATGTCGTCTGTTAATGTAACATCTTTTAGATGTCTTAGGCAGTCCACTCGAGCACTGACTCCGGTCCGCTGCCCTCTTCGTTCTGAGGATTCTTCCTTCAGACCAAAGGATGGTGGGTTGTGGGGGGGGGGGGGGGGGGGGGGGGGATGGTTTTCCCTTAGTATCATCTGGCTTTATAGTGAAAAGCAAGGGAATGCCTCTTCCAAGGACAGTAGTCAGGGGTTGGTGCTCAGTAGTTTTTATGTGTAGCTTGGTGCGAAGCAACAACATTGTCCTATATATTGTGCTTTTGAAGTGTAACTCGATGTGAAGCTTTTTGTATATATGTCACATGTCCTACAAGCATTTATATACAATTCTTGGACACTTTTAATTCAATATAAAGCATCTTAGTCTCTGGACTAGCTTTATAATTGGTTTCCTTTACTGAATTAGCATAAGGGTTATGCTGGTATTAATGGAGAATGGAGAATTATTAATTAATGGTATTAATGGAGAATTATTATGTATTACTCCTTTAATTGTTTGTGTTATGTCTTTCTCTGTTTATTTTTAGAGAAAGGCATATGTAATTCCTCATTTATCAGCTATTCTCTTATAGAAGTCCTCCTTTCAGTCGGAGTAATAGAGTTATTATTGTTTCTTCTAAAGTCCTAGGCCCTCCAGCCTTTTTACTGTTCAGCTAAGTCTGGGCCATTGGTTCTAGTATAAAAATTTGAAAAAATTTAAAGTAATTTGTATATTTTTTATACTTACCAATTGCCCAGATGGGGATGGCCCTCCCATGAGTGTGCACTCATACCTCCCTGCTGATTTATAACATTTAGCAGGCACAACTAGGAAGAATGATGCTTGATTCCAATTCCGGTCTCATTCTGGTTACTGCGCATGTGCAGTACTATACTAAAAGTATGGAGGACCAGATAGGACTTTCAAATTTTGGTTTTGTAGGCAAATTTTTGGGGGTTGGGGGGTTCAAAATCTGTGTATGGCCCTGGATATTATTGAGGTTGTACCAGCTAAGTCTGGGCCATTGGTAAGTATAAAAAATATACAAATTACTTTAAATGTTAAATATTTTTTATACTAAAACCAATGGCCCAGACTTAGCTGGTGCAACCTCAATATTATTAAGGGCCAAACACAAATTTTGAACCCCCCAATCCCCAAAATTTGCATACAATACCAAAAAAGTCCTATTTGGCCCTCCATACTTTTAGTACTTGCGCATGCACAGTACCCAGGAAGAGACCTGAATTGGCGCCAACATCCTTTTGTTTGGCCCAAGTCAGTAAACATTTGAACTGACATCTGTGCAATAAATTCATTTTTAGCTTAACTTGACAAAGTCAAGATAAGCTATTGCTAGTCTGTTAGTCTGTGAGTCTGTTAGTCTGTGAGTCTGTTCACATTTTCCTTTAGCACAGGCTACATCCCATAGTTCTTGTCTGATTGTCATGAAATTTCATATGCAGGTTTGGGGTCATGTCTAGATGAGAATGTCCCCTTTTGGTCGTGATCGGTCCACCAGTATGGCTGCCCGAACCCAAAACCCGAAACCATTAGCACAGTCTACAGGTCGTATTTATGAAGGGATTTCATTGTAACTTCGTAGGATCAGTCCAGATGATGCCCAGATGAGAATGTCCCCTTTTGGTTGCAATCAGGGTAGGATGCCTCTGTATTATGCCTAGATGAGAACGTCCCCTTTTGATCTGGCAACCGTGATGGCTGCCGAAGCCTGAAACCCAGCACAGTGTGCAGGTCATGTTTAATATGGAGGGATTTCATTGTAACTTGGTAGGATGACTCTGTATGATGTCTAGAGGAGAATTTCCCCATTTGGGCGCGATCAACTGTGACGACTGCCCGAGCCCAAAACCCGAAAACCTTTAGCACAGTCTACAGGTCACATTTATGGAGGGATTTCATTGTAACTTGGTAGGTTGACTTCACATAATGTCTAGATGAGAAAGTCCCCTTTTGGACGAGATTGGGCAAATGTGACCGCTAGAGGGGCCCGAAGCCCGAAAACATTTAGCACAGTCTACAGGTCATATTTATAAAGGGATTTCATTGTAACTTGGTAGGATGACTCCAAATAATGTCTAGATGATGACATCCCCTTTTGGTCAGGATTGGTGAATTGTGATGGCTACAGGGCCCCAAAGCCTGAAAACCTTGATTACAGTCTACAGGGCATATTTATGAAGGGATATCATTGTAACCTCGTAGGATCACTCCAGATGATGCCCAGATGAGAATGTCCCCTTTTGGTTGCAATCATTCAACCATGATAGCTGCCCCAGCCCGAAGCCTGAAAACCTTTAGCACAGTCTACAGGTCATATTTATGAATGAATTTCATTGTAACCTGGTAGTTTGACTTCATATAATGTCTAGATGAGAACGTCCCCTTTTGGACGCAATTTTGGGCAACTGTGACGGCTACAGGGGCCCGAAAACCTTTAGCATGGTCTAGAGGTCATATTTATGAAGGGATTTCATTGTAACTTGGTAGGATGTCTCCAAATAATGTCTAGATGAGAACGTCCCCTTTTGGTTGCGATCATTCAGCCTTGATGGCTGCCCGAGCCAAAAAACCCCAAAACCTTTAGCATAGTCTATAGGTCGTATCTATGGAAGGATTTCATTGTAACTTGTTAGGTTGACTCCATATAATGCCTAGATGATGACATTCCCTTTTGGTCGTGTTTGGTCAACTGCGATGGCTTCAGGGGCCCGAAGCCCGAAAACCTTGAGCACAGTCTACAGGTCACATATATGAAGGGATTTCATTGTAACTTCGTAGCATCACTCCAGAGTATGCCAAGATGACAACGCCCCCTTTTGGTCTCGATCATTCAACCATGATGGCTTCTCGAGCCCAAAACTTGAAAAAACTTTAGTACAGACTACAGGTCGTATTTGTGAAGGGATTTCATTGTTGTAACTTAGTAGAATGACTCAGTATAATTCGATATGAGGACATCCCCTTTTAGTTGCAATCGATCTATCGTCATGGCTACACAGGCCTGAAGCCCAAAAACCTTTAGCACAGTCTACAAGCTATATTTATGAAGGGATTTCAATGTAACTTGATAGGATGACTCATTTTGGAATAATTTCACTGTAACTTGGTAACTTTCATTGACATACGTTAACTGGAGGGCCACATACATTAACTGTGGGGTCATATTAACCCACCCCCCAGCTCTTTAGTACAATGTACACCTCATATTATTTTTTATTAAAAACATAGCATACAGGGAACAGAAATTAACATATTCCCAATTATCACAATTCTTGTCTTATTTCATGATCCTTTCATAAACATTGAGCATTATCCTTTTCATCAAACTTAACACACAGACAAGTTAAGCTACAGTGTCATTGACACTTTCATTAAAGATGCCAGGCACAAATCAATGATGGTTTTCATGGAATCAACAGTGTAGTAGGATGCTGAAAGTGAATAACGGTGGTTTCGAATGTTCAGGGCTGTAACTTTATAATTTTTATGTAAAATTGTTCATGTTCCCCAATTTCGGGATATGCTTCTGATTGTCGTCATTATAATATGACTCCACTGTTGTTTTGTTAGTTTTACTTCCCTTCCCTCTGCTGAACCCTCCTGTTATACTCCCAAGCTCTTTCAGCTTTTTTATTGAAGAATTTTTAATTAAATTCTTGGGAGTTTAACTTGTAAAACGGAATAGGTATTCCGTTTATCACCTATGTTTGCATCCTGTTCATTACTGTTCAGGACGTTTTGTATTCTTGCATCTTCTACCAGATGCATTGTTTTTTCTTCATATGAAGGTCTAACTTTGCATCAGGTGGTTGTTGATCGGTTACTGACTTTGGGCCTTTGTTGTGTCTGTTGTTGGTTAGATTCTGTTTTTTCCTCTTGACGTTATATTTATTTATTGGTGTTTAAGGTCACATACTTATGCACAATGGCTAATCATGACCATGACAGTTTTATGGGTGGAGGAAGCCAGAGTACCCGGAGAGAACCACCGAGCAAACACGAGCAGCTGCCAGCTCCTCAACATTGTAACTCCGCACTGCAGCACAGGCAGGGTTAGATTGGTTGAAGACATGCGCACCATTGACGTGCAGTATGCCTTAGTACATGGCATCATCATGCCCCCATGTGGACAGTCAGGGTTAAGTGTCTTACCCAAGGACACAATGCAGGAGTCCGAATTGATCGCTCAGACGGTCACCCATCTGAGGACTGACCGGGCTTGACAGTGCTTAACTTCGGTGATCCGACAAGAACCGGTTACCGCAACACCACTGCACCCCCCCTTGCCCCTTGCCCACCCCATGTTCTTGTACTTTGACACCATTATGTGCTGCTGTCATCGCACTCTGATGAGCCCCGCTCTTATGAGTAAACAGAGCTAGCTGCCAAGGTGCTCATGATATTTAGCAGAGGATTGAGGTCTCTAGTTAGTTCGCTTAATCCTCTGCCTGTAGCTAGCTTGACCAGTGAAGCGGTCGTCCCTATATGGGAGCCGGGATGCTGGGTAGGTCCATTGCGGTCGAGTAGGATAACGTGGGTAGAGTGAGCACCTCATAATATAAAGCTCACCCAGCGACGATGGCAAAAGTAGAAGAAGCCTTAAAGTTTCTCTACGGGAAACTCGGCGAGATCTGGGGTCAGATCGCGAGTTGGAGAACCCTCTCCGTCCCGTTGCAAGAAACTATAATGAGTCGGAACACGCATCGGGATGTACCTTCCACACTGCAGCCGAGGTCGGTTGCTGTTATAGCTATAGCTTCTTCTTACATGGAAGCGCTTGCAAAGGGGATTAGCCTACAAGTTTCTCAATGAGATACTCGATGAGATCTGGGGCCAGATCGTGAGTTGGAGATCGTTCTCCATCCTGTTAGCAGTCTGGGTCAACTGTTTTTCCATTGTGAGAAACTTCAATGAGTCAGAGCACCCGTCCGAAATGTGCGAGTCGAGATGCTCCTTCCACACTTCAGCCGGGTCGACTGTTGTTACCGCCTTCTCTACTTCCATGAACAAGCATGCTAAGGGGTAGAAGCCTACAAGTTTCTAAATGGAATGCTCAGCGAGGTCTGGAGCCAGACTGCGAGCTGGAGAACTGTCTCTGTTCTGTCAGCAGTCATGGCCGACTGTTTCCGCTTCGAGAAACTTGATTTAGTTGGGATGCCTGTTCACACTTGCGGTTTGGGACGCTCCTTCCACACTACAGTCGGGGCTGGTTGCAGCTATGGCTTCTTCCTCTGCTTCATCGATGAAGCATGTTAGACCGCAGACTAGCTGTCCAACTTCGCATGTTGATGCTGTTCCACGGAGATGTTCCCAGTCTTCACCACCGAAGTCAGATTAACCTGTAGCTAGTCGTTTGAGGCATTTTTATATGGGACATGCGTCGAAAGTTCTGGGGACAGATCTCCATCCCATGAGCAGCATATGGTGAAGAAGTGGATAATCGCTGCTCTGCAAGCTTCATTCACAGACCTGCTGCCGCAGATTGCGCAGCATATCGCAGCACCCCAGAAGTCGCAGGTTCTGCCGTCAACAGTCTTTGGTAGTTCGCTGTCGGACATTGTTGGGTTGGTCCAGTCATCTGTACATTCGGATGATGTTGACCATGTTTTTCAGATGGAACCTCACAGAATGGCACATTAAGATTATGAATTTTTATTCATAAGTTCTTCGAATCTTGTTCCATCTGAACAAAAGTCTGCGTTTGATAGGGTAAACAGCTTAAGGTGGTACTGGGCGAAGGAAAGACGAAGATCTTTTCTTCCCGGATCTTTCTGCTCAGATATTGAAAGCCTTTGGTCCCTTGGCTTAGCAATAGTACAAGAAAGGTAATGATCTATTCCTTACGAATAGAAGATTGATAGCTCATAGTTAGGCTGAGACAGCTGGCTTGTTTGGAATAGAGCCGTTAGAAGGAATAAGTACTTTTACCTTTTACTTCTCGATGTTGTATTCCTTGGCATCAGAGGCATTTAGTGCTATTGTGGACGCCATAGTAGCCTTATGTACTGTTAGAGCGATCTTTTCTTATGCATTTGCGGCTAACGTCGTAAGTCTCCATATAGTGAGCTGTCTAAGGCCGCAGGGTAGCACACAGATATCTGTCTTCACCGATATATAACCTCTAGGCTGTGTTAGCTACGCTGAGACCGCTAGCTTTTTGAAATAAGACCATAAGAAGGAAAGATTACATTTTCCTTCTCGGGGTGGTATTCCTAGGCATCACAGGCAATTAGTCCTATTGTTGTCGCTTTAGTTTGGCTTATGTGAATTAAGAGCGGTCTGTGTTTATATATCATTAGCGGCTAACGTCATAGTGGACTTATATATTTTACAGCGTTTTTTTCTTATACCTTGCGGCTAATGTCGTAAGTCTCCATTTAATGAGCTTTCCAAGGCCGCAGGTGACACAAATATTTGTCTTCAGGAAATGAAGACTAATAAGCTGCATTAGCTGAGCTGAAACTACTCTCTTTGGAATTACAGTCATTAGTAGAGTGGTCCTTTATTCCTTACCTTGAGCGACTATTGTTGTAAGTCTCCGTTTATCCGTTTGGTGAGCTTTCAAGTTGCAAGTTTCACCGAGATATCTGTTTTCATGGGATGAAGACTTATTAGCTGCGCTAGCTAATCTGAGACTGCTGTCTCTTTGGATTTAGGGCCGTTAAAAGGAAAGAGTATGTTGTTTCCTTCTCGGTGTTGTATTCTTATGTGTCTGGGGCTTTTAATCCTTTTGTTGCTGCCTTATAAGAATCAAGTGTGGCCCTTTTTCCCTTAACTTGAGTGACTAGCATTGTAAGTCTCCATCTAGTGAGCTTTCTAAAGTCGCAAAAATTACACCGAGATATCTGTCTTCATGGAGATGAAGTCGTCTAAGCTTCATTAGCTAGGCTGAGACTGCTGTCTTTTGGGGAATAGAACCGCTAAGGAAAGGGTTAATTTTTTCCTTCTCAGTGTTGTTTTCTTTAGTGTCAAAGACTTTAGTCTTATTAGCTCACCTGACTGGAAGTCAGGGTGAGCTTTTCTTATCACTCTTCGTCCGTCGTCCATCGTCTGTTGTCCGTCTTCCGTCGTCCTGCATGAAGGTGGTGTTTGAGCCTCTTTCTCCTAAACCACTGGCCACATTTTAATTAAATTTCATGTAAGTAGTGGTTATATAGGGGCATTTTGATTTTTATACAAATTAGGTTACGGCACGTAGTGAGCAGAGGTGTGGGGAAAAAATGGCCAAATTTTTTTAATATATGGTATACAGAGTCCTTTTGAGGTTTAGAATCAAGTTTGTTCTAGAGAAGTTTGTCGGGCATTATTTGCCTTCGTTATGGGAGGGGCAAAAATTTTGGCCACGCCTAAAATTTCTATTTTCTGAACCGTGAGGTCGATTTGAACCAAATTTGACATGAGATGATAATGGGTCATAAGTAGTTGATTGATGCAAAAAAAAAATTTCTCATTGCCCCGTGGGAACCGCGGGAGCTAAAAATAGGAAAAACCTTAAAACTGCCATATCTCCAAAACAACACGGCACAGAGAATTCTTGTTTTGTATAAATCTTACTTTTATCCAGTAGAATAGAATGGTTAAAAAAAATCCCTATCGGTTTGATCACAAGGTACTTTTTTCAGGACTTTGAAAAAGTGCTGAGTCAGCACTTTTTAACACTGTAGGCAATGGGAAAAAACATTAAAAAATCTTCTTCTCCAGATCCAGCAGGCAGAATTTTTTGATATTTGGTATGCAACATTGTAGGGTGGATCTGATTCAAGTTTGTTCAAATCGGCCCCCTGGGTTCATATTTGGGCTCAGTATAAGAGCCCGATTTCGAACTTAGTGCATTTCAGGCAAATTTCTCTTCTCCAGATCCAGCAGGCAGAATCTTTTGATATTTGGTATGCAACATTGTAGGGTGGCTCTGATTCAAGTTTGTTCAAATCGGCTCCCTAGATTCATATTTGGGCTCACTATAGAAGCTCGAATTCAAACTTCGTGCATTTCAGGCAAATTTCTTCAAAAATCTTCTTCTCCAGATCCAGCAGGCAGAATCTTTTCATATTTGGTATGCAACATTGTGGGGTGGATCTGATTCAAGTTTGTTCAAATCGGCCTCCTGGATTCATATTTGGGCTCACTATAGAAGCCCGAATTCGAACTTTGTGCATTTCAGGCAAATTTCTTAAAAAATCTTCTTCTCCAGATCCAGCAGGCAGAATCTTTTGATATTTGGTATGCAACATTGTGGGGTGGATCTGATTCAAGTTTGTTCAAATCGGCTCCCTAGATTCATATTTGGGCTCACTATAGAAGCTTGAATTCAAACTTAGTGCATTTCAGGCAAATTTCTTGAAAAATCTTCTTCTCCAGATCCAGCAGGCAGAATCTTTTCATATTTGGTATGCAACATTTGGGGTGGATCTGATTCAAGTTTGTTCAAATCGGCCCCCTGGATTCATATTTGGGCTCACTATAGAAGCCTGAATTCGAACTTAGTGCATTTCAGGCAGATTTCTTAAAACATCTTCTCCATATCCAGCAGGCAGAATCTTTTGATATTTGGTATGCAACATTGTGGGGTAGATCTGATTCAAGTTTGTTCAAATCGGCTCCCTAGATTCATATTTGGGCTCACTATAGAAGCTTGAATTCGAACTTAGTGCATTTCAGGCAAATTTCTTCAAAAATCTTCTTCTCCAGATCCAGCAGGCAGAATCTTTTCATATTTGGTAAGCAACATTGTGGGGTGGATCTGATTCAAGTTTGTTCAAATCGACCCCCCCCCCCCCCCCCCCCCCCCCTGGGTTTATATTTGGGCTCAGTATAGAAGCTCGAATTCGAACTTAGTGCATTTCAGGCAAATTTCTTAAAAAATCTTCTTCTCCAGATCCAGCAGGCAGAATCTTTTGATATTTGGTATGCAACATTGTGGGGTGGATCTAATTCAAGTTTGTTCAAATCGGCCCCTTGGATTCATATTTGGGCTCACTATAGAAGCCCGAATTTGAACTTAGTGCATTTCAGGCAAATTTCTTAAAAAATCTTCTTCTCCAGATCCAGCAGTCAGAATCTTTTGATATTTGGTATGCAACATTGTGGGGTGGATCTGATTCAAATTTGTTCAAATATCGGCCCCCTGGGTTTATATTTGGGCTCAGTATAGGAGCCCAAATTTGAATTTAGTGCATTTCAGGCAAATTTCTTTGAAAATCTTCTTCTCAAGATCCAGCAGGCAGAATCTTTTGATATTGAGTATGCACCATGCTTAGGGGGGGTGAGATTCAAGTTTGTTCAAGCCAAGTCCCTGGGTTCATATTTGGGCTCACTGTGGTAGCCCGAATTATAACTTAGTTCAAAATGAGGAATTTTCTTTAAAAATCTTCTTCAGATCCAGCTGTCGGAATGTTTTGATATTTGGTATGCAGCATCCTTAGGTGGGGAGATTCAAGTTTGTTCAAGCCATATCCCTAGGTCCATATTTGGACTCACTGTGGGAGCTCGAATTGTAACTTAGTTCAAAATGAGAAATTTTCTTTAAAAATCTTCTTCTTCAGATCCAGCAGTCGGAATGTTTTGATATTTGGTGTGTGCATCCTTAGGGGGGTGGGGGGGGGGTGGGGGAGATTCAAGTTTGGTAAAGCCAAGTCCCCGAGTTCATATATGAGCTCCCGGAGCCTGAATTATAACTTAGTTCAATATGAGGAATATTCTTTAAAATTCTTTTTTTTTTTAGATCCACTGGTCAGAATCTTTGGATGTTTGGTATAAGCTTTTCTTAGGAGGAGCAAATGCAACTTGTTGAAATCAATTCTCTGGGTTGATATTTAGGCTACCATGTCAGGTGAGCGCCCTCAGGCCCCTTGGGGCCTCTTGTTGTTGACACTATAGTAGCCTAGCTAGAATTTTGAGCTGGGTTTTTTCCCTATCATTAGCTGCTAGCATTGTAAGTCTCCTTTAGTGAGCTTCTAGGGCCGCAGTTAACAGCCATTTAATTGTCTTCACAAATAGGAAGACCTTTAGCTAATTCAGCCAGGCTGATACCACTCTCCTATCAGACAAGGTACTGTTACAAGAGAAAAGTTTGTTCTCTCCTTAACGGTATTGTTTTTGTGTCAGTTGTCTGAGGCTTTTAGCCCTATTGATGACGCCATATTAATCTAGTGTGATTTATGAGTGTTCTTTCGAATGCCTATACTTAACTCCTTTTCAGGAATATATTTCCAGCTATAATCAGAATGAGGCACAAGGAGTTCATCCAGGTTTTTATGATCGGGTGCCGGAACATAGTTTTTCGTCTCCCGCTTCATTTTTATCTAGTCTGTTGTTGTGGATTATATTTCCACTTGAAGGTTTGGATATTATGATTATATGGTGTATTATTTGGCGCCATGGTGTACGGTCTTGATTTCAAGGGATATGTGGACGCTGTTTCAGCAGGTATATTCCTTGCAATAGTGTCATGTTCATCACGTCTCACTCCCTCCTTAGTGGCATTACGGAGTCGGTCAGACGTGAGGGAGCCCTACGCCTACGGTTTCTATACTATTCTAGATAACTAACACTAAAGCGTTACGAGTCTCACCGGGTTAGTGTGATTATGCTTGCTTTAACTAATTCGATAAGCTTTTTAGCTGTATTACTTTTTATTCACTGTTCCAAGCTTTAGTATTACTGCACCAGCATTACTTATCTTGCGATTCAAGTAATGCAGGTGAGGGGGGTTCGATATGATTTATTCGTCAAACTCCATCCCCCTCCCCCGCAGCCAATATGTTAAGAGGCGATTTCAGGGCAGGATGCAGGTCTCTTCCTGTAAGCTTCGTATGCATGCAATTATATGCATGTCTTTCATTGCTCTTCGATTGGCGGGTGGGTTGTGGTCTAACGGCAACATCAGGGGCACATCCACTCTTTAGTTGGTTTGCTTCCGGTGGTTGGGCGTTCATTAGTTGTATATGAGCATATGATTCCTGAACAGTTACTGTTTTTGGATTCTGAATTCTTTCATGAATGCATTCGGTTGATATTGCTAACCTTCATGTACCTGTGTGGCAGGCATGTCGGCTATCTGGACGACATTCTCCAAAAGTGGCGATTAGTCCACTTGGAGAAGTTTCGCTCAGAATCGTCTGCTTTTGTTACGACGTATGAGTCTATTCCTCACGCTAATCGCATTAACATCGTTGTTATACCTTCAGTTTCCTGGTTAGATTTTCTATCTCTCAGTCACGCTGTTGATACAGGCTGTATTCAGATGAGGGTACATGCAGGATTCTGTTGATTGCGTGCATAATATGTATTATTATTAGGTATACATATTATTAAATAGATGCTCTTAAATTCTTGCTCTGCTTTAGTATAGAGCTTATGAGAATTTTGGGGCTGGTTGGATCAGTTATGAAGTTTCCTACAGGCCATCTATGCATACGTTCTCTATTTTTCGCTTCATTATTTGGAGTGGTATATTCTTTCTCCAAACAGTTATTAGTTTTAATGGACCTAGGGAACTATAAATTATTTGGGGACGGTCCATGACAGGTTGTTTTATTTGTATCTCGTTCCAGGTTCTAAATCCAGTCTTCAACCGGAATCGGTACACAAGGGGAATTTCTGTTCTCATAGAATTGAACAGTTACAATTTGGAAGTTCATTATTGGAATTAATTGTTCACCTGAAGGTGGTCGCCTGTTGATTGGCTTAGAAACATATAAGTTCTATCAGATAACTTTCTATTGGGATTCAGTTGGACAAGTTTAAGGTTGTGTGTATTTATATCTCTGGTTTTTGACCTATCTATGTATTATGGATGCAGCATACATTTAGAAGCTTGTGATTTTAATAACTGAGATCGCCACAATATAGCCTTGGCTGCTGATGTTGGATTAAGCACCAATAATTAATAATAATTATTAACCGGGTGCCTTTTAGGCTAATATTTATATATTATTCTGTACCGCTTTTTCACTGATTCCAGGCCGCTTCCCTTTTTTTTGTTTTGAAGACTATACCTTCAAAAAAAGGGAGGGGGGATTTCTCTTTACCTCGTCTGGCCTTATATTAAGTGTGTAATTATGAGTGAAGCTGTTATCGTCTGTAGATTATTCTGATCTTATGAGAAGCTTGTTACATTATATACAGCATTTGTTTGTGGTCATTAGTCTCTAACTCTCGGACACGCTTTTCCTAATTTTAAGTGCCTTATTCCAGACTAGCCTTAAAATTGGGGGCTCGTTACACCCAATTAGCATAATCATTTATGCTAAGTAATAGGGAATTACTTGGATATTGCTCCTTATTCCGGTGGTATGTCTTCTCTATAGTTGTATAAAGAGACATATGTAATTCCTTAAAATTTTAATCTCCTTTTCACCTTTGGAGTTCTAATGCAGGCTAAGGAGCTAAATTTTGGTCAGCTATTCCTTTAAGTGCCAGGCCCTCCACCATTTTACGATTCAGCTAAGTCTGGGCCATTGGTTTTAGTATAAAAATATGATAAATATAAAATAATTTGTATATTTTTTATACTTATCAATGGCTCAGACGGGGTTGGCCCTCCCATGAGTGGGCACTCATACCTCCCCGCTGAGTTATAACTTTAGTAGGCACTACTAGGAAGAATGATGTTGGCGCCAATTCTTGTCTTTTTCTGGGTACTGCGCATCCGCAAGTACTAAAAGTATTGAGGACCAGATAGGACTTTTAATTTTGGGTATTGTATGCAAATTTGGGAGACTGGGGGGTTCAAAATTTGTGTTTGGCCCTTAATAATATTGAGGTCGCATCAGCTAAGTCTGGGCCATTGGTGAGTATAAAAAATATACAAATTACTTTAAATTTATCATATTTTGTGATTGTATGAAAATTATACATTTTTTCAATTTTTTTCATTTGCTAATCCTTTCCCAATGCATAGGATATCAAAATTTGTTATTTTAATTATTTTTTTCAAATATTTCAAAAAATTTCATTAAACCCAATTGTGACCTCTCATTGGAACAAGCTCAACAAGCTTATTCCAATGAGCGTTCATATAATATGTTTTTCTTAAAATTAAAAAAAAGAAAAAATTGCAACTGCATCAGACAGATGGATCTGATTCGTTAGGTGAAGGGTTAACTCATCAAAGAACTGGGAATAATTATATTTTAAGTTGAAGTGAATTGTCAGCCTAATGTCTTGGTTCGTGGTAGCTAAATGTATGTACTGCTTAGAATTTTGCATATTTATATATAAAAGTTACAAAAATTGATGAATATCTACATTCATGCCTAGAAAAATCATTACAATCACAAAACTTTATGACAAACATAATATTTTTCCATTACCCAAAGATGTGAAAAACCATATATTCATTATGCACTGAGCATGTATGATGTTCTATGATTTCAAGTAATAAAATATGTTTCATGAAAACTTTGTCTGTGGCAGGCCAGAACAGGCACTTGTCCTTCTTGTATTTTGCAAACAGTATTTGCTTTGGTATATATCTATTGTCACACCACAACAGCAGATTTGATTTGGGGGAGGGGCAAGAATTTCTTGTTCTTAGCAAACAATAATTGCTCTGGTATATATCTTTTGTCACAGCAGAATAACAAAGCTGATGTTGATGGGGGGGGGGGGGGGGGGATCAAGAAGTGATACCACTCCTTCTTGTACTTCGCAGACAATAATTGCTTTGGATCAAATCTGTTGTCATACAATTGCAAAGTTGATAGGGTCGGGATGGGGGGGGGGGGGGTGGGGCGATGGGGCAAGAGGAGACACTTGTCCTTTTTGTACTTTGTAAACAATAACTGCTTTGGAATAAATTTGTTGTCACCCAATAGCAAAGTTGATGGGGTCAGGAGGGTCGGGGGTGCAGGAATGGGCACTTGGCCTTCTTTTACTTTGCAAACAATAATTGCTTTGGTTAATATCATTGTCATGCAATAGCAAAGTTGATGAGATGGGAGAAGGGCAAGGTATATATCCATTTTCACACAATAGCAAAGTTGATGTGGGTGGGGTGGAAGAATGTCAAGAAGTGGTACTTGTCCTTATTTTACTTTGTAAACAATAATTGTTTTGGTATATATATATTGTCACACAATAACAAAGTTGATGAGGACAAGAAGGGGCATTTATCTTTCTTGTACATTTCAAATAATTTCTTTGATATATATCCATTGTCATACAATAGCAAAATTGATCTGTAATCCATTTACATGACCTTACAACATGACTGGTGATTCAATCTTCTTGACTCAGGGTGATAAAATTTGCTTATCTCTTTTGTATGCTAAAATGCTCTTTTGTTTTAACTCGTTAGTTTGTTTAGCTAACAAAATGTGAACAAACCATTGTTTTGGTTCCCATATGAAGAAATTTATTATCTTTGTATCCGATAGTAATGTACAATGATATGGGAACCCAACAGTGCATAAATAAATTCCAGTCTGCAGGGGATAATGTTGACAATAATTCCTTCTTGTTATAAATATGTTTTAGTCTCACAACCCATCCACTGACTTGTTTTGGGAAACCACACAAATGTGACAGGTATTACCTGTGTAATTTCTACTGCATGGGTGTTGTTATAAAAATATTAATGTCCTTGTGATGTACAAATGAAATGAGTTACAGTACATAGAGAGTGGGTCACCATTAATATCTTTGCAGAATGGAGTTTCCACACAGGCAGTAAATTATATTTTGCCAAGAGAGTCGCTGTTTTAGACCTAGAGGTCCATTGGTTTAAATTTTGGGAGAAACCCCACTCCATTTGTGTTTTAGTGGTACATTGGAGTTCACTTAATAGTATATCTCTTAATTGAATAACCCTGTTAAATTCATATGACTTTCAGATGCCAAACCATTTACCATATGTTTGGTACAAATTTCACCATTTTAATATATATAGGTTATAGAGTGAACTCCAGTTTATTGAATAAAAATCTGTGTAATATATATATATTGAAGAATTACATTGACAACCTATGAATTTGACATGCTTATAGGCCTATTTGAGTTCATTTCATCCAATACAGGCTTTTATATCTGTTTATAATATCTTGTTTCACAGAGCTTGTTAAGTTCTGCCAAACAAGAAATATTAGCTCTATAAGTTCTGGTCAATAGGATATAATAGATTAATTTCAAAGTTTATCAATACATTACAGGAAAAAGACCAAATTCCTATTAATTGGATACTTCTGTTTATTAAATATTTTTTCACTGGCAAAGTGTCTATTCAGTTAACAGGTTTCCACTTCCACAGTAGTACATGCTGTACATCCTGTCTACTTGCAGTTACATGAACCATTGTATTGTTACATACCAGAAGTGAGGCTGAATGGATATTTATCTGCTTGTAATAGCCTATTTGGTACAGTATCCCAATCAGAGAGTAAAAGCATATCTGAAAGAGTGGAAATCTCAAAGAGAAATAACTATAATGTAAGTTTACACATTGTATAAGCCACCTTGACATTGCCTCTGCCCTTGGAGGTTTATCTATGATCTTGTTAACCATTATGTGCTAAACCAAATCTAACTACCTTGCTCATTTTCTGTTAGACGTCCGGCCTTGTGAAATGATCTACCTGATTACCTTCCCCGTGGGAACCCCGGGAAGTAAGCAGCACTTGTTTACTGTGGTAAACCAGTTCCGCTTTACTAGTAAAATAGGACCCAGTCACCAATGCTTGGGGTGAAAGTCCTCTAAAATGGGCAACATGTTGATCAACGATTGACTAAACGTGACTTCATCTCCATGTTGTGTCACGATTAGCCATGGTGCATAAATATGTGACTTTAACCACCAACAAACAAACAAACCTGATTACCTGAGGATTCCACAAAGGATCTCTGGCTTCCGAAGGGACCTGTAAACTCACCTCTTTCAACTGGCATTTCCAAATTGATCAAGTGTGCATAATCAGGAAGGTAAAAAAATCAGGGGCCATGCAGCAGTGCGTAAATTTTCCTGTAAGTTTATGGTTGACATCTTACTTACAAACATTTACTCTCGGATTCATTTTGACACCAAACAGATGTTGTTTGTTTAAGATATTATTATTATTATTATTATTTTTATTTTTATTAAGTATACACATAGTGTATTCTTATTGGAATTGTAGAGTTTCATCTTTTTTCTTTATTATTATTCCACCTAAATTTTGAACACGAATGTTCTTAAAAACTATAGACAGCAGCATGATGAAATTTGAACTCAGCTATAATATCAAACTCCCCTGTGACCTTGGTTATATTACTTTTGAGAAATTTTGTTGGTAAACATGGAAACGCATACAAAATAGGGAGTTAGGGATACAGCTGTAACGTCATAACCCAATTGTACTGTTGTCTGAAAAGTGTGGGATATGTTAGAAAAAGGTTGGGTCTTTATACCAACAGCAGAAAAAAAAACTGATGTATTTCCAGGTGAAAAAGAGGCTCGGAGATCTGATTAGTAAAAAAACCCACTTTCTAAGCACATTTTCCTTAATAATTCTGCAGTCAATAGGTCTATATGAGGAGAATATTAGCTGAATGCAATATGAGGAAATTTCAAGCTCAGCATTCAGCGGTCTGGAAACAGTTGTTGTATGTCTGAACTGCTATTTTAATGTCAATTGGCCAATTTACATTAATCCTTTTTTGCCATTAATCTACTCACCAGCAATTTCTGATCAATTTTAACTTCTGGCACAATTATCTAAATTTTAAAGATTGTGTCAGGATCCCCGGGCGACGTTCTTGAAGATGCAACTTTAATTTCCTCCCCCCAAAAAGCCTGAAAAACACCAAATTCATACAATTACCCCCTCTCTTGAAAACACTATAACTTGGCCAATGCTCTACGGATTTCTATGAAATTTTCACTCATTGTTCAGAAAGAGTTGCTGCATCATTTCACATACAGACCAACACAAATTTCTCATTTTTCATGTCAAATATGAAAAGAAAGAGGGCACATGCACATGGCATTCCCATGGGACACTTGAGAGCTTTCTAGAGTTATGAATGATATGACTGAGTTCAGCAGAGCTTCTATAACAAACACTGAAAATTTGGAGTCACTGCACCAAAAACTTTCACCACAATCTACTAAAATAAAGTTCCTGTTGAATGAATGAATAGTATTCAGTGATCTGTACTTTTAATGAGCAGTAGTTTTGGAAATTTGTCTCTTTAGACAGACCATTATAGTTGATCATTACTATATAACTACCTCAAATAGGTCCTCATTACCACCAATTGCCTTAACAATTATTCCAATTCACACAAGCTTAAGAATCAGTTTTGGTTCTTGTGAATTCCTGGTACAAGAATTACTTTTCAATTTTTAAAATAATTTGAAATTTGAGAGTACTGCTGTACCCTTGTGGATGCAGCTAGTACACGCTTCATAGTTAAAAACAAACCTCTTATTTTCCAGAGTTTAACTCCTTGCATGCTGCTGGCAGAAATTCCTGTTCAGGACAGAATATGTCTCGCCACTGTATAAGTATAATTTGGGCACATTTAAAAAAAATTTCTCACAGAAAATTGAATGGATTTTTTCTCCTATAATTACTTGCGTTAAATTTAAATGAATTTTTTTCAAATCTAGTCATGGCCACTGAGAAGCAGCCATGATTAGATTTGATGAAAAACATCTTGAAAATACTCAGCAGGTTAAGACTTAAGCCATAAGGGCCGAGTTTTGACATTGGTAAGTTTCTTGTGTTACATGTGCATGTAGAACACATGTTCCAACATACAGGCTTTTGGTGGTCATGCTAATTGAAGATACAGTACGTTGGCAGCGGTTGCTAGTGAAGTCTTGGCTGCCCTTTATACTCAAAGTGTTTCCCTTTAAAAGAAGTAGAACTAACTATTCAGGTCTTTAAAGACACTTTCATAATCTATGACAGGAGTCAAATGAACATTTTGCAAGAATCAAAGATAATTCTCATTGCTTTCATTGCCAAATTTCATTTGTGAGATTCAACTCTCATTTATGAGATTCAATTCTCATTTACGAATAAATTTTAAGTCCTGCACAATTCAGACTTAACAGAAGAGAAGGGTCTCAACATATTTAAATGTATATCATGTCTGTCTCAAACGAGACTCATGTGAGATGTGTTTGAATTTCAAGACAATTTTACAAACATTGTGGTGAATCATTCTGAAGCATACAAAGTGTTGACAATTTATATACCCTTCACTGGCATGACGTGAGTTGTACCTGTGTTTGTGCATAGTTTATAAGTTAGTGTTTGACAGTTATTTGAAACTGGTGTATGGTTCTTGAAAGCCATTACAATTTTCTCCATGTATATTACTGTCCAGCATGGTAAAATACATGAAAATGTTAAAAATATTAAAAAAAAAACCCAAATAAAACCAAAAAACAAAAAAAGTATCTGATTATTTTAATTGTTTTCTTGACAGGGATTGATAGATATTCTAATAGAAGATAATTTGAAGCAGGAGTTGAGTATGCTGTATCGAGGTCACATTGAGGCTGAGTTGGAGGAGAAAAATCATAGGTAAGGCCTATCAAAAAATTCTTGTTTCTGAGGCAATTTTTCCTCATTTTCATGGTGATGGCAAGAGGCTTCTTAAATTTTTCTTCATTTTTTTTAGCTGCGATGAGCAGCTCTATATGTGGCATTGTCGGTCTGTCTGTCTGTCGGTCTGTCACCAGTGAGTTTAAAAAACATCAAAACTCCTAAAATACTTGATGGAATGACACCATACTTGGTATACAAGTGTATCTTCATGATGTCTACACCCTCTCAATAGTGCATGTCATTCGGATAATTTCTGTCACATTTATGGACTTGTCACCGAGTTTTTTTGTCACCAACAAGTTTTTTTGTCACCACCGAGTTTTAAAACATCATTGGCATTGCACGAATCATCGCATCTTCAGCACTGTGACAGTGCTTCTAGTTTGTTTGTTTTTTTTTTTTGGGGGGGGGGGGGGGGGAGGGGGGATTGGGTGCAATCCACAATCCACAAAACAGTACTGATAATGAAATTAATTTAGAAATTTAACTCCCCACAGTATTGTTTTCAGCACTGAAAATTTTTCATACTGCAAATACAAATTTAACCAGCTATTCCTTGTTTGACAGGGCTCCACAAGCTCTTTCAAGAAAAATGTAGTTGGTTAAATTTTTAGTTTTACAAATGCAAAATAGTTTCCTTGTAGAGGTTTCCAGGTTAAAAAAAAAGTGATGATGCAGATTTTCAATGACAAGGGAGGTGCCTAAGAAACAAGAATTTTTTTCAATTGCCTAAAATCTTCTGTGCTGCTCTTATGACATGATTGAAATTGTCTGCTATTTGGCCTCAGGTTTTTACCGAACGGTGACATGAGCCATACATTTGCTGAAATAATTAAAAAAATTTAATTTGTGCATCAAAAACATGCCCCCCCCCCCCCCACCCTCATTGAAATTACAACCGCTTGATGAACTTATTCCAATTGGAGGTCATTAGCTATATTTCTGAGGCAGAAATGGAAGGCCTAATAAAACCTGAATCTCAGCTTTTATGAATACTGCTGGACTAATATGGCAGTTATGTACATTAGATAAAATATTAAAACAAATTTTCTTATTCTCATTACTCTGTGCCTTCAAGGGAGGTCAAAGTTGAAAATGATTTGGTGAACCAATGTTTTTAAATAGAATATTGTTTTCAGCACATATATTGCCATCACTTCTCGTCTGTCGTCGAACGTACGTACGTACGTACGTACGTACGTACGTATGTACGTTAGTTAGTTAGTATGTACGTACGTATGTACGTCCACAGTTTCCTTTGGCACACCTCACAGGTCCCATTTATGATCAGATCGCGTTGAAACTTGGTATGCTTGTTTGGGGTGACCTCTAGATGGGAGCTATCGCTTTTCTTCAATTTCCGTCAAAAAATGTTTCCGCGGCCAACATTCTTAGAACTTAGTTTATCAGATCTCAATATTTCCCTTTGGCACATCCTACAGGGCACATTTATGGTCGGATTGCTTTGAAACCTGGCATGCTTGTTTGGGGAGACCTCTAGATGGGAGCTATCGATTTTTTTCCATTTCCGTCAAAAAATTTAAAAAATGTTGCTGCGGTCAACGTTCTTCGAACTTAGTTTAGTCAGACCTCAATATTTCCGTTTGGCACACCCTACAGGGCACATTTATGATTGAATTGCTTTGAAACCTGGCATGCTTGTTTGGGGTGACCTCTAGATGGGAGCTATCAATTTTCCTCCATTTCTGTCCGTCAAAAAATGTTGCAGCTGGCAACGATCTTTGAACTTAGTTTAGTCAGGCATCAATATATTCCTTTGGCATGCCCTACAGGGCACATTTATGATCAGATCGGTTTGAAACTTGGTATGCTTGTTTGGGGTTACCTCTAGATGGGAGCTATCGATTTTCTTCGATTTCCGTCAAAAAATGTTGCCACTGGCAATGACCTTCGATGAACTTAGTAAAAACTTAGTGCAGTTTAGCATCAATATTTCCCTTTGCCACACCCTGCAGGTCACTTTTATGATTGGATCGCTTGCATACTTGGTGAGCTTGTGTGGGGTGACATTATATATGGGAGCTGTTGATTTTCTTCCATTTCTGTCAAAAAATGTTGCCGCTGACCTTTGAACTTAGTTTAGTCAGACCTCAATATTTCCCTTTAACATACCCTTCAGGGCACATTTATGATCGGATCAGTTTGAAACTTGATATGTGTGTTCGGGGGTGACCTCTAAATGTGAGCTATTGCTTTTTTTCATTTCCATAAAAAATTATTGTCGTTATCACCAACCTTTGAACTTACTGCATTTGTGCATCAACTTGTCCCTTTTGCACTCTCTGCAGGGCATATTTATGAATTTCCATAAAAAAACAATTGACACAAATGCCTTTCTGCTTAGTGCATTTGTGCATTAACATCTTCCTTTGGCATGCCTCAGAGGGTACATTCATTATCAGGTTGTTTTGAAACTTTGTATACTTATGCAGGGTGACAAAGATAGGAGCTATTGATTTTCTTTTCATTTCCATCAAAAACTGTTGCTGTTAGCAACAATCTTTGAATTTATTGCATTTGTGCATCAACATTCTTTGACATGGCCTACAGGCCACATTTATCATTGGATTGTTTTTGAACTTGGTGTGCTCTTTAGGCAAGATAAGATCTATTGATTAGCATTCATTTCTGTGAAAAAAGTTGCCACTTACAATAACCTCTGAACATACTGCATTTGTGTATCAACATTCTTCCTTTATCCAGTCTTACAGTTTACATTTAAAAATGCATGAATTACTCTGACTTTGTGCACACACAATGCTGTTATGTTGAAATTTCATCAAATAACATTGGTACCAATGATCTTCAATTTTGCCATTTCATTTATAACTTACCAAGTTCAAGTTTGTCAAGTTGAGCTACAGTGTCATTGACCCTTTCATTTTATTTTCCTGGCAAAATTTTGTCATCTCCAGAAAACTAACTTTAATTTAGTGACAAAATAGGAAATAGGTTGTCAGAAATAGCAAGATTTTATGTTTTCTAGAGCATTTAAGCACTGGTTTAAAATATGCTTTTTAATCTGTCGAGGCGCATTGTGCATTACTGCATGGTATTGAAGGGAAAGATATTGACAGAACAAAAGATACAGAGCTATTTGCCTGTTTTTTTTAGATCCTTCCACACTCTACTTTAGAATTTTATCCCCCAAAAGTGGTTGAGTGCCTTTGTTAGATCAAATTAACAATGTCAAGTATGTGCTATTGGGATGGGTTGTGATCCGTCTATATGTCTGTACATCTGTCTGTCCACAATTCATTTATCACACCCTACAGACCACAGCTCTCACACGATCAGTCCCAAATTTCATATGTAGCTGTGGGGCAATGTCGAGATGGGAGCTATTGATTTTTTCCGAATTTCGTTAAAAAACATGGCTACCAGTGGCCATCTTAGATTTGGCATATAAATTTTCACAATTCCAATAGCACACCCTACAGGCCGCATCTCTCACCTGATCTTTTTCAAAGTTCATATGCAGCTTTGGCATGATGTCCAGATGGGAGCTATTGAATTTTTCAGCAGCCATCTGGGATTTGGATATAAATTGTCCAACAATTCCTTTAACACACTCTACAGGCCACGGCTTTCACCTGATGAGTCTAAAATTTGACATGTGACTTTCGGGCAATGTCTAGATAGGAGCTATCAAATTTTTCCAAATTTTGATGAAAAATATGGCCACCAGTGGCCATCTTAGATTTGGCACATAAATTGTCAACATTTCCATAAGCACACGCTGTATGCTGCATCTCTCCCCTGATCTTTTTCAAATTTCATATGTAGCTTTCGTGCGATGTCTAGGTGGGAGCTGTCGAATATTTCTGAATTTTGTTGAAAAACATGGGCACCAGCAGCCATCTTTGATTTGGATATTAATTCTAAACAATTCCATTAGCACACCCTACAAGCCAAATCTCTCACCTGATCTTTTTTGAATTTCATTTACAGCTTTCGTGTGATGTCTGGATGGGAGCTATCACATTTTTCTGAATTTCGTTAAAAAATATGGCCGCCAGCAGCCATCTTGAATTTGGCATATGAATGGCCAACAATTTCATTTGCACACCATGCAAGCTGTATCTCTCACCCAATCTTTTTCAAATTCCATTTGTAGTTTTGGTGTGATGACTAGATGGGAGGTATCAAATTTTTCAGAATTTTGTTGAAAAAAATGGCCACTAGTGGCCATCTTGAATTTGGCATATGAATTGTCAACTTTCCCATTAGCACACCCTACAGGCCACATCCCTCACCCCTTCTTTTTTGAAATTTCATATGTAGCTTTTGTGTGATGACTAGATGGGAGCTATCAAGTTTTTCTGAATTTTGTTGAAAATCATGGCTAGCAGTGGCCATCTTGGATTTGGCATATAAATTGTCAACAATTCCATTAGCAGAACCTACAGGCTGCACCTCTCACCCGAGCTTTTTCAAATTTTTATATGTAACTTTGATATGATGTCTAGAAGGGAGTTATCAAATTTTTCTGCATTCCATTGAAAAAGATTGTCACAACCGGCCATCTTGGATTTGACATATAAATTGTCAACAAATCCATTCGTACTCCCAACAGGCCCTACCCCTCACCCGATTTTTCAGATTTCCTATGTAGCTTTGGTGTGACGTTTTTTCTGTAGAAACTTGAGTGAATGACTTGGCATTACTGGATCTTTCTATTTATTTCAATCCCTTCTTGCTACAGTGTCATTGACACTTTCATTTTTAGCTTAACTTGACATAGTCAAGATAAGCTAGTGCCATCACGCGTGCGGAAGTCTGTTAGTCTGTGAGTCTGTTAGTCTGTTAGTCTGTGAGTCTGTTAGTCTGTGAGTCTGTGACGTCTGTTCACATTTTCCTTTAGCACGGGCTACACCCCGCAGTTCTTGTCTGATCATCACGAAACTTCATATGCAGGTTTGGGGTCATGTCTAGATGAGAACGTCCCCTTTTGGTCGCGATCGGGCAACCGGTATGGCTGCCCGAGCCCAAAACCCGAAAACCATTAGCACAGTCTACAGGTCGTATTTATGAAGGGATTTCATTGTAACTTGATAGGATGCCTCTGTATAATGCCTAGATGAGAACGTCCCCTTTTGGGCATGATCTATCAACCGTGATGGCTGCCCAAGCCCAAAACCCAAAAACTTTTAGCACAGTCTGCAGGTCATGTTTAATGTGGAGGGATTTCATTGTAACTTGGTAGGATGACTCCTTATGATGTCTAGATGAGAATTTCCCCATTTGGACATGATCTGCCAACCGTGACGATTGCCCGAGCCCAAAACCCGAAAACCTTTACCACAGTCTACAGGTCATATTTATCGAGGAATTTCATTGTAACTTGGTGGGTTGACTTCATACAATGTCTAGATGAGAAAGTCACCTTTTGGATGTGATTGAGCAACTGTGATGGCTACAGGGGCCCAAAGCCCAAAAACCTTTAGCACAGTCTAGAGGTCATATTTATGAAGGAATTTCATTGTAACTTTGGTAGGATGACTCCAAATAATGTCTAGATGAGAACGTCCCATTTTGATCGCGATCATGCAGCCTTGATGGGTGCCCGAGCCCAAAAACCTTTAGCATAGGCAAAAGGTCATATTTATGGAAGGATTTCATTGTAACCTGTTAGGTTGACTCCATGTAATGCCTAGATGATGACATCCCCTTTTGGTCGTGATTGGTCAGTTGTGATGGCTACTAGTGCCCGAAGCCCGAAAACCTTGAGCACAGTCTACAGGTCATATTTATGAAGGGATTTTATTGTAACTTCTTAGGATCACTCCAGATGATGCCCAGATGAGATTGTCCCCTATGGTTGCGATCATTCAGCCATGATGGCTGCCCGAGCCTGAAGCCCGAAAACCTTTAGCACAGTCTGCAGGTCATATTTATGAAGGGATTTCATTGTAACTTGGTAGGTTAACTTCATATAATGTCTAGATGAGAATGTCCCCTTTTGGACATGATTGGGCTACTGTGACGGCTAAAGGTGCCCGAAGCCCGAAAACCTTTAGCACAGTCTACAGGTCACATTTATGAGGGGATTTCATTGTAACTTGGTAGGATGACTCCAAATAATGTCTAGATGAGAACGTCCCATTTTGGCCATGATCATTCAGCCTTGATGGGTGCCCGAGCCCAAAAACCTTTAGCATAGGCAAAAGGTTATATTTATAGAAGGATTTCATTGTAACCTGTAAGGTTGACTCCATATAATGCCTAGATGATGACATCCCCTTTTGGTTGTGATTGGTCAACTGTGATGGCTACAGGTGCCCAAAGCCCGAAAACCTTGAGCACAGTCTACAGGTCATATTTATGAAGGGATTTCATTGTAACTTCACAGGATCACTCCAGATGATGCCAGATGAGATTGTCCCCTTTGGTTGCGATCATTCAACCATAATGGCAGCCCGAGCCCGAAGCCCAAAAACCTTAAGCACAGTCTACAGGTCATATTTATGAAGGGATTTCATTGTAACTTGGTAGGTTGACTTCATATAATGTCTAGATGAGAACGTCCCCTTTTGGACATGATTGGGCAACTTTGACGGCTAAAGGTGCCCAAAGCCCGAAAACCTTTTGCACTGTCTACAGGTCATATTTATGAAGGGATTTCGTTGTAACTTGGTAGGATGACTCCAAATAATGTCTAGATGAGAACGTCCCATTTTGGCCGTGATCATTCAGCCTTGATGGGTGCCCGAGCCCAAAAACCTTTAGCATAGGCAAAAGGTTATATTTATAGAAGGATTTCATTGTAACCTGTTAGGTTGACTCCATATAATGCCTAGATGATGCCATCCCCTTTTGGTCGTGATTGGTCAACTGTGATGGCTACAGGTGCCCGAAGCCCGAAAACCTTGAGTACAGTCTACAGGTCATATTTATGAAGGGATTTCATTGTAACTTCGCAGGATCACTCCAGATGATGCCCAGATGAGATTGTCCCCTTTGGTTGCGATCATTCAGCCATGATGGCTGCCCAAGCCCGAAGCCCGAAAACCTTTAGCACAGTCTACAGGTCATATTTATGAAGGGATTTCATTGTAACTTGGTAGGTTGACTTCATATAATGTCTAGATGAGAACGTCCCCTTTTGGATACGATTGGGCAACTGTGACGGCTTCAGGGGCCCAAAGCCCGAAAACCTTTAGAACAGTCTACAGGTCATAATTATGAAGGGATTTCATTGTAGCTTGGTAGGATGACTCCAAATAGTGTCCAGATGAGAATGTCCCCTTTTGGTTGCGATCATTCAACCATGATGGCTGCCTGAGCCCAAAGCCCAAAAACCTTTAGCACAGTCTACAGGTCATATTTATTAAGGGATTTCATTGTAACTTGGTAGATTGACTTCATATAATGTCTAGATGAGAACATCCCCTTTGGACGCAATTGGGAAACTGACGGCTACAGGGGCCCGAAGCCCGAAAACCTTTAGCACAGTCTACAGGCCATATTTATGAGGGGATTTTAATGTAACTTGATAGGATGACTCGTTTTGGAATAATTTCACTGTAACTTGGTAACTTTTGTTGATATACGTTAACTGTGAGGGCCACATACATTAACTGTGAGGTCATATTAACCCACCCCTCAGCTCTTCAGTATAGTGTACACCTAATATTATTTTTATCATAAACATAGCACACAGGGAACAGAAATGAACATATTCCCAATTATCACAATTCTTGTCTTATTTCATAATCCTTTCATAAACATTGAACATTATCCTTTTCATCAAACACAACACACAAGTTAAGCTACAGTGTCATTGACACTTTCATTCTTGCTGCAGAGTAAACAAACAATTGCATTGAAAAGTAAGCCATAAAAATTAAAGTAAAATGTCATAGATTTTAAACTTTTAAATGGTTTCATGTTGATAAACAAGGAAAATCTCCTATAAATGTGAATCAAAACTTTAACCAGCATACATTTAACCCTTTTTGCCTATGAATCCCTGAATGGTATCGACAATGTAGCATTATCTTCTCAGATGAGTAAGTCTATGTTGAATTTGTGGGGAAGTTTAACCATCTTTACGTGTACAGTACCCATATGAGACTGGTCAATAAATACCCCAGTTATTGATGCTAAATTTAGATTAGTGCTGTCTATTTATAGAGGAACTATTTATGAGTGGGCGTGTATAATTAATTGCTTATCTTCATTGACAACAGAGCAACAATAACAGGAACATTGGCTTTGATATATTTTATTTCATTCAAGTGTTTCAACTTTTAACAAGCGATAAACTATAGAAACATAATACATTGCACATATTAACATAAATAAGTTTGTTTTTTGCACATTGATATTTACATAAATGAGTTGTCTTTTTTTAATCTTTTAACTTCATTTGGTTTCTTATAACTAACATTGCAGTACGTTCAACGTGGATTGAAACAAAAACGCCGCCGCGGGGTGTTCTCCTCCGTGGAGTTCCAGTGAACCGCAGTGTCTGATCAGTGGAAGACAGTTTTCAAAACACTGTGACCCACCGTGGTCACGAGCGTTAACGATTAGTTCAATTGCTTTTGTATGTCAGTTTCTCTGCTGATTAATAAATACTGTCTTGTGACGTCAACTGGCAAGACAACTGCGTTTGTTACTGGTAGTAGATAATTTATTTTAAATTAAAATTGGAATTTGGAGGAGGCAGACGACGACTATTGCTCCGGTTTGAAATTGTAAATTGGGAATAGAACAGTCAGTTCCATTTGGTTAAGTACAAAGTCCTCGTCACTTTCGAAACTAATCTGTTGTGTTTACGCAATCGATTTGATCGAGGAAATAAATAAACCAGACTTGAGAAAAACAAATAATATTCGCGAAGTTCCCAATTTCACATTTTGTTTACAGCTGTAGGCCAACACGTCAAGAACCGTGTTTTTCTTGGGTGGGAAGTGGGGGCGAAAAAGCCTGTTGCGCCATGAAAGCGCCCACGGCGCACGGCTAATGATCGAAGTGATACCAGTCCACGACATTGAGTCAACTCGACCAGCACATCCTCTTTCTCGGGCAACGCAATTAAAGATTCTTATAAAAAGGATATAGTAAAAAGAAAATATAGTGTTTTTGAATGGATACCAAAAAGTATCTCACTCGAGACTGAAACTAATGATTATTTCACAGGGGGGTGGGGGGGGGGGCTGGGAGGGGGGGGGGTGGACGGGAGATATTTGCATACAGAAATAAATATCCTTCATCCAATTCTGTAGGGGTTTGTACATACTTTTATACTCTTTGCATTTGCGGATTTTTCAACGTTCCTCTACATTGTTGTTATTTGTATTATCAATTGAAATAGCTAAGCCTGTGTGTATGTAAAAATACGTGGGTGATATAAGGGAGATGCCGAATTAAAATATCTGCGAATGTGCCATTCTAAGAGAGAGTACGCTTCAGTGGGAAAGAGATAGAGAGAGACAGATATACGTGATGAGGGGGGGGGGGGGAGTAAGAAAAAGTGAAAGAAAATTAGTACACGAAATTATACGCAAGTGCATGTGGGCGTATGTCTGCATATTACTCTGTGTGTGTGTGTGTGGGGGGGGGGGGGGGGGGTCCGCAAGGGTGTGTATTTTGGTGTGCGTGCATGTGTTTTGGTCTTTCGGTTTGGGTTTTTTGTTGTTTTTTTTTTGTTTTTTGTTTTTTATGAACTACTGTAAAAAAAGACCTACATCTGATGAAAATTTGTCTCATAAGCCTCCATAGGCTGGATTTTATATAAATATTTTGAAAATACTCTACATGTATGAATATTATGCATGTGTATTGAAATGTGACACTTAAATAAAATATTATTCTACGGCTACTACATAAAAGTAGTCGGGATTGAAGTGATTAATTAGGTACAGTAGATTAAACTACCACTTGCACAAGGTGTGAAATGACATTTGAGTGGTGCGACAAAGCACAGAGCTGTCCTTCAAACCAACATCTGTTTTAACACCTCTGCACATGACAAGCTTGAGAAAAAATAAGAGACAAATCAATATTTTCAATTACTTTTTATTAATTCAGTAATCATAATTATAACCATATGTAAATAAAATCAATAGAAAATAATATTTTTTTTATTTCCAATAATGACATGCCGATCGACAAGCCAGACCACCATACATCGTAACCCTAGCTCAAACATGCCCCGAAATTTCGTATTATAATTTTTTTTGTTTTGTCCCCCCACACGTGTCTTGAAACCCCCAAAATTAAAATAGGTCTTTCAGACAGGAGATTTTAGTTCCTCTATCGGAGATTTTCTGACGCCACCCCTGATTTTTGCGTGCAGCCAGCACATCTGAAATTTCAGTGTCTTGGCAGTGTAAGATTCAGTCATCCATACCACTCCTAAATGGTGGAGTAAACAGCCCTCCCCCTCCCTCCCCATGCCGAAACGAGGCAATTGGGTCCCAGACTCCCATAAACCCACACGCACAAATAGGCCTATATCAGTGATTGCTTGCCCCCCCCCCCCCCCCCCCCCCCCATATTTTTTTCAACTCACATCCATGATTTCAGTGCGGTATACTATTTATTTTTTCGTAATTCCTCTAGTTCTGAATCGATTTTGATGAACAACATTCCGAATCGCAATAGCTTTCAATAACTTTTTCAAATATTGAACTATCTTTTTAATATTTCAAGTAAAAGTAAAAGTAATATTTCACTGACTGTGAAAAAAATTGATCTAATTAAGAGCTGGTGACTGAGAGATCAAAAGATAAACCGACGTCAGCCGAACATCCCATCACACAGTTTGATATATTCATGCGAGATTAAAAACACGATTCAAACTCCATATTTGGATCGTTTTTTCTGCCATATTAATACTTTTTATTATCAAAAAACATGTATGGAGCATACGTATTCAATTTATACTTAAGTGCAATATCTAACAATCACTAAATAACAATGAACTGAAACTATTTTTAGTGGAAGAATAAACCTGATTACCGCACTTGCAAAAAACACAAGTTAATTATAGACAAATTGAAGTCACGTGGTGGGGTTTTGAGACCCCACCTCGTAGTGTAATTAGTGGGGTCTCAATTTCTGTGTTCATATGGGCAGCGTACACGACATGATAAGTTGTGTTATTTTATGTTTGTCCAACAGGATTAGTGCAGACCTGTTAACCGAGTCTGGAGACTCATGATTTAATGCCCTATCTTCTCTCATTGTAAGATCCTATTTTCTCCCACTAAGATACTTTTCAAAACAGTTATCAGTAAATCGTCCCATATTTTTATACTGTACCAACGACCCAGACTTAGCTGGTGCTAACTCCTTAAATTCTAGGGCCAAACACAAATTTTGCCCCCCAATCCCCCAAATTTGCATCAAAATCTGAAATTTCAATGTCCTATGTGGTCCTCCATACTTTTTATCGACTGCCCATGCACAGTGTCAAGGAGGTCTCGAAATTGGCGCCAAATGTCATTCTTTGTTTGGCCCGAAATTCAGTAACATCTCACTGATATTTGTGCTTGTAAACCTCAGTTTAAATGATGCCAGACACATAATTATGAAAGAAATGGTGGATCTAAGGAGGAAGTAAAATGATGAGAGGAAGAAACAGTGGCAGGATGTGTTCAGGGCTGTAACTTATAATTTTTTTACGAAATTATTTCATGTTCCCTAATTTCGGGGCATGGGCCTGATGTTATCATTCTTGCTATGAATTTACCATTGTTTGTTCAGTGTTTCCTCTCTCCCTTTCCTTTATTCCCCCCTTGCTATTCTCCCATGCTTTTGGCATAATTTGTGTAATTTTTTTTTTACTAAAATTTCTTGGGAGTTTTGGCTTGGTAACAGAATAATTATTCTGTTTTTCCCCATGCTTACGTCCTCACCCTTGGGTGGTTAGGCGTTTTGGTCTGCATCTACCATCCGATGTACTGCAGTTTCTTCTCTGGAAGTCTCTGTTTTACATCGGATAGTGTTTAAATTGGTAACTGATTTTGGGCCATGTTTACAGTGCCTGGAGTCATGTTTCCGGTTTTTGTACACTTTTGTTTACGTTGACAACGGTTACTTCTGATAGTGATTACTTGTCTTCTGTTTAGTTCTGCTCATAGCCAGATTCATTAATATTGTTCGTAAGTGTTACATTAATTTTTAAATATGTTTTAAAATTTTTGTCCACACTTAGGCTTTTTTGGGATCCTGTTGGGCTCATTGTTCCCATTGGGAACTTGGGCTCTCCTGAAATTTTTTCGAAAATTTTTTTTTCTTTTGAATTATTTTTCCGAAATGTTATAATGGATTATATTATATTATGTATCTTTGTTTTCAAGGGTTAGTGCGAGTTCTATGACTGTTTATATTTTTTCATGATGAAAGAATATTGTTCAAATTGTAATGCGAGGAAGTCTTCCTCTGATTCTCATGTTCATTGTGTTTCTTGTAGTCAATGTACTTGCACTAATTCTTGCTCAGTGTGTGTCAATTGGGATGACAAACGTTGGAGACGTGTGTCACGGTATATTGTTAGTGGTGAGAGGTCCATGCCGGTCCTCTCTCCGCTGGGTCACTCTAGTTTTTCAGTCTCTTTTTCAGAGGAACAAGAACAGGGTGATGTTTCCGTGATGTTTCAAGAAGTGTGTCTCCGTTGTCGCAGTGTAACGAAGAGCTAGTGGCTAAAGTGCTCATGGAAATACGACAATTGCCTAAGAGGTTCCAAGTAGGATCGACGGCGTTGTCGTCCACTAGCTCGCCCGGTGAAGCAACCATTCATGGAATGGCTTGGCAGCCAGGTTCGTCCGTTGTGGTCCAGGGAAGGAGTTTGGGTGATGCGAGCACTATAAACATTGAACGTGCACACCCAGCGACGACGGATCCGAGAATATTATGGAGGAAGCCAGTCAGTCTGGTAGCTAGCTCGTCCAGGTCTACCCCGACTGCGAGCGAGAGAGGCCCCTCTATCTTGCAGCAACATCTGGGCCCAGATGATGTTGTACGTAACGTTCGTCAGTCGGAGCATACATCCACTCCACCTGCTCAGGACGCTCTGTTGCATAGACAGTCCAGAGAGAGACTAGTCTATCGGCTTCCTCATCCTCACAGCAGCACACGCGACGGCACCTTGGCTACGTGACCGCTGATATCCAGCCAGCTTCGCTGACCAGGGATTCCACGTTGACCAGGTCATGCCATCCGGTAACCAGGGATACGAGGCCTTTACAGTCGGGACGTTTGCATAAAAGAAGTATGCAGGATTCAACGTTCCAGGAGCTTCCAGCGGCTAAATCACATAAGACCGCAGCTCCACAGGCCTCCGTAACGGACTTGCTATCACAGATAGCTCATCTCATCGCACCATCCCAGCAGCCATCAGAAACTTTTTCGGATCAGGAATTGTCTGAGGAAGCTGGGTCGGTTCGTCCCGCTGCAGAGTCAGGAAGGGGTGACCGAGATTATCAAATGGTCCAGTCGGATGGTGAAAGGGATTCAGCGGAGCTGGAATTTTCCCTTTCGGAGCAACATAAGGTAGCCGTAGATTTCATCCGGCTGTACCTTCCTGATGTTGTTCCTCCGGACCAGAATGCTGCGTTGCCGGATAAGAGACTGATAACGTCACTGGACACAGATTTCTGCGGTCGGATTAAGGACATGGCGTCTGATTTTCCGGCCCAGTCCAGAAGTGTCACATGGACATTTGAACTTCTGAATGACGCTATATTCAAACTTGCCTCCAAGACGGGCAAGTCCGGTTTCTTAGCGGCCAATGCTCTACAGCTGCCTTTCATCAATTCAAGGAATAAATTTGAAATGGCAGGACAGGGCATTCCTCTGCGTCTGGACGACCAGGCTGAAGACCTAGAATTGTCTTTGCCGTCATCTATGTCTGTTCCAGCCACTACGTTGGAAACGACAATATCATCTAACAGGATCAGCTTAGACGCATTATCGTATGCAGATCACCTTACCAGAGTGTTATTATTACCTCTCGAAGGAGAAGAATTCCAGGATGTACAGACTTCCTTAAGAGTTCTTTCAAGGGCCATAGTATACTCTATGTATAACTCCACCCTTTCAGTGGCAAATCTGGAGTTAGTTAGACGTGATGCTGCCCTGGTTGCATCCACTTGGGTGGATCGTAAGGTGAAAAACTCTCTTTGAGTCGCTCCGGTCTCCGGAGAGCTTCTCTTCGATGACAAGCTTTCCATAATCTATCATCAGATTACTAAGAAAGCTTCAGACTCTCTGCTGTTCAAGTCTGCTTCTAAAAAGTCGGATTCAGCGGAGAAGAGTAAGGCAGGCACTTATGGGGCGAGTACGTCCAAGGGAAGTTCCTATAGAGGTTCTTATAAGTCCTCTAGGTCTTACTCCAGAGACCGTCAAGGTAGCGACTCAGGTAGGGGTCATAATACTGACCAAGACTCCCGGTCAGATGCCCCTAGGTCGACGGGGCGAGGTGCGGGTCGCGGAGGACGTGGTTTCTCCTCCCGCAAGCCTCGCAGATCCAGGAGGTGATGGGGCAAACCTTTATCATGTTCCAGTGGGCAGAAGGCTATCGAGTTTCTTAACCAATTGGTTGTCAATTACGGACGACCCTTGGGTTCGAGGGGTGATTTCAGAAGGGCTAAAACTGTCCTTCAAAAGAAAACCCCCCGTTAACTCAAGATCCAAGATAGACTCAGCTTCCGTCAAATCCTCAGAAGAGAGGTTCGCTTCTATCAGAAGTCCAATCTCTTCTGGAGAAGAACGCAATAGAGGTCGTAGAAAACCAGGAATCTCCAGGTTTCTACAGCCATCTGTTTCTGGTTCCGAAACCAGACGGCTAGTTTCGTCCAGTCATAGATCTGAGCGGGATAAACAAGCTGATCGTGGTACCAAAATTTTATATGGAGTCCATTCGATCGGTCAGATCGAGCATTCGAGTGAACGACTATGCTGCGAGCATAGATCTCAAGGATGCGTACTTTCACGTCATGGTACATCCGGCGTTCAGAAAGTATCTTCGCTTCGCTGTCCTAGGAGTCGTTTATCAGTTCCGAGCAATGTGATTCGGTCTGAATCTTGCACCCTGGGCTTTGGCTCGAGTAATGAACTCTGCAATGACTCATTTCCAAGCTCATTCGTCTACAGTAACGTCGGCCTACCTGGATGACATCTTCAGAGGTGTGGCAATGAGTTAACGCTTCAGAATCTGCTTCAACTGCTCCAACGTCTCGGTTTTATAGTAAACGAGAAGTTGGATCTGGTGCCGCCCAAGTCATTCACCCACCTGGGAATGAGTTTCGAGACGCACAACAATCTCGTTCGTCTGCCGTTAACCAGAGCAAAATTAATGAGTTGTTACGCTCGCTTTTGTCTTCACTCCGACATAGTTACAGTGAGAGAATTCATGCGACTGATAGGTTTGTGCGGAGTCGCCGCGGATCTTATTCCGATGGGGTGGCTACGTACTCGGCCACTCCAAATGTTTCTGACTCAGAATTGGAGTGTGAAGATTCATTCGCTCGATACGAACATCGTCTTGTCAAATCAAGTGAAACAAAAGATTCAGACTTGGGCAGATATTCAGTGGTTAACTCAGGGAGTCTCGCTGCAATCGCCGGATCCGAGTTTTACGATTATGACGGATGCCAGTCAAACAGGTTGGGGTGCAACATTAAGCCCAACTGATTCTAAGTGCCAGGGTCTTTGGGATCCGCAGTTCCTAAACAAGCACATAAACATCAAAGAGATGATGTCAGTTTGGCTTGCGCTACGTCATTGGATGAACATTATTCAGAATTCACATGTGCAAATTCTGTCCGACAATTCAACGGTAGTAGCGTATATTCAGAACCAGGGAGGCACTCATTCCATTCCGTTATTCAACTTAAGGGAAAGAATTCTTCTGTTTGTCCTAGAGCATCAAGTTCTTCTATCAGTCCATCATATTCCGGGATGTTTGAACGTTTTGGCAGACTCCCTTTCTCGGAGGGGTCGCATGTTGCTGTCAGAATGGACTCTCAACAAACGAGTATTCAATGAGATTTGCTACCAATGGGAGCGTCCGATGATAGACTTATTTGTGATGCATCTCAACAATCAGTTGCAGACATATGTGTCGCCGTGTCCAGATCCTCGAGCATTTGCAGTAGACACTCTCTCGATCTCTTGGGACGGAATGATAGGATATGCGTATCCTCCAGCGCCATTGATTCAGCAGATATTGCTCAAGATAAAGCAATCCCACTGCAAAATTCTGTTGGTAGCATCTCTTTCACCCCAGAGACCATGGATAAATCTACTCAGGTGTCTGTTGTGGGACATGCCGTAGAAGCTTCCTCCATGGGAGGATCTTCTTTCGCAGGGGAAATCGTGCACACTGCATCACAACCCGCAAGGTCTCAACCTTCACGTATTTCCGTCGTGCGGTCCTTCTTGCACGGCAAGCATTTTACAGGACGAGCAGTGGACACAATTTCTAACTGTAGGAGGAACTCCTCTTCGCTAAATTATGCTGCTAAGTGGAAGGTTTTCTCACGGTGGTGTAGGGATCATTCTGTTGATATTTATGATCCCTCCATTCCAGACATTGCTAATTTTCTGGTCTACCAGTTTGATGAGATCAAACTGCAGCCTGTTACCATTAAGGGTTGTAGGTCTATGCTATCTGATACCTATGCACATCATGATAGTTTACAGATTGGATCTAATGTCTCTTTATCAAAGTTAGTGAAAAACTTTTCGATAAATAGACCTAGAACCCTTAGATTAATTCCTAAGTGGAATTTAGCTTCGGTTCTTCTTAAGCTAAAAGAAGCACCATTTGAGCCTCTTGATACAGTGGACTTCAAATTCTTATCTTAAAAGACAGCTTTTCTCTTAGCCTTCTCTTCTGCTAGAAGAGTTAGTGAGCTTCATGCACTATCTGTTGATGATTCTCACTATCGTAGAGTAAGTAATACTATTACCTTGACTACTAATGTTGGATTTTTGGCTAAGAATCAGGCTCCTAATAAGTATCCGGAACCTATTGTTATTAAGGCTCTTCCATCTTCAGATGGGCATAGGCCTTTACTCTGTCCTGTTAGAGCTATACGTATTTACAAACGTTGATCTGAGTTTATCAGAAAGGGACGTAAACGTTTCTTTCTGTCTCTGCTGCCAAATAGAAGGGACATTACAGTCCATTCTATTGCTAGGTGGATTCAATTAACTATCTGTACTGCTTATGAAAAGATTATCTTCAACTCAGCAGTCTGTGCTTAAGATTTTGGCGCATAAAGTAAGAGCTCTATCTACATCTTGGGCTTATGCTAATAGTGTTGCTATTACAGATTTGATGAAGGCTGCATATTGGTCTCAGCCTTCCACATTCACAAATTTTTATCTTAGAAATATTGAGTCCATTTCTGGAGACCTGCATTGTTTAGGTCTGTTATCTGTTGCTCAGAATGTCATCCACTAAACAGTTGCAACTATAGTTATGCAGGCTTTCTGTTCCGGCAGTGACTCTGTCCTGCTTCCCTCTTCGATCTGGGGTATTTGACCCAGGGCAAGGGGACACTTTTAATAAGTATAAAGAGTCTCATTCTCTGGACTTTCTTTATTTATTGGCTTTCCTTTAAAAAGATTAGTATAAAGGGTTATACTGGATGTTAATAGAGATCATTGATGTTATTGTGCTCAATTACAGAATGGTATTGTGTCTTTCTTTTTTGATACAAATAAGAAAGATACATGTAAAGCCTGTTTCTCCTTTTCTCCTTGAGGGGATAATTCTGTTTACATGTAATTGAGTCTATTGGATTTTCCTTTATGTCCTAGGCCCTCCAGCCTTTTTTCTATTCAGCTAAGTCTGGGTCATTGGTACAGTATAAAAATGTTAAAAAATTTATAGTAATTTAATATATTTTTTATACTTACCAATGACCCAAACGGGGATGGCCCTCCCATGAGTGGGAACTCATACCTCCCTGCTGATTACATAACGCTTACAAGGCACTGGTTGTAAGAATGACATTTGGTGCCAATTTTGAGACCTCCTTGACACTGCGCATGCGCAGTGGATAAAAAGTTTGGTGGACCACATAGGACATTGAAATTTCGGATTTTGATGCAAATTTTGGGGATTGGGGGGCAAAATTTGTGTTTGGTCCTAGAATTTAAGGAGTTAGCACCAGCTAAGTCTGGGTCATTGGTAAGTATAAAAAATATATAAATTACTATAATTTGTTTATCTTTCCTGCGTGTACAAGTACTGAAATGACGGATATGCAAGATTATAGAAGTTTGTGTCAAATGTTATCAAATTCAGCTTTCTTTAATTGCTGCTCTTCAGTTTGTTTTTTTGCATTTTGCAAAAATTTAATTTGCAGATAAAGTATTGATCCAGATGACCATGATTTGTGGTAGTCTTAAATAAATTGGGGTCAAATCTGATTTTTGATTCTATAAGGTAAGTTTTTAAAGGAATTGTTTTGTCTTTTTGGTGAAACAAATCTATCTAAGAAAATTTGTATTTAAATAAATAAATTAGGGTACATTCGACCCTGAAATATTTCATCTTTTTGAAACAAGTTTCATTGACATAGATCATCTCCATATCAAATCCCCTTATCCATGCCCAACTACCTCTATACAAGCATCAATTGATAGAGTGGTTATAATAATAATAACACTTTGGCCAGCTGCTGATTTGTCGCGGTTCTCGGACGAGAAGGCCTTGGTTACCTCTGTACTCCCAACTGCCTCCCTATTCCCACACTTCTCCTCATGTGATAGTGGTGTCAAATTGCCAGAAACATCCCTTCCAACATGTACCTAAAATTACCCAAATGGACCCTAAAATTCTAACACAGAGGCCAAAACAGATACAGGTCAGGGAAGATCTGGAGTATCTCAGAACTTTATCAGTAAAACCATTTAAATGTGAGGGTTGGTGGTAGGGTGTATAAAATGTAAATTATTGATGTTCTTGCTGCATGCTCAGATCTCACTGACAAGCATGGAAATATCCCTGACAGCTCACCCAAATCTATCTGACAGTCATATTCCGAAGTTAATAGTTTGGGCTTGGTGCTCTAGTTTCAGGAAGAGATTGTAAGCCATGTTTTGAATGAGAGATTAAAAAATAAGTGATTTAGAGTTGTTTTTCACATGTAGCTTGGATAATTATAAATCATCTTCTTAGGTTAGAAGTTGAAGTTTTAATGCCAGGGTTATAAATTTCAGTTACCACAAGCTTTACACAGAAGTATGTGTGTGCAATACAGTCAGAGGTATATTGGAAGGGAAGGCTCTTGTAACAAGAGTCCTGGATGATTTGGAAGAAGAAGACGATGGTGTTATGCAATTTCTTTTAAAGGTGGGCTGATTAAGTCTCATATTTTGTGTTTCAAAATTATTACGCAATAAAACCCTGTTTATTGAATAGCCACATTGCTGGTGAACAATATCCAGTTGAGGGAGAATTAAAACAAACAAAGTTTTGGGTATTTTTGACATGATGGTGATAAATTGAGCTTTTATTCTATTATATCATGTTTGAGAAGATATACAGGATTAAATCCCATATTAGACATACCAAGGCCAAAGAGATCTCTATAAAGCTCAAGAATTCAATTTTTGTTGGAATAGTCCTTAAAAAGATCCTATTTCTTTCATTCAATTAACCTTTTACTGCCTTACACAGTGTAGTGGCTATATACCAGCAGCACTATACAGAAAAATCGCCATTCAGATTTTATTATCAAGGCCTCGTCAATAAGTGGGAACCCTATAGAGATCTCTCTCCGTACTTGTATCCATGTGCACATCTCTGTATGTGTCTTGAGGAGAGGGATGAACCCTATTGATTTGGGGTCAAAAGATCAAAGGACACAGGTCATGGGGATCCATCCATCCAATTCAGTTTCCTGACTCTCTTAAGTAGGCAATACTTTGGACAAAGATCATGAAACTACACAGGTACACTACCAATAGGAAAGGGATGAACCTTATCTAATTGAGGGTTAATGGTCACAGGGTGCTTTCGATTCGGTTTCAAGACTCTAAATTCACAATGATTTGGCCTAGGATTATGAAACTTCACAGGTACACTGCCTTGGGGAAAGGAATGAGTCTATTGATTTGGGGTTCAGAGACTCTGTCCCAAAAATGGTTTATGGACTCAGACTTGACAATGCTTTGGCCTAGGATCATAGAACTTCAGAGGTATACTGCCTGGGGAAAAGGATGAACCCCTTGAGTGGGAGTCAAAAGGTTAAAAATATAACAGAGACACCACATACAGAAAATGTATACCCCAGCACATTATTATTCTCTCTATAGTGCATGTTTTGTAACAAATGTAAGCATCAGACAATGTGACGTTATGTATTTGTTCACTATATTTATTCATCATTACCACTGACTCAGACATTGATATGCTAGCTCTGAATCAGACCAAACACTTAATTTTGAACCCCCTAAACCCACCTCAAAATTAAGCCAAATAAACAATAGAAAGTCCTATACAGATCTCCATAATGATGTCTGTGCTTGTGCAAAGACCCAGAGACATCCATTCCTGCCATTAACCATTCTTTTGTTTGGCTTTTGTGTAAACAGTTGTCTGTTTATTTACTCATTAAAAATTTCAAGTGTTGGTGGTTTCAAACACTTGATCATTCAGGATTGATCCATTAGAATTTCTACAAGGATTCACAGAAAGATAGCAGGTAAAATTAAATTGGTCTGGACATTATTTTCTTAAAAAATTATTTAGAAAAGTTTTAAAATCCTGTGTTACCCTTATCTGGGTACTTTCATGATGCATAACTATTTTTTTCTGATTCATAATTTATTATTAGTCGAGTTGTGATGAATGACGGGCAGTTGGCTGGGCGGGTCGGCATAAACAATTGGTTTCTGGATGACAACTTGATAATGGTTCCACCCATGTTCATGAAACTTCATAGGTAGATTGGTATCGGTGAGTGGAGGAACCCTTATAATTTTGGACTTGCTTGGTCAAAGGTCAAGGTCACAGTGACCTTGAACATAGTAAATTGTAAACAATTGGTTTCCGGATGATAACTTGACTACGTTTCAACCCACATTCATGAAACTCCATGTGTAGGTTGGCATTCGTGAGAGAAAGAACCCTATTTATTTTGGCCTCACTAGGTCAAAGGTCAAGGTCACAGTGACCCTGAACATAGTAAATCAAAACAATTCGTTTCTGGATAACTTGATAATGATTTGACCCATGTTCATGAAACTTCATAGTTAGGTTGGCATCAGTAAGAGGAAGAACCCTATTTATTTTGGGTTCACTAGGTAAAAGGTCAAGGTGTGACCTAGACCTTTTACCTAGCGAACCCAAAATAAATAGGGTTCTTCCTCTTACTATGTTGAAGTGACCTTCAATATAGTAAATCAGAAACAATTGGTTCCTGGATGATAACTTGATAATTGTTTGACCCACATTCATGACACTTCATAGGTAGCTTGGCCTAGGAGAGTGGAAGCCTCCTATTTATTTTGGACTCACTAGGTCAAAGGCCAAGGTCACAGTGACCTTGAACATAATAAATCGTAAATAATTGGTTTCCAGATGATAATTTGACAATGATTCCACCTACGTTCATGAAACTTCATAGGTAGGTTGGCATTGGTGCAAGAAAGAGCCCTATTTATTTTGGAATCACAACATCAAAGGTCAAGGTCACAGTGACCCTTCACATAGTAAATTGTAAAAAATTGGTTTCCGGACGATAAGTTGATAATGATTAAACCCACTTTTGTGCTGTCACAACTTGACATTGGATCGGTGATCCTATCGGCATTTTTGTTAATTATGTTGGTTCAAGGGTTCTCTCCCCTTTGTGTTACCCCAGTCATTTTTACCGTTGATAATCTCACCAAAGTAACACAAGTGCCTGTTCCTCTTCATTACTCTCAGAATCCAAATAAAAAACCTTTAGTAGGATAAAAAATTTCCAAAGTCAAAATTAAGACCTAACCAAGTTCACCAGGTACCAATTTGTGTAGGTACACAAACCTGGTGACCAGTATCCTACAAAGAACAGTGACCTTTTGTCCAATTCCTGCTCCTCAAGTGCAAAGTCATTTTTCTCTTTTCCAAACAATGGAGAAGACATTGTTTTGTGTTTGTGTTAATATTCTGGAGGTGAAAATGGATTATCCTCTGCATATATGATGTTTTTAACACAACCACATGAAGATTTTTAGCTCACCTTGACAAAGTCAAGCTGAGCTAATCTCATCGCTCTTTGTCCAACGTCCGTCGTCCGTCGTCTGTCAACACCATGTTTTGGTCTTCTTCTCCAAAACCACTGGGCCAATTCAAGTGAAAGTTTGTGTGAGTGATGGTCCCGAAGGGGGATTGCATTTTTATTCAACTCAACATGTCCAGCCCCATAGGGATGGGGTGGGGGAAAATGCTCCAAAATATTTTTAAAATCTTCCTCTCATGAACAAGTGGGTACAATGACTTGATATTCGTTATGGAGCTTCCTTTTGAGGTGTAGAATCAAATTTATTCAAACAAAGTTCGTGAAGCAATATTTGGCTTTGTAATGGGAGGGGTAAGATTTTTGGCTCCGCCCAAAATTTCTATTTTCTGATGAACCGATGGTCCGGTTTGAACCAAATGTGGTATGTGGTATTATTGGGTCATAAGTACTTGACACGTGCCAAAAAAAAAAAATCCTTTATCCCCATGGGAACCACAGGAGCTAAAAATAGAAATATTTTCACACGCCCATATTTCCCAAACCAAACGGAATAGAGAGCTGTTATTTGGTATGAAGCATCCTTAGGACCAGTAGAATTGAAAAGGGGGTCAGATACAAGTTTGTTAAAATAAAACCCATTGGTTCATATTTGGGCTCAATACAGGAGCCCGAGTTTTTAACTTAGGGCAATATGGGGAATATTATTTAAAAATCTTCAGAACCACCAGTCAGAATCTTTTAATGTTTGGTATACATCATTGCTATGAGGGTCAGACTCAAGATTGTTCAAATCAAGTCCCTAGGTTAATATTTAGGCTTCGTACGGAAGCCCACATTTTAACTTAGTTCAATATGGGGGATAATTTTTCAAAATCTTCTCAGATCCACCAGTCAGAATGCTTTCATATTTGGTAAACAACATCTCTAGGGGGGTCGGGTTCAAAACGGGGTCCTAGATATATATTTGGGCTTGCTAAGGTAGCCCAAATTTTAACTTAGTGCAATATGAGGAACTTTTTTTTTAAATCTTCTTCTTCAGATCCACCAGTAGGAATGCATTCATATTTGGTATACAACATCTCTAGGGGGTCAGATTCAAGTTTGTTCAATTTGAGTGTCTGGGTTAATATTCTTTCATATTTGGTTTACAACATCTCTAGGAGAGTCAGATTCAATTTTGTTCAAATTGGTTCCCTGGGTTAATGTTTGGGCTCCCTATGGTAGCCCAAATTTTAACTTAGTGCGATATGAGGAAATTTATTTAAAAATCTTCTTCAGATCCACTAGTCAGAATGCTTTCATATTTGGTATACAACATCTCTAGGGAGGTCAGATTCAACTTAGTTCAAATGGAGATCCTGGGTTAATATTTGGGCTCCATACAGGAGCCAGAATTGGCCATGTAGCTGAAGAATTAGAAAATTTTGTATTCAGTACCCTCTAGAGGCGTGTAACTAAGATTAATCCACATAGGTTGTATCAAGGGGCTTCATAGGGGATCTCCACATTTTACATTATGATCAACTGAAGAAAAGGCATGATGCTCGGACTATTTTTGTCACTCCTGAGTGGCACAAGGATTGACAATGTATCCTATGGAGATGGATTGCTTAATGTAGACTCATTCTTGGACTCTGTTTATATCGTGTTCTATTCAAGGTGAGCTCTTCAGACCCTGTGGGGCCTCTTGTTTATCATTTCTCTCAGGAAAGTGATTTGTTAAATTTCTTAGTCTATTTTCATTGACAAAACCAAATTTTGTCACCTATTTTCCATTCAACTTTTTTGGGGTCCATAAGCACTTTGGAAGCTTTATACGGGTTTTTTATACCATTATTATGCATTATATAGGTGTTAACTGCTTTTCTGTAGTTTCCTTCACCTCCTTACTCTTCACTTGATATGTTTTTCGCTCATCTGACTGCAAATCAGAGTGAGCTATTGTGATCACTCACCGTCTGTCGCCTGTCGTCCGTCGTCCGTGAACATGGTGTTTGCGTCTTTTCCAAAACCGCTGAACCAATTTAAGTGAAATTTGAGATGATTGTTATACCCCCACAAAACAAAGTTTAGGGGGGTATATAGAAGTCAACTTGTCCGTTGGTCGGTCTATCGTTGGTCCGTTGAACATGTAAACTTGTGGAGCAAACTACATCCACAGTTCATGAAACTTCACAAAAATGATCAACATGATGAGGGGAAGTGCGTGACATAATTTTTTTCCCTCTCGGTTTCAAGATGGCCGACTGGTGGCTATATTGGATTTTTTTTTTATGTAAACTTGTGGAGTGAACTACTTCCACAATTTTAACCGCATTTTCATGAAAATTCACAAAAATGATCAACATGATGAGGGGAAGTGCGTGACATAATTTTTTTCCTGCTCGGTTTCAAGATGGCCAACTGGCAGCCATATTGGATTTTTTTTTATGTAAACTTGTGAAGCGAACTACTTCCACAGTTTTAGCCACATATTCATGAAACTTCACAAAAATGATCAACATGATGAGGGGAAGTGCGTGACATAATTTTTTGTTTCAAGATGGCCGACTGCCGGCCATATTGGATATTTTTTTATGTAAACTTGTGGAGCGAACTATTTCCACAGTTTTAGCCGCATTTTCATGAAACTTCACAAAATTGTTCAACATGATGAGGGGAAGTGCGTGACATAATTTTTAGCTCAACTTGACAAAGTCAAGCTGAGCTATTGCCATCACTTCTCGTCCGTTGGCGTACGTACGCTAGTACATATGTCCACAATTTCCTTTGGCACACCTCACAGGTCGCATTTATGATCAGATTACTTTGAAACTTGTTATGCTTGTTTGGGGTGACCTCTAGATGGGAGCTATCAATTTTCTTCAATTTCTGTCAAAAAATGTTGCCGCGGCCAATGTTCTTAGAACTTAGTTTAGTCAAACCACAATATTTCCCTTTGGCACACCCTACAGGGCACATTTATGATTTGATTGCTTTGAAACCTGGTATGCTTGTTTGGGGAGACCTCTAGATGGGAGCTATCGATTTTCGTCAATTTCTGTCAAAAAATGTTGCCGCGGCCAATGTTCGTAGAACTTAGTTTAGTCAGAAGACTCAATATTTCCCTTTGGCACACCCTACAGGGTACATTTATGATCGGATTGCTTTGAAACCTGGTATGCTTATTTAGGGTGACCTCTAGATGGGAGCTATCGATTTTCTTCAATTTCCGGCAAAAAATGTTGCCACGGCCAATGTTCGTAGAACTTAGTTTAGTCAGACCTCAATATTTCCCTTTGGCACACCCTACAGGGCGAATTTATGATCAGATTGCTTTGAAACCTGGTATGCTTGTTTGGGGAGACCTCTAGATGGGAGCTATCGATTTTCTTCAATTTCTGTCAAAAAATGTTGCCGCGGCCAACGTTCTTAGTCAGAAGACTCAATATTTCCCTTTGGCACACCCTACAGGGTACATTTATGATCGGATTGCTTTGAAACCTGGCATGATTGTTTGGGGTGACCTCTAGATGGGAGCAATCAATTTTCTTCAATTTCCGTCAAAAAATGTTGCCGCGGCCAACGTTTTTAGAACTCAGTTTTGTCAGCCCACAATATTTCCCTTTGGCACACCCTACAGGGCACATTTATGATTTGATTGCTTTGAAACCTGGTATGCTTGTTTGGGGAGACCTCTAGATGGGAGTTATTGATTTTCTTCAATTTCCATAAAAAAATGTTGCCGCAGCCAACATTCTTAGAACTTAGTTTAGTCAGACAACAATATTTCCCTTTGGCTCACCCTACAGGGCACATTTATGATTAGATTGCTTTGAAACCAGGTATGCTTATTTAGGGTGACCTCTAGATGGGAGCTATCGATTTTCTTCCATTTCCGTCAAAAAATGTTGCCACGGCCAACGTTCTTAGAATTTAGTCTAGTCAGACCACAATATTTCCCTTTTGTACACCCTACAGGGCACATATATGATCGGATTGCTTTGAAACCTGGCATGCTTGTTTTGGGAGGCCTCTAGATGGAAGCTATCGATTTTCTTCAGTTTCTGTCAAAAAATGTTGCCACTGGCAAAAAAAATGACATTGGTACCAATGATCTTCAATTTTGCCATTTCATTTATAACTTACCAAGTTCAAGTTTGTCAAGCTGAGCTACAGTGTCATTGACACTTTCATTTTCCAGCTCGGTTTCAAGATGGCTGACTGGCCGCCATATTGGATTTTTCTTTTACTCAGAAAAATTGAATGCCCCTTTTCAGTCACCCACACTAGGCGGTATGCCATGGTGGGTGTATACCGGGTGACAGACCATCTCTAGTTTGTTATGACATCACATTTTGATTTTGTACAAATCAAGTTGCCCAGCCTCTTGGTAGGGCCACGCCCAAAAAGTATGCCTAAATCTTAAAAAATCTTGTGAACCAGCAGTAGGAGAGACTTGATATTTTGTGTGCAGCTTCCTTTTGAGGTGTAGACTCAGATTTGGTCAAGAGAAGTCCATGAGGCTATATTTGCCATCGTTATGGGAGGGGCAAGAATTTTTGCCCATCCAAAATTTCTGTATTCCAAACCGAGAGGCTGATTTGAACCAAATTTGTTATAAGGGCTTATTGGGTCATAAGTACTTAATTTATGCCAAAAAAATTTTTCCATCACCCCATGGGAACTGCTGGAGCTAAAAATAGAAATTTTTTTTAAAATGCCCATATCTTCAAAACTACACAGCACTTAGAATTCTTATTTGGTGTGATGCTTCCTTAGGACAACAGAATGGAATGGTAAAAAAAAATTGCTATCGGTTTTATCATGGGGTACTTTTTCGGGACTTTGAAAAAATGCTGAGTCAGCATATTTTAACACTGTGGGTAATGGGGAAAACATTTAAGACTCTTATTCTTCCAAACCTCTGCTCCAAAAGATTTCAAATTTCACATATAACATCTTTGGAAGATTGTTTCACAGATTTTTTTTTAAATCAAATCCCTGGGTCCATATTTGGGCTCTCTGTGGGTGCCCAAATGTTCAAATTAGTGCAATATGAGAAATATTCTTTAAAAAACTTATTCTTCAGATCCACCATTCAGAATCCTTTGATATTTGGAATGCAGCATCCTTAGGGGGGTGAGATTCAAGTTTGTTCAAGCCAAGTCCCTGGGTCCATATTTGGTTTCACTGTGGGAGCCCGAATTATAACTTAGTTCAATATGAGGAATATTCTTCAAAAATCTTCTTCTTCACATCCACTGGCCAGAATCTTTTGATATTTGGTATACAGTATCCTTAGGGAGGTGAGATATAAGTTTGTTAAAGCCAAGTCCCTGGGTTCATATTTGTGCTTCCTGTGGGAGCCCAAATTGTATCAAAATTTCCATTTTCCGAACTGAGAGGCCGTTTTGAATCAGATTTGATATGAGGGCTCATTGGGTCATAAGTACCTATTTTATGCCCCCCCCCCCCAAATTTCCCGTTGCCCCATGGGAACTGCAGGAGCTAAGAATAGAAAAAAATTAAAACTCCCATATCTCCAGAACTCACGGCACTGAGAATTTTTATTTTGTGTGAAGCTTCCTTAGGAACAGCAGAAAGGAATGGTCCAAAAAATTTTTTTGGTTATCAATTTTATCACAAGAGTACTTTTTCAGGACTTTTGAAAAATTGCTGAGTCATCATTTTTTAACACCGTGAGTAATGGGAAAAACATTAAAGAATCTTCTCCCGTACCACCTTTCCAAAGGCATTATATTTCACATATAACTCTTTGGAAGATTCATTCACACATTTGTTGAAATCAAATCCCTGGGTCCATATTTGGGCTCTCTATGGGAGATACCTCTTCTGCCTCTCACACCTCTGTCTCGTTCAGGTCTCCCATAGTGGGACATGCTTCTCTCAGCCCAGCTTTGACATTTTGACATTGGGCTCAGGCATTCTCTTCATTTGCTGTTTCTGTTTCGCTTGCTCCATAGAAGAGAACTGCTGATTGCTTTTTGGATTCTTCTGACTCTTTCCCTTTACCTTACCTTCTGATCTTGCAGACTCTCGGCTTCGTGGCACATCATTACCACCTTCATATGTGTCTGGTTGTCAAGAAAGTGTCACACTTTCTACCTTATCATGTGCTTCAGATAAGGATGGGTATTTTGTTAGCACCACAAGTGATTCACTCCTTTTTATTGAACGTTTTCCATTGGTCTTGATAGTGATCACGGTTATTCCACCTCCTGTGATGGATCTGTACTTCGTTCACTGGATGTTCTCACAGAACAGGGTATTTCCATTGCCTCTCTTGTGAGCACTGCATCTGGTAAGAGCACAACTTGGAGGATGGTGGCTATACTTGCTCACTTAGCCATAGTTCCCTGTCAAGCTCTCACACATGAGGTTGCTTTTGTATTTTTATACGCCCGTTTTGAAAAAACGGTCGTATTATGGTATACCGCTGTCTGTCTGTCCGTCTGTCCGTCCAGTCACATGTCGTACGATAACTCAAGAACGCTTTGAGAGATTTTCATGATTTTTGGGTAGGTGGTGTATATCAATGGAGGGAAGCTCCCTTTCGTTTAGCGTCGCCGTTCGATTAGTCATTCCAGAGTTATGGGACTTTATTACTTAGAAAATTGTTGATTTTTTACACGTACGATAACTCGAGAACGCTTTGCGAGATTGTCCTGATTTTGGGGTAGGTGGTGTATATCGATGGAGGGAAGCTCCCTTTCGTTTAGTGTCGCCGTTCGATTAGTCATTCCAGAGTTATGGGACTTTATTACTTAGAAAATTGTTGATTTTTTACACGTCGTACGATAACTCGAGAACGCTTTGAGAGATTTTCATGATTTTTTGGTAGGTGGTTTATGTTGATAGAGGGAAGCTCCCTTTCGTTTAGTGTCGCCGTTCGATTATTCATTCCAGAGTTATGGGACTTTATTACTTAGAAAATTGTTGATTTTTTACACGTCGTATGATAACTCGAGAACGCTTCGAGAGATTTTCATGATTTTTTGGTAGGCGGTTTATGTTGATGGAGGGAAGCTCCCTTTCATTTAGTGTCGTCGTTCGATTAGTCATTCCAGAGTTATGAGACTTTATTACTTAGAAAATTGTTGATTTTTTACACGTCGTACGATAACTCGAGAATGCTTTGAGAGATTTTCACGATATTTTGGTAGGTGGCTTATGTTGATGGAAGGAAGCTCCCTTTCGGTTTGTGTCGCCGTTCGATTAGTCATTCCAGAGTTATGGGACTTTATTTTTCACATGTCCAACAATAACATGAAAATGCTTAGAGCAATTTTCATGATTTTTTGGTTGCAAGTATATGTTGATAGAAGGAATCTCCCTTTCAATTTGTGTCGCTGTCCGATTTGTCATTCCAGAGTTATGGGACTTTATTCATCAAAATATAGGCAATATTCCACATGTTGGACTTTGAGCAATTTTCATGATTTTTTGGTGGCAAGTATATGTAACCTGACAAGTACACATGTATACTCATATTGTGTGGTTCCCTCTTGTAATTAATAACGGGCATATCATACGCTCATGGTGCAGCTGTTTATTGGTCATGAAAGCCTTTCTTCAAATGGCTCTTCTCCTTTCTTTCGGCTTTCTAGAACCTCACATTACTGCAACTATCAGCCTTACTTGTATAAGCCATCTGAAGTGCTCATACTCTAGGCTTGCGCTGAGTACAGATTATCAGTCATGCTTGTTAGCTGATTCTCACTTCCCTTATCCATTGCTGCTGCCTTCGTATACATCAGGTTGACGCGAGAAGCTTGCTCATTTTATTTCACCACATGTTGCCAGTTTTGATGGGTATTTTGCTAGCAGTAACTACGATTGGTCTCTTTTCTTTGATCATAGTCTGTTGCTTCCCAGGGTTAGTGCGGTTCTTCTCATGCCTGTGATAGATCCATATTTTGTTCACCTATGGAAATTGATATATTTGCCTTACTTGCTTTGTTCCTTGTCTTTGGGATCTTCTGTAGCAGAACATGCTTCTTTTTTTCTGAGGTCTGTTTATTGACATATCAATATTCCCTCAGAAAAAATCTCAATAATGCTCAATGCATTCGACACTCTACAGACTCGTGCCAATTCTATGTCTGATATAGTTGCCTTTCATTTCTATGATTAACTTAATCTTATTTTTTTTACAAGGATTGGCGAACAAGTTATGCAACTTATATTAATGCCTCTCCTTGGCCCAATGGCGCAGGTGTGTGGGATGACCTTCATAGCGGCAACTTCATGGCCTAGCTCTTTTCGAATACCACGATGGGATCTTTAGCCTGCATGGAGTGTGTCTCTCTCCGCACAGAGGACAGCCATTTTACGTCCCCACCCGATAGGACGATATGCTGTGACAGCATCAACCCCACAATTGATGCTGACAGAGAGTGTTCGGACACCTCAAGAACTTTCCCCAGCCGGGGATCGATCCCAGGACCTCTGGCATGAGAGACCAGCGCACTTATCCACTCGGCCACCACTCTCCTACGATTTGATTTCTATGATTGTGGTGTCAGCACAATTATAGCTCTACATATGGGAAGTGCTCGTTATATGATTTTGTTAATGTCGGTATCTACCAGTTTCTTGAGCCTTCTATATATTTGGTACAGTCTACTGGACTCATTATTTTGTGTGTATTGCTTTTTCATTTCACTGCTACTTTTGGGGGGGTGCTTGCTATTGGAATTCTGTCATTGCTTTTAGCAGCACCTTTTCCATATACTGTTCAGCTATTCATGAAAGCCACATATCGGGTTATCCCTTTTTTCAGGCTTTCAGCACCCCCCGATGCTCCATTTACTGGCATTCTGTTGTGTATTATTCGTCTGTACTACTCTCTACTAGGTGCATTAATACTTTATGCTTATGATCTGTACTCATTTGTAGTCAGTCAGCTTTCTGTCCTGACTCTTTTCTCTTAGTGGATTTTCTCGTGCCTGATGCACTGTTGCTGCTCTTGCCGATTCTGTTTGGTACTCTGAGAGCTGTACTGATGATTCATATCATTCATTAGGTGTTTCCTGTTGGACTTAAGGAGTGATTTCTGATATTTTCTTTCCCTTGTTAAAACTTTATTTTTGTGTTACGCCTTCCAATCGAGATTCTGCTGCAGGATGTGATAGTACCCTTATACGCATCATAACACCATCCAGACGGGGGTTTATAGTCCCATATTTTGACTTTCGGCAAATATGATCGTACTACATTAGGCGTTTGCTACACACATTCTCCTTCCGCATATAGTGAAACCGATACTTTTTGCACTTATACTTTGGCTATAGTTACTGATGTATATTGGTGGCCAGGCTGCATGTCCTGTGGTAGGTTCTACTGACTTTCATCAACCTTTGCACTGTGTAAGCTTGCCTGGTTTTTCGTGTTAACCATCTGAAGTGCTCATTACCAGAGGTGTTAATACATACATGTATAGCTTTCGGTAAATTCTGGTAAGCATCCAGGCTGCTTCTAGTCCTGGCTCTTTCCACTCTTCTTTTTATCCCCTGCCAAGGAAGTTGGGAGGGGGATATTGAAATGGTGTTCATCCATCCGTCCATCTGTCAGTCCAGATATCTTTCCATCCGTGGATCACAAACTTTGTCCACTTAACTCCTCCTACATTTTTTATTGGATTTTTATGAAAATTGGTCTGAAGTATCAGTATCAAGTGTAGATGTGGTCAGGAATTTTCGATGTTACTAATTTTGCATGGTTATGGCCCTTGGTAATAGCAAAATTTCTATCACAAATGCTTGTCCACTTAACTCCACCTGCATTTTTCATTGGTTTTTTTTATGGTACTTTGTGTCCAGTATGAGTATGATGTGTACATGTACATATGGAAAGGAAGTTTTGATTCAAATAATTTTTCCAGAGATATAGCCCTTGTTGACTTTGAATTTACCAGAATTGCAGGTATTTGGAAGATATCTTCAGTTGCGATCAAAGAAATCAAATGATATTAACTGAGTGAGATTATTAGGTATGAATACATGTCCATGTCAATAATGAAATTGGTCTGCATCTTTTTACCAGATTTATGGCCCTTTCTGTACTTAGAATTCTTCTGAATTTCTATAAAATTTCAGGTTTTTGGAGGATATCTCCAGTTGCGATAAAAGAAATAAATGATGTTTATTGAGTGGCATTATTGTGTATGAAGACATGTCCAGGTTGTTAATGAGGATAGTTCGCATTTTTTTTTACCAGAATCATTGCCCTTTCTGTAGTTAGAATTCTTCTGAATTTTTGTATTGATATATTTGTTTACATCTTTTTCTGGTTATGACTTGCATCCATAAAGTCGGCAGGGGATATGGATATCGTTAGACTCTATTGTTCAATTTGTCAATGGAATGTCGCATACATGACTCTATGGCTAAACCAATGTTTGGGTGAAGTCGTCAAATTTTTGTCGCACACAATACCAGATCATGACCTTTCAAATTTGATCTTCCTGCATGCAATTTTTATGATTCTTCACTTTTGCTTGACCGTTAGTTTGTGGTTTGCAGAAGTGATTACAGATCCTTTCTCTCTATTTAAAACATCAGGTCATTCTTTTTATTTTACTCCAATGGAATGGAATCCTAAAACTGCCGCTTCCTTTTCCATTCTGTTCATTTTATTGCTTTTACCTTGAATGCTCTTTTGCTCCTGTCTAACGGAGTAGGTGATTTTACTCACTCTGATATGGCTCCCGCCGTTATTCTGTCATCTGGTCCTAATTGGTATTACTTTATATTTGGACACATATCTTGGCAATTTTTACATATTTTGTTTTACAGTGTCAGTTTTGCCTTTTTCAACTGTTCCAATTGTTCTATTAGATGATAAGGTGTGAAATATATGTTTGTTGTTCTGACTTTTGTCATTATCTGGCATCTAGCTTCCTCAGTTATCCATTCTCTCCCACAGAGCTAGAGGATAAGCAAGTAGAAGAGGTAGTTTTTCTCCTCTTTGAAGCTCATAGGCCAGTACTATATGCTGGTCACCTCAGCTTGGAAGTAGCATTTGTATTTTCCATTATCTTGGTCTCCTTTTCTATCAGATCTTGGCAGAGAGTATCTATCTACTCCTGGTTTGCACGTCTATTCAATAGGATTAGATCTAGGCTTTTGCCAATCAAGTGTTAATTTGATTCTAAGAACTAATCTTCCTCAGGCTTTTCCATTGGCAGCTCTCTTTAGTGTTAGGATGAATGCCACTATCACATTCTTTATGGAGTAAATCTATATCACTTACAATGTTTTTTTTTGTTGGTACATCCGGTCCTCCATACACAGATTTTATCCTCTATTTTCTGACCTGAATTAGAAGATTAACTGATCAAATCTTTACTGTGCAAGTTCATTGCCTGTTGTCTTTGGGTCTACTTTGGCTCACTTTTTAGGCTGTACAGGCTGCTATTTTGAGTAACTGTACGCTGATTCTTACCTTTCTATCAGATAAATCTCATTAATATTTGAGGATTTTCAGCAGGGAATGGTGGCTGCCATCCTTTTCGCTCATGCTGCTTCTCTCATCAGATCTTGTGATGTACTTCATTTTGTGTGTGACATCACTTTCGTTGACCGGCCCAAATCTGCGGTCCATCTTGCAGGGCTTGATGTAATCTGAAAACTTAGAACAGCGATTAACTATTCCTTTGGGAAAACTGATTAGCTACTGATGAAAATTAACCTTGGACTGATATTTATTGAATAGCAAAATTCAGAAATTGACTTGCAAAATGCTATGCAAATCCAGTTAAATCGAGCCCTGCCATCTTGAAACTTTTTATATTGATTTAATTATATTTCTGTGTTCTGAAACATAAGAAGCTATAAACAATAATTTAGACAAGATTTTAGGCTATTTAGTATTTTCTTTCCATCTTCCTTAGATTCTTGTTGATTTTTCTTTTGGAAGATGGCGGGGTGGAGGGCATGTATGAATATAATGTTCCTTTGTTATGCCTCAAAGGAGGATTCACGGTATCTAGTGGAGACCTCCATTCATCCATCCATCTGTCCATCCCACTGTCCATCCATCTGTCCATACAAACATTTTGGATTGTAATTTCAAAGCCATTGGTCGGATTTGGATTTCCTGTGGTAGGCTGAAATACCTGCATGGGAGAACAGATATGCACAAGGAACAGATTCCATTCACTAATTTCTCCCAGAGTTATGGCCCTTTGCATTGCACTTGTTTTATGCACATTACCCTTCCACTAGGTTGAAGAGTTCAATTCTGAAATTCTTCTGTAAATTTTTTTTTCCCCAGGTTATGCTCACTCAAGTGGACAGGATTTCTAATAATTTTCCTATTTATTTATTGATGTTTAACAACACTTTCAACAAATCATTTTACTGATCAAGATATTAGAACCCTGTCATCTTCTATAGCAGTAGCTTATATGTCATTTTATTTTTGAGTTATTCTTTCTCTGTCATTATGGAACAAATTTTTGCTATTATGCAAATTAGTTTAAATTGTAAATATTGTGTGGGCACTATTTTTTGTACGTCTTACAAACAAGTTTCAATCCATTTTCAGATATATATTTTAATCTGAATTCAAACAGATTCAAACTCTATTGTCTGTAGGAACAGGAACTAATAAGCCTGCAGGTTTTATTGTAATAGTTTTTGGGAATTGAGTAACTCATTTACATATTTTTATATTGTGTTGTTATATGTTCATGTTACATTTTCATCTTTCTCCCATGAAACCCGGTTGTTGGGAAATGCTGATTTTTTAATTACCTTTGTCATTATAGTATTAATTCTCTCTCATGCTTAAATTTTTATTAATTATATCTATTAATCAGCAACAATACGCATGATACTCCCTCTGCCTATTACAAATTAGAAACTTACTGTGGTAAAATTGGAAAAAATTAAAATTTAATACCCAATTTTATTTTTTATTATACTTACCAAATTATTATACTTACCAAAGTAACTAAAAAAATATTGCCTTTCCGGCAATATAAACTGTTATTTATATGTTCTTCCTCCCCGCTCTCAGGTATCCATGAAATTTGGAAATTGACTGATGCATGATGGGTAGGAATTGGACAATAAATCACTGTTCTTTATAGGATACTGATCACCAGGTTTTGTGTACCTACACAAATCGGTAGCTGTTGAACTCTGTAAGGTCCAAATATTTACTTTTAGCAATTTTAACCCTTCTAAAAGATTTTTTATTTTGATTCTCCCAAGTTTGCCCTCTTTTCCATTTGAGAGTAAGGAAGAGGAACAGGAACTTGTGTTTCTTTGGTAAGTGTAATAAAAAATAAAATTTGGTATAAAATTTTAATTACAAATGCTTTGGCTTTTTAATTAATTTGAATTTTTTTTATTTGTTTATGTCGGAAACAGCTACCAAAGGACACCAGTTAGATTAGGCCCTGTCCCAAGTGAATTCCCGACCTTTGTTGCCTCCATTGGAAATAAGCTCTGGTTTATATCCAGTTATATTGGGACAGCTTAGTAATTGCAGTAAAACCTGTTTTGAGAGACCACTGTCATGAGAGACTACCTGTCCTGAGAGACTGCTGTGGCCTTGTACCATTTGGTTGTTTTACTCTGTAATGGACCTGTCATGAGAGACCACCTGTTTTGAGTGACCACTTTATCTGGCAAAAAGGGTGGTCTCTCAAGACAGGTTCTGCTGTAATGGGATTATTCACGTTTTCAAAATTTTATTTTAGAAACATGGTTTTCAATCTTAGCAATATCTGGATATGTTCTAAATTTATATTCACTGAAAAAGATATTTTAGAAATGGCAGTATTTACTTATTTTGTTTAATACTTCCTCTCAGTAGGTCACCTTATGTTTTTAATATGAAATTCAAATTGTCATTTCATAACACAAGTGTGTTTAGGTATCGGCCTTGAATGGGATATTCCAGTGAGGTTTCTTGATGCAATACCTTATTTGGGGAATGAGATAATCTTTTGTAATCATTAAGCTTATCAGTATTATTTAAAATATCGTTATTTACATCTTGTAAGTCAACTTGCTGTCTTCTATCTGGCAGTTTACTGATATAACTGAGTCGTGTTTATAATGTCTTGGTGTCTTCTCAGAGGCAGTTTTAGGAATTATTAAAACATTTTATGTAATTTTCATACTTTACATTAATATTTTGTACAGTTTATACTATTTTGTTCACATATCTTCAGCTTAGGCAAAAGACTAATTTGTTGGGACTTAGTGTTTCTTAGTTTCACTTGATTTCAAAACCAACCAAATTTTAAGACATTTTGTATTCATGTATGTTTACGAGAATAAGTTTACAGGGTTTTTTCCTGATTTGTATGTACACAAATCTTTATTTCACTCAATTCAGTTTTCTTGTCTTATTTCATTCAGTCGAAAAATTTGGAATTGGAAAAAATTTGATCTGTGTGCTTTAACATTACATGTACATCAAGGTATGGTAATCATATATCATGCTTTGCCTGTACCTGGTACAACCTTCTTAAAACTTGTTTTGTTTGTGCAAAATTGAACAAAAGCTATTGGGAAAAGGTTCAACTGTCCTTTGCTGGTTCTGAACCTGTCATGTTTGGGTTATCTCCTAGTTATACCTCATGTCTAATCAGTGGTTTACTTCTTCCTCAAACTCATATGGCTCAGATGTGTACTCTCAATCAATTCAGCATTTGGGAGACTGTGATCATCACTCTGATTCATCTACGCTCTCCTTTGGAAGACTTGTTTCATGACTATGATGGTACAGTGTTTATCAATGCATCATACAGAGGAAAAGCACTTTGTTGGGCATTATTGTCTGAGCTCTGTTCTGATTAACTCCAGCATTCAACTTTTAAATGTCTGAAATTCCACTTTGTTGAGCATTATTGTCTGAGCACTGTTCTGATTAACTCCAGCATTCAAGTTTTAAAATGCCTGACTGACCAAGTCTTCAATTATCAGAATCAAGTACAGGCTTTGTTCTTCCAACATCATGGGGAGCACTTTATGGAAGGCTAAGGGGGGAGGTGGGGAAGATACTCAGGCCTGTGTATCTTCCCCCCACCCAAATATTCACTCATCATTGTTATTTATAAATTATAATAACATTGCACGCTTTTCAGTGAAAGATTTATATTATCAGAAAAGTGTCTATCAAAATGAACATCATGGGGAGCACTTTATGGCAGGCTAGGGGGGGGGGGGAGATACACAGGTCTGTGTATCTTCTCCCCACCCACATATTCACCTATCAATGCTATTATTTTGAAATTATAATAACATTCCATAATATCTGAACAAGGTCTATCAAAATGAACATCATGGGGAGCACTTTATGGAAGGCTAAGGGAGGGGGGGGGAAGATACACAGTTCTGTGTATCTTCCCAACCACCCACATATTCACCTATAGATTTCCAGCTTGAGAGTTGAGAAAAAAATTATGAGTGGAGGGGAAGATACACAGGCCTGTGAGTCTTATGAAGAGGTAGATACCCAGTCCCATGAATCTTCCCAGGCCCCCATAGCACCACTCCACTTGACTTTCCTTTGTATAATAATGCTTTATAACTTTAAATATTTTGTTGTTGTTTTTTACTCACAGGTGGGGGTGTGTGGGGGGGGGTGGGGGGTTTTGGAGATACCCAGGGTGGGGGGGGTGCACTAGTGTACCCCCCCTTGGGGGGTACACAGGGGGGTTGGGGGGGAAGATACCCTGTTACACCGGTTCGGACTTAGAAATTTTGGACCAAAATCCGGAAATTAGTTTTTTTTTTTTTTTATGCACTTTGGTCAATTTTAAGACAATTTTTTTTTTTTTACACTGAATATTTGGGGTCTGGGTGGGACTTTTTGGACCAAAATCCCGAAATTACTTTTTGGGTTTTTTATGCGTTTTGGTCAATTTTAAGAAGAAAGAAATTTTTTTTTTTTTTTTACACTGAAAATTTGGGGTCCCGGTCCAGACTTAAAAATTTTGGACCAAAATCCGGAAATGATTTTTTTGGTTTTTTATGTGTTTCGGTCAATTTTCAGACAAAATTTTTTTTTTTTTTTACACTGAAAATTTGGGGTCTGGGTGGGACTTAGAAATTTAGGACCAAAATCCAGAAATTACTTTTTTTAGCTCATCTTGACAAAGTCAAGCTGAGCTAATCTCATCGCTCTCTGTCCGTCATCCATCCATCCGTCCGTCCATCCATCCGTCCATCCATCGTCCATCAACACCATGTTTTGATCTTCTCCTCCAAAGCCACTGGGCCAATTCAAGTGAAGGTTTGTGTGAGTGTTGGTCCCAAAGGGGCATTGCATTTTTGTTCAACTCATCATGCCCAGCCCCATAGGGAGGGAGTGGGGGAAAAGCTCCAAAATATTTTTAAAATCTTCTTCTCATGAACTAGAGTGTACAATGACTTGATATTTGCTATGGCGCTTCCTTTTGAGGTGTAGAATCAAGTTTGTTCAAACAAAGTTCGTGAAGCAATATTTGGCTTTGAAATGGGTGGGTTAAGATTTTTGGCCCCGCCCAAAATTTCTGTTTTCTGAACCAATGGTCCGGTTTAAACCAAATTTGGTTTGTGGTATTATTGCGTCATAAGTACTTGACCCACGCAAAAAAAAAAAAAAAAAAAATCCTGCATCTCCATGGGAACCCTGGGAGCTAAAAATAGAACTATTTGCAAACGCCCATATTTCCCAAACCACACGGAACAGAGAGCTGTTATTTGGTATGAAGTATCCTTAGGACCAGTGGAATTGAAAGATAAAAATAATCCTAAGTTATGTTAGGGTGTTCTGTAATGAGCATCAAAAAAGTGCTGCATATTTGCAAAATTTTTAAAAAATCTTTTCTCCAGAACCAATCATCAGAATCTTTTGATATTCGGTATACAACAATCATAGGGGGGGTCAGATACAAGTTTGTTAAAATAAAGCCCATTGGTTCATATTTGGGCTCAATACAGGAGCCCAAATTTTTTACATAGGGTAATATGGGGAATATTCTTTAAAAATCTTCTTCTTCAGAACCACCAGTCAGAATCTTATAATGTTTGATATACATCATTGTTATGAGGGTCAGATTCAAGATTGTTCAAACCAAGTCCCTAGGTTAATATTTGGGCTTCATATGGAAGCCCAAATTTTAACTTTGTTCAATATGGGAGATAATTTAAAAAAATCTTCTTCAGATCCTCCAGTCAGAATGTTTTCATATTTGGTATGCAACATCTCTAGGGGGGTCACATTCAAGTTTGTTCAAATCAGATCGTATATATTTGGGCTCGCTAAGGTAGCCCAAATTTTTACTTAGTGCGATATGAGGAAATTTCTTTAAAAATCTTCTTTTTCAGATCAACCAGTCGGAATGCTTTCATATTTGGTATACAACATCTCTAGGGGGGCAGATTCCAGTTTGTTCAATTCGGGTGCCTGGGTTAATATTTGGCCTCCATATGGGAACCTGAAATTTAACTTAGTACAATATGAGGGAATTTCTTCAAAAATCTTCTTCTTCAGATCCACTAGTCAGAATGCTTTCATATTTGGTATACAACATCTCTAGGGGGCTCAGATTCAAGTTTGTTCAAATCGGATCCATAGATTAATATTTGGGCTTGCTATAGTAGCCCAAATTTTAACTTGGTGCAATATGAAGAAATTTCTTAAAAATTTCTCTTCTTCAAATCCAACAGTCAGAATGCATTCATATTTGGTACACAGATTCTCTAGGGAAATCAGATTCAACTGTGTTCAAATCAAGAGCCTGGGTTAATATTTGGGCTCTCTATGGGAGCCGGAATTGGCCATTTTGCTGAATTAAAAATTTTGTATTCAGTACCCTCAAGAGGTGTGTAACTAAGATTAATCCACAAAGGTTGTATCAAGGGACTTCATAGGGTGCTCTACATTTTACATTATTATGTCTCCCCTTCCCAGAAGGGAACCATATTGTTTTAGTGCATATTCTTCTTCTTCTTCTTCTTCTTCTTCTTCTCATACAAACTTTGTCCGGGCCATAACTTTTTTGTCTCTTGACCTACACCTTAGATACTTGGCATGTGGATGTATCACCATGAGCCGGTGTGCAGTGTGCCATAGTGACCTTCATGTGACCTTGACCTTTGACCTGAAGGTCAGATTTATGTGTTTTTTTAAGGGAAACATCACACAAACTTTGTCCGGGCCATAACTTTTTTGTCTTTTGACCTACACCTTAGATACGTGGCATGTGGATGTATCACCATGAACCGGTGTGCAGTGTACCATAGTGACCTTTATGTGACGTTGACCTTTGACCTGAAGGTCAGATTTATGCACTTTTTTAAGGTAAACTGTCTGGACCAGAACTTTTTTGTATTTTGAGTCAGGCTTTAGATATTTGGCATGTGGATGTATCACCATGAGCCAGTGTGAAGCGTACCATTGTGACCTTCATGTGGCCTTGACCTTTGATCTGAAGGTCAGATTTGTGCTTTTTTCAAGGATACTTTGTCCGGACCAAAACTTGTTTGTCTTTCTAGCCAGGCCTTAGATATTTGGCACGTGGATGTATCACCATGAGCCGGTGTGTCGCATACCATTGTGACCTTCATGTGACCTTGACCTCAAGGTCAAATTTATGTACTTCAAATAGGGAGTAATTGTCCAGACCAGAATTTTTTTGTTTTTTGACCTAGGACTTGGTTATTTGACATGTGGATGTGTCACCATGAGACTGCATGTCGTCTACCTCGATGACCTTCATGTGACCTTGACCTCAGACCTTAAGGTCAAATTTATGTACTTCAAATAGGGAATAATTATCCAGACCAGAACTTTTTAGTCGAGTTGTGACGAAGTCAAACTCGACTTATAGTTTGGTGAATGGCGGGCGGGCGGGCGGGCGTAAACAATTGGTTTCCGGATGATAACTTGATAGTGGTTGAACTCACATTCATTAAACTTCATACGTAGGTTGGTCTTGGGGGGAGGAAGAACCCTATTGATTTTGGACATGCTACGTCGAAGGTCAAGGTCACAGTGACCTTGAACATAGTAAATCTTAAACAATTGGTTTCCGGATGATAACTTGATAATGGTTCAACTCACATTCATGAAACTTCATAGGTAGATTGGCCTTGGTGAGGGAAAGAACCCTATTGATTTTGGACTCGCTACGTCAAAGGTCAAGGTCAACATGACCTTGAACATAGTAAATCGCAACAATTCCTTTCCGGATGATAACTTGATAGTAGTTCAACCTACATTCATGAAACTTCATAGGTGGGTTGGCCTTGGTGCGAGGAAGAACTCTATTGATCTTGGACTCACCAGATCAAAGGTCAAGGTCACAGTGACCTTTAACATAGTATATCGCAACAATTGGTTTCCGGACGATAACTTGATAGTGGTTCAACCTAGAGTCATGAAACTTCATAGGTGTGTTGGCCTTGGTGCGAGGAAGAACCCTATTGATCTTGGACTCACCAGGTCAAAGGTCAAGGTCACAGTGACCTTGAACATAGTATATCGCAACAATTGGTTTCCGGATGATAACTTGATAGTGGTTCAACCTAGAGTCATGAAACTTTACAGGCGTGTTGGCCTTGGTGCGAGGAAGAACGCTATTGATGTTGGACTCACCAGGTCAAAGGTCAAGGTCACAGTGACCTTGAACATAGTATATCGCAACAATTGGTTTCCGGATGAGAACTTGATAGTGGTTCAACCTAGAGTCATGAAACTTCATAGGTGTGTTGGCCTTGGTGCGAGGAACTGTTGTCACAACTCGACATTGGATCGGTGATCCTGAGCGGCATTTTTTGTTTTTTGACCTAGGACTTAGATATTTGACATGTGGATGTATCGCAATTAGACTGCATGTCTCATGTAATCATGACCTTCATGTGACCTTGACCTCAAGGTCAAATTTATGTACTTTAAATAGGGAGTAATTGTCCAGACCAGATTTTTTTTTTTTGGACATGATGTGTCACCATGAAACCGCATGTCCGCTACCTTTATGAACTGCATGTGACCTTGACCTCTGACCTCAAGGTCAAATTTATGTACTTCAAATAGGGAATAATTGTCCAGATCAGAACTTTTTTGTTTTTTGACCTAGAACCTAGATGATTGACATGTGGATGTATCACAATGAGACCACATGTCATCATGACCTTCGTGTGACCTTGACCTCAAGGTCAAATTTATGTACTTTAAATAGGGAGTAATTGTCCAGATCAGAATTTTTTTTTTTGACATGTGGATGTGTCACCATGAAACCGCATGTCCGCTACCTTGATGAACTGCATGTGACCTTGACCTCTGACCTCAAAAGGAAGGGGAGACATATGTTTTAGTGTGCTAAAACACTTTCTAGTCTGAAATTTGGGATCCCGGTCCGGACTTGGAAATGTTGGACCAAAATCCGGAAATTAGTTTTTTTGTTTTTTTATGTGTTTCGGTCAATTTTAAGACCAAAAATTTTTTTTACACTGAAAGTTTGGGTCTGGGTGGAACTTTAGTTTTTTATACGCCCGTTTTGAAAAAAAAACAGTCATATTATGGTATACCGCTGTCTGCCCATCCATCCACACGTCGTACAATAACTCGAAAACGCTTTGCGCAATTTTTAGCTCAACTTTGGCAAAGCCAAATTTGAGGTATTGTCATGGCCCATCTGTCTGTCTGTCTGTCTGTCTGTCTGTCTGTCTGTCCATCCATCCGTCCATCCGTCTGTCCATCTGTCCGTCCATCCATCCATCCATCTGTCTGTCTGTCCATCTGCCCGTCTGTTGCGCCATACACACAGCTCGGGCTAGATGCCGTATTTATGAACCAATCTTTACAAAACATCTTGGGTACCTTTGTTATCACCGTGGGACGAGAACGAGTGTTTTGGGGTCCGGTCTGAAATTCAAGATGGCCACTGGCAGCCATTTTGTACAAAATTAGGTGCAGTCAGATTTTTGCGCAGAACTTCCATATGAAAGCGCTGATTTGAATAATTTTTTTTGTGAATGTTTAGTACCATGGGATACATCACATATAATACAGGTTTTTTTCTCGAGCATAAATTATGCCAATTAGACTAACTTTGATCTATTTAATGTTCCTTTCAGCACTGTAACTGCAAATGCCAATACTGCTTGGGCTAGAGGCTGTATTTATGAACCAATCTTTACAAAACTTCTTGGGCACCTTTGTTATCACCATGGGATGAGAATGAGTGGTTTTGGGTGCGGTCCGAAATTCAAGATGGCCACCAGCAGCCATTTTGTACTTTAGTTAGTGCAATCAATTTTTTATACAGAACTTCTGTATGAAAGTTCTGATTGGAATAAATTTTTGTATGAATGTTTAATAACATGGAATACATCACATATAATACAGGTTTTTTTCTCGTGCAAAAATTATGCAAATTAGATGAACTTTGATTTATTCAGTGCTACTTATACACAGTAAGTGCACATGTCAATACGGCTTGGGCTAGAGTCTGTATTTATGAACCGATCTTCACGAAACTTCTTGGGTACCTTTGTTATCACCTTGGGACGAGAACGAGTGCTTCTGGGTGTGGTCCAAAATTCGAGATGGCTGCCAGTGGCCATTTTGTACCGAAATTAGGTCCAATCAGTTTTTTGTACACAACTTCTATACGGCTCAGGCTAGAGGCTGTATTTATGAACCGATCTTTACAAAACTTCTTGGGTACCTTTGTTATCACCGTGGGACGAGAACGAGTGTTTTGGGGTGCAGTCCAAAATTCAAGATGGCCGCCAGCAGCCAGTTTGTACTTAAATTAGTGCAATCAGTTTTTTGTACAGAACTTCTGTATGAAAGCTCTGATTTGAATAAATTGTTGTATGAATATTTAGTAACATGGAATACATCACATATAATACTGGTTTTTTTCTCGTGCAGAAATTATGCAAATTAGATGAACTTTGATTTATTCAGTACTGCACTATAAGTGCACATGTCAATACGGCTTGGGCTGGAGGCTGTATTTATGAACCGATCTTCACGAAACTTCTTGGGTACCTTTGTTATCACCTTGGGACGAGAACAAGTGTTTTGGGGTGCGGTCCGAAATTCAAGATGGCTGCCAGCGGCCATTTTGTACCAAAATTAATCAGTTTTTTGTACAGAACTTCTGTATGAAAGTTCTGATTTGAATAAATTTCTGTTTGAATGTTTAGTAACATGGAATACATCACATATAATACAGGTTTTTTTCTCGAGCGGAAATTATATGCAAATTAGATGAACATTGATTTATTCAATGCTACTTATACACAGTAAGTGCATGTGTCAATACGGCTCGGGCTAGGGGCTGTATTTATGAACCGATCTTCACAAAACTTCTTGGGTACCTTTGTTATCACCTTGGGATGAGAATGAGTGTTTCTGGGTGCGGCACAAAAGTCAAGATGGCTGCCAGTGGCCATTTTGTATCGAAATTAGGTCTAATCAGTTTTTTGTACACAACTTCTGAACAGCTCAGGCTAGAGGCCGTATTTATGAACCGATCTTTACGAAACTTCTTGGGTACCTTTGTTATCACCGTGGGATGAGAATGAGTGTTTTTGGGTGCGGTCCAAAATTCAAGATGGCCACCAGCAGCCTTTTTGTACCAAAATTAGTGCAATCAGTTTTTTGTACAAAACTTCTGTATGAAAGTTCTGATTTGAATAAATTTTTGTAGGAATGTTTAGTAACATGGAATACATCACATATAATACAGGTTTTTTTTTCTCGTGCAGAAATTATGCAAATTAGATGAACTTTGATTTGTTCAGTGCTACTTATACACAGTAAGTGCACATGTCAATACGGCTCGGACTTGAGTCTGTATTTATGAACTGATCTTCACGAAACTTCTTGGGGTACCTTTGTTATCAATTGTGACAAGAACGAGTGTTTTTGGGTGCCTTTGTTATCACTGAGCTATGAGAACAAATATTTTTGGGTTCAGTCAGACCCACTCTGGGACTCAAAGATTTCTTTTCTAGTTTTGCATCTAACTGTCACCCCACTTTTACAATACTTTACCTATATATTTGTTACAGTCTATGGTCAGCATTTATGTACAGACCGTTACAATATTTTACATGTACCTTTGTTATCAGGTCATTACCAAGATGTTTGTCATTGCTGTGTCACATACTATACATGTACATGTCTTAAACAAGTTGAGCTACAATGTCATTGACACTTTCATTGTGATTTTTTGGTGGATAGTATATGTTGATGGAAGGAAGCTCCCTTTCGATTTGTGTCGCTATCCGATTCGTCATTCCAGAGTTATGGGACTTTTTTTCGTCAAAATATAAGCAATTTTCCACATGTCGGACAATAACTTGAAAATGCTTGGAGCAATTTTCATGATTTTTTGGTGGCACGTATATGTTGATGGAAGGAATCTCCCTTTGTATTTGTGTCGCTGTCCGATATGTCATTCAGAGTTATGGGACTTTATTCATCAAAATATAAGCAATTTTCCACATGTCGAACAATAACTTGAAAATGCTTAGTACACATGTATACTCATATTGTGTGCTTCCCTTTTGTAATTAATAACGCGTGTATCATGCGCTCATGGCGCAGCTGTTTATTGTTTTTTTTTATGCATTTTGGTCAATTTTGAGACAAAAATTTTTTTTTTTTTTTACACTGAAAATTTTGGGTTTCAGGTGGGACTTAGAAAATTTTGGACCAAAATCCGGAAATGAGTTTTTTTGTTTTTATGCATTTTGGTAAATTTTTAGACAAACATTTTTTTTTTTTTCAACTGAAAATTTGGGGTTCGGGTGGGACTTAGAAATTTTGGACCAAAATCCGGGAATTACTTTTTTGTTTTTTTTATGCATTTTGGTGAATTTTAAGAAGAAAAAGAATTTTTTTTTTTTACACTGAAAATTAAGGGTCTCGGTTTGGACCAAAATCTGTTAAATGAGTTTTCTGGTTTTTTTATGCGTTTTGGTGAATTTTAAGACAAACATTTTTTTTTTTTACACTGAAAATTTTGGGATGTTAAAGTGCAGGAACTGAAAATAGAAGGAAAATCCTGTGTATTGTGTGGGCACAATTGCTTCATCTATTTTTATATGCTTCTCTTAGGAGGGGCATATGCAGCTTATTCATGTCAGGTCCTGGTTTGATATTTAGACTGCCATGTCAGGTGAGTGCCCCCTGGGGCCTCTTGTTTTTAAACCTGTCTGCTTGCAATTTTACCCAAATCACCCTCGAAGGGTTTGGATTATATTTATTCAGTATCAAAAACTCATCTTTCAAATATGTTTTTTGACATAAATATTTATCATATATTTGCGCACTAATTGTATAATTATTTATTGGCGACTTTTCTTTAATGTTTTTTTTTCTTTTAAATAATTTTACGATTTTTTGTGGTTAAGCACGGTGATGACTTTCAATGAATACCTTATTTTTTATCAAACTTAAAATACCACATGTCTTGATGTGTTTTTTAATATAATTAATTCTTATAATATATTTGCTAATAATTTTGCGACAATTCATTTCAAACGCCGGTGGAACTTTTCAATGAATAAATGTAAAATTATCAGATTTTTTACGGAACCTTAATAAAAGTTAATAAAATTAGCACTTTCATTGTTCAATTCTTGTTAATAACAAATGCCTCCCAATTTTCAAAATCAGTTTGGATATAAATTTGAAACAGGCCGACTTGTCCCGGGCCGACTTGACCCAGGCCGAGTTGTTCCGAGGCTGAGATGTCCCGAGGCCAAGTTGTCTCAAGGCCGAGTTGTCCAGTTCCCAAAATTGTCTCGTGGTGACGCTTCAGGTCTGTAAACAAATTGAACACCAAAACAGCTGAGTTAGCATGTGTTACGGCGTACACCGATGCAATCTTATAATATAATTCAACCTCTTTCTTTTTAAAATTGAATCATTAACACATACTTTACCCACGATAGAGATTTGTTTAATTGTGGCGTGTCGTAGGTACACGGAACAGTTGAGTGCTGTTTCAGGTCATTTAATTTGTAGAACTCAAACTAATCAATAAATCTGTCAGTCACTGTCTGAAAATTGAAACTCTTGTCCAATGTTTGCTTTACATTTCTAAGAAACTGAAAGTGGAAATTTGCATGGATTCTGTTTAGAGCAATCACAGCATGTCTAAAGAGATATTATTTTGGTGGCACACAATTAACATGTTGAATGGTTTCTGTTCAACGTTATTACAGTGCAGCATTGAAATTTGAAATGAGTTACGTTAATTCAAAGGGTTACCTTAAAATAATTAGGGGAACCCATAAACAGGTTACCTTAATTTTCAATTTGTGCAGGCCTGTTGGTATATAGATTTAGCACAAAAGTGCATCATGGGTGGGCCAACAAAAGAATAAAAATTGTGGTTAAAAAGGCATTTGTTTTGGAAAAGAGTTCAGTAACTACTAAGTGGTGTAATTTTAAAACCTGAAAATCATTAGACAACATACCTACTATAAGTGCTGTGTTTTTAATTTGCATGTTTGATGTTTAATTTCACAGGCCTGGAATTATGAGGGCAGGCAGTTTTATCGCCCACTTACTGACCATGCAAAATTGACCCTTCATGGATGGAAAAATCACCAGTGCAAATATTCTGATGAGATAGTCTTGACAAACACTTCACCTCCCTGTTGACCTCAATACCGTAGTATAATACCAACATAATTCAGTGTGCAATCAGGGTTAAACTAGTGCAGAAAGATGTTCCAACATTGGGAAAAGATCAAACACCAATGCTCAATGTAATTTAGAATGTCTTGTTATAACTAATTCCTCTGTTCCTATCAACAAATGTGCACATGCTGAGGTCACAAGGATCAGTACTCATTGTATTTTTATACTATAACGCAATGGCCCAGACTTAGCAGGTGCTAACTCAAATTTATCAAATTTCGAACCCCCCAATCCCCAAAATTTGCTTGCAAAACCGAAAATTAAAAGTCCTATCTGGTCCTCCATACTTTTATTCTCCGCGCATGCGCAGTTGCCAGGAAGTGACCAAAATTAGCGCCAACATCATTCTTTGTTTGGCCCTAAAGTCATCAACAATGAAATGACATCTGTGCTTTAAAATCTCCTATTTTTATACTGTACCAATGACCCAGACATAGCTGGTGCTAACTCTTAAAAATATAGGGCCAAACACAAATTTTGCCCCCCAATCCCCAAAATTTGCATCTAAAACCAAAGAAAACATATCCTGAATGGCCCTCCATACTTCACCTCTACTGCGCATGCGCAGTGTCAAAGACGTCCCGAAATTGGCGCCATTAATCATTCTTTGTTTGGCCCTTCATCAGTTAACATCTGACTGATCTTTGTGCTTGTAAATCTCAGTTTAAATGATGCCAGACACATAAATATTAGAGAAATGGTGATTCTAAAGAGGATATAGAAGGAGGAGAGGAAAAATGAGTGACAGAAAATTATCAGGGCTGTAACTTAAAATTTTTTAATGAAATTTTGTTAAGTTACCTATTTTCGAGGCAACAGCCTGTTGTGGTCATTCTTGTTATCAAGTTACACTGCTTGTTCAGTGTTTTCCTCTCTCCCTTTCCTTTAAGTCCTCTCTTGCTATTCTCCCATGCCTTTGGCATATTTTCTGTAATATTATTACTAAAATTTCTTGGGAGTTTTAGCTGGATAACAGAATGAATTCTGTTCTTTTCCCCATGTTTACGTCTTCACCTATGGGTGGTTAGGCGTAGTGTTCTGCATCTACCATCTGATGTTCTGCAGTTTCTTCCCTGGAAGTCTCTGTTTTGCATCAGATAGTGTATTATTGGTAACTGATTTCGGGCCAGGGTGCCTGGAGTCTTGTTCTGGTGTTTTTACACTTATTGTTTACATTTACAACAGCCCTCTGTGTGAGGGGAGATTTCTTGAAAATAATATCTTGATGTTAATTTAATCATAACTAGATACATTATTGTTGTTCGTAAGTGTTGCATAAATTGTTTAAAATATTTTTAGAATTTTTGTCCACACTTAGGCTTGGGATCCATTGGGGCTCAACGTTACTTTTCAGAAACTTGGGCTGTTCTGAAAAAATATTTTTTCAAAATTTTTTGATTCAGTTATTTTTTCTATGTTTAATGGATCATGTTATTATGTATTTTGAATGTCAGGGGTTGGTGCGAGTACTAGGACTTTGTTTTCTTTTCACAATGAAAGGATTTTGTTCAATTGTAATAAGAGGAAATCTTCCTCTGACTTTCATAATCATTGTATAATGTAGTCAGTGTGCTCGCACTAACTCCTGTTCTGTATGTGTTAATTTCGATGACAACTTGGGAAGCCAGTGTCACGGTATGTTAGTGGGGAATTGGCCATTCCGGTCCTTTCCCCGCAGGGTCACTCTACTTTATCAATCTCTATTTCAGACGATCAAGAACAGGGTGATGTATCTGTGATGTCTTCCAAAAGTGTGCCTCCGTCGTCACAATTAATGAAGAGCTAGCGGAAAAGTGCTCATGTAAATACGTCAGTTGCCTAAGAGGACCCAAGTAGGTTCGACGGCCTTTGATGTCCGCTAGCTCGCCCGGTGTAGCGTCCATTCATCGAATGGTTCGGCAGCCGGGTTCGTCCGTTGCGGTCTAGAAGGGTGATGCGAGCACTATAAATCAACCAAATGCACACCCAGTGACGGCGGATTAGAGGAGAGAACGGAGGAAGCCTTTTAGTCCGGTTCCTAGCTCGTCCAGGTCCATCCGGACTGCGAGCGAGAGAGGCCCCTCTCTCGTACAACAACATCTGGCCCCAGATGTTGTGGTACAAAATGTTTCGCATTCGGAGCATACGTCCGCCGCTCGGGACGCTCCGATATATAGTCAGTCCGGAGAGACTGTCAATAAGGCTTCCTCATCCTCATGGTAGCGCACACGACCGCTCTTGGCTATGTGACCTCGGATATCCAGTCAGCTTCGCCAATCAGAGAATCGTCGGCGACCAGGTCACACCATCCGGTTGCCAGGGACACGAGGCCTGCAGACTCCGGACGTTCGCATAAGAAGTGTGCGGGAGTCAACGTACACGGAGCTTCCAGCGGCAAAGCATCGTAAGATCGCTACTGCACAGGCCTCGGGGACGGACGTGCTATCCCAAATAGCACAGCTTATCACAGCATTCCAGCAACGACAGAATCTGTCGCATCATGTATTATCCGACGATGCTGGGTTGGGACGCTCTGCGGAAGCAGGTACGGACGTCCGAAAATTTCATCCGGTCCGACGGGATGCCGAAAGGGATTCGGAGGATTTCGAGCTTTCCCTTTCGGAACAACATAAGCTGTTGTGTATGTCATCTGACTTTATCTTCTAGATGTTTTTTCGTCGGACCAGAATGCTGCGATGCCGGATAAGAAACTGATAGCGTCGGTGGACACAGAAATTTTTGGTTCAGTTCAGGGACATCGTCCCTCAGTACCGACACAGTCCAATAATGTCACACAAACTTTAGAATTATTGAACGACGCTATATATATTATTATATGCTTGCTATTAACAAGCATGTCTGGTTTCTTGTTCGCAAAGTTATGGAGATGTCTTTCAAAAGTGTGCCTCTGTCGTCATAGTTAATGAAGAGCTAGCGGCAATAAGTGCTCATGGATTATGTCAATCACCTAAGAGGTCCCTAGTAGGATCGACGGAGTTGACATTCGCTAGCTCACCCAGTGTAGTGTCCATTCATCGAATGGTTCGGCAGTCGGGTTCGTCCGTTGCGGTCTAGGAAGGAGATTTAGGTGATGCGAGCACTATAATTAACTTTAGTACACACCCAGTGACGACGGATTAGAGGACAGATCGGAGGAAGCCTGTTAGTCCGGTTCCTAGCTCGTCCAGGTCCGTCCGGGCTGCGAGCGAGAGAGGTCCCTCTCTCGTACAACAACATATGGGACCGGATGTTGTGGTACAGACATTTCGCATTCGGAGCATATGTCCGCCGCTCGGGACGCTCCATTATATTGACAGTACGAGAGACTGTCGATAATGCTTCCTCATCCTCACAGCAGCGCACACGACCGCACATTGGCTACGTGACCTCGAGTATCCGGCCAGCCTCGTCATTCAGTGATTCCACGGCGAACAGGTCACGCCATCCGGTAGCCAAGGGACACGAGGCCTATACACTCCATTCGCTCGCATAATAGAAGTATGCATGGGGTAACGAACACGGAGTTTCCACCGGCAATGCATCATAAGACTGCTTCTCCACAGGCCTCAGTGACGGACGTGCTATCCAAGTTAGCACAGTTTATCGCAGCATCCCAGCAATCGACAGATTCTCGGTCGGATCAGGAATTATCCGAGGGCGCTGGGTCGGTGCGCTCCGCTGTTGCATCAGGTTCGGACGGCCGAGCACTTTATAGGATCCGACAGGATGGCGAAAGGGATTCGGACGATTTCGAGCTTTCCCTTTCGGAACAACAGAAGCTGCCATACATTTCTTCCGACATTATCTTCCAGAGGTTGTTCCGTCGGACTGCATTGCTGCGATGCTGGATAAGAGACTAATAGCGTCATTGGACACGGAGTTTTGGATCGGTTCAGGGACATTGTCCCTGACTTACCGACACAGTCCAATAATGTCATTCGAATTATTTAACGACGCTATATATATATAAGCTTGCTACCAAGCATGATAGTTTAGTTTCTTGTTCGCAATGTTCTATTCTGCCTTTTATCAATTCTAGGAAATAATTTATATTGGCAGAACAGGGAATACCGAGAGTTCATATGCGTCTAGACGGCGGGGCTGAAGACTAGGAATTATCTTTTTCGCTGTCAATGTCAATTCCAACTACGATGTTGGAAATGACAATGATGTCTAATAGACTTAACTTAGACGCTTTATCATACGTAGACTACCTTACGGAGGCGTTATCATTACGTCTTCAAGAGAAAGAATTCCAGGATATGATCCTCAATGTGATTTCTTTCAAGGGCAGTAGTTTCCACGTATAACTCCGCCCTTCAGTGGCAACCTGGAGTTGGTTAGACGTGACGCAGCCCTAGCTACATCTACGCGCGTGGATAGTAAGGTGAAGAACTCTCTCAGAGTCGCTTCGGTCTCGGAGAAGCTTCTCTTCGATGGCAACTTTTCAGCAATCTATGAATTGCTCGATATACACGTTCTCTTGTCTATCAAGTGTAGCAAGAGATTCAGACTGGGGCAAACATTCGGTGGTTGACTCAGAGAGTGCCACTGCAGTTGCCGGATCCGAGTTTTATGATTATGACGGATGCCAGTCAAACAGGTTGGGGTACAATATTGATCCCAACGGATTCGAAGTGTCAGGGTCTTTGGGTTCCGCAGTTTCTAGGCAAGCACTTAACTTCCAGGGAATGATGTTATTTAGGCTTGCACTATGTCATTGGATGAACATTATTCAGAAACGCATGTCCAAATCCTGTCCGATAATACGACAGTAGTTGCGTATCTCTGGAACCAGGGAGGCACTCATTCGATTCCGTTATTCAATTTAACGGAAAGAATCCTTCTGTTTGTTATAGTACACCAAGTTCTCCTTCGGTCCGTCATATTCCGGGTCGTCTGATTCTATTAGCAGACTCCCTTTCACGTAAGGGTCACTTGTTGCCGTCAGAATGGACTCTCAACAAACAAGTATTCAATCAGATTTGCTATCAATGGGAGCGCCCAATGATAATTTATTTGCGACACAACTTACTATTCAATTGCAGATGTATGTATTTGCATGTCCAGATCCCTGAGCTTATGTTGTTAACGCTCTATTGATCTAATAGGACGCAATGATAGGATATGCCTATCCTCCAGCGCTGTTGATTCAGCAAGTATTGCTAAGATAAACATCCACAATACAATTCTGTTGATAGCATCTCTGTCTTCACAGAGACCGTGGGTAATTTTACTCAGGTGTCTATTGTGGGACTTACCACGAAAACTTCCTCCATGAGAGGATCTTCTTTCGCTGGGGAAATCGTGTCATCTTCATCACAACCCGCAAGGTCTCAACCTTCACGTATTCCGTTGTGTGGTCCTTCTTGCACGGCAGGCATGGTACAGGACGAGCTATGGACACGATTTCTTACTGTAGGAGAACCTCTTCTTCGCTATACTATGCGGCTAAAGTGGAGGCTCTTCCATCGTTGGTGTAGGGATCATTATGTTGATATTTTTGATCCCTCCATACTAGACATTGCAACTTTCTAGTATACTTGTTTGACAAGTCTATGTTTGGATTTTTGGTTAAGAGTCAGGACCCTATTGTTATTAAGGTCCTTCCATCTTCGTACGGGCATAGGCCTTTACTCTGTTCGGTTAGAGTTTACGTATTTATAAACAGATTTCAGTTTATTAGTATGGACGTAAGCTTCTTCTGTCTTTGATGACTAATAGAAGGACATTACGCTCCATTCTATTACTATGGATTCAATTAACTATTGGTACTGCTTATGGTATATCATTGACTCAGCAGTCTGTGCTTGAGATTTCGGCTCATGAAGTAAGAGCTCTTTCTACATCTTGGGCTTACATTAATAGTGTCGCCATTATAGAGTTTATGAAGGCTGCTCATTGGGCTCAGCCATCCACATTCAGGAATTTTTATCTCAGAAATATTGAGTCCATTTCTGGAGGCCTCCATTGTTAGGTCTATTATCTACTGCTCAGAATGTCATTCACTTAACAGTTGCTACTATAGCTAGGTAGGCTTTCTGTTCCGGCAGTGACTCTGTCCTGCTGCCCTCTTCGCTCTGGGCTATTTGACCCAGGGCAAGAAAAAGGGGGGGGGGGGGAGGGTGTTCCCTTGGGTCACCTGTTTTATTATGAAAACAAGGGGATACCTCCTCCGGAGTTAGTAATTCTGAGCTGTTACTGGGATGGCTTTTAAGGGATAAGTTTATGTTTTGAAAATTCATTCAGGTCATAGTTTTTAAAGTATAGCTTTTGAATATATCACGTGTCAAACGGGCGTTATTATACAGTCCTCAGACACTTTTAAGGAGTATAAGAGTCTCTATTCTCTAGACTTACTTTATTTATTGGCTTACTTTAAAAATTATTAGTATAAGGATTATACTGGTTATTAATAGAGTTCAAGGATGTTATGATGCTCAATTTTGGAAGGTGTTGTGTCTTTCTAATTTATCATAATTAAGAAAGATACATGTAAGGCCTAATACTCCTTTTCCCCTTGAGGGGATGACTCTATTTTATATAATTGAGCTTATTTGAACTTGCTCTATGTCCTAGGCCCTCCAGCCTTTTTACTATTCAGCTATGTCTGGGTCATTGGTACAGTATAAAAATGTTAAAAAATTTATAGTAATTTATATATTCTTTATACTTACCAATGACCCAGACGGGGATGGCCCTCCCAGGAGTTGGGAACTCATACCTCCCCGCTGAGTACATAGCGCTTACCAGGCACTGGTTATAAGAATGATTAATGGCGCCAATTTCGGGACGTCCTTGACACTGCGCATGCGCAGTAGAGGTGAAGTATGGAGGGCCATTCAGGACATGTTTTCTTTGGTTTTAGATGCAAATTTTGGGGATTGGGGGGCAAAATTTGTGTTTGGCCCTATATTTTTAAGAGTTAGCACCAGCTATGTCTGGGTCATTGGTAAGTATAAAAAATATATAAATTACTATAAATTTTTTAACTTTATGAGGATGCCAGACACAAATTAATGCAAGAATTGGTGGACCCAAGGCTGTTATTGGATGATGGAAGTGTTCAGAGGTGGTTTTTGATGTTCAGGGCTGTAACTTTATAATAATTATAAATTTATTTCATGTTTCCTAATTTCGGGACATACGCATGACGTCATCATTTTTGTTAATGATTATTCCACTGTTTGTTTAGTATTCCTTCCCTATCCTTCCATGAACCCTTCCTGTTAAAGTTAAGCTTTTTGGTTTATTTTTATTGAAATTTTTTATTAAATTTCTTGGGAGTTTAACATTTATTACAGAATATTATTCTGTTTTTTTCCCCACGATTACGTCCTCACCCTAGGGGTGTTAGGTCATTTAGTCTTGCATCTTCTATCCGATGTATCATTTCTTCTTCGTATGAAGATCTAGCTTTGCATCTGGTAGCATTAAATTGTTTTCTGACTTTGGGCCTTTTTGTGTGCCTGATGTCTTGTTTACATTGACGTTGTTTACATTGACAACATCCTCATATATAGGTAGTTTTTTTTATATTCTATTACCGTAGAATTAGTGTAGGATACATGGATTATTATTCCGGTAGTGTAGCTCCAAAAATTTGAATTTTGTCCACACTAAGGCTCTTTTGGGATGCCTTTGGGTTCTTAATGTTCCCTTTGGGAACTTAGGCGTTAAAAAAAAATTTTTCCCAAAAATATTTTGAATTTAATTTTGATTGCTATTATTCATGTATCTTAATTATATATATTTTGTTGTGGACTTTGGAGGTCTGATATCGACTTCAGTCGATGCACTCCTGCGGACTCTTGTCATTCTTGTGTTCACTGGAATGACTAATGTTGGAGATGGGTGTACGGCACGTTGTTGGCAGTGATGTTCTGAGGGCAGGCCTCTCACAGCGTTATAATTCATTTTGTCAGTTTCTATTTCAGAGGAACATGAACACGGTGATGATATTCTGACACCAATCCAAGTGTGCTATCTTTGTCACGCTCCATTGAGCATATAGAGCTAGCTGCAGTGCTCATGATTGCAAGAGTTAGGACTTTTTGTTAAGGGTTTTAATCTCTTGCAAGCAGCTAGCTCGACCGGTGAAGCGGTACTCCGTCCGTGGGTGCCGTGATACCGGGTAAGTCCGTTTCGGTCTGAGAAGTGGATTGGGTAGAGCGAGCACTTTAATATGAATAGCTCACCCAGCGATGACGGTAATAGGGAGGCAATAGGGAGGAAGTCAACAAGTATCTTGTACTCGGCGAGGTCTATAGACTGCTAGCGGGAGAGGCCCCTCTCTAACCTAACAGACATTTGGGGCCAGATGTTGTTATGAGAAACTTGTACGAGCCGGAGCATATGTCCGCCCTCCACTCGGGACGCTCTGTTTAATCTGCAGTCGGGGTCGGCTTCAGTCAAGGCTTCCTCCACTACGTTTCAAAAGCCGAAATGAAGTTTTCTGGTTGGGAACTTGCACGAGATGGAGCATATGCCCACCCACCGTTCGGGACGCGCCGTCTAGTGTGCAGCCAGGGTCGACTTCAGTCTTGGCTTCCTCCTCTATGTTATTAAAGCACACACAACCGCATCCTAGATACCCGACTTCGGAATATCCAGCCTGCTGCATGAAAAAGGAACTACTCTTCGCCCGTGAAGTTGGATTATCCAGTAGCTAGGGAGACGAGGTCTCGATCATTGGGACATTCGGAGAAGAGATCCATCTCTGACACACCGTCCCAGGAGCAGCAAGCGGCTAGGAAACAGAAGACCGCTGCTCCTCAGGCCTCGATGACGGACTTGCTGTCACAGATTGTGCAGCTGATCGCAGCATCCCAGCAAGTGCAGATGCAGCCTCCCTCAGTCTCAGAACCTGAGCTGTCGGACGGTGCTGGGTCGTTCCAGTCGTCTATTCACGCAGATGCAATGAACCGAGGTTCATAACTGATTCTCTCGGATGGTGAAAGGGATAAGGAACCCTTCCCTTTTGGAACAGCACAGGGTTGCAGTGGATTTCATCCATCAATACTACCTTGAAGTAGAATTAATCAGAATGTTGCGACGACAAGGAAGAAACCGCTGGCGTCGTTGGACACAGACTTTATCCGGACAAAGGAGGAAGTCCTTTCATTTCTGGTCCAGTCTAGGCTGGTGTCACAGGCCTTTGGCCATATAGACAACGCCATACTTAACCTCTCGTGTGCGAGAAGGAAAAGTGGTTTCTTAGCCACATCTTTCATAAACATACCATTTCTTGGACTACGTTCATTTAAAAACAGTTGGAGAAGATGTTCAGAGACCTCCTCTGCATTTGAATGAGCAGCCCAGGGATCTAGATGTATCCTTGCCTGCATCATTCACTATTCGCTGAGACACAATTACAATGGCAATTTCATCAAGTAGAGTGAATTTGGAAGCAATGTCTTACGCAGATCACCTTACCAGAGCTATGCACAACGTCTCAACGGGAAGGAATTTGAGGACGTTTGTACCTCTCTTAGAGTTCTTTCCAGGGCAATTTGTATACCACATATAACTCCGCTCTTACAGTGGCTAATCTTGAGTTAATCAGACGTGATGCTGCCCTTGCGTCGTCATCACTTATAGATGACAAAGTGAAAAGCTCTCTCTGAGTCGCTCCGGTCTCCGGACATACTAGTTTGGACGACAAGCTTTTGTGAGCCTAGGATCAGGCTATTTAGAAAGCATCAAGTGATCTGCTATTGAAGTCAGCGTTTGATCAACCCGCTTCAGCAGACAAGAGTAAAGGAGGACATTGCAGATTTAAACGTCAAAAGGGAACTCCTTACGAGGGTACAAGAAGCCCTCTTACAATTACTCTGGAGGTCGTCAATATAGCGATTCGGGAAAGGAGCATAGGTCTGATCGGTCAGATCCCCCTAGGCCGACGGTACGAGGTTCTTTGTGGGGAGGACGTAGTTTCTCCTCCCGTAAGCCTTGCAGGTCATACAGGTGATGTTCAAGACCTCTATTGCTTGCCAGTTGGCGGAAGGGTATCATCTTCGTGAGAAACTGGACAGCAGTCATGGAAGATCAGTGGGTGAGAAGTGTAGTCTCGGACGGCCTACGGCTATCATTCCGAGCAGCACCCCCACTAACAAGATGTGTGTGTTGGTCAGATCTTCCATCGGATCCTTTCAAAAAAGAGTTTCTCCTAGTGGAGGTACAGGCTCTGTATTAAAGGAAGCAATAGTGGTCACCGAGAATCAGGATTCTCAGAGTTTTTACAGTCAACTGTTCCTCGTACCGAAGCCAGCCGGCTCGTTCTGACCAGTAATAGACTTGAGCTGGATAAACAAGCTTATCGTGGCTCCAAAATTCTATATGGGGACCATTTGGTCAGTAAGAGCAAGCATTCGAGTGAACGACTATGCAGCAAGCATAGATCTAAAGGATGCGTACTTTCATGTCCTGGTACATCTGGCATTCAGAAAGTACCTGCGGTTCGCCGTACAAGGGAAGGTGTATCAGTTCAGAGCAGTGTGCTTTGGTCTGAACCTGGCTCCCTGGGCATTCACTCGTATAATGAACTCAGTAATGTCATACTTCTGAGCTCATTCGACTGCGGTAATGTCTGCTTACTTGGACAACATTCTTCAGAGATACGGCAACAAAATTATTCTTCAGAATGATGTTCAGAGTCTGCTTCTTTTGTTCCGACATCTCGGTTTCATCGTAAACGAGAAAAAGTTGGATATAGCTCTGTCCAAGTTGTTCACTCACTTGGGAATGAGCTTCGAGACTCACAACAATCCGTTTCATCAGTCGTTACCCAGAGCGAAATTTGTCAGTTGTTATGCTCGCTTTTGTCTACACTCAGACGCATTAATGGGAAAGGAATTCATGCGACTGATGGGGCTGTGTGGAGTGGCTTCGGATCTTATTCCGATGAGCCACCTGTGCACGCGTCCCCTCCAGATATTCTTTACTCAGAACTGGAGTGTGAAGACGCATTCGCTCGAAACCAGTATTGCTTTAACGGACCTAGTAAAACAGGAGTTCAGATTTGGGCAGATATTCAGTGGTTAACTCAGGGAGGTCCGCTGCAACTGCCGGATCCGACTTTCACGATTATGACGGATGCGAGTCAGACGGGTTGGGATGCAACCCTAAGTCCCGCAGACTTGAGGTGTCAGGGTCTTTGGGACCCTTGGTTCCTAGAGAAGTGCATAAACATCAAGAGATGATGTTATTTTGGTTAGCACTACAACATTGGATTCACATAATAGCAGACATCCATGTTCAAACTTTGTCGTACAATTCGACAGTAGTAGCTTACATCAGGAACCAAGGCGACACTCATTCAATGCCATTATGTGAATTAACGGAGAAGATTCTCCTATACATCATGAATCATCATATTCATCTTTCTGTCCGTCATATACCGGGTCGTCTGAATGTACTAGCAGACTCGCTCTCTCGGAAAGGTCATTGGACAGGACTCTCAACAAGCGAATATTCAGGCAGATTTGCTACCAGTGAGATCGTTCCATGATAGATCTGTTTGCGACACACTGGAACAATCAGTTACCGACGTTCGTGTCACCATGCCAAGATCATCGAGTGTTCGCAGTAGACACTCTGTTGATCTTGTGGGCGGAATGATAGGATAGGCGAATCCTCCAACTCTGTTGATTTAGCAGATTCTGTTTATTTCAAACAGTCTCGTTGCGAAATCCTGATAGTATCACCTCTGTAGTCACAGAAACCTTGGATCAATTTTTCAGGTGTCTGTTATGGGAGGTTCCCGGGAGGCTTCCACCACAAGAGGACCTTCTTCATCAGGGGAAGTATTTGTTCTTCACGTCCTTCTCCGCCCTTAGTGGCATTATGGAGTCGGTCAGATGTGAGGGAGCCTTGTAGTTCCTATACTATTTGATGACGAACACAAGAACGATTCAAGTAATGCGGGTGAAGGGGGTTGATTATGATTTTGAATCCTCCCCCCCCCCACACACACACACACACACACACACACACACACACACACACACACACACACACACACACACACACACACACACACACACACACACACACACACACACACACACACACACACACACACACAGAGTCTTGTCTACCCTACATACCGAGGTACCCCATTGTTTGTCCTTTGTGTGGACTAACGGTTTCAACCTCGTTTTGCCGGTACAGTTCTGGGAAAACAACCGTGCCTTGATCTGGGCTAAAAAGAACTTTAAAAATAAGTTGACAGATAAGACGATTTCGGCCTATGAGTCTTACATTTCGGAACTTCGCCCAGCGTCTGGAGTAAGGAACAATACGGGAGGGAGCAAGCAAACTCCGGCCCGTGTTGTCCCTCTACCCCAACGCGAAAAGCAAAATAAGAAAAGATCAAGGCAAAGCACTTCTCCCTATTCTTTTCCTTCTACTTCTTCTTTCTCTCAGAGTAAGCGCCTCAATTTGCAAACATCTCCGGTCCATATTGTGACTGAAGATGCTCGCAAATTGAGTAATGCTGTCTCGCCTCGTCTTGTTCCTCTACCTCCTACTCCTCCTCAGCCTTTCTTCTCTGGTTCTCCTAGTGCTCTCACTAGAACTCCTCCTCCTCCTTCTGTTTCTTCTCCTGCTTCTGCTTCCTCTCCTGCTTCTGTTTCCTCTCCCCCTTCTCCTGCCTCTAGTGTGGTTCAACCAGGTATATCGTACTCAGAGAAAGTCAAATCACCGAGCCGCAACTCGGGCCGCTCATTTGATTCTAAATTCTCCCAGTTTCGGCATAAAAGCGGAGTTAATTTTGACAAAAGGAATTGGCGCCTCCCCGATGTTTGTAAAAACATCCTTATGATTGGAAGTTCAAATTTAGGACGCATTGATCGAAATCCCCATCCGGACATCCAGGTGGAGTGTTACCCCGGCGCCAAATTCAATCATCTGCGCTCTATGTTTAAAGGGCACAGGGGCCAGTCCAGTCCCCAAAAAATATTATTAAATATTGGCGTGAATTCTCGAAACGATAATTCTGATCTCGTAGTTAAGCAGTTGCGGAATATGCTTAGCGATATCAGGGTCAAGTTTAGATCAGCAAAAATTTATTTCGCTGAACTAAACTTTTCGCAAAAACTCCCTCAGGCTGAGAGGAGAACCCTGAGCATCATCAACGAAACCATTCGGAAAGTGAAGGACGTTAACGTGATACCAAAAATTGATGACGCGAAGTTTGATGTTGCTCAGGATTTAATCCATTGGACCACGAGAACCGCCAATATTATGTACGATCACTGGTTGAACCACCTAAATTTAAACTAAGTAAAGGCAAAGGTAACAGCCGCCTAACAGATGTGGGATTAGGAACTAATGTGATTAACCTGTCTGGCACCAATGACCTAACAACCCAAGAGAAATCTCTTTTAGATCGCGGTTTAACTTTTGTACCAGCACCAAAGCCTAAAACTGATAACCAAACAAATTTACCATCATACAACTGTAATTTTCTTAGGCAAATGAAATTAGCCGACCGCTTTAGAAACTCCAGCGGTCGGAAACTTCCTTTTACAGAATCATCTGGTTGGTCACCTCCAGATAGTGAAGTAGATCCCGAAATTATTGAGGCTAGCAAACGAATCATCAAAAAGGTGTTCAGCATGAACATACTCTCCGATAAAGACAATTTAACAGCTGGTGAACGGAGAGCCCTCACGAAACTTCGAAAAAATAAGAAATTAGTAATTAAACCAGCCGACAAAGGTGGGTCGGTAGTTGTTCTATCTCGGGATAATTATATAAAGGAAGCCATGAGACAACTCAGCAATACTAAACATTATAAGAAAATAGATTCACTTATTTGGCCTAGTAATATCGAAAAATTCAATAAGATCTTAAAATTTCTCCTCGACGAAGGTCACATTACCAAAAAACAATTGAAATATTTAACAGCTAAGCTCAGTGCTCAAACAAGACAATTTTATATCCTACCAAAGATCCACAAGGACCGTTCTTCATGGACGGATGACTTAACTCCACCCGGGAGGCCAATTGTATCAGATTGTAATTCGGAATCTTATGCGATCTCGGAATTAATTGATTATCATCTGAAACATATAGCAAATAGACATCCGAGCTATCTAAAAAATACACAGGATTTCCTGTCAAAAATTTCGAAATTGAAAATATCGAAAAATGCAATTCTGGCTACTTTGGATATCGACAGTATGTATACGAACATTGATATTGATAAAGGTGTTAAATCAGTTAAAAATGCATTTGAAAAATATCCGGATGCGAAACGCCCGGATGAACAAATTTTTGATCTTTTAGAGCTGAGCTTAAAAGGTAATGACTTTCAATTCAATGGAGAATATTTTCTACAAATAATGGGTTGTCCTATGGGCAAAAGATTCAGTCCTAATTTTGCAAGCATTTATGTAGCGGAATGGGAGGAAAATGCCTTAAGCAAATGTGCAAAGCATCCTCTCGTATATCTCAGGTATTTAGATGACATTTTTATTATTTGGGAACATTCAAAAGAAGATTTTGATGAATTTTTAGAAATTTTGAACAATCACGATCCAAATATTAAATTGAAAGCTACTATCAGTGAAAATTCTGTTGATTTTCTCGATGTGACCGTGTATAAAGGCAAGCAATTTCAGGCGTCCGGTCATTTAGATTATAAAGTGTATTTTAAACCAACTGATTCACATCAATTGTTGCACACAAAATCATTTCATCCTCAACATACATTTAAAGGTATCATCAAATCACAACTCATTCGTTTCCACCGCAATTCAAGTGATAAGGTAAATTTCAATGAGGCTTGTTCTACTCTATTTGGCGCCCTCAGATCGAGAGGGTACTCGCTGCGCCTTTTGCGTAGCCTGAAATCCCAAACCCTGAAAAAGCTTGAAAGTCCAGCTGAAACTACCGATTTCGAACCACTGAAGATTGAACACAACAGACCGTTGCAGAATGGTAGTGGTGTGGTAATTAATTGCAAAAAGCCTCGTTGTAGACTGCATACTGTTATGCCTGATCAGAAAGAGGAATTTTCCTCCGAACAAACGAAAAATCATTATCAGATCCGTAACCCCCTTCATTGTGATTCACCAAACATTATTTACCTTATCACTTGTAAGCGATGTCGGAAACAGTATGTTGGTCAAAGTCAAAATCCTTTTCGAGAGCGTGCTACTAGACACAAACAGGATATAAAACATAATGCTGATGCCCCAGTAGCACAACATTTTAACCTTCCTGGCCATTCTTTGGACGATTTCGAAATCCATCCTATTGAACAACCACCAATTAAAGACACATTAGAAGAAACGGATGAATTTAGAAAAAAACGTGAAGCTTTTTGGATCAAAACGCTTCAAACCCTCTGGCCATTTGGTATGAACATCTCAGAGGGCGAATGCGAAAGGAGGTCCATCATTCCTTTCACTTTAACGTACAACAGAATGAATATCGAAATAGCAAAAATGTTAAAAGATGAATTCAATTTTACCAATGCTAAATTAAATGAACCTTTGAATCTTCGACCTGTCATCGCCTATAAGAAAAACAAAAGCTTGCGTAACATCCTTGTAAGGACTAAATTAGAGCCCATCAATGAATAATATCAATTTTTGCCAGCCAGTTTAACCAGTTCCTAAGCTCATCACTTAGTTTAAATCAATTTTATGTACTTTTTTGTCAGGTTTGAAACCAATCAGGGTTCAGTAAATGAAAACAATTTTTCGGCGGCATATTAAAAGAAAAAAACGTTTCAGTAGGAAATGTCTGTGCCAGTGCGATTTTTTAACCTCAAACACACACACACCGCCAATGTGTTGAAGAGGCAATTACCGTGAAAGACGTGGTTTTCTTCCCGTAAGCCTTGTATGCATTTAAGTACATACATGCATTTCATGGCTTCTCGATTGGCAGCTGGGTCATGTTCTATGGTGATCTCATGGGCACATCCACTTTGTAGTTGGTTGGTTTCCTGTGGTTGTTCGTCTATATGTCATATATGAGCATATGCTTCATTGTCAATAAATTGCTAGTCTTGGGGTACCTGGGAGGCTGTCTAGTCAGTTAACTGGTATTCAGATGATTACATGCGGGATTTCAATGCTCACGTGCATAATAATCGCATTAGTAGGCAGACGCATTATCGTATCTTAAGGACCTTAGAAACTATGAATATTTTGGGGGCGGTCCGTGGCAAGTCTGTTAATCATAGCTCAATCGAATACATCTTGTCTTACACTTTCGTATATTCGCACTTTCCAGGAACATAGATACCCTATTGAACATGTCTGGGAGTGTTATTCACTGGAATTTATTGTACACCTGAATGGGGTTGCCTGTGAGTTACCTTGGAAGTGTGTTTACTCTCTAGAGATCGTCCATTGTGATTCTGTTGGACATGTGTATGTTATATATTATATCACCGGTTTCCGACCTATCTGCGTATGCCGACTCCGGTTTACATTACAAGCAGGCGATATTAATTACCGGAATTGCCGCTATAGCCTTAGCTTCTGAAGTGGCATTAAGCACCAATTTATTAATAATAATTAATACCTGGGTGTCTGTACGACGAATATTTATATTGTTATTTGGTACCGCTTTTACTGATTCCAGAGTGCTCCCCTCTTCTTTTTGAAGATTCCTTCAAAACGGAGGGGGGTGGGGGAGATTTTTTACCTCTCCTCCAGCTTGATAAGTATGTAACTATGAGTGAAGCTGTTTTGTCTGTAGATTATATCCTGGATACAGCTTGTGTTTTATTGTATACTGCGTATGTTTGTGGGACTGACGGAATGGTTTTACGCACCGAAGGCACGCAGGAACGGTTTGAGGAACAAGCACAAGACGGACGGAATGATTTCACGCACCAATGGTGCGCAGGGACTGTTTGGGGAACAAGCCCCTTTCGACCCTCAGTGACTGTATATGATCAGTTTTCACATGTCGAGGCGTGTTGAAGGAGGAAAAGGTTCAGGTACTCGGCTGGTGTCTCCGGTTGCGGCGTGATGGCTTCTTTGACTGTTGTAGGTTGAACCCTCGGGTGAGAACCAGTGTGGGAGGTTGGGTCCTCTCACAAAGGTACTACCTCTCTCCGAGGGTGCAGTAGTCTTATTTTCAGTTAAGTATAGTCTGCCACTTTGGAGATGGTTTCAAATGATGGCCATCACTGGCAAGTATAATCTGCCTCAGGCTGTCTCTGTTTTTGGTAGGACGTCTTTGAAAGAAAACAACAACGACCCCTTTCGTGGACTACCAGAAGGAAGACCCGAACTTCCCTGGTTCGGGGGCAGGCCTGCATTATAATCCTATTGGGTTGGGACAAAAGATGCGCAGTGCGCTTACAAAAGGGCAGAGGCGGGACGCAGGACCAACGCTCGCCTCTCTTGAAGTGGTCGACCACTTTTAGGGATGGAGTGGAGGATGTTCAGGAACCATGGGGGTTACAGTTTCCGTAATGGTTATAGTGTCCATAGCGGTTATTGAGGAGCTGGTCAAAAAGTATCTTCTGTGTACCTGCTTAAAAGAAGAAGGCAGAATTAGTTTTCATTAGAATATGGAAAATATAAATAAAAAATAAAAATAGCACATTTTGTTTAATGCAGTCATTGAATAGGCTTATGATCTCATTTTTAGCTGAGTCGGTGAAGGCAGCCCCTTCTGGTAGAAGGCCACAGTTAAGCTGTTAAAATCTGCCTGTTAACTCACCTTCTCGTTCCCTATTTATACAGTATTTAAACGTGAGGTAATTTTAGTTGAGTCGGTGAAGACAGCCCTTTCTGGTAGAAGGCCATAGTTAAGCTGTTAATCTGCCTGTTAGCTCACCTTCTCGTTCCCTAGTTTTACTCGAGCAGTTTTAGTTTTATACAGTGTTTAAACGTGATCTAATTTTAGTTGAGTCGGTGAAGGCACCCTTTCTGGTAGAAGGCCACAGTTAAGCTGTTAGTCTGCCTGTTAGCTCACCTTGTCGTTCCCTATTCATTCTTGAGTATGTTTAGTTTTATATAGTATTTAAACGTGATGTAATTTTAATTGAGTCAGTGAAGGCAGCCCTTTCTGGCAGAAGGCCACAGTTAAGCTGTTAATCTGCCTGTTAGCTCACCTTCTCATTCCCTAGTTTTTCTCGACCAGTTTTAGTTTTAAACAGTGTTAAAGCGTGATCTAATTTTGGTTGAGTCGGTGTAGGCAGCCCTTTCTGGTAGAAGGCCACAGTTAAGCTGTTAATCTGCCTGTTAACTCACCTTCTCGTTCCCTATTTATTCTCGAGCGTTTTTAGTTTTATACACTATTTAAACGTGATGTAATTTTAGTTGAGTCGGTGATAGCCTCTCATTCTCAAATACGCCATCCAAATTTCTGGGGCTTAGTCCGGACTAGCCTTAAAGAATTGGGAACTATAAAAAAGTATAAAAAATATACAAATTACTTTAAATTTATATTTTTATACTGTAACCAATGACCCAGACTTAGCTGGTGCTAACTATATATATAGATTTATACTATATAAATATTCAGGGTCAAACACAAATTCCCCCCCCCCCCCCCCCCCCAATCCCAAAAATTTGCATCCAAATAAAAACATATAATGTTCTATATGGTCCTCCATACTATTACGTACTGCGCATGTGCAGTGTCAAGGAAGTACCAAAATTGGCGCAAAATCCTCATTAGCGGGGGAGGAATTCGTCACATACAGGTGAATTGTGCACTTGGTGATACCTTCTTGAAATTTGGCACACTGTTAGTGTAGGCTATGAGGTTCTCAAAAACGATCGGCTACAAGTTGACACCGACCGGTGGCGACCAGTAGCGGCACAATCCTAAATGGCCGCCAGCGGCTGAAGGGAACCTCCTTTTCGACGGTCTACCGACTATACATCCGATTGTAAGGGCGCGAAAGTGAACTCTGATCCACGCACGTGTTGGAAACAGACGTGGGAGATGATGTAGAATAAAACGAGATTCTCTATACGGACGCATCAATTTCTTGGAACTTGAAAAGAGCGTTGTTTCTCCGGGATCAGCGTCATTCAGGCAAACCTGAATGACGCTGATCCCGGAGAAACAACGCTCTTTATGAAGCAGTCTCTTTGCCATACAATCTCTTGTTTGGCGTAATTCCGCAAGCAATTCTGATTTGTCTGTCGAAATTAATTCGAGAACGCGATTGTTCACAAAAATCATTCACAGAATGAGTGAGAATCCTCTTCGTGTACGGACTAGTACTGACTGGGAACGTTGTTGCTTTTGCCAGCAAGACAGTTCCAAGAAATTGATGCATCCGTATAGAGAATCTCGTTTTCATGACGCCTATAAAGCTATTGAGGAAGACATAACGCGCTTCCTAGATAATGGCGTTGAGCTTCCATATAATTTGACCATTGATTGTTTGATGAGAGAGAGTGATGAGTGTATGTCGATGTCACTGTTGACGAATAAGGCAATATATCATAAGACATGCCGTGACAGTATTCGGACTCACATCGTACAGCGCGTGCTACACAAGCGAGAGCGAAATGAGGCAGTGGCATCCTGCTCCACGCTGAGTCCTAAAAGAACACGGACAAGTTTTGAATCTGGCTGTGACAGGAAACTGCCCCAGTGTGTTTATTGTCACAAACGCGAAGGTGACAGCAGTGAGCCTATTTGCAGATCAATGTCTGATAACAATAAACTCAAAATTATGGCAAAGGAAGCCGAGAACTGGGTTGTTTTTTCTCGGGTCAATGCAGCATTTGATTCCGCTGCTAGTGATCTTTACTATCACAAAACCTGTTATTGTAAGCTTGCCAATGAAGCACGAGCGGCTAAATCTAAAAAGTCGAAGAACGCCGAACATTCCGCGTCAGGCCTGCCCTATGACCCTCTCGTTATGGCAGAGCTCATAACATTTGTTGAACACAACGATTCCGCGATGAAGCTTGTCGATCTCAAGAATCTGTACAGTCGGAGGTTGAAGCAAGTCGGTTCTGATTGGCTTAGTGAAGAAATACATTCCACTCGATTCAAAGAACATTTGTTGCAGAAATTGGGCGATGGCTGGGACGCCTTCACACAGGGTAGAGATGTGTTTATTTCAAGTAGGTTTCGAGTTGGCTCCTTGTTGTCCGAATCTTTAACTCGTATAGTGTCTGAGGAAGAGGCAAAAAAGATAGTTGATGTGGGTCTTCTTCTGCGTAAACACATACTCATATCTCAAGCTCCTTTCACGGGATCATTTTCATCTTATTGCTTGAGCGAGCCTGTACCCAACTCACTCCTGACTCTTCTTAGAGTTCTACTTGAGGGCACATGTAGTATACAGAACTTAGGCGATGATGAGACTGTTAATGCCAAGACTCGAGTGGCTTGTACTATTTCACAGATGTTGATCAGCAATTCAGCGAAACGCTCCGAACATGCACAAAATGTTCACCAGAGACGTGACAGAGAAACTCCAATGCCTCTTTATGTGGGTTTGAAGTTGCATGCCCATGATCGTATGAAAAATCTTATCAGAGATTTTCATCAAATGGGACTCTCTGTCTCTTATGATCGCGTAATGGATGTTCGCAGGAGTTTCGCGAGAGCTGTTTCACTGCGGTTCAAGAACGAAGGTGTTGTAGTCCCAGCTAACTGCAAACGTAATGTTTTCTCGATAGGAACCACTGATAACATTGATGTATCTGGTAGATCTGATATGCATGGTACGTCCATCACACTCATTGGTCAACTGAGCAGGGACAATGTGGGTACTGATCCCCCACCACTGAGTTTAGATGTTCCAGAAGACACACAAATTGAACTCCCAGACGACTATGCATTTGTTCCTTTCGTTGAAGACTTTGGTGGGGACATCAGGCTTGAATCTCCAGATGAATGTAATGTACGGCCCAATGAATATGCAGATTTGAACGTGGGAGAGAATGACTGGTTGTCTCATGTGTCACAGATCAGCAATAAAGGGAAGGTTGATGGCAGCTGGCAGCTTGATGAAGTCCCTGTGACCTTTTCAGGCTTCTTTTCAAAACATGAAGATCAAGACAATGTCAAACCTCGTGCAGTTATTGGGGTATTCCCTGTTTTCAGTGAGCAGAAAGCGGACTCACTCAGTATGCAGAAGCATGCTATGTATGTGGTCAGTGAAGCTACTGCTTTCGTAAACCCCGGCCAGATACCTGTCATTGAAGGTGACTGTCCGTTGTATGCCAGGCAGAAAAAATGTCAATGGCTGTTCCCAGAGGAGATAGGTGAGGATCGAATGGTGTGTATGATTGGATTCCTGCATCTTGAAATGTGCACCCAAGAAGCTGGTGGTAAGCTTATGGGTGGTTCTGGTTGGGAGCGAATGTTTCACCTCGCAAAGATATTCACACCCGGTGTAGCATCATCCCTACTTGGTGGGAAACATGTCAAGAGGACGCGACAGGCATATCTTCTCACTCTAGCTTGGCTTGAGATCCTCAGAAAGAATGCTTATGAGATTTACTGTCAGCAGACTGGGCCCCATGAGTCATTTGAAATGTGGGAACAGAGGATTCTTTCACAATCTCCAACTGCGCGCTATTGGGGTGAAATCGTTCGGAACTTTCTCTTGACAAGCTGTCAATTCGTTCGGAACCAACGAATCGGTAACTGGCCTGGTACACTGTGTTCTATCGATGAGTTGTGCAGTTACTTTTTTGCCCTAGGACATACAAATTATTGTCGGTGGGTCCCCGTATTTCTGAGAGACATGTCTCAGCTACCCAGGCGGCATCCTTCAATCCACAACAAATTCATGGAAGGCCATTTTGTGGTCCAGCGTAGTGAGAGGAAGTTCAGTATGATGGGTTTAGATCAGAGCCAAGAACATAGTATCCAACTACTCAAAGAAGACAGTGGTCCAAAAGGTCTCTATGGCCAGGCTGAAGAGAAAGTCGTTATTGAGCTTTCAAGGTCAGAAGTTCTGCGTGTTATAGATGAGTATGAATATGCAAGTTTCCACACAACATCATCAGATAACACGGAACACCCGGAAAGTTCGGTATCAGAGCAGAAAAAATTTCTGAATCAATTGAAATCTCTCCTCGATCTGGTGAATCAGGGACTCATTATCAACCCTTATGATGAAACTAGTGGTCAGCTGGTGACATTAGATACTGGTGAATATATGGACCCCGAAGTTAGTAAGAGTTTACGGTCATTACCCGAAAGGGGCAAGCATTTATATTCCACTTTCTTGAAGGAAAGGCTTGTGGAATGCACCGTACCCCTGAATGATGTTATTCCCAAGGCAAATATATATACCTTCCTTAACCCACCCCCAGCCAACCTGGACAAAGGCCGAGACAAACTCATGTCAAGTAAAGCAACTGCCGCAATAGTTACCCAGATGTTCGTTTCACTGCAAGCCCGGCCTGATTCAAACATGGATGAGTTTTTCATGCACGAGAATGCACGTGATCCGCCAGCATTATCCGATAGAGGTAAGCTACGGAGTGGGACAAAATCTCAAATTCTCAATTGTTTACCAGCTATTCCTGCACAAGGGAAGAATTCAGCAGCTAGACAAGCTTCAGTTGTCATCTTGGATATGCCTGCTGTAGTCCATGTAATCAAACCACAGAAAGCGGATCTGTTTGGAGAATATGCTCGATTGCAATTATTGCCATACATCGAATCTCTGATTAACACGAACACCACAAGGGTTGATGCGATCTATGACTGTTACCCCGAAGGCAGTTTGAAGAATCAGACGCGAGCAAAACGCCTCGGTGAGACAGCAGTTAGGTTGATACGGGTGTCCGAGAACGTCCCTTTACCTAAAGGGAAGAATTGGCAGGCATTCTTGAAAGTTAGTGAGAATAAAGACGAATTTTTCAAGTTCCTGTCTGCTGAACTGCTGAAATTAACATCAACATCCGAGTACCAGTTGTTAACGACATCAGGAGAATATGTACTATGCAATAAGGATGTTAGCTTATGTGACATATCTCCATCGAACCACGAGGAAGCAGACACGCGCATGATGCTTCATCTCAACCATGCAGTCTCACAAGGTCACAAAATAGCTTTTCTTCGCACGGTTGATTCTGATGTCGTCATTCTGTCTTTGCACCATTTCGCAACATTCCGTGACCTTGGACTCAGTGAGCTGTGGATTGGGTTTGGAATTGGAAAGGCATATAAAGATATGCCAATTCATGAGATAGCTTCACAACTTGGACCTGATTACTGTAAGGCCCTGACTTTCTTCCACGCCTTCACAGGTTGTGATGTAACATCCAGCATGCTCGGCATTGGGAAGAAGACAGGATGGAATGCATGGATGAATTTTCCCGCATCAACTGAAATGATGATAGAATTGACTGAGAATCCGCAAGTCTTTTCAGAGGATTCCCCTCATATGCAGCATATCGAAAAACTCACCATACAGATGTACAGTAACAGTTGTGTCAGTACACGTGTCAATGATGCGAGACGGCATATGTTCACACATGGCCTTAAGTCTATGGAAAACATCCCGCCCACCAAAGCAGCTCTGTATCAACATGTAAAAAGGGTAATTCTTGTGTCATCTTTCATTTGGCATCGTGCTCTGCAGAAACACTTATGTGTGCCAGACCCATCACAGTACGGATGGGAGTGGAATCCACGTCTCAATATTCTGGTCCCATTTTGGACTCACCTAGGAGACGCAAGTGCTGCATGTGCACTGATGCTCCACTGTAGTTGTGCCAAGGCCTGCAAGGGCAATTGCAAATGCTTGAAAGCTGGATTAAGGTGCACACCTTTGTGTAAGTGTGAAGGTGGCTGTTGTAACAATATTGAGTAGTATACTGTCATGTTAGGACCAGTCATCTCCTATTCTGGTATTTTTTTTTCCATTTTCGGCCAGTTAACACATGTCATGTTTCTAGTTGAGTTGATTTTGCTAACAAATGTTCATCCCATGTGGCTTGCTACATTGTCCGGGGTATAGGAATACAGTTTTAGATTTCGGAAAATAGTCTGTTATTTACTGCACAAGACGGTGTTAATTCATGCATAGCATGATACAATATCCCCAACTATTTTGCCTCTGTACAACAGTTGATACCTTCGTTCACCCGTGTGTTCATCTATGGTATCCTTGTCTTTCTCTGGCCATAGGCCACATGTGACTAGTCAGTTCCTACTCCATAGCAAATCAACTTGGAAATCCTTCATCTTGTAGCGCACTCATGTCTCAATGAATCCATACCTGAGTTGATCTAATAAATCTAACGTAAGGTATCAAATTGCCATACCGGATCATATTTCGATAAGTTATTCGCTAAAACATTTCGACCACTCATCGACATCAAAGGTCATGTTTTGGCTCCCAGTGGTGGCTATATCTCTATATCCCTGGTAAAGTAGCATACCATGAGGGATGGGCATTAAGTGTCGGCAACATTAATCCTGACTTGGAACACACCACATCTTAACTGGCCGAAAATGAAGAATACTACTTGTAGTCAAAAAATATTCCTGTACCTCGAATGACTGCAAACATACACTCACCCCTTCTAGTCCCATTTTGCCAATGTTCTATACTGGCAAGATAACATTGTATAATTAACAACGGGAACTAATGCATCCCGAGTTCATTCCAGCACTGCCCTTGCTGGCAGACGTGTCGCTATGGTGTTGAGATTGAACCAGAACTCTTCTAGAAATTTGATAGTTTTATTTTCTTAGAAAATAAATCTATCGAAAATGCCGGAAGTTGAGAATAGACTGTCACTTTAATTGGATTATCAAATGTCCAAGTATCCCCACTGCTGCATACTATCGAGTACCCTTGTTCATGTGTTGACAGGAATCTCTCATACCATGTTCATTTGACCATTGCATTCCCGAGAAACATTCAACACTAATTTATCTACGGACGGACGATCATACTGACAGTCAGACACACAGACGCACACATCGACGGAAATTCTGATCCCATTATCCATTAATCTTCCCCCCAACTTGTTCCAAGGGCTTCACTCCATCATTCACATCAATTACAGCACATGTATGGTGTTAGGTTTGGAGCTTCAGTTGTGCGATCGGCGAAAATAGCTTTTTTTCGATCCGCTTGGCGGCCATTTTGGATTTCGCTGCTAGTGGTGGCTAGAGGATGGTGCCAACTTGTAGCCGATCGATTTTGAAATCTCTGATGCCTACCCTTACATCATGCCAAATTTCAGGAAGGTATCACCAAGTGCACAATTCTAGCGAATTCCTCCCCCGCTACATTCTTTGTTTGGCCTTTCTGTTAGTAACATCTCACTGACTTCTGTGCTTATAATCTCAGCTAAAATGATGCCAGACACAAAATCATGATGGAAATGGTGGATCCAAGGATGAAATAAGAGGATGAGAGGAAGAAACAGTGGATGGATGTGTTCAGGGCTGTAACTTATAATTTTTATGTAAAATTATTTCATGTTCCCTAATTTCGGGGCACGGGCCTGATGTTTTCATTCTTGCTATGAAATCTCCACTGTTTGTTCAGTATTTCCTTTCTCCCTTTCCTTGAAACCCCCTTGCTAATCTCCCATGCTTTTGGAATAATTTTTGAAATTTTTTTATTGAAATTTCTTGGGAGTTTGGCTTAGTTACAGATTGTTTATTCTGTTATCCCCATGGTTACGTCCTCACCCTTGTGGTGTTTAGGCATTTTGGTCATGCATCTACCATCTGATGTATTCCAGTTTCTTCTGTGGAAGATTCTGTTTTACATCGGATAGTGTTTAAAATTGGTTGCTGACTTCGGCTGTGTTTTTCAGTGCCTGGAGTTTTGTTTCTGGTTTTTATTGACTTTTGTTTACATTGACAATGGTTACTCTCTATTAGTGATTCCTTGTCTTCTGTAGGATTTATTATGTAGTCAGATACATTAATATTATCCGTAAGTGTAACATTAATTTTTGGAATTGTTTTAAAATTTTTGTCCACACTTAGGCTTTTTTGGGGATTCATTTGGGCTCATCGTTCCCTTTGGGAACTTGGGCTCATGTCAAAATTTTTTTTTCAAAAAAATTTTCTTTTGAATTATTTTTCGAAATTTTGATATGGATTGTATTATTATTATATATCTTTGTATATTTGATAGTTAGTGCGAGTACTATGGCTGTATAATATTTTTTAACTATGAAAGAATATTGTTCAAATTGTAAATCGAGGAAGTCTTCCTCAGATTCTCACGCTCATTGTATTTGCTGTAGTCACTGTACTCGCACTAATCTTGTACGGTTTGTGCCAGTTGGGATGACAAACGTTGAAGACGTGTGTCACGGTATATTGTTAGTGGTAGGAGGTCGATGCCGGTCCTCTCACCACAGAGTCACTCTAGTTTTTCAGTCTCTTTTTCAGAGGAACAAGAACAGGGTGATGTTTCCGTGATGTCTTCCGGAAGTGTGCAGCCGTCGTCGCAAATCAACGAAGAGCTAGCGGCAAAAGTGCTCAATGACATCAGACAAGTGCCTAGGTCCCAAAAGGGATTTACGGTCTTGTCGCCTGCTAGCTCGACTGACGGATCTATCACTCATCAAGTGAGTGGTGTGATGCCGGGTATGTCCGTTGCAGTCCAGAAGAGGAAAAAGGGTGTTGAGCACTATAATCTCGGATCACGAACACCCTGCGACGACGGATCGGAGGATGGATCAGAGGAAGCCAGTCAGTCCGGTAGCAAGCTCGTTCAGGTCTACCCAGACCGCGAGCAAGAGAGGCCCCTCTATCTTACAACAACATCTGGGGCCAGATGTGGTTGTGCATACCGTTTGTCAGTCGGAGCATATGTCCACTCCTCCAGCTCGGGACGCTCCGTCGCATAGGCAGCCGGCGTCGGCTAGTCTATTGGCTTCCTCTTCTACACGTCAGCACACACAACCGCACCTTGGCTTCGTGACCTCAGATATCCCGCCTGCTTCGCCGACAAAGGATTCCATGTCGTCTAGGTCATTCCATCCAGTAGTCAAGGACACGAGGAATTACCAGTCGGGACGAACGCATAAAAGGATTATGCAGGATATACCGTCCCAGGAGCTTCCAGCGGCTAAGCAACGTGAGACCACAGCTCCACAGACCTCCGTGACGGACTTGCTATCACAGATAGCGCAACTCATAGCAGCATCCCCGCAATCTTCGGAAACGGTTTCAGATCAGGAACTGTTGGAGGAAGCTGGGTCGGTACGTTCCTCTGCAGTGTCAGACAGGGATGACGCGAGATTCACACCTGGTCCAGTCGGATGGTGAAAGGGAAACTGCAGAGCTAGATTTTTCCCTTCTGGAACAGCATAAGGTGGCGGTGGATTTTATCCGTCAACACCTTCCAGAGGTTGTTCCATCGGGTCAGAGTGCTGCGATACCGGATAAGAGACTGATAGCATCACTGGATACAGACTTTTTCGGCCGGACTAAGGATGATGTTCCTGAGTATCCGGTCCAGTCAAGCAATGTCTCACAGACGTTTGAATTGCTGAATGACGCTATTTTTAAATTAGCCTCTAAGCCAGGCAAAACCAGTTTCTTATTGCAACAAGCTCTACATCTGCCATTCATCAACAATTTGAAAAAATTTGCTACGGCAGGAAAGGGCAAGCTGAGAGTTCCTCTGCATTTAGACGACCAGGCTGAAGACTTGGAATTGTCATTGCCGGCGTCTATGTCGATTCTCCCTAGTACTTTAGAGATGATGATCTCGTCTAATAGAGCCAGTTTAGATGCATTATCATATGCAGATCATCTTACCAGAGCATTAGCGCAACGTCTTGATGGTAAAGAATTCCAGGATGTTCAAACTTCCTTGAGAGTTCTCTCTAGGGCAATCGCATTTTCCATGTATAACTCCGCCCTTTCAGTGGCAAATTTGGAGTTAGTCAGACTTGATGCTGCCCTGGCTCCATCCACTAGGGTGGATTCTATGGTGAAAAACTCTCTTCGAGTCGCTCCGGTTTCAGGAGAATTTCTCTTTGATGGTAAGCCTTCATTAATCTATGATCAGATTACCAAGAAAGCTTCAGATTCTCTGCTCTTTAAGTCGGTTTCTAAGAAACCAGACTCAGCAGAGAGGAGTAAGTCAGGAGCTTCTGGAGCGAGTATGTCCAAAGGAAGCTCCTATAGAGGATATAAAAAATCCTCCAGCTCTTACTCCAGAGACCATCCGAGTAGCGACTCAGGTAGGGGACGTAATGCTGGACGAGACAATCGGTCAGATGCCCCTAGGTCGACTGGTCGAGGCGCTGGACGGGGAGGACGCAGTTTCTCTTCCCACAAGCCTCACAGGTCCAGGAGGTGAAGGTCAGGACCTCTATTGCACACCAGTGGGTGGAAGGCTGTCTAGATTTTTGACCAATTGGTTGTCAATTACGGATGACCGATGGGTACAGGAGGTTATTTGGGAAGGTCTAAAACTGTCCTTCAGAGAAAAACCTCCGTTAACACGAAGTCCACGATAGACTCTGCTTCCGTCCAACCTTCAGAAAAGAGATTTGCTTCTATCAGAGGTGCAATCTCTTCTGGAGAAGAATGCAATAGAGGTCGTAGAAAACCAGGAATCTCACGTTTTTTACAGTCAGCTGTTCCTGGTACCGAAACCAGATGGCTCGTTCCGTCCAGTTATAGATCTCAACTTGATAAACAAGCTGATCATGGCTCCGGAGTTTTATATAGAGACCATTCGATGGGTGAGAGCGAGCATTTGAGTGAACAATTAAGCTGCGAGCATAGGTCTCAAGGATGCATACTTTCATGTCATGGTACATCCGACGTTCAGAAAGTACCTTGATTTGCTGTCCTAGGAGTCGTTTATCAGTTCTGAGCAATGTGCTTCGGACTCAATCTAGCGCCCTGGGCTTTCATTTGAATAATAAACTCGGTAATGACTCATTTCCAAGCTCATTCGTCTGCGGTAACGTTGGCTTACTTGGACGACATTCTTCAGAGATACGGCAACAGATTAACTCTTCAAAACGATGTTCACAGTAAATGAAAAGAAGTCGGTTCTAGTTCTGTCCAAGTCGTTCATTCACTTGGGAATCAGCTTCGAGATGCACAACAAACTGGTTCATCTTCCGTTACCCAGAGCAAAACTAGTCAGTTGTTACGCTCACTTTTGTCTACACTCAGTTGTAGTAACAGCGAGAGAATTCATGCGACTGATGGGTTTGTGTGGATCTGCCGCGGACCTTATTCCGATGGGGCGCTTACGCACAAGTCCACTCCAGATATTTTTCACTCAGACTTGGAGTGTGAAGATTCATTCGCTTGAAACGAACATCGTCTTATCGAACCAAATAAAACAAGAGATTCAGACTTGGGCAGATATTCAGTGGTTGACTCAGATGTAGTAACAGCGAGAGAATTCATGCGACTGATGGGTTTGTGCAGAGTCGCCCTGGACCTTATTCCGATGGGGCGCCTACGCACTCGTCCACTCCGGATATTTTTCACTCAGAATTGGAGTGTGAAGATTCATTCACTCGAAACGAACATCGTCTTGTCGATCCAAGTAAAACAAGAGATTCAGACTTGGGCAGATATTCAGTGGTTAACTCAGGGAGTTCCACTGCAACTGCCGGATCTGGTTTTTACGATTTTGACGGATGTGAGTCAAACAGGTTGGGGCGCGACATTGAGCCCAACAGATTCGAGGTTCCAGGGTTCCTGAACAAGCACATAAACATCAAGGAGATGATGTCAATTTGGCTTGCGCTACGTCATTGGATGAACATAATTCAGAATTCATATGTCCAAACACTGTTCGACAGTTCGACAGTAGTAGCATACATTCTGAACCAAGGAGGCACTCATTCCATTCTGTTATTCAACTTAATGGAAAGAATCCTCTGTTTGTTCTAGAGCATCATGTTCTTCTGTCGGTCCGTCATATTCTGGGTCGTCTGAACGTTCTCGTGGACTCACTCTCTCGGAAAAGTCGCATGTAGCTGCCAGAATGGACTCTCAACAAGCGAGTATTCATCAGATCTGCTACCAAAGGGATCGACCAATGATAGACTTGTTTGTGACGCATCTCAACAATCAGTTGCAGACGTATGTGTCGCCATGCCCAGATTCTCGAGGGTTCGCAGTAGACGCTCCCTCGATCTCTTGGGACGGAATGATAGAATACACGTATCCTCCAGCTCCGTTGATTCAACAAATATTGCTAAAAGTCAAGCAATCTCACTGCAAGATTCTGTTAGTAGCATCTCCGTCGCCCCAGAGACCATGGATAAATCTACTCACGTGTCTGTTTTGGGACATTCCTCGGAAGCTTCCTCCATGGGAGAACCTTCTTTCGCAGGGGAAATCATGCACACTGCATCACAACCCACAAGGTCTCAACCTTCACGTATTTCTGGTGTGTGGTCCTTCTTGCATGGCAAGCAATTTACAGGACGAGCAGTGGACGCAATTTCTAACTGTAGGAGGGCCTCCTCTTCGCTAAATTATGCAGCAAAGTGGAAGGTTTTCTCTCTCTGGTGTAGGGATCATTCGATTGATATTTATGATCCCTCCATTCCAGACATAGCTAATTTTTAGCTTAACTTGACATAGTCAAGATAAGCTATTGCCATCACGCGTGTGGAAGTCTGTGAGTCTGTGACGTCTGTTCACATTTTCCTTTAGCACGGGCTACACCCCGCAGTTCTTGTCTGATCGTCACAAAATTTCATATGCAGGTTTGGGGTCATGTCTAGATGAGAACGTCCCCTTTTGGTCGCGATCGGGCAACCGGTATGGCTGCCCGAGCCCAAAACCCCAAAACCATTAGCACAGTCTACAGGTCGTATTTATGAAGGGATTTCATTGTAACTTGGTAGGATGCCTCTGTATAGTGCCTAGATGAGAACGTCCCCTTTTGGGCATGATCTATCAACCGTGATGGCTGCCCAAGCCCGAAACCCCAAAACTTTTAGCACAGTCTGAAGGTCATGTTTAATGTGGAGGGATTTCATTGTAACTTGGTAGGATGACTCCTTATGATGTCTAGATGAGAATTTCCCCATTTGGGCATGATCTGCCAACCGTGACGACTGCCTGAGCCCAAAACCAAAAAACCTTTAGTACAGTCTACAGGTCATATTTATTGAGGAATTTCATTGTAACTTGGTGGGTTGACTTCATACAATGTCTAGATGAGAAAGTCCCCCTTTGGACGTGATTGGGCAACTGTGATGGCTACAGGAGCCCGAAGCCCGAAAACCTTTAGCACAGTCTAGAGGTCATATTTATGAAGTGATTTCATTGTAACTTGGCAGGATGACTCCAAATAATGTCTAGATGAGAACGTCCCATTTTGATCGCGGTCATGCAGCCTTGATGGGTACCCGAGCCCAAAAACCTTCAGCATAGGCAAAAGGTCATATTTATGGAAGGATGTCATTGTAACCTATTAGGTTGACTCCATATAATGCCTAGATGATGGCATCCCCTTTCGGTAGTGATTGGTCAGTTGTGATGGCTACAAGTGCCCGAAGCCCGAAAACCTTGAGCACAGTCTACAGGTCATATTTATGAAGGGATTTCATTGTAACTTCTTAGGATCACTCCAGATGATGCTCAGATGAGATTGTCCCCTATGGCTGCGATCATTCACCCATGATGGCTGCCCGAGCCCGAAGCCCGAAAACCTTTAGCACAGTCTACAGGTCATATTTATGAAGGGATTTCATTGTAACTTGGTAGGTTAACTTCATATAATGTCTAGATGAGAACGCCCGATCATTCACCCATGATGGCTGCCCGAGCCTGAAGCCCAAAAACCTTTAGCACAGTCTACAGGTCATATTTATGAAGGGATTTCATTGTAACCTGGTAGGTTAACTTCATATAATGTCTAGATGAGAACGTCCCCTTTTGGACATAATTGGGCAACTGTGACAGCTAAAGGTGCCCAAAGCCCAAAAACCTTTAGCAAAGTCTACAGGTCATATTTATGAGGGAATTTCATTGTAACTTGGTAGGATGACTCCAAATAATGTCTAGATGAGAACGTCCCCTTTTGATCGCGATCGTTCAGCCTTGATGGGTGCCCGAGCCCAAAAACCTTTAGCAAAGGTAAAAGGTCATATTTATGGAAGGATTTCATTGTAATCTATTAGGTTGAATCCATTTAATGCCTAGATGATGACATCCCCGTTTGGTCGTGATTGGTGAGCTGTGATGGCTACAAGTGCCCGAAGCCCAAAAACCTTGAGCACAGTCTACAGGTCATATTTATGAAGGGATTTCATTGTAACTTCATAGGATCACTCCAGATGATGCCCAGATGAGATTGTCCCCTTCAGTTTTGATCATTCAAACATGATGGCTGCCCGAGCCCGAAGCCCGAAAACCTTAAGCATAGTCTACAAGTCATATTGTAACTTGGTAGGTTGACTTCATATAATGTCTAGATGAGAACGTCCCCTTTTGGACATGATTGGGCAACTTTGATGGCTAAAGGTGCCCGAAGCCCGAAAACCTTTAGCACTGTCTACAGGTCATATTTATGAAGGGATTTCATTGTAACTTGGTAGGTTGACTCCAAATAATGTCTAGATGAGAATGTCCCATTTTGGCCATGATCATTCAGCCTTGATGGGTGCCCGAGCCCAAAAACCTTTAGCATAGGCGAAAGGTTATATTTATAGAAGGATTTCATTGTAACATTGTTAGGTTGACTCCATATAATGCCTAGATGATGACATCCCCTTTTGGTCGTGATTGGTCAACTGTGATGGCTACAGGTGCCCGAAGCCCGAAAACCTTGAACACAGTCTACAGGTCATATTTATGAAGGGATTTCATTGTAACTTCGCAGGATCATTCCAGATGATGCCCAGATGAGATTGTCCCCTTTGGTTGCGATCATTCAACCATTATGGCTGCCCGAGCCCGAAGCCCGAAAACCTTCAGCACAGTCTAAGGTCATATTTATGAAGGGATTTCATTGTAACTTGGTAGGTTGACTTCATATAATGTTTAGATGAGAACGTCCCCTTTTGGACACGATTGGGCAACTGTGACGGCTTCAGGGGCCCAAAGCCCGAAAACCTTTAGAACAGTCTACAGGTCATAATTATGAAGGGATTTTATTGTAGCTTGGTAGGATGACTCCAAATAGTGTCCAGATGAGAAGGTCCCCTTTTGGTCACGATCATTCAGCCTTGATGGCTGCCCGAGCCCAAAAACCTTTAGCATGTCTGTAGATCGTATTTATGGAAGGATTTCATTGTAACTTGTTAGTTTGACTCCATATAATGCCTAGATGATGACATCCCCTTTTGGTCGTGGTTGGTCAACTGTGATGTCAACAGGTGCCTGAAGCCCGAAAATCTTGAGCACAGTCTACAGGTCATATTTATAAAGGGATTTCATTGTAACTTCATAGGATCACTCCAGATGATGTCCAGATGAGAATGTTCCCTTTTGGTTGCGATCATTCAACTATGATGGCTGCCCAAGCCTAAAGCCCGAAAACCTTTAGCACAGTCTTCAGATCATATTTATGAAGGGATTTCATTGTAACTTGGTAGGTTGACTTCATGTAATGTCTAGATGAGAACAGCCCCTTTTGGACACCATTAGGCAACTGTGTTGGCTACAGGGGCCCAAAGCCCGAAAATCTTTAGCACAGTCTACAGGTGATATTTATGAAGGGATTTCATTGTACCTCGGTAGGATGACTCTAAATAATGTCTAGATGAGAACGTCCCCTTTTGGTCGCGATCATTCAGCCTTGATGGCTGCCCAAACCCAAAACCCCAAAACCTTTAGCATAGTCTATTGGTCATATTTATGGAAGGACTTCATTGTAACCCATAAGTTTGACTCCATATAATGCCTAGATGATGACATCCCCTTTTGGTCGTGATTGGTCAACTGTGATGGCTTCAGGGGCCCGAAGCCCAAAAACCTTGAGCACAGTCTACAGGTCATATTTATGAAGGAATTTCATTGTAACTTTGTAGGATCACTCCAGATGATGCCGAGATGAGATTGTCCCCTTTTGGTTGCGATCGTTCAACCATGATGGCTGCCAGAGCCCAAAGCCCAAAAACCTTTAGCACAGTCTACAGGTCGTATTTATGGAGGGATTTCATTGTAACTTGGTAGATTGACTTCATATAATGTCTAGATGAGAATGTCCCCTTTGGACGTAATTGGGAAACTGAGGGCTACAGGGGCCCAAAGCCTGAAAACCTTTAGCACAGTCTACAGTGCATATTTATGAAGGGATTTTAATGTAACTTGATAGGATGACTCATTTTGGAATAATTTCACTGTAATTTGGTAACTTTTGTTGATATACGTTAACTGTGAGGGCCACATATATTAACTGTGAGGTCATATTAACCCACCCCTCAGATCTTTAGTACAGTGTACACCTCATATTATTTTTATCATAAACATAGCATACAGGGAACAGAAATGAACATATTCCCAATTATCACAATTCTTGTCTTATTTCATAATCCTTTCATAAACATTGAACATTATCCTTTTCATCAAACACAACACACAAGTTAAGCTACAGTGTCATTGACACTTTCATTTGGTCTACTTGTTTGACAGGATCAAACTGCAGCCAGTTACTATTAAGGGTTAGACGTCTATGCTATCGGATACATATGCTCATCATGATAGCTTACAGATTGGATCTAATGTCTCTTTTTTCAAAATTAGTTAAAAACTTTTCGATAAATAGACTTAGAACCCTTAGGTTAATTCATAAGTGGAATTTAGCTTGGGTTCTTCTGAAGCTCACAGAAGCTCCTTTTGAACCCCTTAACACGGTAGACTTCAAATACTTATCTTATAAGACAGCTTTTCTCTTAGCCTCTTAAGAGTTAGTGTGGGGGCGCGGTGGCTCAGTTGGTAGAGGTGCAGGCTGCAAGCCGAGAGGTCATCTGTTCGAATCCCACCTGCAGCAACCGCATTGTGTCCTTCGGCAAGACACTTCATCTCCATTGCCCGCGTGGGGGCACAATGACGCCGTGTACTACGGCGTACTGCACGTCGATGGTACGCATGTCTTCAACCAATCTAACCCTGCCTGTGCTGCAGTGCGGAGTTACGATGTTGGGGAGCTGGCAGCTGCTCATCGTTGCTCGGTGGTTCTCTCCGGGTACTCTGGCTTCCTCCACCCGTAAAACTGTCATGGTCATGATTAGCCATTGTGCATAAATATGTGACCTTAAACATCAATAAATAAATAAATAGAAGGGTTAGTGAGCTTCATGCTCCATCTGTTGGTGATTCTCACTATCGTAGAGTTGGTAATACTATTACTTTAACTACCAGTGTAGGTTTTTTGGCTAAGAATCAGGCTCCTAATAAGTACACTGAGCCTATTATTGTTATGGCTCTTCCGTCCTAAGATGGCCATAGGCCTTTGCTGTGTCCAGTTAGAGCTATGCGTATTTACAAACGCAGATCTGAGTTTATCAGAAAGGGACGAAATGTTTCTTTCTGTCGATGCTTCCTAATAGAAAGGACATTACGATTCATTCTATTTCTAGGTGGATTCAGTTGGCCATTCGTACTGCTTATGAAAGTTTATCTTCAACTCGGCAGTCCGTGCTTAAGCTTTCAGCGCACGAAGTTAGAGCGCTGTCTACATCTTGAACTTATTCTAATAGTATTGCTATTACTGATCAGATGAAGGCTGCATACTGGTCTCAGCCTTCTACGTCCACTTATTTTTACCTTAGAAATATTGAGTCTATTTCTGACAACCTTAGATGTTTAGGTCCGTTATCTGTTGCACAGAATGTCATCCACTAAACGGTTGCAACTAGAGTTATGTAGGCTTTCTGTTCCAGCAGTGACTCTGTCCTGCTGCCCTCTTCATTCTGTGGTGATTGTCCCAGAGCAAGGGGAAGGGAGGGGGGAGTGATGGTGTTCCCTTATATCACTGGCTTTATAGTGAAAAGCAAGGGGATACCTCCTCCTGAGTCAGTAATTCCGAGTCGGTGCTGGAATGGTTTTAAAGTGTAAAGCTAATGTTTATCTCATTTATGTAATATTTTTAAAGTGTAGCTCGGTGTGAAGCATTTGTATATGTCACGTGTCATACGAGCGTTAATATACAATCCTCAGACACTTTTAAATGAGTTTAAAGAGTCTCATTCTCTAGACTATCTTGATTTATTGGCTTTCCTTTAAGAAATTAGTATAATGGGTTATACTGGATGTTAATAGAGATCATTGATGTTACCATGCTTAATTACGGGCTGGTAATGTGTCTTTCTTATTTTTAATAAACAAGAAAGATATATGTAAATCCTGTTTCTCCTTTTCTCCTTGAGGGGATAATTCTTTATTTGTAATTGAGCCTATTGGATCTTTCCTTTATGTCCTAGACCCTCCAGCCTTTTTTTTAGCTCACCTGACTGAAAGTCAGGGTGAGCTTTTCTTATCACTCTTCGTCCGTCGTCCGTCGTCCTGCGTGAAGGTGGTGTTTGAGCCTCTTTCTCCTAAACCACTGGCCACATTTTAATTAAATTTCATGTAAGTAGTGGTTATATAGGGGCATTTTGATTTTTAGGCAAATTAGGTTTCGGCTCATATTGAGCAGAGGTGTGGGGAAAAAATGGCCAAATTTTTTGAAAATCTTCTTCTAATGAACCACCAGTAGCAGAGACTTGATATGTGGTATACAGAGTCCTTTTGAGGTTTAGAATCAAGTTTGTTCAAGAGAAGTTTGTCGTGCATTATTTGCCTTCGTTATGGGAGGGGCAAAAATTTTGGTCACGCCTAAAATTTCTGTTTTCTGAACCGTGAAGTAGATTTGAACCAAATTTGATATGAGATGATAATGGGTCATAAGTAGTTGATTGATGCAAAAAAAATTTTTCTCATTGCCCCGTGGGAACCTCGGGAGCTAAAAATAGGAAAAACCTTAAAACTGCCATATCTCCAAAACTACACGGCACAGAGAATTCTTATTTTGTACAAAGCTTACTTTTATCCAGTAGAATAGAATGGTTTAAAAAAATCCCTATCGGTTTGATCACAAGGTACTTTTTTCAGGACTTTGAAAAAGTGCTGAGTCAGCACTTTTTAACACTGTAGGCAATGGGAAAAACATTAAAAAATCTTCTTCTCCAGATCCAGCAGGCAGAATCTTTTGATATTTGGTATGCAACATTGTAGGGTAGATCTGATTCAAGTTTGTTCAAATCGGCCCCCTGGGTTCATATTTGGGCTCAGTATAGGAGCCCGATTTCAAACTTAGTGCATTTCAGACAAATTTCTTCAAAAATCTTCTTCTCCAGATCCAGCAGGCATAATCTTTTCATATTTGGTATGCAACATTGTGGGGTGGATCTGATTCAAGTTTGTTCAAATCGGCTCCCTAGATTCATATTTGGTATGCAACATTGTGGGGGTGGATCTGATTCAAGTTTGTTCAAATCGGCTCCCTAGATTCATATTTGGGCTCACTATAGAAGCTTGAATTCAAACTTCGTGCATTTCAGGCAAATTTCTTCAAAAATCTTCTTCTCCAGATCCAGCAGGCAGAATCTTTTCATATTTGGTATGCAACATTGTGGGGTGGATCTAATTCAAGTTTGTTCAAATCGGCCCCCTGGATTCATATTTGGGCTCACTATAGAAGCCCGAATTAGAACCTAGTGCATTTAAGGCAAATTTCATAAAAAATCTTCTTCTCCAGATCCAGCAGGCAGAATCTTTTCATATTTGGTATGCAACATTGTGGGGTGGATCTGATTCAAGTTTGTTCAAATCGGCTGCGTAGATTCATATTTGGGCTCACTTTTGAAGCTCGAATTCGAACCCAGATTTGAACTTAGTGCATTGCAGGCATATTTCTTCAAAAATCTTCTTCTCCAGATCCAGCAGGCGGAATCTTTTCATATTTGGTATGCAACATTGTGGGGGTGGATCTGATTCACGTTTGTTCAAATCGGCCCCCCTGGGTTTATATTTGGGCTCAGTATAGGAGCCCAAATTTGAACTTAGTGCATTTCAGGCAAATTTCTTAAAAAATCTTCTTCTCCAGATCCAGCAGGCAGAATCTTTTGATATTTGGTATGCAACATTGTGGGGTGGATCTGATTCACGTTTGTTCAAATCGGCCCCCCTGGGTTTATATTTGGGCTCAGTATAGGAGCCCAAATTTGAACTTAGTGCATTTCAGGCAAATTTCTTAAAAAATCTTCTTCTCCAGATTCAGCAGGCAGAATCTTTTGATATTTGGTATGCAACATTGTGGGGTGGATCTGATTCAAGTTTGTTCAAACCGGCTCCCTGGGTTCATATTTGGGCTCAGTATAGGAGCCCAAATTTGAACTTAGTGCATTTCAGGCAAATTTCTTTGAAAATCTTCTTCTTGAGATCCAGCAGGCAGAATCTTTTGATATTGGGTATGCACCATGCTTAGGGGGGTGAGATTCAAGTTTGTTCAAGTCAAGTCCCTGAGTTCATATATGGGCTCACTGTGGTAGCCCGAATTATAACTTGGTTCAAAATGAGGAATTTTCTTTAAAAATCTTCTTCAGATCCAGCAGTCGGAATGTTTTGATATTTGGTATGCAGCATCCTTAGGGGGTGAGATTCAAGTTTGTTCAAGCCATGTCCCTAGGTCCATATTTGGACTCACTGTGGGAGCTCGAATTGTAACTTAGTTCAAAATGAGGAATTTTCTTTAAAAATCTTCTTCTTCAGATCCAGCAGTCGGAATGTTTTGATATTTGGTGGACAGCATCCTTAGGGGGGTGAGATTCAAGTTTGTTAAAGCCAAGTCCCTGAGTTCATATATGGGCTCCCTGTGGGAGCCTGAATTATAACTTAGTTCAATATGAGGAATATTCTTTAAAAAAATTTTTTTATTTAGATCCACTGATCAGAATCTTTGGATATTTGGTATAAGCTTTTCTTAGAAGGAGCAGATGGTACCTGTTGAAATCAATTCTCTGGGTTGATATTTAGGCTACCATGTCAGGTGAGCGCCCTCAGGCCCCTTGGGGCCTCTTGTTTCTATTCAGCTAAGTCTGGGTCATTGGTTACAGTACAAAAATATGAAAAAATTTATAGTTATATATATATTTTTTATACTTACCAATGACCCAGACGGGGATGGCCCTCCCATGAGTTGGAAACTCATACCTCTCCGCTGATTATATAACATTTACCAGGCACTGGTTGTAAGAATGAGGATTTGGCACCAATTTCGGTACTTCCTTGACACTGCGCATGCGCAGGCAGTAGGTAAAAGTATGGAGGACCATATAGGACATTATATTTTTTGATTTGGATGCAAATTTTGGGGAATGGGGGTGCAAAATTTGTGTTTGGCCCTGAATATTTTAGTGTTAGCACCAGCTAAGTCTGGGTCATTGGTTAGTATAAAAAATATATAAATTACTATAAATTTTTTCATTTTCCAATTCACTAAAGTTTGCTTCTGTACAAAACATAACACTTAGCTTGTGTTGACCTTCACAAACAAACTGGAGTAAAAGCAAAATAAAGTGAAGTTAACTTTCCAGTGGTTGAGCTCAGAAGTTAACTTTCCAGTGGTTGAGCTCAGGTGGAAAACTAGTCTTCGATGTAGAGAGTGAAAAAGGGGCTGATTAATTCATATGGGAGCATCTGTTTGAAACTGTAATACATATTGTAGAAATATAGTAAATTTATTCAGTTCAGTCAGACTGCCCCATTAAAGAACAGTGAGGAACAGTGTGTAAAGTACAATACTGTCAGTTAACTCGGGATTAATGCAGATTTGATGAGAAAAAATAATCAAATTTATATCAACTTTTATTTGAGCCATGGGACTTGTTCCTGCAAATGGTTCTAGGAGGGTGATTTCATAGCTCCTATAAATTTTTCAAAAAGCAATGCCAGATTTCATTGTCATCGTCACACTTTTTAAATTTTAATTCCATTGGTGTGATTTGCTGTTGTGTGGAATTATGGTAAAGCTAGTCAAATCAGATTGACAAAAATAGAGATTTTATGAATGGACAGGAATTCATTCACAGATGGATTGATTCAGACTTCTGAAATGAGGTCATATCATGAGACATCAGATCAAGGATAATATTTTCTCAGTATTTGTTTCAATTTTACATTAATCGTTTCATATTGCAGGGTAGCCATTATGTGAGTTACATTTTATCCTTGTTTATTCTGTTTTCTATTATAGGTTCTTACACATGCAATGCAAGGTGCTTCCTATTCTCAAAGGTCGAATCTGCGATGTTTTATTCTGTAAGTGTTTTTTTTAGAAAGAAAATATGGCCCAGTGTACTAGTCTGATCATCTCCATCAGGCAAGTCTTTTCAAAACAGTAAATGAAGTCCTTTGCCTAACAAATTGACCAGATCTATCAAGTACTAAACACAGGAAATGATATTTAGATTTTGATGCTTTTTGTGTCTTGCTTCTGAAATATACAAAGTGTATGACTTCTGGCTGGAATAAACATTTCTTTCTTTCTTTCTTTACAATTCTGACCTCTGATTACAGCTATTCAAAGTTTTCATTTTTTTCTCATTCATTTCAATGTTTGGTTGGAAATATAATCTCCAGTAAAAACCATATCTTAAAATGGTTTGCTATCCCGGAAACTTCATAAGCACAAATGTACCAGTGACGTCATTGGAGGTCATTATCCAAAAACTGAAAATAGGTCCGATATTCACAACATTTTAGTATTTTATAAAGATCAAAAAAGAAAGAAGAAAAACGTGTGTTTTAGGGGTTTTTAAATGATTTTTCAACTTACATGTATTTACATCATTCTCATGTTTGGACATATTACCCTGCATACCCTCACATTTGTGTCCGCTTTACTTCAAATACTGCAAGAAATGCTAATTTAATACTTTACATACTCCCAAAGGAATAGCTGAAGTCATACGCTACCTCATATTTTTATACTGTACCAATGACCCAGACTTAGCTGGTGCTAACTCTTAAAAATTCAGGGCCAAACAGGGGGGGGTGTCTTCCAAAAAATTCCGGACACAAGGCCTAAAATATTTTTTTCCATCTTTTGACCACCACCCACCCACCCACGTGCAAAAAAAATATTTTTTTCCTCTGACCACTTGGACACCCACCCCACCACCTATATTTTTTCACTGTATCACCACAGTGGGTAATGAAAAATTATTGCACTGAGCTTCCAGTTGTCAATCCTTGCCTTAATTTGAATCCTAATCTACTGTCTAAACTAATTATGTACACATCAACCAGCATCTAATACCTGATGACAGAACTTTCAGTTAAGCATTTGTAATTCATGCATTTCAAAAATATGCCTATATGCACTATGGTGTAGTGTATACTGGCATATTATTGAAATGCATGAATTACAAATGCTGAACTGAAAGTTCTGGCCTTAATGCTCTCATAATAATTATCATTCATGTGTTAAGTTCCAAGACTGAAGAAACAGTTTAAATTTAGTGAAGAAGTTTTAATTTTAATGACCTGACTACAGGCTAAGTGTCTAGGCTTGAGGTTTCAGCCAATTGTCATTACTCAAAAGATAGTAGATAGTGTAGGAAAGCTGAAAATCTGTCACCTAGGCTAACACTATTGTAAATCTCTCTGTCCGTCCTGGTCCGTCTCCGAAAAAATGTCAGCATTGATTTCTGCATATAACACCATATAATGTAAGAATTAGACTATATTTTTATACTGTACCAGTGCTAACTCTTAAAATATAGGGCCAAACACAAATTTTGCCCCCCAATCCCCAAAATTTGCATCTAAAACCAAAGAAAACATGTCCTGAATGGCCCTCCACACTTCACCTCTACTGCGCATGCGCAGTGTCAAGGACGTTCCGAAATTGGCGCCATTAATCATTCTTTGTTTGGCCCTTCATCAGTTAACATCTGACTGATCTTTGTGCTTGTAAATCTCAGTTTAAATGATGCCAGACACATAAATATTAGTGAAATGGTGATTCTAAGGAGGATATAGAAGGAGGAGAGGAAAAATGTGTGACAGAAAATTATCAGGGCTGTAACTTAAAATTTTTTAATGAAATTATGTTAAGTTACCTATTTTTGAGGCAGCAGCCATTTTGTTGTCATTCTTGTTATCAAGTTACACTGGTTGTTCAGTGTTTTCCTCTCTCCCTTTCCTTTAAGTCCCCTCTTGCTATTCTCCCATGCTTTTGGCATATTTTCTGTAATTTTATTACTAAAATTTCTTGGGAGTTTTAGCTGAATAACAGAATGAATTCTGTTCTTTTCCCAATGTTTATGTCTTCACCTATGGGTGGTTAGGCGTAGTGTTCTGCATCTACCATCTGATGTTCTGCAGTTTCTTCCCTGGAAGTCTCTGTTTTGCATCAGATAGTGTATTATTGGTAACTGATTTCGGGCCTGGGTGCCTGGAGTCTTATTCTTGTGTTTTTACACTTATTGTTTACATTTACAACAGCCCTCTGTGTGAGGAGGGATTTCTTGAAAATAATATCTTGATGTTAATTTAATCATAACTAGATACATTATTATTGTCCGTAAGTGTTGCATAAATTGTTTAAAATATTTTTAAAATTTTTGTCCACACTTAGGCTTGGGATCCATTGGAGCTCAACGTTACTTTTCAGAAACTTGGGCTGTTCTGAAAAATTATTTTTTCAAAATTTTTTGATTTCAATTATTTTTTCTATGTTAATGGATCATATTATTATGTATTTTCATTGTCAGGGGTTGGTGCGAGTACTAGGACTTTGTTTTCTTTTCACATTGATAGGATTTTGGTCAATTGTAATAAGAGGAAATCTTCCTCTGACTTTTATAATCATTGTATATGTAGTCAGTGTACTCGCAGTAGCTCCTGTTCTGTATGTGATAATTTCGATGACAACATGGGAAGCGTGTGTCACGGTATGTTAGTGGGAATTGGACATTCCGGTCCTTTCCCCGCAGGGTCACTCTACTTTATCAATTTCTATTTCAGACGATCAAGATTAGGGTGATGTATCCGTGATGTCTTCCGAAAGTGTGCCTCCGTCGTCACAATTAATGAAGAGCTAGCGGAAAAGTGCTCATGTAAATACGCCAATTGCCTAAGAGGACCCTAGTAGGTTCGACGGCCTTTGACGTCCGCTAGCTCGCCCGGTGTAGCACCCATTCATCGAATGGTTCGGCAGCCAGGTTCGTCCGTTGCGGTCTAGAAGGAGTTTTGGGGTGATGCGAGCACTATAAATCAACCAAATGCACACCCAGTGACGGCGGATTAGAGGGAGAACGGAGGAAGCCTTTTAGTCCGGTTCCTAGCTCGTCCAGGTCCATCCGGACGCGAGCGAGAGAGGCCCCTCTCTCGTACAACAACGTCTGGCCCCAGATGTTGTGGTACAAAATGTTTCGCATTCGGAGCGGGGGCCAGGGTCTTTGGGTTCCGCAGTCTCTAGGCAAGCACTTATCTTCCACGGAATAATGTTTTTTAGGCTTGCTTTATGTCATTGGATGAACATTATTCAGAAACGCATGTAGCAAGAGATTCAGACTGGGGCAAACATTCGGTGGTTGACTCAGAGAGTGCCACTGCAGTTGCCGGATCCGAGTTTTATAATTATGACGGTTGCCAGTCAAACAGGTTGGGGTACAATATTGATCCCAACGGATTCGTAGTGCCAGGGTCTTTGGGTTCCGCAGTCTCTAGGCAAGCACTTATCTTCCACGGAATAATGTTTTTTAGGCTTGCTTTATGTCATTGGATGAACATTATTCAGAAACGCATGTCCAAATCCTGTCCGATAATACGACAGTAGTTGCGTATCTCGGGAACCAGGGAGGCACTCATTCGATTCCGTTATTCAATTTAACGGAAAGAATCCTTCTGTTTGTTATAGTACACCAAGTTCTCCTTCGGTCCGTCATATTCCGGGTCGTCTGGTTGTATTACCGGACTCCCTTTCACGTAAGGGTCGCTTGTTGCCGTCAGAATGGACTCTCAACAAACAAGTATTCAATCAGATTTGCTATCAGTGGGAGCGCCCAATGATAATTTATTTACGACACAACTTGCTAATCAATTACAGACGTATGTGTTCGCATGTCCGGATCTCTGAGCTTATGTTGTTAACGCTCTATTGATCTAATAGGACGGAATGATAGGATATGCGTATCCTCCTGCGCTGTTGTTTCAGCAAGTATTGCTAAGATAAACAACCACAATACATTTCTGTTGATAACATCTCTGTCTTCACAGAGACCGTGGGTAAATTTACTCAGATGTCTACTGTGGGACTTAACGCGAAAACTTCCTCCATGAGAGGATCTTCTTTCGCTGGGGAAAATCGTGTCATCTTCATCACAACCCGCAAGGTCTCAACCTTCACGTATTCCGTTGTGTGGTCCTTATTGCATTGTAAGCATTGTACAGGACGAGCTTTGGACGCGATTTCTTACTGTAGGAGAACCTCTTCTTCGCTATTCTATGCGGCTAAAGTGGAGGCTCTTCCGTCGTTGGTGTAGGGATCACTATGTTGATATTGTTGATCCCTCCATACTAGTCATTGCAACTTTCTAGTATACTTGTTTGACAAGATCTACTGCAGCCTGATACTATTAAGGTTATAGGTCTATGTTATCTCATACCTATGCACTCTATGATAGTTTACAATTGAGTCTTATGTCTCTTTATCTAAGTCAGTTAGTAACTTTTCGATAAATAGACTTAGAATCATTAGATTAAATTTCTATATGGAATTTAACTTCGGTTCTTATTTAGCTAAGTAATCATTTGAGCCTCTGGAAACAGTAGTTTTCAAATTCTGACCTTTTAGACAGTAATTCTGTAGGCTTCTCTTTTACTGAAGAGTCAGTGAGCCTCATGCACTATCGGTGGATGATTCTCACTTTCGTAGTTTCGGAACCACTACTTCCTTTACTACTTAGGTTGGATTTTTGGTTAAGAGTCAGGCTCCTAATTAATATCCGGAACCTATTGTTATTAAGGTCCTTCCGTCTTCGTACGGGCATAGACCTTTACTCTGTCCGGTTAGAGTTTACGTATCTATAAACAGATATCTGTTTATTACTACGGACGTAAGCTTCTTCTGTCTTTGATGCCTAATAGAAGGACGTTACGCTCCATTCTATTGCTAATGGATTCAATTAACTATCGGTACTGCTTATGGTATATCATTGACTCAGCAGTTGTGCTTGAGATTTCGGCTCATGAAGTAAGAGTTCTTTCTACATCTTGGGCTTACATTAATAGTGTAGCTATTATAGATTTTTGAAGGCTGCTCATTGCGCTCAGCCATCCACATTCATGAATTTTTTATCTCAGGAATATCGAGTCCATTTCTGGAGGCCTCTTTTGTTAGGTCTATTATCTACTGCTCAGAATGTCATTCACTTAACAGTTGCTACTATAGCTAGGTAGGCTGTCTGTTTCAGCAGTGACTCCGTTCTGCTGCCCTCTTCGCTCTGGGCTATTTGACCCAGGGCAAGAAAAAGGGGGGGGGAGGGGGAGGGTGTTCCCTTGGGTCACCTGTTTTACTATGAAACAAGGGGATACCTCCTCCGGAGTTAGTAATTCTGAGCTGTTACTGGGATGGCTTTTTAGTGAGAAGTTTATGTTTTAAAAATTCATTCAGGTCTTAGTTTTTAAAGTATAGCTTTTGAATATAGCACGTGTCAAACGGATGTTATTATACAATCCTCAGACACTTTTAAGGATTATAAAGAGTCTCTATTCTCTAGACTTACTTTATATATTGGCTTACTTTAAAAATTATTAGTATAAGGATTATACTAGATATTAATAGAGTACATGGATGTATGATGCTCAATTTTGCAAGGTGTTGTATCTTTCTAATTTAACATAAATAAGAAAGATACATGTAAGGCCTAATACTTCTTTTTCCCTAGAGGGGATGACTCTATTTTATATAATTGAGCGTATTCCAACTTGCTCTATGTCCTAGGCCCTCCAGCCTTTTTACTATTCAGCTATGTCTGGGTCATTGGTACAGTATAAAAATGTTAAAAAATTTATAGTAATTTATATATTTTTTATACTTACCAATGACCCAGACGGGGATGGCCCTCCCAGGAGTTGGGAACTCATACCTCCCCGCTGAGTACATAGCGCTTACCAGGCACTGGTTATAAGAATGATTAATGGCGCCAATTTCGGAACGTCCTTGACACTGCGCATGCGCAGTAGAGGTGAAGTATGGAGGGCCATTCAGGACATGTTTTCTTTGGTTTTAGATGCAAATTTTGGGGATTGGGGGGCAAAATTTGTGTTTGGCCCTATATTTTAAGAGTTAGCACCAGCTATGTCTGGGTCATTGGTAAGTATAAAAAATATATAAATTACTATAAATTTTTTAACTTTTGTGAACATCAAATAGAGGATTAAAATAATCTTCTTTTGTTGTACAGTATTATGCTCAGCTACTCATCTCTATACTCTGGCTCAGTCATGGTCAGTTTTCAATTCAAATATTAACTGTAACTTTTGTTTCATGTTTTCACGAGATAGCCAGACAAACCCTCTGTGAAAACCCTGGTACTATCACTATGAGCTTGAATTAAGTAAGTGGGGTTTTATATCAAAGATGCACAGTGAGAATTTTCATTAGTTTCAGGTTACAAGAGCTATACTCAGAGAAACTGGGCATTTAGATTATTTTCCGTAACTTTTTTACATTATTTTAGATGTTCTGCTGAACACATTGCTACTCATTGTAAAATCCAAATTGCGCCGTGATGATTCAGCTATGAAAATTATGTTAACCATTCCCAAATTAAAATTCATAAATTTCCTCTGATTGTTTTTAGTCAAACTGGAGTACACAATTCTTTAATGCATCTAATTTTATTTTAAAAAAATAGAACAAATCCCCTAATCAGCCTAGTGGGGCCTTATTCACTAACCCCACCTGACAAACAGGTGCCTATTAGACTACTAAACAACAATATAGCCTTGTTATGTGAAAATAATTTGAGAAAAAAACACCAGGAAAAAAATTGCAACTCCAGGAAAAAAAGGTGTTTTGGCCCCCATCCGACCACCCACCCACCCCGGCCTTGTGTCCGGAATTTTTTGGAAGACCCCCCCCCCCCCCCCCCCCCCCCCCTTCTGGGCCAAACACAAATTTTGCCCCCCCCCACCACCAATCCCCAAAATTTGCATCAAAATCCAAAAAATCAATGTCCTATATGATCCTCCATACATTTGTCCACTGCGCATGCGCAGTATCAAGGAAGTACCAAAATTGGCGCAAAATCTTCTTTCTTTGTTTGTCCCTTCAATCAGTAACAACATCTCACTGATATCTGTGCTTATAATCTCAGTTAAAATGATACCAGACGCAAAATCATGAAGGAAATGGTGGATCCAAGGATGAAATAAGAGGATGAGAGGAAGAAACAGTGGAAGGATGTGTTCAGGGCTGTAACTTATAATTTTTATGTAAAATTATTTCATGTTCCCTAATTTCGGGGCATGGGCCTGATGATTTCATTCTTGCTATGAAATCTCCACTGTTTGTTCAGTGTTTCCTCTCTCCCTTTCCTTGATACCCCCCTTGCTAATCTCCCATACTTTTGGTATAATTTTTAAAAAATTTTTTATTGAAATTTCTTAGGAGTTTTAGTATAGTTACAGAATGTTTATTCTGTTATCCTCATGGTTACGTTCTCACCCTAGGGGTGTTTAGGCATTTTGGTCATGCATCTACCATCCGATGTACTGCAGATTCTTCTGTGGAAGATTCTGTTTTACATCGGATAGTGTTTTAAAATTGGTTACTGATTTCGGGCCATATTATCAGTGCCTGGAGTCTTGTTTCCGGTTTTTTAGCTCACCTGAGCGAAGCTCAGCGGGAGCTTTACTGATCGTGATCCGTCCGTCATCTGTCGTCCGTCCGGTGTTAACTTTACATTATCGACATCTCCTCCTAAACCACTAGCCCAATTTTATTCAAATGTTGGCTAAATGTTTATTACCTAATGCCAATTCAGATTTGTTCAAATGAAGTTGCCCCTCCACCTGGGTGGTGCCACGCCCCCAAGGGGCACCAAAATCTTTGTAAATCTTCTTCTCATGAACCAGCAGTAGCAGAGACTTGATATTTGGTGTGCAGCTTCCTTTTGAGGTGTAGACTCAGATTTGTTCAAGAGAAGTTTGTGGGGCTATACTTGGCGTCGTTATGGGAGGGGCAAAATTTTTTGCCCCGCCCAAAATTTCTATTTTCCAAACCGAGAGGCTGATTTGAACCAAATTTTATGTGAGGGCTTATTGGGTCATGAGTACTTGATTTATGCAAAAAAAAAATTTCCCCCAGCCCCGTGGGAACCGCAGGAGCTAAAAATAGAAAAAATTTAAAACTCCCATATCTCCAATACTGCACGGTACCGAGAATTTTTATTTGGTGTGCAGCTTCCCCAACAGAAAGGATTGGTAAAAAAAAATTGCCATCGGTTTTATCATAGGGCACAGTTTCGGGACTTTGAAAAAGTGCTGAGTCAGCACTTTTTAACACTGTAGGCAATGGGAAAAACATTAAAAAATCTTCTTCTCCAGATCCAGCAGGCAGAATCTTTTGATATTTGGTATGCAACATTGTAGGGTGGATCTGATTCAAGTTTGTTCAAATCGGCCCCCTGGGTTCATATTTGGGCTCAGTATAGGAGCCCGATTTCGAACTTAGTGCATTTCAGACAAATTTCTTAAAAAATCTTCTCCAGATCCAGCAGGCAGAATCTTTTGATATTTGGCATGCAACATTGTGGGGTGGATCTGATTCAAGTTTGTTCAAATCGGCCCCCTGGGTTTATATTTGGGCTCAGTATAGGAGCCCAAATTTGAACTTACTGCATTTCAGGCAAATTTCTTTGAAAAATCTTCTTCTCCACATCCAGCAGGCAGAATCTTTTGATATTTGGTATGCAACATTGTGGGGTGGATCTGATTCAAGTTTGTTCAAATCGGCCCCTTGGGTTTATATTTGGGCTCAGTATAGGAGCCCAAATTTGAACTTAGTGCATTTCAGGCAAATTTCTTTGAAAATCTTCTTCTCAAGATCCAGCAGGCAGAATCTTTTGATATTGGGTATGCAACATTGTGGGGTGGATCTGATTCAAGTTTGTTCAAATCGGCTCCCTGGGTTTATATTTGGGCTCAGTATAGGAGCCCAAATTTGAACTTAGTGCTTTTCAGGCAAATTTCTTAAAAAAATCTTCTTCTCCAGATCCAGCAGGCAGAATCTTTTGATATTTGGTATGCAACATTGTGGGGTGGATCTGATTCTATTTTGTTCAAATCGGCTCCCTAGATTCATATTTGGGCTCACTATAGAAGCTCGAATTCGAACTTAGTGCATTTCAGGCAAATTTCTTCAAAAATCTTCTTCTCCAGATCCTGCAGGCAGAATCAGGCAGAATCTTTTGATATTTGGTATGCAACATTGTGGGGTGGATCTGATTCCAATTTGTTCAAATCGGCCACCTGGATTCATATTTGGGCTCACTATAGAAGCCCAAATTCAAACTTAGTGCTTCAGGCAAATTTCTTCAAAAATCTTCTCCAGATCCAGCAGGCAGAATCTTTTCATATTTGGTATGCAACATTGTGAGGTGGATCTGATTCAAGTTTGTTCAAATCGCCCCCCTGGGTTTATATTTAGGCTCAGTATAGGGGTCCAAATTTGAACTTTGTGCATTTCAGGCAAATTTCTCTTTGAAAATCTTCTTCTCAAGATCCAGCAGGCAGAATTTTGTGATATTTGGTATGCAGCATCCTTAGGGGGGTGAGATGCAAGTTTGTTCAAGCCATGTCCCTAGGTCCATATTTGGGCTCACTGTGGAAGCTTGAATTGTAACTTTGTTCGAAATGAGGAATTTTCTTAAAAAATCTTCTTCAGATCCAGCAGTAGGAATGGTTTGATATGTGGTGAGTAGCATCCTTGGGGGGGAGGGGGGATTCAAGTGTGTTAAAGCCAAGTCCATGGGTCTATATTTGGGTTCCCTGTTGGAGCCCAAATTATAACGTAGTCAATATGAGGAATTTTTCTTTAAAAATCTTCTTCTTCAGATTCTGCAGTTGGAATGTTTTGATATTTGGCATGGAGCAACCTTAGGGGGCTGAGATTCAAGTTTGTTCAAGCCAAGTCCCTTGGTTCATATTTGGGCTCACTATGGGAGCCTGAATGACAACTTAGTTCAAAATGAGGAATTTTCTTTAAAAATCTTCAGATCCAGCAGATGAATGCTTTTGATATTTTTTATGCAGCATCCTTAGGGGGGTAAGATTCAAGTTTGTTCAAGCCATGTCCCTAGGTCCATATTTGGGCTGATTGTGGGAGCTCGAATTGTAACTTGGTTCAAAATGAGGAATTTTCTTTAAAAATCTTCTTCTTCAGATCCAGCAGTCGGAATGTTTTGATAATTGGTGTGCAGAATCCTTAGGGGTGTGAGATTCAGGTTTGTTAAAGGCAAGTCCCTGGGTTCATATATGGGCTCCCTGTGGGAGCCCGAATTATGACTTAGTTCAATATGAGGAATATTCTTTAAAAATCTTTTTTTAGATCCACTGTTCAGAATATTTGGATATTTGGTTTCAGCTTTTATTAGGAGGAGCAGATGCAACTTGTGGAAATCAATTCTCTGGGTTGATATTTAGGCTACCATGTCAGGTGAGCGCCCTCAGGCCCCCTGGGGCCTCTTGTATTAACTTTTGTTTACATTGACAACAGTTTCTTTTGAGACAGTGATTCCTTGTCTTCTGTAAGGTTCAACTTATTGCCAGGTACATTAATATTGTCCGTAAGTGTAACATTAATTTTAAATATGTTTTAAAATTTTGTCCACACTTAGGCTTTTTGGGGATCCAGTTGGGCTCATCGTTCCCTTTGGGAACTTGGGCTCATGTCAAAATTTTTTCGAAAATTTTTTCTTTTGAATTATTTTTCGAAATTTTTGTAATGGATTATATTATTATTATGGTTCTTTGTATATTCAAGGGTTAGTGCGAGTACTACGGCTGTTTAATATTTTTTAAATACGAAAGAATATTGTTCAAATTGTAAATCGAGGTAGTCTTCCTCTGATTCTCATGCTCATTGCATTTGCTGTAGTCAATGTACTCGCACTAATTCTTGCTCAGTGTGTGCCAATTGGGATGACAAACATTGGAGACGTGCGTCATGGTATATTGTTAGTGGTGAGAGGTCCATGCCGGTCCTCTCGCCACAGGGTCATTCTAGTTTTTCAGTCTCTTTTTCAGAGGAACAAGAACAGGGTGATGTTTCCGTGATGTCGTCAGAAAGTGTGCTTCCATCGTCGCATTCAAATAAAGAGCTTGCGGCAAAAGTGCTCAAGGAAATTCGACAAGTGCCTAGATCCTTAGTAGGATTGACGACCTTGTTGCCAGCTAGCTCACCCGGTGAAGCTATCACTTATAGATCGGGTGATGTGACGCCGGGTTCATCCGTTGCGGTCCAGGAGAGGAGAAGGGTGTTGCGAGCACTATAATCTCAGATCATGCACACGCGGCGACGACGGATCGGAGGATGGAACAGAGGAAGCCAGTCAGTCTGGTAGCTAGCTCGTTCAGGTCTACCCAGACCGCGAGTGAGAGAGGCCCCTCTCTCTTACAACAATATCTGGGGCCAGATGTTGTCCATACATAACGTTCGTCAGTCGGAGCATAGGTCCACTCCTCCTGCACGGGACGCTCCGTCTCATAGACAGTCGGGCACGGCTAGTCTATTGGCTTCCTCTTCCACACGTCAGCACACACGACCGCACCTTGGCTACGTGACCTCGGATATCCAGCCTGCTTCGCCGACCAAGGATTTCACGTCGACCAGGTCACTCCATCTGGTAGCCAAGGACATGAGGCCTTACCAGTCGGGACGTTCGCATGCAAGAATTATGCAAGAGGCACCATCCCAGGAGCTTCCAGCTGCCAAACAACGTAAGACCGCTGCTCCACAGGCCTCCGTGACGGACTTGCTATCACAGATAGCACAACTTATCGCAGCATCCCATCAACCTTCGGAAACTCTTTCAGATCAGGAACTGTCTGAGGAAGCTGGGTCGGTACGCTCACTGCAGTGTCAGATAGGGATGACCGAGATTCACATTTGGTCCAGTCGGATGGTGAAAGGGAATCTGCTGAGCTGGATTTTTCCCTTTCAGAACAACATAAGGTGGCCATAGATTTCATCCGGCAACACCTTCCAGAAGTTGTTCCTTTGGACCAGAGAGCTGCGATACCAGATAAGAGACTAATAGTGTCACTGGACACAGACTTTTTTCGGCCGGGCTAAGGACGTTGTGCCTGAATTTCCGGCCCGGTCCAGCAATGTCTCACCGACATTTGACATTGCTGAATGACGCTATTTTTAAGCTAGCCTCTAAGACTGGCAGATCCAGTTTCTTATCGTCTCATGCGCTCTACATCTGCCGTTCATCAAGAGCAGAAATAAATTTGAAACGGCAGGACAGGGCATTCCGGGAGGTCCTCTGCATTTAGACGACCAGGCAGAAGATTTATTTGTCATTGCCGGCGACTATGTCGATTCTCTCCAGTATGTTGGAGACGACAATCTCGTCTAACAGAGCCAGTTTAGACACCTTATCTTATGCAGATCACCTTACCAGAGCGTTATCACAAAGTCTCGATGGTAAAGAATTCCAGGATGTTCAAACTTCCTTGAGAGTTCTTTCGAGGGCAATCGGATATTCCACAATGTGCTTCGGACTCAATCTAGCGCCCTGGGCCTTCACTCGAATAATGAACTCGGTAATGACTCATTTCCGAGCTCATTCGTCTGAGGTAACGTCGGCCTACTTGGACTACATTCTTCAGAGGTACGGCGATAGATTAACGCTTCAGAACGATGTTCAGTGTCTGCTTCAATTGCTCTGACGTCTCGGTTTCATAGTAAACAAAAAGAAGCCGGATCTAGTTCCGTCCTAGTCGTTCATTCACTTGGGAATGAGCTTCGAGACGCACAACAATCTGGGTTCGTCTCCCGTTATCCAGAGCGAAATTAGTCAGTTGTTACGCTCGCTTTTGTCTACACTCAGATGTAGTAACAGCGAGAGAATTCATGCGACTGATAGGTTTGTGCAGAGCCGCCCCGGACCTTATTCCGATGGGGGCGCCTACGCACTCGTCCACTCCAGATGTTTTTCACTCAGAATTGGAGTGTGAAGATTCATTCACTCGAAATGAGCATCGTCTTGTCGAACCAAGTAAAATAAGAGATTCAGACTTGGGCAGATATTCAGCGGTTAACTCGGGGAGTTCCACTGCAACTGCCGGATCCGATTTTTACGATTATGACGGATGCGAGTCAAACAGGTTGGGGCGCGACTTTGAGCCCAACAGATTCGAGTTGCCAGGGTCTTTGGGATCCACAATGTCTGGACAAGCACATAAACATCAAAGAGATGTTGTCAATTTGGCTTGCTACGTCATTGGATGAATATTATTCAGAATTCACATGTTCAAATTCTGTTCGACAATTCGACAGTAGAAGTGTATATTCGGAACCAGGGAGGCCCTCATTCCATTCCGTTATTCATCTTAACGGAAAGAATCCTTCTGTTTGTCCTAGAGCATCAGGTTCTTCTTTCGGTCCATCATATTCCGGGTCGTCTGAACGTTGTAGCGGACTCTCTTTCTCGGAAAGGTCGTATGTTGCCGTCAGAATGGACTCTCAACAAACAAATATTCAATCAGATCTGCTACCAATGGGATCGTCCGATGATAGACTTGTTTGCGACGCATCTCAACAATCAGTTGCAGACGTATGTGTCGCCATGCCCAGATCCTCGGGCGTTCACAGTAGATGCTCTCTCGATTTCTTGGGATGGAATGATAGAATACGCGTATCCTCCAGCTCCGTTGATTCAACAGATATCGCTAAAAATCAAGCAATCTCACTGCAAGATTCTGTTGATAGCATCTCTGTCGCCCCAGAGACCATGGATAAATCTACTCACGTGTCTGTTATGGGACATTCCTCGGAAGCTTCCTTCCATGGGAGGACCTTCTTTCGCAGGGGAAATCGCACACACTGCATCACAATCCGCAAGGCCTCAACCTTCACTTATTTTTTATCGACCTACTCACAATTGTTTACTTCAGGCTTGCACTACAGTGGAAGTCCCTAACTCGGATAAAATACTCTCTATTTTTGTCTTTCCCAAGCAAGTTGGGAAAGAAAAGTTGTGCAAAAGCACCAATAAAAAATAAGCCAAAACTGGGTCGAGTGCAACCGGCGCAGACCCAGTACGGGATGCTCTCTCCCAAGTACAACTCCACGACTTCTGTTGCCAGTGCGCATGTACTGTCTCGAAAGACTCATTCTTTTTATAATCCGCTTCGTGTCAAGATGTTTTTTGCACGCTTATCAGTGTTCCTCCAGCTCGATGTTTGATGATTCCTGACTCATTGTACCTCAGTGTATCCTTTGTATTCTCAGGAACAGTGTTTTTTTATATTCTCTTTTATTAGCTCACCTGACTGAAAGTCAGGGTGAGCTTTTCTGATCACTTTTCGTCCGTCGTCCGTCGTCCGGCGTGAAGGTGGTGTTTGGGTCTTTTTCTTCCAAACCACTGGCCGCATGTTAATGAAATTTCATGTGAGTAGGGGTTATATAGCGGCATTTTGATTTTTGGGCAAATTAGGTTTCGGCTCATATTGAGCAGAGGGGTGGGGCAAAAAGGCTCCAATTCTTAAAAAATCTTCTTCTCAAGAACCAGCAATAGCAGAGACTTGATATTTGGTATGCAGCTTCCTTTTGAGGTGTAGACTCAAGTTTGTTCAAGAGAAGTTTGTAGGTCTATACTTGGCGATGTTATGGGAGGAGCAAAAATTTTGGCCCCACCCCAAATTTCTATTTTTTAAACCGAGAGGCCAATTTGAACCAAATTTTATGTGAGGGCTTATTGGGTCATAAGTACCTAATTTATGCAGAAATTTTTTTTTCCTGTAGCCCCGTGGGAACCACAGGAGCTAAAAATAGAAAAAAATTAAAACGCCTATATCTCAAAAACTGCACGGCAGTGAGAATTTTTATTTGGTGTGAAGCTTTCTTGGGACCAACAGAAAGGATTGGTAAAAAAAAATTGCTATCGGTTTTATCATAGGGTACTTTTTCGGGACTCTGAAAAAGTGCTGAGTCAGTATTTTTTAACACAGTAGGCAATGGGAAAAAAATAAAGAATTGTTTTCTTCCAAACCACTGCTCTAAAAGCTTTCATATTTTACATATAACATCTTTGGAACATTGATTCACATATTTGTAGAAATCAAATTCCTCGGTCCATATTTGGGTTCCCTATGGGAACCCAAATGTTCAAATTAGTGCAATATGAGGGATATATTTTAAAAATCTTCTTCTTCGGATCCACAAATCAGAATCTTTTGATATTTGCTATGCATCATCCTTAGGGGGGTGAGATTGATGTTTGTTCAAGCCAAGTCCCTGAGTTCATATTTGGACTCCCTTTGGGAACCCAAATTGTAACTTAGTGCAATACGAGGTATATTCTTTTAAAATCTTCTTCTTCGCATCCACCGGTCAGAATCTTTTGATATTTGGTATACAGTATGCTTAGGGAGGTGAGATTCAAGTTTGTTCAAGTCAAGTCCTTCGGCTCATATTTGGTCTCCCTGTGGGAGCCCAAATTATAACTTAGTTCAATATGAGGAATATTCTTTAAAAAAAATTTTTTTTTCAGATCCACCAGTCAAAATGTTTTGATATTTGATGTACAGCATTCTTAGGGGCTGAGAGTGAAGTTTGGTAAAGCCAAGTACCTGGGTTCATATTTGGGCTCACTGTGGGAGCCCAAATTATACCAAAATTTTTATTTTCCAAACCAAAAAGTCGATTTGAACCAAATTTGATATGAGGGCTTATTGGGTCATAAGTACCTAATTTATGCCGAAAATTGTTTTCCTGTCCCCCACGGGAACTGCAGGAGCTAAAAAATTTTTTTCTTTTTAAATGCCCATATCTCCAGAACTACATGGCACTGAGAATTTTTATATGGTGTGAAGCTTCCTTAGGACCGGAAGAAAAAAATGGTAAAAATTTTATCATAAGGTTCTTTTCTAGGACTAAAAGTGCCGAGTCATCATTTTTTAACAGTGTAGCTAATGGGAATAACGTTGAAGAATCTTCTTCTCCCAAAACACTGCTTCAGAAGCTTTTATTTTTGGGCTCCCTATGGGAGCCCATGTATAACTTAGTTCAGTATGAGAAATATTCTTAAAAAATCTTTTTTTTTCTGTTACTCCTGTTAGAATCTTTTGATATTTGATTTTGATTTTCTTAGAAGTGGCAAATTGAAGTTTGTTCAAGTTCTGCTTTATTGATAAAATTGGGCCCAGTAGTAACCAATTCCTGCATTGAAAGCCCTGTAAAGTGGGCAGTGATAGGCATAAACGATTGACCAAACTTGATATTATAATTACGCCTCTGTAAGATGTAGCCTTAGATGCTGAAAGTGACCTTAAATTCCAATAAATAAATAGATAAATTATTGAGTACCCAATATGGGTATCTAACATATGAACACTTTGGGTTACTAAGTAGGGTAAACAATTTTATGTTGAAAAACTGATAACAAGGCAGAATCCCTTGTTTAAATTATACATGACTACTTTGCGGTAATGACAATGTAAAAGTACAGTATCTTGAAAAGACTTTGTGTTGTTTTTTATTAGTTCAATTTTTAGCTTTTCTTGACAAAGTCAAGCTATGCTATTGTCATGGGGCATGCGGAAGTCTGTGAGTCTGTCTGTCCACAATTTGTTCGGCACAGGCTATAGGCCATAGTTCTTATCTATCATCACCAAATTTGAGATGCATGTTCGCGTTGGTGTCTAGATGAGATCGTCATATTTTGGTTATGACTGGCTGCTTACATTGGCTGCTGCAGCAGCCATCGTGAATTTTGTATGGCGCAGCCTACAGGCCGTAGTTCTCATCTGATCATCACGAAATTTCATCTGCATATTCGGGTTGATGTCCAGATGAGAACGTCCTATTTTGGTCTCAGTGGGCTGCACACAGTGGCTGCTGCAGCAGCCGCAGTGTGGGTTGATTTTAAAAATTGTTATCTTACGCAAATCTCTTGAAATTTGGCAGGTTGTCTTAGATTGATGAGTAGATGAGACCTTCCTATTTTGATCGTGGCTGCCCCCAGGGTGGGTGAATTGAGGGGTGAAGTTGTTTTATCTTATTTTTGTTATACCACATTTGGATGAAAAAGACAATAATACGCTGAAAGAAATTGTCTTTGTGTGGTGAATGTAATATGATATTTCAGGCATGTAGGACACTGTTATGACTGCGAGTGTTTAGATCAGCAAGTATATTTTAAATGTGTATATATTTTGCCCACTTGATGAAATTTGATATGCAAGTTGTTTTTTTTTTTGTTTCAACCATGACTACTTTTCCTAAAGTTTGACTTCAAATCCGCCAATGGTAGCATGGCTGCTTCAGCCATGATTTTTTTTTCTCCCAATTTCAACGAAATTTCATATGCAGGTTTAGTTTTATCAGTACTTTTCATAATGGTTGGCTTCAAATCAGCCAATGGGTAGCATGGCTGCTGCAGCTGTGTCATTTTTCTTCCAATTTTGACCAACTTGGTCTGAGATGGGTAGTTTCACTGGTAGATTAGCCTTGAATGGGGTCGAAAACTAAGAGTCAACCAATGTAGCATTGCTGCTTCAGACATATATTTTTCACTCCAATTTTAATGGAATTACCAAAAAAAAGTCAATAATTATGGCGCAATTTACTTAAATGTTACGTAAGTTAAGTAATTATAACATTACTCTTAGAAATATACCATAAGATCAAGATAAGCTACAGTGTCATTGACACTTTCGAAACTGCACTGGTAAAGGGATTAACACAACATTGAATGCAGTTGGGACCCAAGCCATGTCAATATCCTTGTCAAATTACGCCTGGATGTCAAATTGTATACTGATCAATCCATAAATGGTGAGACTATAGCATAATAAAAAGCCATGTAGAAACTGCACTTTTAAAAGTCTACGCAACATTGCATGCTTTCGGGACCCACCCATGTCATTTTTCGACTCCTCCCATGGGCCAACTTTGTTTGGGGCCAACCTCTCCCTTGAGCCAACTTCTTTTTCGGGTTGTCTTTGTTTTGGGCCGACTTCTCTCGTGGGATGACTTTGTATGGGGCCGACTTCTCTTAATAATAATAACTCTTTGGCCATCCACTGATTTGTGGCTGTTCTCATAAGAGAAGGCCATCATTCCCTCTGCCCCTCACCCCCTCCTCTCCTCCCAGCATTCAGATATAAAGTGTTTAATAGTGTCCCTCACTTCCCCTTTTTCAACTTCTTCAATCAGATCAGCACTCCTACCCTGTCCCTCGTGTCCCCCCCCCCCCCCCCAGCCATCTATCCTTTGTTTCTCCACCCCATTTCTTTATTATTCTTCCAGTAAATTTTAATCTATGAGGTATATACTATGGGCATTCCAAGAGAAAATGTCCCAGGGTCTTCACTACTCCAGAGTGCCACATTTGGCATCCCTTTTCCCCATCTCTCCCAATTTCCCCCCTAAGCTCCAGTGATCTTGATCTCAGTTTGAACAGTAGTGACCCCCAAAGGTGCCATCTAGGTACTTTTCAAAGTTCTTAGTGACCCCCAAAGGTGCCATCTAGGTACCTTTTCAAAGTTCTTTATATTGTAACCCCTGCAGTGATCTTTTCACGCTAACTCCTGCTCGCCAGTTTCGATTGCAGTATATGCTCAACCAGCCTGGAAACCTCATACATGCGTCTTGTGGGCCAATTTGTTTTGTGCTGACTTCTCTCGGGGATCGACTTTGTTTGGGACGACTTCTCTTATGTTCAAAAACATGTGGTCAAATGACTTTTTAAAAGGACCCCCAAAAGACCCGGATCCTCACACCTAATTTTGGTAAACATGGCTTCCCCAGGAATTAGGCACGGCAATAGGCAATGTAGTTGTTAAACATGCGGCAATCTAGCATGGGTTCTACCACGATTATTGCCGATTGTCGAGGCTAATTTTGATAAACATGGCACCCCAGGCATCTTGTGGTATTTATTTATTAACTTAGCCAATTACGGAATAGTCATTGTAGTGTTAAAAAAATGTGGTACTCTATCGTGTGTTTTACCACGATACTGCCGACCCGCCCAGCCGAGGCTAATTTTGATGTGATATACACATGTGAGTCTCGTTGTCCCAGAAAATTGTGGGCATGAAGAAAAATCTGCAATGCAGTGGTAAGTGGCATTCTACGCATGATTTGTACAACGACATTGCGAGTCATGATCATGGCTGATTTTGAAAAGTACATTGTAGACTGTGTTTTGACCAATGAGTGGGGCTGTTTTAGTCAACTAGCAGCGACATTTTTACCAAAATTGGGGCCATTGTGACCAAACTCCAGAGGACAATATGTTTCACGCATTGGCCAACTTGTGTGAAAACGTCCCTACTCCGGTCAGTAACGATCATACAGTGGGAGTCCACTTAATTGGGCATCACTTAATTATATATTCCAGTTAATCAAATATAAATGATGACCACAAAACCATTCAGTATACATTCAGTACAAATTTGACCTGTTAATTGCATATGTGTTGAAAAGTAAACTTCTCTTAATTGAATAAAAAATCTTGCAGTCTGTCGAAGAATTATTTTGACAACCAGCAAATTCCCACATTGATATACCTTTTAGCCTCTGTACACCCAATTTTGGTATTTAACCTATTATATTTTTTTTTGCCGAGCTGAATGAGCTCTGTCAAACAAGATATAATAGAATATATAGTCAATTTATCACTATTAGATAGGAAAATGGCCCAGTCCTGTTAATTGTTATACTCCTGTTAATTGAATATAGATTTTTCTGACAAAGTGGATATTCAATTAACAAGATTCCACTGTACTATCGGCAGGTGCCGTTTTGACCAATGAGAGTGGGGGCTGTTTTGGCCAATGAGTGGGGCGGTTTTGAGAACTGGTGCATATCAGTGAAGTCGTTCCCAAAATTGGGACGACTTGTACTCACAATTGGACAACTCGTACCCAAGGTTCGGAAGGCCTCGTACCAGTGGCTGGTCAACTTGTACCTGGTGTTTAATTGTGTGGATGAAGGCAATTAATGGCTTAAGAAATATAGAATAGGAGTGCTTGCTTTTGTTGGGGGGGGGGGGGGGGGGCGGAGGGGGGGGGGGGGGGTGGGGGGGGGGGGGGGGTTACCAACACTGACTGTATTTTTGTGCCCCAAAATGCATTTTGAACAATTTATAGTGATTTTATGTGAAAAATTAGCTCTTATTACCTCACCCTTCCCCTCCCCCACCCACACCTTATTTTCTGCTCCAAAATGCGTTTTGAAACGATATAGATTGATTTTGTGCAAAAAGGTAGCTATATCTATATGACCTCCCCCCCCCCCCCCCCCCACCCCCCGGAAGAAAAGATGGAACTGGAAGCAAAACGGAAGAAGAACGACAAACATTGACTAGTGATCGTCCGAGTCAAGAAGATCACAAATGATGTTCATTTAAAAAGCTAAGTAAAGAGCTATCATGCACCTCTTTCCACAAGTCCACCAGCTCACATCAATTGCTTTTAGTTGAAAATTTTATGGAAAATACCAACACGACCTGAAAACTTGACAGTCAAATTAAATTAATTTAGACTTCATGTCAGGTGTGAGTTCATGAAGAATTCTATCTTGTTAGTTTACCTGATTGAAAGTCAGGTTGAGCTATTCTGATCACTTTTTGTATGTCGTCTGTCGTCCCTCGTCTGTTGTACGTCGTGAAGGTGGTGTTTGGGTCATTTCCTTCCAAGCCACTGGCTGCAGTTCAGTGCAAATTCACATGAGTAGTGGTTATATAGGGGCATTTGGGTTTTTCTTCAAATTGGGTTTCTGTTCATATTGTGGAGGGGAGTAGGGCCAAAATGCACAAAATTTTAAAAAATCTTCTCATGAACCAGCCATAGCAGAGACTTGACATTTGGTTTGCAGCTTCCATTTGAGGTGTAGACTCAAGTTTGTTCAAGAGAAGTTTGACGGGCAATATTTGGCTTCGTTCTGAGAGGGGCAAGAATTTTTGCCCCGCCCAAAATTTCTATTTTCTGAACTGAGAGGTCAATTTGAACCAAATTTAATAGGAGGTATTATTGGGTTATGAGTACTTGATTTATGCAAAAAAAAAATTTTTTCTGCAGCCCCGAGGGACCTCAGGAGCCAAAAATAGAAAAAAACCAAAAACGTCCATATCTCCAAAACTGCACGGCACTGAGAATTTTTATTTGGTGTGAGGCTTCCTTGGGACCAACAGCAAGGAATGGTAAAAAAAATTGCCCTTGGTTTTGTCGTAAGGTACTTTTTCGGGACTTTGAAAAATTGCTGAGTCAGCATTTTTTAACTCTGTGGGCAATGGGAAAAAATTAAAGAATCATTTGTTTCCAAACCGCTGCTCCAAAAGCTTTCATTTTTTACATATAACATCTTTGGAACATTGATTCATATTTGGGTTCCCTATGGGAGCCCAAATGTTCAAATTAGTGCAATATGAGGAATATTCTTGAAAAATCTTCTTCAGATCTTCCAATAAGAATCCTTTGATGTTTGGTATGCAGCATGCTTAGGGGGGTGAGATTCAAGTTTGTTCAAGCCAAGTCCCTGGGTTCATATTTAGGCTGAAAATTTGGGGTCCCGATTCGGACTTAGAAATTTTGGACCCAAATCCGGAAATGAGTTTTTTGTTTTTTTTTATGCATTTCGGTCAATTTTAAGACAAAAAAATATTTTTTTTTACACCGAAAATTTGGGGTCTGAGTGGGAAATTTTGGACCAAAATCCGGAATTTTTGGGGGGGGGGGGGGGGGGGGGGGGGTATGCGTTTTGGTCAATTTTAAGACAAAAAATTTTTTTTTTTTTCTACACTGAAAATTTGGGGTCCGAGTGGGACTTGGAAAATTTTGGACCAAAATCTGGAAATTAGTTTTTGAGTTTTTTATGCATTTTGGGCAATTTTAAGAAGAAAAAAAAAATTTTGGTCTGAAAATATTTTGTTTGGGACTTCAAAAATTTCCGTACAAAAAAAAAAAAAATCTGTTTTTTATGCGTTTATCTCAATTTTGGGACGTAAAAGTGCAGGAACTGAAAATAGAAGGAAAATCCTGTGTATTGTGTGGGCACAATCTCTTCATCTAGTTGGTATATGCTTTTCTTATGAGAAGGCATTTGCAGCTTATTCAAGTCAAGTCAAGTCCCTGGTTTGATATTTAGACTACCATGTCAGGTGAGCGCCCTCAGGCCCCCTGGGGCCTCTTGTATTATATATCCATAATGTATATTTAATTGTTCTCTCTCGAGTCGCGCGCGAATTTCGTGTGCCATGCAGTTCGGACTTATATTATTTCACAATTATTGTTAATGCTTTTTTTGCTAAATTTTCTAATTGTGTTAGAGTTAGATGTCAGCGGGGTACCACTCCTACAGTTTTTCTTCTTTCTTTTGAGAGTAGTCATCCTGTTGTGTGGTTCCCGGTCGACCGTCTGGGGTCTTTGTTTCTGTCACCTTTCTCTCTTCTTTGGGGGTGTTCTGTTTTCTGATTTCACCTTCTCTGCTCCTCTCACCTCTATCATGCCCAGGACAATTCCTTGTGGGCAATGTCTGCTGCCAAAGCATGTGGACGATGTACATTCGTCTTGTTCCTCCTGTAATGGGTGTTCGGCCGAGTGGCCATGTGGTGTCTGTGGATCATGGTCATCCACTTTCTGGGCGTCATTTAGCCGTGTCGTTCGTTCTCGTGGCCGTGCCTCCTGCTCCCGCGAGAAAGGAGAACGTGGTCGTTCGGGGCCTCCCGAGCCGACCTTGTCTGGTGAGAGTTATTCCTGTGGTGGATACTGCGGGAGCCGTTGAGTGTTCTGGTGAAGAGGTGCCTGGTTCCGGGACTATGGTCCCCCTCCAGTCGACATCTGAGGCTGTCACTAGGGTTGTGAGTCCTCCTTCGGAGCCGAGCCTGTGTGCTCTCTTCACTATTTCACCAGCCTCAACGACTCTCGGCGTATCTACTACTACTGCTGGTCCGTCTGCTTCGTCGTCAGTTTCAGCCGGCCTCGGCTTTTCGCTACAGGGGACTGCAGGAATGTCCGGTACTGTAGACGTTGGATATCGGCCTCAGCCTTCCCTGACTTCAACTCGGTGAAGTCGGAAGGGGCTGCCGGCCAAACCCATCTCTGTGGTCTCTTCCCCGTTGAGCACCACAGTTGTGTCTTTGGATTTGGATGTTCTTAGTGGAAACACTATGAACTCCGTGGCGTTTCCGTCGACTCATTCTGGCCTCACGGCCAGTTTTGGGGGACCAACGCCTTTTGTGCAGCCTGGACCTTCTGCCCCCGCAGAGGTCCGCGGTGACTCTCATGAGTTCTCGCCATATTGATTCTCGGGGTGCCTCGTACCCCTATACACGTCTGCCTTCAGATGTTTCGGCTGGCCCGCCCGTCGTCCTGCGTCGGGTGTTTTGGAGGATCGTGACCCTTCGCTGGTTAAGAGGGTCAGAGGTGAAGCCACTTTGCCGGTTCGCTCCCCTGTCGAACCGTCGGTACGGGCAGTGAGCTTAGGGAGGCCCTCTCCTTACTCACTCAGGTTCTTTCTAAGAGCCTTCCTGTTGCTTCCAGTGAGGCTATGAGTGGTTTCCAGGCGCCTCCTATGGCGCCGCCTCCCGGGATTGGAAACAGGCCGGTTTCTGATTCCTCTGGTGTCCCGACACCATGGGAGGCGTCGGCTGGTTTGCCCACGATGGGCTATGTGTCTTCCGACTCTGGGGAGGAGTCCCGACATGCTTGAAGTCGAGGGCCAGCAGTCTTCGGACTTGGGGGCAGCTCTTGACTTTGTGTTTGGGTTTCTGCCTGATCTCAAACCTGCTAACCAGCCGACAGTGTCAGCCTGGCCGCGATCATCGGTCGTGCACCAACAGCCTATGGAGCAACCTGCTTCTGGGCACCTTCGACCGTGCCAGTCGGTACAGGTGGTTGAAGCTTTTTCAGCATTTGATTCCAAGCTGAATTCCAAGGCTTTGAAGACTTCGTTCTTCACCAGGGTTGACACCTTTTTGCCTCCTGTGCATTATCGTTCCTACGATTCCGCCAATCCGTCGGTCTGCCAGACTTTGACGGTTCTGGATCAGGACTCCACTTCCCTCGGGCTTTCCAAGCCCAAGTCTGCCGTCATTCCAATGACGACTCTGGAGTCCACGTTGGGCTTATCTATAGAGATGCTTGGCATGCTTTCTCTCTCAGATCACGTCGTCTCAGCTTTGGCTGCTTATCTGCCTCCAGATAAGTTTGACGAGATACAGGCTCCTTTGCGTGTGCTGTCCAAGGCGCTTATGCACCTTACTCACATGCATGCCTGTAACACGGCTAATCTGGAATTAGTTCGAAGGGACGCTGGACACAGGACGATCCCTTCCTGAAGAGCAGCGTGCTGCTCTTCGATCTGCTTCTTTGGCAGGTCCGCCACTTTTCCATGGTTCCGTGTCGACGGTCCGGGATGACGTCCTACGTCATTCCAAAGATCAGCTGCTGTTTCGTCAGCTTGATCAGCCTTCTAAGGGAGGCAAGGGCTGTTCCAAGCCTAACAAGTACCCTTCTGCTTCCTCTGTGAAGCAAAAGGCTGGACCTTCTGCTGCCGCCTCTACTTCTTACTCAAGGGGTAAAGGTAAGGGTCGGCAGAATCGAGGGAAGTCTCAGGATTCTTCATTTAGCAGAGGAGGTGGTTTCTCCTCTCGCGGGCCTCGTCGTGGCTCGAAATGAAGGTCCTCACCTCGACTCGTCCCAGGTTGGAGGAAGGATAGCAGAGTTCGCAGACCATTGGGCCACCATCACATCCGATCCGTGGGTGTTAGATGTTGTTCGGTCCCTGCTGCGACTATCCTTCCGACGGCACCCCACTCTGTCAAGGGTGCCTCTTCCAACCACAGTTCCTTCAGACGTTTTACGTCGGGAACTTTTGTCCACGGAGATTGCCAATCTCCTGGCAAAGGGGGCGATCGAGGTCATCAAGAACATTCAGTCAGTGGGTTTCTATTCCCGCCTGTTCTTGGTGCCGAAGAAGGACAGCCGACTGAACCAGTCTATCATTGCTCCCAAGTTCAGCATGGAGACTTTCAGGTCGGTCCGCCAATCAATTCACCAGGGAGATTTCGCAGCCAGCATCGACCTGCGAGACGCTTACTTCCACGTTCCGATGCATCGGGCGTCACGGAAGTATCTCAGGTTCGCTTTTCTGGGGCGAGTTTACCAGTTCAAGGCCATGCCTTTCGGCCTCAACCTGGCTCCTTGGGCGTTCACCAGACTGATGTCGCATGTGATAGCTTTCCATCTCACACAGTCCAGGATGACTACTTCGGCATATCTGGACGATATCCTCCAGAGGCATTCCAATGCTGCCTTACTGGAGTCAGATGTCGCCACTCTGTTGAGCTTGCTCACGTCGCTAGGATTCAGAGTCAACGAGGAGAAGTCGGACGTGGTCCCTTCTCAGTCGTTTTGTCATCTGGGGATGTCTTTCCAAACCAAATTCAATTTGGTAGCGGTTCCCCAGGCCAAGGCTGTGATTCTCTCAGCTTTTGCTCTGACTCTGTCCCAGTCCATGTCCGCGACCGCTCAGAGTTTTCTCCGGCTGATCGGTCTCTGCGGTTCGGTGATGGATCACATTCCTCTAGGTCGGCTGCGTGTCAGACCTCTCCAACCCTTTCTGCTCAGTCGTTGGAGGCCGAATGTAGATTCTCTGGATCAGGTGCTTCCGTTTCCGGACTCTCTGTATCCTCACCTTCTTCCCTGGACAGATGTTCAGTGGATTACGCAGGGTGTTCCACTGGACTTACCCACGTCCGATCGCATTCTGACGGCAGATGCCAGCGATCTCGGATGGGGTGCGACGTTGGATCCTCTCGGTCTTTCCCTACACGGGATGTGGGACCAGGATCAAGCAGCTCTACACATCAACCAGAAGGAGCTTCTTGCTCTTCTGAGTTTCAGGCAGTGGATCCCTCACCTGTCGAATCGCCAGGTCCTTCTACTATCCGACAATTCGACAGTGATTGCTTACATTCGGAACCAGGGCGGCACGCACTCGGTTCCGATGTACGAATTAGCTCGGGATCTTCTACTGCTCGCTCAGGATGTTCACGTCGGAGTGGTTGTTCGTCACATTCCCGGTCGTCTGAACGTCCTAGCCGACTCCCTGTCCCGACAGGGCAGGGTTATTTCCACCGAGTGGATGCTTCACAGGGCAGTGTTCCAGTCGCTTTGCGATCTCTGGGGGACGTCCCCACATCGACCTCTTTGCGACTCGTTGGAACCATCAGGTGGACACTTTCGTGTCCCCGTGTCCAGATCCTCTGGCTTTTGCCATGGACGCTCTGTCACTCGATTGGAATGGTCTAGTCGGCTACGCCTTCCCGCCGGTTCCGATTCTTCCTCAGGTTCTCGCCAAAATTCGAACCTGCATTTGTCGAATCATTCTGATCGCTCCCCTGTCGCCTCAACGGGTGTGAATCAATCAGCTCCGCTCGCTGATGGCGGCGGTTCCGGCACGTCTCCCACTACGTCGTGACCTTCTTTGTCAAGGTCGCCCGAGGAGGTTTCACGTTGACCCAACTTCGTTGTGCCTTCACGCATATCTTGTCAGGTCCTGTCTCCTCCGTAGAGGTTTTTCGAGACGAGCAGTGGAGTGCATTTCTTCTTCAAGGAGGCACTCCACTGGTTTAGCTTATGCAGCTAAATGGAAGGTCTTCTGTCGATGGTGTGCTGATCACTCTGTTGATTATGCCAATCCTTCGATTTCACAGATTGCGGAGTTTCTGGTATATCTGTTTGATTCTCAGGGTCTCCAGCCTGTTACCATCAAGGGTTACAGATCTATGCTTTCAGAGACTTTTTCTTATGTGGGGAAGCGTCGTATCGGCACTAATCCTTACCTCTCCAAGCTTGTTCGGCACTTTTCTTTGAAAAGGCCTCGGACTTTGCAGCTTACTCCACGATGGAATCTTTCGTGGGTGCTGCTTTGCTTGGGGGGGGGGGGGGGGGGGATGGGGCGCCGTTCGAACCTTTATCCCAGGTGGATATGCATTTTCTCACATATAAGATGGTTTTTCTGATGGCATTTGCTTCGGCCAGACGGGTTAGTGAGCTTCACGCCCTCTCGGTTGACCCGGCCTTTTTTAGGAGCTCTCCCAACAGTGTTACTTTTACCACTGATTGCTCCTTTTTGGCTAAGAATCAGTTACCAGATACTACTCCTCCTCCTATCTGTATCAGAGCTCTTCCTTCTGTTGAGGGTAAGCACCCTTTGCTCTGTCCGGTCCGTGCTATTCGCATTTATCTTGATCGGACATGCTTCATACGGAAAGGCAGGAAACGTTTTTTTCTGTGTCTCATTCCGGGTTGACAGAAGATCTCTCCTCAGTCCATTTCTCGATGGATTTGTCTTGCTATTCGTATGGCTTATGGTCATTTAGCAGCTGGCGATTGTATTACCAATCGTATTTCTGCCCACGAGGTGCGGGCACTGTCCACCTCTTGGGCTTATTCTAACTCCGTCAATTGTCGGATGTTATGCAGGCAGCCTACTGGAGAAATGCTTCTACTTTCTCCACCTTTTATTTGCGCCAGTTGCAAGAGCAGTCGGAGGACCTTTTTGCCCTGGGTCCTCTTTCTTCTGCTCAGGCTGTTGTCTGCCATAGCCATTAGGCTTCTTGAAGGTCAGTTTCAGCCTTGTGCTGTTACTGCCCTTTTTCTGTCTGTGTGTCACGCAGGCCCATATGTCTCTTTTCATTGTCCTTTACCAATGATTGCAACATTATGGTTGGTAAGCCTCGGGACATCTTCCTTCTGCTTCACGGTTCCAGTGCACTGGGGTTATGTGTGGGTTGGTTATGCGATTCCCTCCAGCCTTTTGTCTATTCAGCCTGAAGTAAACAATTGTGAGTAGGTTGATAAGAAATCTAAATTTTATAGTAAATTTCCTTTCTTATTATACCTACCATAATTGTTTACATGGAGGCCCTCCCGTCTTCTTTACGGGTAAAGAATCTTTCCTCCCCGCTGATCACATAACTCTAACATTGACGGATTCAAAAAGAATGAGTCTTTAGAGACGGTACATGCGCACTGGCAACGGAAGTCGTGGAGTTGTACTTGGGAGAGAGCGTCCCGTACTGGGTCTGCGCTGGTTGCACTCGACGCAGTTTTGGCTTATTTTTTATTGGTGCTTTTGCACCACTTTTCTTTCCCAACTTGCTTGGGAAAGACAAAAATAGAGAGTATTTTATCCGAGTTAGGGACTTCCACTGTAGTGCAAGCCTGAAGTAAACAATTGTGGTAGGTATAATAAGAAAGGAAATTTACTATAAAATTTAGATTTCTGTTGTGCGGTCCTTCTTGCACAGCAAGCAATTTACAGGACGAGCAGTGGACACAATTTCTAACTGTAGGAGGACCTCCTCTTCGCTAAATTATGCTGCTAAGTGGAAGGTTTTCTCTCATTGGTGTAGGGATCATTCTATTGTTATTTATGATCCCTCCATTCCAGACATTGCTAATTTTTTGGTCTACTTGTTTGACGAGATCAAACTGCAGCCAGTAACTATTAAGGGTTATAGGTCTATGCTATCGGATACTTATGCTCATCATGATAGCTTACAAATTGGATCTAATGTCTCTTTATCAAAGTTAGTTAAAAACTTTTCGATAAATAGACCTAGAACCCTTAGGTTAATTCCTAAGTGGAATTTAGCTTGGGTTCTTCTGAAGCTAAAAGAAGCGCCATTTATACGCCTTGATACGGTAGACTTCAAATACTTATCTTATAAGACAGCTTTTCTCTTAGCCTTTTCTTCTGCTAGATGAGTTAGTGAGCTTCCTGCTCTATCTGTTGATGATTCTCACTATCGTAGTGTTGGTAATACCATTACTTTGACTACCAATGTGGGATTTTTAGCTAAGAATCAGGCTCCTAATAAGTACCCTGAACTTATTGTTATTAAGGCTCTTCCGTCCTCAGACAGCCATAGGCCTTTACTGTGTCCAGTTAGAGCGATGTGTATTTACAAACGTAGATCTGAGTTTATCAGAAAGGAATGAAAACATTTCTTTCTGTCTCCGCTGCCTAATAGAAGGGACATCATGGTCCATTCTATTTCAAGATGGATTTAGTTGACTATTCGTACTGTTTATGAAAAATTATCTTCTCAGCAGTCTATGCTTAAGATTTCAGTGCATGAAGTTAGAGCGCTGTCTACATCTTGGGCTTATGCTAATAGTATTGCTATTACCGATTTGATGAAGGCTGCATACTGGTCTCAGCCTTCTACGTTCACAAATTTTTACCCTAGAAATATTGAGTCTATTTCTGGCGACCTTCGTTGTTTAGGTCCGTTATCTGTTGCTCAGAATGTTGTCCACTAAACAGTTGCAACTATAGTTATGCAGGCTTTCTGTTCCAGCAGTGACTCTGTCCTGCTACCCTCTTCATTCTGGGGTGATTGACCCAGAGCAAGGGGAAGGGAGGGGGGATGGTGTTCCCTTATATCACCTGCTTTATAGTGAAAAGCAAAGGAATACCTCCTCTGGAGTCAGTAATTTCGAGTCGGTGCTGGGATGGTTTTAAAGTGTAAAGCCAAAGTTTATCTCATTTATGTAATATTTTTAAAGTGTAGCTCAGTGTGAAGCATTTGTATATGTCACGTGTCATATGAGCGTTAATATACAATCCTCGGACACATTTAAATGAGTATAAAGAGTCTCATTCTCTGGACTATCTTTATTTATTGGCTTTCCTTTAAGAAATTAGTATAATGGGTTATACTGGATGTTAATAGAGATCATTGATGTTATTGTGCTCAATTACGGATTGGTAATATGTCTTTCTTTTTTTGTATAAACAAGAAAGATATATGTAAATCCTGTTTCTCTTTTTCTCCTTGATGAGATAATTCTGTTTATTTGTAATTGAGCCTATTGGCTTTTCCTTTATGTCCTAGGCCCTCCAGCCTTTTTTCTGTTCAGCTAAGTCTGGGTCATTGGTACAGTATAAAAATATGAAAAAATTTATAGTAATTTATATATTTTTTGTACTTACCAATGACCCAGACGGGGATGGCCCTCCCATGAGTTGGGAACTCATACCTCCCCGCTGATTATATAACATTTACCAGGCATTGGTTGTAAGAATGAAGATTTGGCGCCAATTTTGGTACTTCCTTGACACTGCGCATGCACAGTGAACAAAAGTATGGAGGACCATATAGGACATTGATTTTTTGGATTTTGATGCAAATTTTGAGGGATTGGGGGGTGGGGGGGGAATTTGTGTTTGGCCCTGAATTTTAAGAGTTAGCACCAGCTAAGTCTGGGTCATTGGTAAGTATAAAAAATATATAAATTACTATAATTTTTTTCATTTTTATTCACATTGTCTGAAAATATTGAATAGTATTTATTTATTATTATTAGCATTAGACCTTTCAGCCAATGAATCAGTAGATTTCAGCCTGTTGGGTAAATTATCCTATTATTATACATGTGTATACCATATTATTATATTTCTACAGCTTTTTCCTTTGTAAATAAAAACTATATCCTACTCCCCTGACCTCGAAAGTGTTATTCAACTCCCACGGCGATATCCTACTCCCAGTCATGACGGACTATTTTACTATCAATGACGTCAGCATGTTGGATTATTCCCCTTACGGCAAGTTACGCTGTTGCGAGTTTACGTCTGCTTTGTTTTCATACCGAGTGGTTCAGAAATGGCTGCATTTGCATCGAATGTGAAACTTCTAGATACGATAGATGACGAGTTTCTTTTGGAATTATTTCAACCTTATTCCACTGGGGAAGATGATGTTATTGGAGCAACCGGTAGTGACATTATTTCTTCAACCGAGGGCGCGTCAGTGGAATTTGGTCGATTCGAAATGATGGACGATAGCGAACTGACTGATTTCATTGTTCAAAATCAAAACAAAAATACGATGAAGAAAACTCTTTTGGATATCCGATTGTTCCAGCATTTTCTTAAAGCAAAGTACAGTTACACCGGAGAAATAGCGGACATTGACCCCAGTAATTTGTGCGATTACATTTCTCACTTTCTCGTATCAGTTCGGCGCAAGGATGGCAGGGAGTATGAACCTTCCACACATAGAGCTTTGTATTCAAGTATCAGTCGTCACTTGAAAAATGCCAATTACAGCAAATGTATTATTTCAGACTCAAAATTTGCAAAGGCCAGAGAAGCCCTTAAAATAAAGCAGAAGCAGTTGAAATCGTTGGGCAAGGGCAATAAACCAAATGCTGCCGAAGAAATAACTGATACTGAAATTGATATGCTTTATGAGAAGAAAGTTTTGGGGCCGTACTCACCGAAATCTATATTGAACTCATTGTGGCTAACATTTACTATGCATTGTGGTATGCGTGGAGGGAAGGAGCAGTATGATCTGGTATGGGGAGACGTTAGCGTTGGTCAAGACGAAACAGGGCGAAAATATCTAGTAGTGGACGAGAGACACACAAAAACCCGCAACGGCGAAAATCCTCAAAATACGCGAACGATAAAACCAAAAGCATATGAAACTTCAGTGCCGGAAAGAAATCCAGTACGTGTTTATGAATTGTACAGGGAGAAACGTCCATCGGGAATGCGAGAGCCAGGCTCTCCATTCTACATTTCAATTATGGCTGAAACGCAGAAACAAATCGATGAAAATTCTTATTTTGAAATGGGACAAAAATGGTTCAAAAACCAACGCCTGGGCATAAACCAAATCTACAAGTTCATGTCTAATATGAAAACTGACGGTGGGTTGCCTTCTAAAAAGCGATTGACAAATCATAGTTGTCGTAAGCATCTTATTCAGAAATTGGGTGACGCAGATGTTCCTCCAAACCACATTGTCCAAATATCGGGACATAAAAATATCAACAGTATAAACAACTACTCAAGAATAAATACTCACCAGGAAAGAAACATTTCATCTATTCTCTCAAATGAATCAACTTCGTGCGAATCGAATTTACAGATTCAGCCACAAATTCCGATAACAACTGTATCGAGTTTGTCAACGACGTCAACTTCAAGCCGTTCCCAAAGTACAACTGCACAATCGTCTATGAATGCCATAACTTCCAACCAACTATCGAGCACCTCAAATTCTATGATCCAACAACATCTTGGGAATATATTCGGAACGAGCACAATAAACAATCCGACCATAAACATTGTGATCAACCATTGCAGATGTTCCGCCTCAAAATCCTGCGATAACACTCAATCCACTTCGACAAATATTGTGCTTGATATTCCAACTGACAGCGAACAATACCTATGTACAGATCCACACAAAGTTATAAGAAGTTGAACATGACTACTCATTCAGGGTGATTGATTGAATTATTTCTTTAAAATGTGTTGATTTCCTTCATAAGTTCATATCTCACGTCATTTGAACTTCCATTTGAAAACGAGCGTCATTGCATTCCTTTCTGATGACGTCATATCAGTTCATTCATTCATGTTTTTGTGTTCATGCGCCGATTTTTCTAACCGTCAAAACAAATTGAGCGACCTTGGGAAACTGCTCTTGGATGACGCAAGAGGGGTATTTGTGTTGCAGATATTATCAGGGAAATATAATAAACACAATAGTTCACTGCTTGGAGTAACGTACGGTGTTTATTCTCTCGTGGGATGCGGGGATTATTTTCACTCGGCTAGCGCCTCGTGAAAATAACCTTCCGCATCCCACTCGAGAATAAACACCGTACGTTACTCCAAGCAGTGAACTATTGTCTATTTATCACATTGTGTGAAATGGCCACTGATATCACTTTACATTGTATATGGGTTTTTTAATTGCAATTAAAACAATGTATTAATTGCAACTAAACCATCACAAAGCATATAATAAAAAGAATGCCTTTCAACTGTTTCCCAAAATATATATTTCTTTGTAGTCACTCGTGAAATAATTCTTTACATGTATTGCCGAAGGTAGAATACACTACAGGAAGATTTGCATAGTTATTGGTAATGTTTGACCCACCCCTCCCCCCACCAGCATCTCTCTCTTGACTTGTTTAATGTGACATAAACAGTTTCTGCTTGACTGGTCAAACAGGACCAGGGGTGGAAGTCCTCCAAAGTTAGCAGCATGGGTATAAACAACTTGCTTGACATCATACCTATGTTGCTGTCATGATATAGCCATAAATACTGAAAGTGACCTAACACACTAATAAATAAATTGATAATTTTTGTAAGAATTGTCAACTACTGTTTATGACATCTACTTCAAATAACTTTAAACCCAATGATGCCAGCACTTTGTTTAGAACATTCATGTCCTTTATAAATGCAGTTGAAAGGTTCTTCAGGTATTTGGAAACTTGAATTTCTAGACTAGAATGGTTGTATTTGACAGTTTTACTACTGATAGATAGAGGATATGTAGCGTTTTTGAGTGGATACCAACAATTATCTCATGAGTGACCGAGACAGATTTTATTTTTTGCGAGCACTTGCGCAAGCGAAAATAGCCATTTATTTCGGTGACAAGTGAGATAATTTTCAATATCCACTCAAAAACTCGAGATTTTCTTTTTATTATACGCTTTTTTATAAGAATCTGATAATTCTACTCATTTCATCCTTGAATTGATGCATGAAAGTAAACAGTGCATTGAATCATTGATACGCGGAAGTGATTTGATCGATACTCGGAACAGACAGCATCTTGCAATCTGAGTCAGCTGGTGGGTTTCTAGTCCAAACTTGGCCTGAAAGGCTGTAATATAAGTTTTTGGTTTGGTACGTCCTTTGAAAGTACGTACCAAACCAAAAACTTATATTACAGACTTTCAGGACATGTTTGGTCTAGCGGGTTTCATGCATCAATTCAAGGTGAATATGTGTTGAATTATTGCTGGAAATGATCGGTATCCACTCAAAAACACTAGATTTTCTTTTCATTATACATTTCCAGAACAAATTGATCATTTCCAGTGATAATTTGGCTCATATTCACCTTGAAGTGATGCTTTGAAAGCCGCCATTTTGATTGATACTGTGAAAGTGAAAATTTCTATATCTTCACGGTTGGGGATACGATTTCTATCTTTCTGCAATTTCTTTGATAATCTATCGTTTAGCGTATAATAAATATTGTTTATACCTATAACCAACCCCATATCTGTTAGTGGAGACCTTATTGGCTTAGACTCACATTTTTCATGAATTAACTGTATGGTGGGTTACTAATTGTCGAATCAAAATTGCATCTATAATGTGATGTTTATTTATGGAGGTAGTTTATAATTCCTAACAGTTTTGACCATTTCAGAGGTTTCCATTGAATTATGTATGTTAAGTGCCTTTTGTTGTCAGCTTGAGCTACCCAGTATCAGGCTTGGCAATTTCAGGAGAGCAATTTTTTAGCTCTCCTTACTGCCCTCCTGAAAGAATTAAGGAGAGCGAAAAATTGCCCTCCTAAATATTTTGGTCTGGGATGATTGAGATTACCTATTATGCTCACATTAAATTTTTGTTGTAAAGCAAAAATGTAATTTAACTTCGAAGTCACATAACATCACGTAATTTCATTTTAAAAGTGGTTTAGTGGTAAAAGGTAACGGCTGCAACCATACCCAAACACAGTTGCAATCATTTGAAGCAAATTGGGTCACAGCAATATTTTTTTTTCTGTCAGTTTCAAGTTCAACAACTGACATCACAGTTTGAGGGGTAATTATTCAAGGAATATTGACACTCTAATATACTACCATTACTACTATCCTGTCACTTGAAGCACTTGCACCAGGATGTGACTGTAGATTCAAGAAGACCTGTTGTCCAAGAAAGTCATACGCCTACCACTACCACCTTCAACCCCCTTGTGGGGTTGAAGGTGGTAGTGGTAGGCGTATGACTTTCTTGGACAACAGGTCTGGGTACACACACAGGTCTTGTCAAGTGTGTGTTCGGTTGTTGAGTGAGACATCCAGATGTCTAAGAGATTTCGCTTTACCTTAGTAAAGTTAATAAAATCACTGATGTAGTCTGTTGGTTTCAGTTTCAATGAGTTCGTTCAACTGGATACTTAAAATGCTGTGTAAAGCTAATTGCTCTCCTAAGCTGATTGAGGAGAGCGATTTTTTGCCCTCCTACATTTTTCAGAATGCCAGGCCTGCAGTATGGGTTGGCATGCTGGTATGTTTTTTGCTAATATTCCCCTAAATTATTTCCTGTTTGCTTGTAATTTTAGGCACTTGTTCAGTTTACTACCATTTAATAGCAGATTCTCTGAGATGGTGATTAACAGTGAACTAAAGTCTTACTTGAATGCAGATGACAATTTGGAAACAACTTTAGTCGAAGATCTCGAAGATATTGTTTATAAGGAAATCAGCTTTGATACAGAATCTACAGAATGCAGCACTATGGCATCAGTATCAAGAGGTAAAAAGCATATAAAGTTAGAAGTAAGGCCTATAAAAAATAATTTTTTTGTACCACAAACAATGGACCAGACTAGCTGGTGCTAACTCAATTTAATTGAGGGCCAAACACAAATTCTGCTCCCCAATCCCGAAAATGTGCATACAAAACCGAAAAAAATAAGTCCTATCTGGTCCTCGATACTGTTGTTATCTGCGCATGCATAGTATCCAGGAAGGTACCAAAATTGGTGCCAATCATCATTCTTTGTTTGGCCCTAAAGTCAGTAACAATGATCTGACATCTGTGCTTTAAAATCTCCTTTTTTGAGGATGCCAGACACAAATCAGTGAAAGAATTGGTGGATCCAAGGCTGTAAATGGATGATGGAAGTGAACATTGGTGGTTTCAAATGTTCAGGGCTGTAACTTAATAATAATTATAAAAATTATTTCATGTTTCCCAATTTCAGGACATATGTCTGACGTCATCATTCTTGCGAATGATTAATCCACTGTTTGTTAAGTGTTCCTTCCCTATGCTTCCTTGAAGCCCTCCTGTTAAACTCCTAAGCTTTTTGGCTATTTTTATTGAAATTTTTTATTAAATTTCTTGGGAGTTTAACGTGGATTACAGAATGTTTATCCCCATGGTTACGTCCTCACCCTAGGGGTGTTAGGTCATTTTGGTCTTGCATCTTCTATCCGATGTATCATTTTTTCTTCGTATGAAGATCTAGCTTTGCGTCTGGTAGCATTTAAATCGGTTACTGACTTTGGACCTTTTTGTGTGTCTGATGTCTTGCTTCCGTTTTTTTCCTTTGACATTATTATGTCTCCCCTTCCAAGAAGGGAGACATATTGTTTTAAGGGCATATTCTTCTTCTTCTTCTTCTTCTCCTTCTCATACAAACTTTGTCCGGGGCATAACTTTTTTGTCTTTTGACCTAGAACTTAGATATTTGGCATGTGGATGTATCACCATGAGCCGGTGTGTCGCATACCATAGTGACCTTCATGTGACCTTGACCTTTGACCTGAAGGTCAGATTTATATGCTTTTTAAGGGAAACTTTGTCCGGGGCATAACTTTTGTGTCTTTTGACCTAGACCTTAGATATTTGGCATGTGGATGTATCACCATGAGCCGGTGTGTCACGTACCATAGTGACGTTCATGTGATCTTGACCTTTGACCTGAAGGTCAGATTTATGTGCTTTTAAGGGAAACTTTGTCCGGGGAATAACTTTTTTGTCTTTTGACCTGGACCTTAGATATTTGGCATGTGGATGTATCACCATGAGCCGGTGTGTCGCGTACCATAGTGACCTTCATGTGACCTTGACCTTTGACCTGAAGGTCAGATTTATGTGCTTTTTTAGGGGAAACTTCGTCTGGACCAGAACTTTTTTGTCTTTTGACGTAGACCTTAGATATTTGGCATGATTGTCAATATTATTCATGTATATATAATTTGCAGAGCATTAAATAGAAAGGAAGGGGAGACATATGTTTTAGTGTGCTAAAACAGTTTCTAGTTTACATTGACAACGTCCTCAAATATATGTAGTATTTAATATTATATTACTGTAGGATTACTGTAGGATACATGGATTATGATTCCGGTATTGTAGCTCAAAAAATTTGGATTTTGCCCACACTTAGGCTCTATCGGGACGCCCTTGGGCTCATCATGTTCTCTTGGGGAACTTAGGCAATTTTTCAAAAAAATTTTTTGTTTAATTTTTTGAATTTAAATTTGATTCCTATTATTCATGTATCTTTATCATATATTTATTGTGAAGTTTGTGGGAGTGCTATCGACTTTGTATTTTGATTCTAATTATGAAAGCTTACCGCTCTAAATGCAAGACGAGGAAGTCGACCTCGGATTTACATGCTTGTTGCCTTGCCTGTAGTCAATGCACGCCTATGGATTCTTGTCCTACATGTGTACATTGGGATGACAAATGTTGGAGACGGGTGTCACTGTACGTTGTTGGTGGTGAGATTCCTATGCCAGAACTATCACCGCAAGATAATTCGAGTTTTTCAGTTTCTTTTTCAGAGGAACAAGAACATGGTGATGGTATTGTGGCACCCATCCAAAGTGTGCTACCGTCGTCACGCTCTGATGAGCAAACAGAGATAGCTGCAAAGGTGCTCATGAATATTAAGCAATGGATATGGCCTCTAGTTAGTGTTCTTAATCCCATGCAAGCAGCTAGCTTGACCGGTGAAGCGGTTACTCCATCCGTGGGAGCTGTTACACCGGGTAAGTCTGTTGTGGTCGAAGGAAGTTTAGATTTGGGTAGAGTGAGCACCTCAAAATCAAAAGCTCACCCAGCGATGATGGAAATACGGAGGAAGTCAGCAAGTTTCTTTTCAGGAGGCTCAGCGAGGTCTAACAAGACCGCGAGCGGGAGAGGCCCCTCTCTAACCCAACAACATTTGGGGCCAAATGTTGTTTTGAGAAACTTGCACAAGTTGGAGCATACATCCACACCTGCCGCTCGGGACGTTCCGTCTAGACTGCAGCCAGAGTCAGCTACAGTCACGGCTTCCTCCGCTATGTTACAAAAGCACACACAACCTCATGCTAGTTACCTGACTTCAGATATCCAGCCAGCTGCGTGAAGATGGAGCCAGTGTTCACCCGTGAAGTCAGACCATCCATAGCTAGCGATCCGAGGCTGCAATTATTGGGATATTCGGAGAAGAGATCTATCTTCGGATCATCATCCCAGGAGCAGCAAGCGGCGAAAAAACAGAAGACCGCTGCTCCTCAAGCCTCAGTAATGGACTTGCTGTCACAGATTGTGCAGCTAATCGCAGCATCCCAGGAAGTGCAAGAGCAGCCTTCCGCAGACTCCGGTGGTGAGCTGTCGGATGTGCTGGGTCGGTGCAGTCATCTGCACACGCAGATGCGATGGACCGAATGTCGCAGCTGAATCAGTCGGATGGTGAAAGGGACAAGAAGAGGATTACCCTTCCCTTTCGGAACAGCATATGGTAGCGATGGATTTTATTCATCAGTACTATCCTAAATTTGTTCCACCTGATCAGCAAGCTGCGACTACTAGAGAGAAACCACTGTTGTCTCTGGACAAGACTTTGTGCGGAGGAAAGAGGACTTTCTTTCCTTCCCGACACAGTCTAGACAGGTGTCGCAGGCCTTTGGCCATGTTGACGACGCCATATTCAACCTCTCTAGTGCTAAGAGAAAAGCGGTTTCTTATCAACATCTTCCACATACCGTTCCTTGGACCACGTTCATTTAAAACAGTTGGAGAAGATGTCCAGAGAGCTCCTCTGCGTTTAGATGAGTAGGCTGGGGATTTAGATCTGTCCCTACCTGCATCATTCAATATGTGCTTGGAAGTGATGGAATGTGCTATTTCATCCAATAGAGCAAATCTGGACGCAGTGTCCTACGCAGATCACCTTACCAGAGCTATGGCGCAACGCCAATGGGAAGGAATTTAAGGATGTTTGTTCCTCGCTTAAGAGTTCTTTCCAGGGCAGTCATGTATGCCACGTACAACTCTGCCCCGACAGTGACAAATTTGGAGTTGATTAGATGTGATGCAGCCCTTACGTCGTCATTACTTATAGATGACAAGGTGAAAAGCTCTCTCCAAGTCGCTCCGGTCTCCGGACACACTGTATTTGACGATAAGCTTTCATTAGTCTATGAGCAGGCTACAAAGAAAGCTTCCAGTGCACTGCTGTTGAAGTCCGTGTCTGATCAACATGCTTCAGCAGACCGGGGTAAGCAAGGCCGTTCTGCTTCTAAGTCATCTAAAGGGAACTCCTCGCGAGGATACAAGAAACCTTCTTATAATTACACCATAGGTCGTCAGTATAGCGACTCGGGAAAGGGGCATAGGTCTGATCAAGACTGGAGGTCAGATGCCTCTAAGCCGACAGGACGAGGTTCTTCGTGGGGAGGATGTAGTTTCTCCTCCTGTAAGCCTCGTAAGTCGTACAGGTGATGGACAGGACCTCTATTGCTTGCCAGTTGGTGGAAGGTTATCAAACTTCGCGAGAAACTGGATAGAAGTCATGGAAGATCAGTGGGTGAGAAGTGTAGTCTCGGAAGGCCTACGCCTATCATTCCGAGCAAAACCCCCACTTACAAGATGTCCGCGTTGGACAAATCTTTCGGTGGATCCTTTCAAAAGAGAGTCTTTCCTAGCGGAAGTACAGGCTCTCTTATTAAAGGAAGCAATAGAGGTCATCGAGAATCAAAATTCTCAAGGTTTTTACAGTCACCTGTTCCTCATACTGAAGCCAGATGGCTTGTTCCTACCGGTAATAGACTTGAGCTGGATAAACAAGTTGATCATGGCTCCAAAGTTCTATCGCTCGGTAAGAGCGAGCATTCAAGTGGACGACTATGCGGCAAGCATAGATCTAAAGGACGCCTACTTTCATGTCCTGGAAATCCGGCATTCAGAAGGTACCTGCGTTTTTCTGTGCAAGGAGAGGTTTATCAGTTCAGAGCAATGTGCTTAATGTCTGAACCTGGCTCCTTGGACTTTTATCGAATAATGAACTCGGTAATATGACCTCATTCGTCTGTGTTAACATTGGCTTACTTGGAAGACATTCTTCAGAGATACGGCAACAGAATTATTCTTCAGAACGATGTTCAGAGTCTGCTGCAATTGTTCTGATGTCTCGGTTTCATAGTAAACAAGAAAAAGTCAGATCAAGCTCCATCCAAGTCGTTCATTCACTTGGGAATGAGCTTCGAGACTCACAACAGTCTGGTTCATCTGCCGTTATCCAGAGCGAAATTAGTCAGTTGTTATGCTCGCTTTTGTCTAAACTGTCCCGCAATAACAGCGAGGGAGTTTATGCGACTGATGGGGCTGTGCGGAGTGGCTGCAGATCTTATTCCGATGGGCCGTCTACGCACTCATCCCCTCCAGATATTCTTTCCTCAGAACAGGAGTGTGAAGACGCATTCGCTCGAAACCAGTATTGTTTTAACGGACCTAGTAAAACAAAAGGTTCAGATTTGGGCAGATCTAAAGTGGTTAACTCAGAGTTCTGCTTCAACTGCCGGATCCGGCTTTCACGATATGACGGATGCAAGTCAGACGGGCTGGGGTGTGTGTAAGTCAGACAGGCTGGGGCATGTGTCTAAGTCCCGCAGACTTGAAGTGCCAGGATCTTTGGGACTCTCGGTTCCTAGAAAAGCACATAAACATCAAGGAGATGATGTCAATCTGGCTAGCACTACAACATTGGATTCATCAAATAGCAAACGTCCATGTTCAAATTCTGTCGGACAACTTGACAGTAGTTACTTACCTCAGGAACCAAGGTGGCACTCACTTGATTCTGTTATGCTAATTAACGGAGAAGATTCTCCTATTCGTTCTGAATCATCACATTCATCTCTCAGTCCGTCATATACCAAGTCATCGGAACATACTAGCAGACTCGCTCTCTCGAAAAGGTCGCCTGTTGCCATCGGAGTGGACTCTCAACAAGCGAATATTCAGTCAGATCTGCTACCAGTGGGATCGTCCCATGATAGACCTTTTTGCGACACACCTAAACAATCAGTTACCGACGTTCGTGTTGCCATGTCCAGATCATCGAGCGTACGCAGTAGACGCTCTGTCGATCTCATGGGACAGAATGTTAGGATAAGCATATCTTCCAGCTCCATTGATTTACCAGATTCTGTTAAAGATCAAATAGTCTCATTGCAAAATCCTGCTAGTAGCACCTCTGTCGTCACAGAAACCTTGGATCAGTCTTCTCAGGTGTCTGACATTCCCCGGAAGCTTCCCCCTTGAAGGGATCTTCTGTTTCAGGGGAGGTCACGTGCACTTCATCACAACAAGATTTCAGCACACGAGGTTAGCACACTGTCCACTTCTTGGGCTTATTCTAACAGTATAGCCATTACTGATCTTATGAAGGCTGCTTACTGGAAACAGCCCTCTTCATTTACCAAATTTTGCCTTAGAAATTTAGAGTCCATCTCCGGTGACCTTAGATCTTTGGGTCCCCTTTCTGTTGCTCAGAATGTCATCCATTAATATTGCATCTCTTAGGTCTTCAGGCAGTCTGCTCGAGCACTGACGCCGTTCCGCTGCCTTCTTCGTTCTGAGGAATTTTACCTCAGAACAAGGGGAAGGGTGGGGGGATGGTTTTTCCCTTATGTTAACTGGCTTTATAGTGAAAAGCAAGGGAATACCTCCTCCAGAGACAGTAGTCCAGCATCGGTGCTGGGTAGTTTTAATGTGTAGCTCGGTGTGTAGCAATAACTTTGTCTCATTTATGTACTGTTTTTAAAGTGTAGCTCACTGTGAAGCATTTGTATATGTTACGTGTCATACAAGTGTTAATATACAATCCTCGCACACTTTTAATGGAGTATAAAGAGTCTCATTCTCTGGACTATCTTTATATATTGGTTTCCTTCACCAAATTAGCGTAACGGGTTATGCTGGCATTTCTCAATTACTTGTTGGCGTTATGCCATTCTCTTTTCTTGTAAAAGAGGACATATGCAATTCCCATGTCTTCTCCTCATCTCCTGTAGGTGCTCTGCTATTCTTTATAGATGTAATTGAGAGATTGGATTTTCCTTCAAGTCCTAGGCCCTCCAGCCTTTTTACGATTCAGCTAGTCTGGCCCATTGGTTGTGGTATAAAAATATGATAAATTTTAAGTAATTTGTATATTTTTTATACTTACCAATGGCCCAGATGGGGATGGCCCTCCCATGAGTAGGCCCTCATACCTCCCCATTGATTATAACATTTAGCAGGCACTGTAGAAAGAATGATGGTTGGCACCAATTTAGGTACCTTCCTGGATACTGTGCATGCGCAGATAACAAAAGTATGGAGGACCAGATAGGACTTATTTTTATATGTCCGTTTTGAAAAAACGGGTTGTATTATGGTATTCTGCTGTCTGTCTGTCTGTCCGGTCACACGTCGTACGATAACTCAAGAACGCTTTGAGAGATTTTCGTGATTTTTGGGTAGGTGGTGTATATCGATGGAGGGAAGCTCCCTTTCGTTTAGTGTCACCGTTCGATTAGTCATTCCAGAGTTATGGGACTTTATTACTTGGAAAATTGTTGATTTTTTACTCCTCGTACGATCACTCGAGAACGCTTTGAGAGATTTTCAGAGATTTTCGTGATTTTTGGGTAGGTGGTGTATATCAATGGAGGGAAGCTCCCTTTCGTTTAGTGTCGCCGTTCGATTAGTCATTCCAGAGTTATGGGACTTCATTACTTAGAAAATTGTTGATTTTTTACATTTTACACGTACGATAACTCGAGAACGCTTTGAGAGATTTTCACGATTTTTTGGTAGGTGGTTTATGCTGATGGAAGGAAGCTCCCTTTCAGTTGGTGTCACCATTCGATTAGTCCTTCCAGAGTTATGGGACTTTATTACTTAGAAAATCGTTTATTTTTTCTTGAAGTTATGATCTCTATAGACATAAGATATATACATGAAATTCAAATAATTTTATTTCCAAATTATTGAACACAGTATGTTGTTGGTTATGATTATTGTACAAGAATATAAAAAAAACCTGACAAGTACACATGTATACTCATATTGTGTGCTTCCCTCTTGTAATTAATAACAGGCGTATCATGCGCTCATGGAGCAGCTGTTTATTATTTTCGGTTTTGTATGCAAATTTTGGGGATTGGGGGCAAAATTTGTGTTTAGTCTGTGAGTCTGTTCACATTTTCCTTTAGCACGTGCTACACCCTGTAATTCTTGTTTGATCGTCACGAAATTTCATATGCAGGTTTGAGGTCGAGGTCATGTCTAGATGAGAACTTCCCCTTTTGGTTGGGATCGGTTAACTGGTATGGCTTCCTGAGCCCACAACCTGAAAACCATTAGTACAGTCTACCGGTCGTATTTATGAAGGAATTTTATTGTAATTTGGTAGGATGCCTCTGTATAATATCTAGATGAGAACGTCCCCTTTGGTCATGATCTGTCAACCGTGATGAAACCCGAAAAACCTTTAGCACAGTCTACAGGTCATATTTATGGAGGGATTTCATTGTAACTTGGTAGGTTGACTTCATATAATGTCTAGATGAGAACATCCCCTTTTGGACGCAATTTGTCAACTCTGACGGCTACAGGGGCCCAAAGCCCAAAAACCTTTAGCACAGTCTACAGGTCATATTTATGAAGGGATTTCATTGTAACTTGGTAGGATGACTCCAAATAATGTCTAGATGAGAACGTCCCCTTTTTGGTCGTGATCATTCAACTGTGATGGCTGCCCAAAACCTGAAAACCTTTAGCATAGTCTATAGGTCGTATTTATGGAAGGATTTCATTGTAACTTGTTAGGTTGACTCCATATAATGCCTAGATGATAACATCCCCTTTTGGTCGTGATTGGTCAACTGTGATGGCTACAGGGGCCCGAAGCCCGAAAACCTTGAGCACAGTCTACAGGTCATATTTCATTGTAACTTCGTAGGATCACTCCAGATAATGCCCAGATGAGAACGTCCCCTTTTAGTTGCGATCATTCAACCATGATGGCTGCCTGAGTCCAAAACCCCCAAAACTTGAGTACAGACTACAGGTCGTATTTGTGAAGGGATTTCATTGTAACTTGGTAGAATGGCTCGGTATAATGTCGAGATGAGGATGTACCCTTTTAGTTGCAATCGGTCAGCTGTTATGACTACACAGGCCTGAAGCCCGAAAACCTTTAGCACAGTCTACAGGCCATATTTATGAAGGGATTTCATTGTAACTTGGTAGGATGACTCGTTTTGGAATAATTTCACTGTAACTTGGTAACTTTCGTTGACATACATTAACAGTGAGGGCCACATACATTAACTGTGAGGGCCACATTAACCCACCCCTCAGTTCTTTAGTACAGTCTACACCTCATATTATTTTTATTAAAAACATAGCATACAGGGAACAGAAATTACCATATTCCCAATTGTCACAATTCTTGTCTTATTTCATAATCCTTTCATAAACATTGAACATTATCCTTTTCGTAAACACAACACACAGACAAGTTAAGCTACAGTGTCATTGACACTTTCATTTGTTTCTCAGGCAATTTTTACTCAATTTTGTTATAAGGGAAGAAGCTTTTTTTCTGTCCTGCATGTAGTGGGAATTAGAAATTTAACTCCCTACTCTATTAACAGGAAAAAACCAATGTTTTCTGCAGTGAAAATTTCTCATAAATTTTTGCATATTTAGCCAACTATATTTGGTTTAACAGAGCTCAATGAGCTCTGTCAAATAAGTTATGGTTGTTTCAATATTTAGTCTTGCAAGTGCAAAATATAGTATAATCAAAGAGATTTTCAGGTTAAAAAAAAGAGTCAGGATTTTTGATGATGAGGGAGGTTCCTGAGAAACAAGAATTTTTAGAGCCTACTTGATATGAGGTTTTTGACCTGAGATTATTGGACAAATACTTAATGAAAAAGCTTCTTTGAAAGAATGTTGACCATTTACAAAACACAAATAGAAGATGATGGAGACAACAATTTTTTCTTGAATGAAGTGAAGCCTTCATATTTATATATGGTGGTGCCCTTTCTGTAATTTTGGGAATTAAAAGGTAAAATCGAACACATGAAGACAACACATGAAAAAGAATTTCTTGAATAGAAAAGAACGTGTCTTGAGACACCAAACCATTTTTCCTAATAAAGTATTCTCTAAAGTCTGGCCAAGGAGAGGCAATCAGGAAGGCACTTTTTAAGAGCTACCAAGGAACTGATGTCAAGTGTTGGAATTATTAGACTGAAACTGAAAATAGGATTACCGTATTGAACACAACAATTTTAAAAGACACCAAACTTGAAATAACCGTAATGCCATCACATGCTTTCCACTTACCTGTTCCGTGCATTTTTTATCAGAGTGCAATGGTCTCAGGTGTATTTTTAGTCAGCTAAAGTATCCTAGTTCGGGATTCAAGGGATTAGCTTCATGTTGGTTTTGGCATATATCATTTTTGCTGAATTTCGACTGTTTTAGTGGACTATGGGATGGCGATTTTACACAAATAAAATGAGTTTGGGCACCTGGAGTTTGGGCACCCAAAGCGGTATACTGTAGTTACTCTCTTTGAAAGTAAATAGATAAATTGATCATATTAATTGTGAGAAAGATGACAATTAACTAACAAAAAATTAAAAGACTGATAAACATTTTGCAAAACTTTCAAGTCTAAAATCTTTGGGGACGCAAGACATACGTCTATTGCATTTAAAAAAAACTTTATCTGGAATAACAGTTTAATGTAGTGGCCAGAGGCTCGTCAGTTTCATTCTTATTCCTTCTCGTAAAATTAATTTTTTATTTGAAAACACTATACGTTTATACTATATATCTCCCCCCCACCCCACCCCACCCCACCCCACAACCAGCACAGTCTCAATAATAGTCTCCCATTTCAGTCTTTGAACATATGTTCAACTGCATACCTGTAATTTTGTGTGATTGAGTGCAATTTGGGATGATGGAGTGTCATTTCGTGCAATTGCAGTATTTTGGCATACCCATATTGAACGGTAACATCATTGCCTGCATCATTTATTGGAATGTTGTCTGAAAACATTCCAAAAATAGGTATTTTTATACTGTACCAATGACCCAGACATAGCTGGTGCTAACTCTTAAAATATAGGGCCAAACACAAATTTTGCCCCCCAATCCCCAAAATTTGCATCTAAAACTAAAGAAAACATGTCCTGAAAGGCCCTCCACACTTCGCCCCTACTGCGCATGCGCAGTGTCAAGGACGTTCCGAAATTGGCGCCATTAATCATTCTAAGTTTGGCCCTTCATCAGTTAACATCTGACTGATCTTTGTGCTTTTAAATCTCAGTTTAAATGATGCCAGACACATAAATATTAGTGAAATGGTGATTCTAAGGAGGATAGAAAAGGAGGAGAGGAAAAGAATGTGTGACAGAATATTATCAGGGCTGTAACTTAAAATTTTTTAATGAAATTATGTTAAGTTACCTATTTTCAAGGCAGCAGCCATTTTGTTGTCATTCTGATTATTTAGTTACACTGTTTTTTCAAGTGTTTTTCCTCTCTCCCTGTCCTTTAAGTTCCCCCTTGCTATTCTCCCATGCTTTTGGCATAGTTTCTGTAATCATTAATTACTAAAATTTCTTGGGAGTTTTAGCTGAATAACAGAATGAATTCTGTTCTTTCCCCATGTTTACGTCTTCACCTACGGGTGGTTAGGCGTTGTGTTCTGCATCTACCATCTGATGTTCTGCAGTTTCTTCCCTGGAAGTCTCTGTTTTGCATCAGATGGTGTATTTTTGGTAACTGATTTCGGGCCTGGGTGCCTGGAGTCTTATTTTAGTGTTTTTACACTCATTGTTTACATTTACAACAGCCCTCTGTGTGAGGGGGGGATTTCTAAATAATAATATCTTTATGTTATTTTAATCATAAATAGATACATTATTATTGTTCGTAAGTGTTGAATAAATTGTTTAAAATATTTTTAAAATTTTTGTCCACACTTAGGCTTGGGATCCATTGGGGCTCAACGTTACTTTTCAGAAACTTGGGCTGTTCTGAAAAAATATTTTTTCAAAATATTTTGATTTCAATTATTTTTTCTATATTAATGGATCATATTATTATTATGTATTTTGATTGCCAGGGGTTAGTGCGAGTACCAGGACTTGTTTTCTTTTCACATTGAAAGGATATTGATCAATTGTTTTAAGAGGAAGTCTTCCTCTGACCTTATTATCATTCTATATGTGGTCAGTGTACTCGCATTAACTCCTGTTCTGTATCGTATGATTTCGATGACAATATGGGAAGCGTATGTCACGGTATGTTGTTGGGGATTTGGACACTCCGGTCCTTTCCCCGCAGGGTCACTCTACTTTATCAATTTCTATTTCAGACGATCAAGATTAGGGTGATGTATCTGTGATGTCTTCCAACAGTGTGCCTCCGTCGTCACAATTAATGAAGGGCTAGCGGAAAAGTGCTCATGTAATACGCCAATTGCCTAAGAGGACCCTAGTAGGTTCGACGGCCTTTGACGTCCGCTAGCTCGCCCGGTGTAGCGTCCATTCACCGAATGGTTCGGCAGCCGGGTTCGTCCGTTGCGGTCTAGAAGGAATTTTGGGGTGATGCGAGCACTATAAAATTAACTTAATGCACACCCAGTGACGGCGGATCGGAGGGAGAACGGAGGAAGCCTTTTAGTCCGGTTCATAGCTCGTTCCGGTCAATCCAGACGGCAAGCGAGAGAGGCCCCTCTCTCGTTCAACAACATCTGGCCCCAGATGTTGTGGTACAAATGTGTCGTTAGCGGAGCATACGTCCGTCGCTCGGGACGCTCCGTTGTATAGGCAGTCCGCTGAGACTGCTAAGGCTTCCTCTTCTCGTCAGCGTACACGACCGCACCTTGGCTGCGTGACCGCCGATATATTACCAGCTTCGCCGATCAAGGATTCTTCGGCGACCAGGTCACACCATCCGACAACCAGGGATTCGAGACCGATGGACTCCGGACGTTCGCATAGGAAGTATGCGGGAGCCATCTGATGCGGAGCTACCCTCGGCGAAGTAGCGATAGTCTGCGCCTCCGCAGGTCTCGACGCCGGACATTCTTGTGCACATAGCACAGCTTATCGCAGCATCCCAGCAGCCGACAGAAACGGTGTCGGATCGAGAATTATCCGACAGCGCTGGGTCGGTAGCCGGGGACTCGAGGCCTGCAGACTCCGGACGTTCGCATAGGAAGTGTGCGGGAGTCAACGTACACGGAGCTTCCAGCGGCAATGCATCGTAAGTCCGCTACTGCACAGGCCTCGGGAACGGACGTGCTTTCCTTAATAGCACAAGCTTTCCCTTTCGGAACAACATATGCTGCGATGCCGGATAAGAAACTGATAGCGTCGGTGGACTTAGAAATTTTTGGTTCGGTTCAGGGACATCGTCCCTCAGTTCCGACATTTTCGACATTCAAGCATTTCTGGTTTCTTGTTCGAAGAGTTATGGAGATGTCTTTCAAAAGTGTGCCTCTGTCGTCATAGTTAATGAAGAGTTAGCGGCAATATGTGCTCATGGAATATGTCTATCGCTTACGGAGTGACATTCGCTAGCTCACCCGGTGTAGCGTACATTCATCGAATGGTTCGGCTGCCGGGTTCGTCCGTTGCGGTCTAGGAAGGAGATTTGGGTGATGCGAGCACTTTAATTACTTTAGTACTCACCCAGTGACGGCAGATTGAGGACAGATCGGAGGAAGCCAACAACATAGGGGACCGCATGTTGTGGTTCAGATATTTTACATTCGGAGCATATGTCCGTTGCTCGGGACGCTCCGTTATATTGACAGTCTGAGAGACTGTCTTTAATGCTTCCTCATCCTCACAGCAGGGCACACGACCGCACATTGGCTACGTGACCTCGAGTATCCGATCAGTTTCGGCATTCAGTGATTCCACAGCGAATAGGTCGCGCCATCCGGTAGCCAAGGGACACGAGGCCTATACACTCCGTTCGCTCGCATATTGGAAGTATGCACGGGGTAACGATCTCGGAGCTTCCTGCGGCAATGCATCGTAAGACCGCTGCTCCTCAGGCCTCAGTGACGGACGTGCTATCCGAGTTAGCACAGTTGTTTCGCAGCATCCCAGCAATTGACGGTTTCTCGGTCGAATCAGGAATTATCCGACGGCGCTGGGTCGGTGCGGTCCGCGGTTGCATCAAGCTACGGACGACCGAACGCTTTATAGGGTCCGACAGGATGGCGAAAGGGATTCGAAAGATTTCGAGTTTTCCCTTTAGTAGTATCGGAAGATGCCTTTCTTATCTTCTGGCATTTCTTCCAGTGATTATTTTTCGGACTTCATTGCTGCGATCTTGGATAAGAGACTTATAGCGTCATTGGACTCGGATTTTTCGATCGGTACAGGGGCTTTGTCCCTGACTTACCGACGCAGTCCAATATTGTCATTACAACATGTGTTTTATTTTTCGACGCTATATATTTATATATATATATACAAGCCTGCTACTAAGCATGATAGTTTAGTTTCTTGTCCGCGTGGCTCATTTCTGCCATTTTATCTTTTTTCATATAGTTTATTTTGGCAGAGCAGGGCATACCGAGAGTTCATATGCGTCTAGACGGTGATTAAAGACTGCATATATTCTTTTTCGCCGTTTATGTCTTTTCCAATTTCAATGTTGGGAACGACATTATGTATAGTAGACTTAACTTAGACGCTTTATTATACGTAATCCGCCTTACTGAGGCGTTATCATTACGTCTTCAAGAAAAGATTTACGGGATATTATTCTCAATGTAATTTCTTTTGAGGGCAGTAGTTTGTTCACGTATAACTCCGCCCTTCAGTGGCTGATTAGAGTTGGTTAGACGTGATGCAGCCCTAGCTACATCCACGCGTGGATAGTAGGTTAAGAACTCTCTCAGAGTCGCTTTGTTCTCGGAGGAGCTTCTCTTCGACGGCAACTTTCCGGCAATCCATGAATTGCTTGAATTATACATTCTCTTGTCTATCTAGTGTTACAAGAGATTCAGACTGGGGCAAACATTCGGTGGTTGACTCAGAGAGTGCCGCCGCAGTTGCCGGACCCGAGTGTGGCTGTTATGACGGTTGCCAGTCAAACAGATTGGGATATATACTGATCCCTACGGATTCGAAGTGCCAGGGTCTTTGGGTTCCGCAGTCTTTTAGCTATCAGTTTAACTTCCGCGGAATAATGTTTTTTAGGCTTGCTTTATGTCATTGCATGAACATTATTCAGAAACGCATGCCCAAATTCCTGTCCTTTAATTCGACAGTAGTGGCGTATCTCCGGAACCAGGGAGGCACTCTTTCGTTTCCGTTATTCAATTTAATGGAAAGAATCCGTCTGTTGGTTATAGTACACCAAGTTCAGTTTTGGTCCGTCATATTCTGGGTCGTCTGATTGTTTTATCGCACTCCCGTTCTCTTACGGGTCGCTTGTTGCTGTCAGAATGGACTCTCAACAAACAAGTATTTAATCAGATTTGCTGTCTATGGGAGCGCCCAATGATGTTTTATTTATGACACAGCTTGCTAATCAATTGCAGACGTATGTGTTGGCTTGTCCAGATCTCTGAGCTAATACTGTTAACGCTCTATTGATCTATAGGACGGAATGATAGGATACGCGTATCCTCCGGCGCTGTTGTTTTAGCAGGTATTGCTAAGATAAACAACCACTATACATTTCTGTTGATAGCATCTCTATCTTCACAGAGATCATGAGTAATTTACTCTCTTGTCTACTGTGGATCTTAACGTGAAATCTTCCTCTATGTGAGGATCTTTTTTCACTGGGTAAATCGTGTCATCTTTATCACAACCAGCAAGGTCGCAACCTTCATGTATTCCGTTGTGTGGTCCGTATTGCATTGTATGCACTGTACTGGACGAGCTTTGGACGCGATTTCTTACTATAGGAGATCCTCTTCTTCGCTATTCTATGCGACTAAAGTGGAGGCTCTTCCGTCGTGGTGTAGGGATCATTATGTTCATATGGTTGATCCCTCCATACTACTCATTGCTATTTTTTAGTATACTTGTTTCACAAGATCTACTGCAGCCTGTGTTATTTAGGTTATAGGTTTATGTTACCTCATACCTATGCACTCTACTATAGTTTACAATTGAGTCTTTTGTCTCTTTATCTAAGTCAGTTAGTAACCTTTTGATAAATAGACTTAGAATCTTTAGATTAAATTCCTATACGGATTTTAACTTCGGTTCTTATTTAGCTAAGTAATCATTTGAGCCTCTGGAAACAGTAGTTTTCAAATTCTGACCTTTTAGACAGTAATTCTGTTGGTTTCTCTTTTACTGTAGAGTCAGTGAGTTTCATGCACTATCGATGGATGATTTTCACTTTCATAGTTTCGGAATCAATACTTCCGTTACTATTTAGGTTGGATTGTTGCATAAGAGTTAGGCTCCTATTATCCGGAACCTATTAGTTTAAGGTCCTTCCGTCTTCGTATGGGCATAGGCCTTTACTCTTTCCGGGTACAGTTTATGTATTTATAAACAGATATCTGTTTATTACAAGGGCGTAAGCTTCTTCTGTCTTTGATGTCTAGTAGAAGGACGTTACGCTCCATTTTATTGTTAATGGATTCTATTAACTAGCGTACTGCTTATGGTATATCATTAGCTTAGCAGTTGTGCTTAAGATTTCGGCTCATGAAGTAAGAGTTCTTCTACTTCTTGGGCTTACATTAATAGTGTTGCTATTATAGATTTTTGAAGGCTGCTCATTGCGCTCAGCCATCCATTCATGAATTTTATCTCAGAAATATCGAGTCCATTTCTGGAGGCCTCTATTGTTAGGTCTATTATCTACTGCTCAGAATGTCATTCTCTTAACAGTTGCTACTATAGCTAGGTAGGCTGTCTGTTTCGGCAGTGTCTCCGTTCGGCTGCCCTCTTCGCTCTGGGCTATTTGACCCAGGGCAAGAAAAAGGGGGGGGGGGGAGGGTGTTCCCTTGGGTCACCTGTTTTTACTATGAAAACAAGGGGATACCTCCTCCGGAGTTAGTAATTCTGAGCTGTTATTGGGATGGTTGTTTAGTGAGAAGTTTAAGTTTATAAAATTCATTCAAGTCTTAGTTTTTAAAGTATAGCCTTTGAATATTGCATATGTCAACGGACATGATTATGCAATTCTCACACACTTTTAGAAGTATAAGAGTCTCTATTCTCTAGACTTACTTTATTATTGGCTTACTTTAAAAATTATTAGTATAAGGATTATTGGATATTAATAGAGTACATGGATGTATGAAGCTCAATTTTTGGAAGGTGTTGTATCTTTCTAATTTATCATAAATAAGAAAGATACATGTAAGGCCTATTACTTCTTTTCCCTACAGGGGATGACTCTATTTTATTTTATTGAGCGTATTCCATTTTGCTCTATGTCCTTGGCCCTCCAGCCTTTTTACTATTCAGCTATGTCTGGGTCATTGGTACAGTATAAAAATGTTAAAAAATTTATAGTAATTTATATATTTTTTATACTTACCAATGACCCAGACGGGGATGGCCCTCCCAGGAGTTGGGAACTCTTGCCTCCCCGCTGAGTACATAGCGCTTACCAGGCACTGGTTATTAGAATGATTAATGGCGCCAATTTCGGAACGTCCTTGACACTGCGCATGCGCAGTAGGGGCGAAGTGTGGAGGGCCTTTCAGGACATGTTTTCTTTAGTTTTAGATGCAAATTTTGGGGATTGGGGGGCAAAATTTGTGTTTGGCCCTATATTTTAAGAGTTAGCACCAGCTATGTCTGGGTCATTGGTAAGTATAAAAAATATATAAATTACTATAAATTTTTTAACTTTCATATCAGAATAATAACACACAACATACTGCTGATAAGTTATTTCAACCCCCAGTTGATATTTATTGAATAATATTTAGGTTTGTAAGCCACATGCTAGCATTTCATTTGTGAAAAATGATGGGCAAATCAGCCCATAGACATTGGGTACCAGGTTATTTGTGGAGATTATTTTGGACACTCAGACAATTATTCCCTTTCAACCATATTAAATGCAAAATGGTTGAAAGGAGTGCTTGTGGATTGTACATTTCATTTCTACTTTGCACAACAGTTGGACATCATGCTAAAACTAAAATTACAATTATTCACATCCCCCTGGGAAAAATTTGGTCTGTTTATACGTGTACATTTGCACTAGTCAGTTTTTTTTTACCAATGATGAATCTAGTAATATAAATTCTATTAGGACTTCCTACAAACTGGAAATATTTCCTACAAAATATGCCACTAGTGAATCGGTGAAGTAACATCAGTTTCTGTAAATCATAATAATCTCAGTTGGTAATGTCCCTGATTCATTGTATTTGTTTGTTTCGTCGCCTCAATGAGATCTCCAAAACACATTTCCAGTTGGATCCCTCATGATGCTATATTTTTATACTGTACCAATGACCCAGACTTAGCTGGTGCTAACTCTAACAAAACCAGGGCCAAACACAAATTTTGCCCCCCAATCCCCAAAATTTGCATCCAAAACAAAAAGAAATCATGTCCTAAAGGACCTCCATACTACGCCTCTACTGCGCATGCGCAGTGACGCAGTCGTCCCGAAATTGACGCCAATTATCATTCTCTGTTAGGCCCTTCATCAGTCAACATCTCACTGATCTTTGTGCTTGTAAATCACAGTTTAAAGGATGCCAGACACGTAATTTTTGGAGAAAATGTGATTCTAAGGAGGATAGAAGGAGGAGAGGAAAAAGAAGTGGCAAAAAATAATCAGGGCTGTACTTAAAATTTTTTGATGAAATTATGTTAAGTTGCCTATTTTCGAGGCATGGGCCTCTTGTTGTCATTCTTGCTAATTGTTGCACTGCTTATTCAGTGCTTCCTCTCCCCTAGCCTTCTAAAGTCCCCCCTGGCAATTCTCCCATGCTTTTGGCATATTTTTGAGAAATTTCATTTCTAAAATTTCCTGGGAGAGTTGCTTGGTTACAGAATGTTTTCTGTTATTTTCCCCATAGTTACGTTTTCACCCATGGGTGTATAACGTTTGTGTTCTGCATCTTCCATCTGATGTTCTACAGATTCTCCCCTGGGAGTCTCTGTTTTGCATCAGATAGAGTGTAATTGATGACTGATTCCGGGCCAGTTTTTTCAGTGCCTGGAGTCATGTTTTCTAGTGTGTTTACACTGTTTGTTTTCATTGGCAACAGCCTTTTTTGAGGGGGGCTGTTTGCCTTTGTGGTAGTTTATCTCATTATAAGATACATTTATATTATCCGAAAGTGTCTCATTAATTATTTTATATAAATTTAAAATTTTTGACCACACTTTGCCATCGGATCCATCGGGGCTCAACGTTACTTTTCAGCAACTTGGGCTTCTCTGAAAAAATATTTTTTCAAAATTATTTTGTTTTGCAATTGTTTTTTCATTTATTAATGGATCATGTTATTATGTATCTTTGTGTCAGGGGTTTTTGCGAGTAACTAGGACTTATTGTTGTTCTTTCACAATGAAGGGACGTTGTTCAAATTGTAATAGGAAGAAATCTTCCTCTGACTTTCATGATCATTGTATTAATTGTAGTCAGTGTTCTCGCATTAATCCCTGTCCTATATGTGAACATTGGGATGAGAAACATTGGAAACGTGTGTCACGATATGTTGTTTCTGGAGAAAGAGCGATGCCGGCTCTTTCTCCGCAAGGTCACTCTACTCTCTCAGTTTCTATTTCAGAGGAACCAGAACAGGGTGATGTTTCCATGTTATCTTCTTCAAGTGTGCGTCCGTCGTCACAAATGAATTCAGAGCTAGCGGCAAAAGTGCTCATGGAGATTAGACAAATGTCGTCCGCTAGCTCGCCCGGTGTAGCGTCCATTCACCGAATGGTTCGGCAGCCGGGTTCGTCCGATGCGGTCCAAGAGGAAATTTTGGGTGATGCGAGCACTATAAACATAATAGATGCACACCCAGTGACGGCGGATAGTAAGCGGGAACGGAGGAAGCCTTTTAGTCCGGTTCATAGCTCGTCCAGGTCCAGCCGGGCCGCGAGCGAGAGAGGTCCCTCTCTCGTACAACAACATCTGGGACCAGATGTTGTGGTACAAAATGTGTCTTTAGCGGAGCATACGTCCGTCGCTCGGGACGCTCCGTTGTATAAGCAGTCCGCAGAGACTGTTAAGGCTTCCTCTTCTCGTCAGCGCACACGACCGCACCTTGGCTGCGTGACCGCCGATATATTACCAGCTTCGCCGATGAAGGATTCTTCGGCGACCAGGTCACACCATCCGGCAGCCAGGGATTCGAGACCGATGGACTCCGGACGTTCGCATAGGAAAAGTATGCGGGAGCCATCTGATGCGGAGCTGCTCTCGGCGAAGCAGCGAAAGACTGCGCCTCCGCAGGTCTCGACGCCGGACATTCTTGTGCAGATAGCACAGCTTATCGCAGCAGCCGACAGAAACGGTGTCGGATCGAGATTTATCCGACGGCGCTGGGTCGGTACGCTCCGCCGAAGCATCGGGGGCGGATGACCGGGAACATCGTGAGGTCCGACCGGATGGTGAAAGGGATACGGATGACTTGGAGCTATCCCTTTCGGAACAACATAAAGCTGCCGTGGACTTCATCTGGCACTTTCTCCCTCAAGTTGTTCCGTCGGGCCAGACTGCTGCGCTTCCGGACAAGAGAATTATAGCGTCATTGGACTCTGAATTTTTTGAGCGGTTCAGGGACATCGCTCCCGAGTTTCCGTCGCAGTCCAATAATGTTGCTAGAACATTTGAATTATTGAACGACGCTATATTTAAACTTGCTTCCAGGACGGGGAAAGCAGGTTTCTTGTCCGCTAATACTCTCAACCTGCCTTTCATTAATGCAAGGAATAAATTCGATACGGCAGGACAGGGTATACCAAGAGTTCCTCTGCATATGGACGACGAGGCGGAAGACTTAGAGCTATCATTACCGTAGTCAGCTTCTATTCCAACCGCGGTGTTGGAAACAGCTATTGCGTCTAACAGAGCCAATTTAGATGCCTTATCTTACGCAGATCACCTTACTAAGGCGTTATCACTGCACCTTCAAGGGGAAGAGTTTCAGGATATACAATCCTCTTTAAGACTTCTTTCAAGGGCAGTAGCTTATTCCACGTGTAACTCCGCCCTTTCAGTGGCAAATCTGGAGTTGGTTAGATGTGACGCAGCCCTAGCTACATCCACACTAGTGGATTCTAAGGTGAAGAACTCTCTTAGAGTCGCTTCGGTCTCAGGAGAACTTCTCTTTGACGGCAAGCTTTCCGCTATTTATGATAAAATTAAAAAGAAAGTTAATGATTCTCTGTTGTTCAGATCGGCTCCTAAGAAGTCGGATACAGCAGACACGAATAAGACAGGCACTTCTGGGTCTAATGCGCCCAAGAGAGGTTCCTATAGAGGTTCCGGTGCGTCCTCTTGGTCTTATTCGAGAGACCGTCAGGATAGCGACTCTCGTTCGGGACGTCCTTCAGGCCGGGACAATCGGTCGGACGCCCCGAGGTCGACGAGGCGAGGTGCGGGTCGTGGAAGATGTGGTTTCTCCTACCGCAGGCCTCGCAGGTCCAGGAGGTGATGGCTTAAACCTCTATCGCGTTCCGGTTGGCGGAAGGTTGTCGAGTTTTTCACAAGAGTGGGCGTCGATTACGGACGACCCTTGGGTGAGAGGAGTGACTTCGGAAGGTCTAAAGATATCCTTCAAACGAAAGCCTCCATTATCTCAAAGTCCAAAGTGGACTCATCTTCCGTCAAATCCACAGAAAAGAGACGCTCTGTTATCAGAGGTGCAGTCTCTTTTAATGAAGAACGCGGTAGAGGTCGTAGAAAACCAGGAATCTCTGGGATTCTACAGCCATCTGTTTCTGGTTCCGAAACCAGACGGCTCGTTCCGTCCAGTCATAGATTTGAGCTGGATAAACAAGCTGATCGTCGCTCCGAAGTTTTATATGGAGACGATTCGATCGGTCAGAGCGAGTATTCGGGTGAACGATTATGCAACGAGCATAGATCTCAAAGATGCGTACTTTCACGTCATGGTACATCCGACATTCCAAAAGTATCTACGCTTTGCAGTCCTGGGAGTGGTGTATCAATTCCGGGCGATGTGCTTCGGATTGAATCTAGCACCCTGGGCTTTCACTCGGGTAATGAACTCGGTAATGATCTACTTCCGAGCTCATTCGTCTGCGGTAACGTCGGCCTACCTGGACGACATTCTTCAGAGGTACGGCAACGAGTTAACGCTTCAGAACGATGTTCAGAATCTTCTTCTATTGCTCCGACGTCTCGGTTTTATAGTAAACGAGGAGAAGTCGGATCTGGTGCCGTCCAAGTCATTCACTCATCTGGGAATGAGCTTCGAGACGCACATCAATCTCGTTCGTCTGCCGTTAACCAGAGCGAAATTAGTCAGTTGTTACGCTCGCTATTGTCTGCACGCAGACAAAGTCACGGCGAGAGAATTTATGAGACTGATAGGTCTGTGCGGAGCCGCCGCGGATCTCATTCCGATGGGGCGGCTACGCACACGTCCTCTTCAAATTTTCCTGACTCAGAATTGGAGAGTGAAAATTCATTCGCTCGATGTAGACGTTCTCTTGTCAGATCAAGTGAAACAAGAGATTCAGACTTGGGCAAACATTCAGTGGTTAACTCAAGGAGTTCCGCTGCAGTTGCCGGATCCGAGTTTTACCGTTATGACGGATGCCAGTCAAACAGGTTGGGGTGCATCATTAATCCCAACGGATTCGAGATGCCAGGGTCTTTGGGATCCGCAATTCCTGTGCAAGCACATAAACATCAAGGAAATGATGTCAATTTGGCTTGCGTTACGTCACTGGATGGACATTATTCACGATGCTCATGTCCAAATCCTATCCGACAATACGACAGTAGTGGCGTATATACGGAATCAGGGAGGCACTCATTCAGTTCCGTTGTTCAATCTAACGGAAAGAATCCTTCTGTTTGCGTTAGAACATCACGTTCTTCTTTCGGTCCGTCACATACTTGGTCGTCTGAATGTGCTAGCAGACTCCCTTTCACGAAAGGGTCGCTTGTTGCCGTCGGGGTGGACTCTCAACAAACAAGTATTCAGTCAGATTTGCTACCAATGGGAACGGCCAATGATAGACTTATTTGCGACACATCTCAACAATCAGTTGCAGACGTATGTGTCTCCGTGTCCGGATCCAAGAGCATTTGCAGTAGACGCTCTGTCGATCCCTTGGGACGGAATGATAGGATATGCGTATCCTCCAGCGCCGTTAATTCAACAAGTATTGCTAAAGATAAAACAATCTCAATGCAAGATTCTGTTGGTAGCATCTCTGTCGCCACAGAGACCGTGGATAAATCTACTCAGGTGTCTGTTGTGGGACCTACCGCGGAAGCTTCCTCCACGAGAGGATCTTCTTTCGCAGGGGAAATCGCGCCAACTCCATCACAACCCGCAAGGTCTCAACCTTCACGTTTTTCCGTTGTGCGGTCCTTCTTGCATGGCAAGCACTTTACAGGACGAGCAGTGGACGCGATTTCTAACTGTAGGAGGACCTCCTCTTCGCTAAACTATGCGGCTAAGTGGAAGGTTTTTCGTCGTTGGTGTAGGGATCATTCTGTAGATATATTTGATCCCTCTATACCAGACATTGCAAACTTTCTTGTATACTTGTTTGACGAAATCAAACTGCAGCCTGTTACTATAAAGGGTTATAGATCTATGTTATCTGATACCTATGCACATCATGATAGTTTACAAATTGGATCTAATGTCTCTTTATCGAAGTTGGTTAGAAACTTTTCGATAAATAGACCCAGAACTCTTAGATTAATTCCTAAGTGGAATTTAGCTTGGGTTCTCCTTAAATTGAAGGAAAAGCCATTTGAACCTCTTGGGACAGTAGATTTCAAATTCTTATCTTATAAGACAGCTTTTCTCTTAGCTTTCTCTTCTGCCAGAAGAGTCAGTGAGCTTCATGCACTATCGGTGGATGATTCTCATTATCGTAGTGTTGGGAACACTATCACCTTCACTACTAATGTGGGTTTTTTAGCTAAGAATCAGGCTCCTAATAAATATCCGGAACCTATTGTTATTAAGGCTCTTCCGTCTTCAGACGGGCGTAGGCCTTTACTCTGTCCTGTTAGAGCACTACGTATCTATAAACAGAGATCTCAGTTTATCAGAAAGGGACTGAAACGTTTCTTTCTGTCTTTGATGCCTAATAGAAAGGACATTTCAGTCCATTCTATTGCTAGATGGATTCAGTTAACTATCCGTACTGCTTATGAAGATTTATCTTCTTCTCAGCAGTCTGTGCTTAAGATTTCTGCTCATGAAGTAAGAGCTCTTTCTACTTCCTGGGCTTATGCTAATAGTGTTGCTATTACAGATTTAATGAAGGCTGCTTATTGGTCTCAGCCATCCACATTTACGAATTTTTATCTCAGAAATATTGAGTCCATTTCTGGAGACCTGCATTGTTTAGGTCCGTTATCTGTTGCTCAGAATGTCGTCCACTAAACAGTTGCAACTATAGTTATGCAGGCTTTCTGTTCCGGCAGTGACTCCATCCGGCTGCCCTCTTGGCTCTGGGCTATTTGACCCAGGGCAAGGGGAAGGGGGGGGGGTGCTCCCTTAGGTCACCTGCTTTATAGTGAAAAGCAAGGGAATGCCTCCTCCAAGTCAGTATTTCTGAGTCGCTTCCGGGATGGTTTTAAAGTGTAATATTAATGTTTAAATTCATTCATGTCTTATTTTTAAAGCGTAGCTCGGTGTGAAGCATTTGTATATGTCAAGTGTCAAACGGGCTTTAATATACAATACTCGGACACTTTTAAATGATTATAAAGAGGCACAATTCTCTGGACTACTTTATTTATTGGCTTGCTTTAAAAATAATTAGTATAAGGGTTATACTGGATGTTAATAGAGAACATGAATGTTATTGTGCTCAATTATTAAGGGTAGTGTATCTTTCTAATTTAATATTAAATAAGAAAGATACATGTAAAGCCTAATACTCCTTTTCTCCTTAAGGGGTTACCTCTTTACTATATAGTTGAGCTTATTGGATTTTCCTCTATGTCCTAGGCCCTCCAGCCTGTTTACTATTCAGCTAAGTCTGGGTCATTGGTACAGTATAAAAATGTTGAAAAATTTATAGTAATTTATATATTTTTTATACTTACCAATGACCCAGACGGGGATGGCCCTCCCTGGAGTTGGGAACTCTTGCCTCCCCGCTGAGTACATAGCGCTGACCAGGCACTGCCAGTAAGAATGATAATTGGCGCCAATTTCGGGACGACTGCGTCACTGCGCATGCGCAGTAGAGGCGTAGTATGGAGGTCCTTTAGGACATGATTTCTTTTTGTTTTGGATGCAAATTTTGGGGATTGGGGGGCAAAATTTGTGTTTGGCCCTGGTTTTGTTAGAGTTAGCACCAGCTAAGTCTGGGTCATTGGTAAGTATAAAAAATATATAAATTACTATAAATTTTTTAACTTTCCCAATTGCATCAGCCTTGTACCTTTGTCCAATCAGAGCAAAGAATCCCTACCAATTAAATATATTTTGTACATATCTTGTGTATTTAAATTGTAGTTATTCACACATATTTAAAAAAATGCAAGCAGCATTCTAAAAATCTGTCAAACACTCGAAAGGCAAGTTAAATTACTCAGACACTACCCTTTTAGGGTGCAACGTTTGGATAACCAGTTACCCGATTTAAATTAATGGATTTAAGCTTGCATAACCAACATGGAATGGAATGATCCTTCACATCAAATTTTACACACTGGAGTAATGATTAATTAGCAGGGCTTAAAAATCATGTGCGAATCCGAATCGATTTGCGCAAATGATTCTCGCAAGGGAAACAATGAGAATCAACTTTGATTCGTGCAAAATGTTCATTTGATTCTTGTCGTAGATTCTAAGTGTGGCTTTAAAAAGCCAAGAGAATGCTCGGCCTTTGTCCCCTCATAATAAGTTAACAAAACTTCACTTTGCAGTGGTGTCTTATGAAGTCTTGGCCGCCTATATAGGCAGCCAAGACTTCACTAGACACCACTGCCACGATACTGTAATTTCCATCATCCAGATACCAAACTTGGAACTTGTGATCTACATGCACATTTGTGAGAAACTCGACAAAATGGAAACTGAGTCCTTAAAGGGTAAACTCTCTTAAAAAAATATGATGTTTGCCTTTTACTATGGCATATGTCCATTTTGCACTCACAGAGGTATAACAGTTCTCTCAAATTCAAAATATTTAAGAACTGAAAATTGATTCTCGCAACAGGAGCTTGCGAGAATTTAAATTGATTCTAGTGAATCGAGACAAATTTTAAGGCCTGATTAGTATTAACTGGGTTGAGCAGACTCGGATGAATTTGTGATATCTTTCATTTTTGTTCAGATGTGACTAATTTTTTTCTGACAGAAAAGAAAACTGATAATCAGTGTTAATTGCCAGATCAAATTGACACTGCCAGATTGGTGATTCTTACTTTCTCACACAAGAAAATATTCATACGACAATGTTGCTTCATTTCTAACAGTAGAACCAACTGCAGTTAGGCAGTGGAAAAAACTAAATCTAAATAGAGACTATGAAATGACTCAATCACGTCACATGGTTGGAATTTCTCACTCCATTTTGCTATTCAATAAGTGGGGTCCCAATTATCTGATTCATACAGGCGGCATACACATAATGTCCTTGCCTGTTAACACAATCCTTCTTGGAAGGATGTTTTAGAGAACTCTTGTTAGAAACTAGCATTATCCTGAAGAATGAAGAGTAAACTTGTTTTTTGCAGTTATCTTGCAAATATTTCCACCAGTAGTGCTGGACGTTTTGTATTTTTTCTCAATGTTGAAAAATTGTTTCAATTTAAATTTACTGAAAAATAATGGCATCTTTGGAAAAATGTTTGGGCTGAATTAAAAATTTAAAAAACCAATTCAAATGACACAGGAAGTTATTTTTGTTATACCTTTCCTTATATTCTTTTGTTCATCTAGATTCCTCCAGCATCAATCTGAGTGTTGTTGAGAAGCAGCTGTTGTATATCTATGACCCTGAAGTGATAAAGCGATTGATACTAGAATTGTGTGAGGTGCATGGTTATCAACCAAAGCATGTTACAGAGCTGAATGATGAAGTAATGTATCAATATAATATTTATACCCCCACAAAACAAAGTTTAGGGGGGTATATAGGAGTCAACTTGTCCGTCGGTCAGTCTGTTGTCGTTCCGTTGCACATGTAACTTGTGGAGTGAACTACTTCCACAGTGTTAGCCTCATTTTCATGAAACTTCACAAAATGATCAACATGATGAGGGGAAGTGCGTGACGTAATTTTTTTCCTGCTCGGTTTCAAGATGTCTGACTGGTGGCCACATTGGATTTTTTTAGCTCACCTGAGCGAAGCTCAGCGGGAGCTTTACTGATCGTGATCCGTCCGTCGTCCGTCGTCCGTCTGGCGTTAACTTTACATTATCGACTTCTCCTCCTAAATCACTAGCCCAATTTTATTCAAATGTTGGCTAAATATTTATTACCTAATGCCAATTCAGATTTGTTCAAATGAAGTTGCCCCTCCTCCTGGGTGGGGCCACGCCCTCAAGGGGCACCAAAATCTTTGAAAATCTTCTCAAGAACCAGCAGTAGCAGACACTTGATAAATAGTATGCAGCTTCCTTTTGAGGTGTAGACTCAGATTTGTTCAAGAGAAGTTCGAGGGATAATATTTGGCGTTGTTATGGGAGGGGCAAAAATTTTGGCCCCGCCCTAAATTTCTATATTTTTATACTGTACCAATGACCCAGACATAGCTGGTGCTAACTCTTAAAATATAGGGCCAAACACAAATTTTGCCCCCCAATCCCCAAAATTTGCATCTAAAACCAAAGAAAACATGTCCTGAATGGCCCTCCACACTTCACCTCTACTGCGCATGCGCAGTGTCAAGGACGTTCCGAAATTGGCGCCATTAATCATTCTAAGTTTGGCCCTTCATCAGTTAACATCTGACTGATCTTTGTGCTTGTAAATCTCAGTTTAAATGATGCCAGACACATAAATGTTAGTGAAATGGTGATTCTAAGGAGGATAGAGAAGGAGGAGAGGAAAAATGTGTGACAGAATATTATCAGGGCTGTAACTTAAAATTTTTTAATGAAATTATGTTAAGTTACCTATTTTCGAGGCAGCAGCCATTTTGTTGTCTTTCTTGTTATTTAGTTATACTGATTTTTCAGTGTTTTCCTCTCTCCCTTTCCTTTAAGTCCCCTCTTGCTATTCTCCCATGCTTTTGGCATAGTTTCTGTAATTATTATTACTAAAATTTCTTGGGAGTTTAGCTGAATAACAGAATGAATTCTGTTCTTTTCCCATGTTTACGACTTCACCTACGGGTGGTTAGGCGTTGTGTTCTGCATCTACCATCTGATGTTCTGCAGTTTCCTCCCTGGAAGTCTCTGTTTTGCATCAGATAGTGTATTTTTGGTAACTGATTTCAGGCCTGGGTGCCTGGAGTCTTATTTTAGTGTTTTTACACTCATTGTTTACATTTACAACAGCCCTCTGTGTGAGGAGGGATTTCTTGAAAATAATATCTTGATGTTAATTTAATCATAACTGTATACATTATTATTGTTCGTAAGTGTTGCATAAATTGTTTAAAATATTTTTAAAATTTTTGTCCACACTTAGGCTTGGGATCCATTGGGGCTCAACGTTACTTTTCAGAAACTTGGGCTGTTCTGAAAAAATATTTTTTCAAAATATTTTGATTTCAATTATTTTTTCTATGTTAATGGATCATATTATTATTATTATGTTTTTTGATTGTCAGGGGTTGGTGCGAGTACCAGGACTTTGTTTTCTTTTCACATTGAAAGGATTTTGATCAATTGTAATAAGAGGAAGTCTTCCTCTGACTTTTATAATCATTCTATATGTGGTCAGTGTACTCGCATTAACTCCTGTTCTGTATCTGATGATTTCGATGACAACATGGGAAGCGTATGTCACGGTATGTTAGTGGGGAATTGGACATTCCGGTCCTTTCCCCGCAGGGTCACTCTACTTTATCAATTTCTATTTCAGACGATCAAGATTAGGGTGATGTATCTGTGATGTCTTCCAACAGTGTGCCTCCGTCGTCACAATTAATGAAGGGCTAGCGGAAAAGTGCTCATGTAAATATGCCAATTGCCTAAGAGGACCCTAGTAGGTTGGACGGCCTTTGACGTCCGCTAGCTCGCCCGGTGTAGCGTCCATTCATCGAATGGTTCGGCAGCCGGGTTCGTCTGTTGCGGTCTAGAAGGAGTTTTGGGGTGATGCGAGCACTATAAATCAACCAAATGCACACCCAGTGACGGCGGATTAGAGGGAGAACGGAGGAAGCCTTTTAGTCCGGTTCATAGCTCGGTCTGGTCCATCCGGACGGCGATCGAGAGAGGCCCCTCTCTCGTACAACAACATCTGGCCCCAGATGTTGTGGTACAAAATGTTTCGCATTCGGAGCATACGTCCGTCGCTCGGGACGCTCCGACATATAGTCAGTCCGGAGAGACTGTCAATAAGGCTTCCTCATTCTCATGGTAGCGCACACGACCGCTCTTGGCTACGTGACCTCGGATATCCAGTCAGCTTCGCCAGTCAGAGAATCATCGGCGACCAGGTCACACCATCCGGTAGCCAGGGACACGAGGCCTGCAGACTCCGGACGTTCGCATAGGAAAGTGTGCGGGAGTCAACGTACACGGAGCTTCCAGTGGCAATGCATCGTAAGACCGCTACTGCACAGGCCTCGGGGATGGACGTGCTATCCTAAATAGCACAGCTTATCACAGCATCCCAGCAACAACTGAATCTGTTGCATATGTTTATCCGACGATGCTGGGTCGGGACGCTCCGCGGAAGCGGGTACGGACATCCGAAAATTTCATCCGGTCCGACGGGATACCGAAAGGGATTCGGAGGATTTCGAGCTTTCCCTTTCGGAACAACATATGCTGTTGTGTATGTCATCTGACTTGATCTTCTACAGGTTCTCTCGTCGGACCAGAATGCTGCGATGCCGGATAAGAAACTGATAGCGTCGGTGGACTTTTTTGGTTCGGTTCAGGGACTTCGTCCCTCAGTTCCGACATAGTCCAATAATGTCACACAAACTTTCGAATTATTGAACGACGCTATATATTTATTATTATATGCTTGCTATTACCAAGCATTTCTGGTTTCTTGTTCGCAAAGTTACTGAGATGTCTTTCAAAAGTGTGCCTCTGTCGTCATAGTTAATGAAGAGCTAGCGGCAATAAGTGCTCATGGAATAAGTCTATCGCCTAAGAGGTCCCTTGTAGGATCGACGGAGTGACATTCGCTAGCTCACCCGGTGTAGCGTACATTCATTGAATGGTTCGGCTGCCGGGTTCGTCCGTTGCGGTCTAGGAAGGAGATTTGGGTGATGCGAGCACTATAATTACTTTAGTACTCACCCAGTGACGGCGGATTGAGGACAGATCGGAGGAAGCCTGTTAGTCCGGTTCCTGGCTTGTCCAGGTCTGTCTGGGCTGTGAGCGAGAGAGGTCCCTCTCTCGTCCAACAACAGAGGGGACCGCATGTTGTGGTTCAGATATTTTACATTCGGAGCATATGTCCGTCGCTCGGGACGCTCCGTTATATTGACAGTCCGAGAGACTGTCGATAATGCTTCCTCATCCTCACAGCAGTGCACACGACCGCACATTGGCTATGTGACCTCGAGTATCTGATCAGTTTCGTCATTCAGTGATTCCACGGCGAACAGGTCACGCCATCCGGTAGCCAAGGGACACGAGGCCTATACACTCCGTTCGCTCGCATATTAGTAGTATGCACGGGGTAACGATCACGGAGCTTCCAGCGGCAATGCATCATAGGACCGCTTCTCCACAGGCCTCAGTGACGGACGTGCTCCCGAGTTAGCGCAGTTTTTTCGCAGCATCCCAGCAATCGACAGTTTCTTGGTCGAATCAGGAATTATCTGACGGCGCTGGGTCGGTGCGGTCCGCGGTTGCATCAGGTACGGACGACCGAACGCTTTATAGGGTCCGACAGGATGGCGAAAGGGATTCGAAAGATTTTGAGTTTTCCCTTTCGTAGCATCGGAAGTTGCCATACGTATCTTCCGGCATTATCTTCCAGTGATTGTTATTTCGGACTACATTGCTGCGATGTTGGATAAGAGACTTATAGCGTCATTGGACACGGAATTTTGGATCGGTTCAGGGACATTCTCCCTGACTTACTGAGACAGTCCAATAATGTCATTAGAACATGTGTATTATTTATCGACGCTATATATATATAAGCCTGCTACCAAGCATGATAGTTTAGTTTCTTGTCCGCAATGCTCATTTCTGCCTTTTATCATTTATACGAATAATTTATTTTGGCAGAACAGGGCATACCGAGAGTTCATATGCGTCTAGACGGCGTGGTTAAAGACTGGAAATATTCTTTTTCGCCGTCTATGTCTTTTCCAACCACAATGTTGGAAACGACAATGATGCCTAATAGACTTAACTTAGATGCTTTATCATACGTAATCCACCTTACTGAGGCGTTATCATTACGTCTTCAAGAGAAAGAATTCCGGGATATTATCCTCAATGTGATTTCTTTTGAGGGCAGTAGTTTGTTCACTTATAACTCCGCCCTTCAGTGGCTGCTTGGAGTTGGTTAGACGTGACGCAGCCCTAGCTACATCCACGCGCGTGGATAGTAAGGTGAAGAACTCTCTCAGAGTCGCTTCGTTCTCAGAGAAGCTTCTCTTCGACGGCAACTTTTCAGCAATCCATGAATTGCTCGATTTACACGTTCTCTTGTCTATCTAGTGTAGCAAGAGATTCAGACTGGGGCAAACATTCGGTGGTTGACTCAGAGAATGCCACTGCAGTTGCCGGATCCGAGTTTTATAATTATGACGGTTGCCAGAACCAGGGAGGCACTCATTCGTTTCTGTTATTCAATTTAATGGAAAGAATCCTTCTGTTTGTTATAGTACACCAAGTTCTGCTTCGGTCCGTCATATTCCGGGTCGTCTGATTGTATTACCGGACTCCCATTCACTTATGGGTCGCTTGTTGCCGTCAGAATGGACTCTCAACAAACAAGTATTCAATCAGATTTGCTATCAATGGGAGCGCCCAATGATAATTTATTTACGACACAACTTGCTTGTCAATTGCAGACGTATGTGTTTGCTTGTCCGGATCTCTGAGCTTATGTTGTTAACGCTCTATTGATCTAATAGGACGGAATGATAGGATATGCGTATCCTCCTGCGCTGTTGTTTCAGCAAGTATTGCTAAGATAAACAACCACAATACATTTCTGTTGATAGCATCTCTGTCTTCACAGAGACCGTGGGTAAATTTACTCTGATGTCTACTGTGGGACTTAACGCGAAATCTTCCTCCATGAGAGGATCTTTTTTCGCTGGGTAAAATCGTGTCATCTTTATCACAACCCGCAAGGTCTCAACCTTCACGTATTCCGTTGTGTGGTCCTTATTGCATTGTAAGCATTGTACTGGACGAGCTTTGGACGTGATTTCTTACTATAGGAGAACCTCTTCTTCGCTATACTATGCGGCTAAAGTGGAGGCTCTTCCGTCGTTGGTGTAGGGATCACTATGTTGATATTGTTGATCCCTCCATACTAGTCATTGCAACTTTTTAGTATACTTGTTTGACAAGATCTACTGCAGCCTGTTATTAATAAGGTTATAGGTTTATGTTACCTCATACCTATGCACTCTATGATAGTTTACAATTGAGTCTTATGTCTCTTTATCTAAGTCAGTTAGTAACTTTTCGATAAATAGACTTAGAATCATTAGATTAAATTCCTATATGGAATTTAACTTCGGTTCTTATTTAGCTAAGTAATCATTTGAGCCTCTGGAAACAGTAGTTTTCAAATTCTGACCTTTTAGACAGTAATTCTGTTGGCTTTTCTTTTACTGAAGAGTCAGTGAGTTTCATGCACTATCAGTGGATGATTTTCACTTTCATAGTTTCGGAATCACTACTTCCTTTACTATTTAGGTTGGATTTTTGCATAAGAGTCAGGCTCCTAATTAATATCCGGAACCTATTGTTATTAAGGTCCTTCCGTCTTCGTACGGGCATAGACCTTTACTCTGTCCGGTTAGAGTTTATGTATTTATAAACAGATATCTGTTTATTACTACGGGCGTAAGCTTCTTCTGTCTTTGATGCCTAATAGAAGGACGTTACGCTCCATTCTATTGCTAATGGATTCAATTAACTATCGATACTGCTTATGGTATATCATTGACTCAGCAGTTGTGTTTGAGATTTTGGCTCATGAAGTAAGAGTTCTTCTACATCTTGGGCTTACATTAATAGTGTCGCTATTATAGATTTTTGAAGGCTGCTCATTGCGCTCAGCCATCCACATTCATGAATTTTTATCTCAGAAATATTGAGTCCATTTCTGGAGGCCTCTATTGTTAGGTCTATTATCTACTGCTCAGAATGTCATTCACTTAACAGTTGCTATTATAGCTAGGTAGGCTGTCTGTTTCGGCAGTGACTCCGTTCTGCTGCCCTTGTCGCTCTGGGCTATTTGACCCAGGGCAAGAAAAAAGGGGGGGGGGGGGGAGGGTGTTCCCTTGGGTCACCTGTTTTACTGTGAAAACAAGGGGATACCTCCTCCGGAGTTAGTAATTCTGAGCTGTTATTGGGATGGTTGTTTAGTGAGAAGTTTATGTTTTAAAAATTCATTCAGGTCTTAGTTTTTAAAGTATAGCTTTTGAATATAGCACGTGTCAACGGACATTATTATACAATCCTCAGACACTTTTAAGGAGTATAAAGAGTCTCTATTCTTTAGACTTACTTTATTTATTGGCTTACTTTAAAAATTATTAGTATAAGGATTATACTAGATATTAATAGAGTACATGGATGTATGATGCTCAATTTTGGAAGGTGTTGTATCTTTCTAATTTATCATAAATAAGAAAGATACATGTAAGGCCTAATACTTCTTTTTCCCTAGAGGGGATGACTCTATTTTATATAATTGAGCGTATTCCATCTTGCTCTATGTCCTTGGCCCTCCATCCTTTTTACTATTCAGCTATGTCTGGGTCATTGGTACAGTATAAAAATGTTAAAAAATTTATAGTAATTTATATATTTTTTATACTTACCAATGACCCAGACGGGGATGGCCCTCCCAGGAGTTGGGAACTCTTACCTCCCCGCTGAGTACATAGCGCTTACCAGGCACTGGTTATTAGAATGATTAATGGCGCCAATTTTGGAACGTCCTTGACACTGCGCATGCGCAGTAGAGGTGAAGTGTGGAGGGCCATTCAGGACATGTTTTCTTTGGTTTTAGATGCAAATTTTGGGGATTGGGGAGCAAAATTTGTGTTTGGCCCTATATTTTAAGAGTTAGCACCAGCTATGTCTGGGTCATTGGTAAGTATAAAAAATATATAAATTACTATAAATTTTTTAACTTTCTGAACCGAGAGGCCGATTTGAACCAAATTCAATGTGAGGACTTATTGGGTCATAAGTACTTGATTTATGCCAAAAAAAATTTTCCTGCAGCCCCGTGGGAACCTTAGGAGCTGAAAATAGAAAAAATTTAAAACGACTATATCTGCAAAACTGCACGGCACTGAGAATTTTTATTTGGTGTGAAGCTTCCTTAGGACCAACAGAAAGGATTGGTCAAAAAAAATTGCCATCGGTTTTATCATAGGTTACAGTTTCAGGACTTTTGAAAAAGTGCTGAGTCAGCAATTTTTAACACTGCAGGCAATGGGAAAAACATTTAAGTATCTTCTTTTTTAGATTCACCAGTCAGAATCCTTTCATATTTGGTATACAACATCAATAGGGTGGTCAGATTTAAGTTTGTTCAAATCGAGCCCCTGGGTTCATATTTGGGCTCCCTATGAGAGCCTGAATTTTAACTTGGTGCAATATGAGGATTATTCTTTATAAATCTTCTTCTTCAGATCCACCAGGCAAAATCCTTTCATATTTGTTATACAACATCTCAGGGGGTTCAGATTCAAGTTTGTTCAAATTGTGTCCCTGGGTTCATATTTGGGCTCCCTATGGGAGCCCAAATTTTAACTTAGTGCAATATGGGGATTATTCTTTAAAAATCTTCTTCTTCGGATCAACCAGGCAGAATTCTTTCATATGTGGTATACAACTTATCTAGGTGTACCAGATTCCTGTTTGTTCAAATCGAGTTTCTGGGTTTATATTTGGGCTCCCTATGAGAGCCTGAATTTTAACTTGGTGCAATATGAGGATTATTCTTTAAAAATCTTCTTCTTCAGATCCACCAGGCAAAATCCTTTCATATTTGGTATACAACATCTCTAGGGGGTTCAGATTCAAGTTTGTTCAAATTGTGTCCCTGGGTTCATATTTGAGCTCCCTGTGGGAGCCCGAATTTCAACTTAGTGCAATATTAGGTCTATTCTTTAAAAATCTTCTTCAGATCCACCAGTCAGAATTCTTCCATATGTGGTATACAACTTATCTAGGTGTACCAGATTCCTGTTTGTTCAAATCGAGTTTCTGGGTTTATATTTGGGCTCCCTATGAGAGCCTGAATTTTAACTTGGTGCAATATGAGGATTATTCTTTAAAAATCTTCTTCTTCAGATCCACCAGGCAAAATCCTTTCATATTTGGTATACAACATCTCTAGGGGGTTCAGATTCAAGTTTGTTCAAATTGTGTCCCTGGGTTCATATTTGAGCTCCCTGTGGGAGCCCGAATTTCAACTTAGTGCAATATTAGGTCTATTCTTTAAAAATCTTCTTCAGATCCACCAGTCAGAATTCTTCCATATGTGGTATACAACTTATCTAGGTGTACCAGATTCCTGTTTTTTTCAAATCGAGTTTCTGGGTTTATATTTGGGCTCCCTATGAGAGCCTGAATTTTAACTTGGTGCAATATGAGGATTATTCTTTAAAAATCTTCTTCTTCAGATCCACCAGGCAAAATCCTTTCATATTTGGTATACAACATCTCTAGGGGGTTCAGATTCAAGTTTGTTCAAATTGTGTCCCTGGGTTCATATTTGAGCTCCCTGTGGGAGCCTGAATTTCAGCTTAGTGCAATATTAGGTCTATTCTTTAAAAATCTTCTTCAGATCCACCAGTCAGAATTCTTCCATATGTGGTATACAACTTATTTAGGTGTACCAGATTCCTGTTTGTTCAAATCGAGTTTCTGGGTTTATATTTGGGCTCCCTATGAGAGCCTGAATTTTAACTTGGTGCAATATGAGGATTATTCTTTAAAAATCTTCTTCTTCAGATCCACCAGGCAAAATCTTTTCATATTTGGTATACAACATCTCTAGGGGGTTCAGATTCAAGTTTGTTCAAATTGTGTCCCTGGGTTCATATTTGAGCTCCCTGTGGGAGCCCGAATTTCAACTTAGTGCAATATTAGGTCTATTCTTTAAAAATCTTCTTCAGATCCACCAGTCAGAATTCTTCCATATGTGGTATACAACTTATCTAGGTGTACCAGATTCCTGTTTGTTCAAATCGAGTTTCTGGGTTTATATTTGGGCTCCCTGTGGGAGCCTGAATTTTAACTTAGTGCAATATGAGGATTATTCTTTACAAATCTTCTTCTTCAGATCCCCCAACCAGAATCATTTCATATTCAGTATATAACATCTTTAGGGAGCTCAGATTCAAATTTGTTGAAATCGAGTCCCTGGGTTCATATTTAAGCTCCCTATGGGAGCCCAAATTTTAACTTGGTGCAGTTTGAGGATTATTCTTTAAAGATCTTCCTCTTCAGATCCCCCAGTCAGAATCATTTTATATTTGGCATACAACATCTCTAGGGAGGTCAGATTCAAGTTTGTTCAAATCGAATCCCTGGGTTAATATTTGGCCTCCCTATGCAGGCTTGGCAATTTCAGGAGAGGGATTTTTATCTCTCCTTACTGCCCTCCTGAAAGAATTAAGGAGAGCGAAAAATTGCCCTCCTAAATATTTTGGTCTGGGATGATTGAGATTACATGTATTATGCTCACATTAAATTTTTGTTGTAAAGCAAAAATGTAATTTAACTTCGAAGTCACATAACATCACGTAATTTCATTTTGAAAGTGGTTTAGTGGTAAAAGGTAATGGCTGCAACCATACCCAAACACAGTTGCAATCATTTGAAGCAAAATGGGTCACAGCAATATTTTTTTCTGTCATTTTCAAGTTCAACAACTGACATCACAGTTTGAGGGGTAATTATTCAAGGAATATTGACACTATAATATACTACCATTACTACTATCCTGTCACTTGAAGCACTTGCACCAGGGTGTGACTGTAGATTCAAGCAGACCTGTTGTCCAAGAAAGTCATACGCCTACCACTACCACCTTCAACCCCCTTGGGGGGTTGAAGGTGGTAGTGGTAGGCGTATGACTTTCTTGGACAACTGGTCTGGGTACACACACAGGTCTTGTCAAGTGTGTGTTCGGTTGTTGAGTGAGACATCTAGATGTCTAAGAGATTTTGCTTTACCTTAGTAAAGTTAATAAAATCACTGATGTAGTCTGTTGGTTTCAGTTTCAATGAGTTCGTTCAATTGGATACTTAAAATGCTGTGTAAAGCTAATTGCTCTCCTAAGCTGATTGAGGAGAGCGATTTTTCGCCCTCCTGCATTTTTCAGAATGCCAGGCCTGCCTATGGGAGCCCAAATTTTAACTCAGTGCAATATGTGGAATTTTCTTTAAAAATCTTCTTCTTCAGATCCACCGGTCAGAATCTTTTCATATTTTGTATATAACATCTCTCTGGGGGGTCAGATTCAAATTTATTCAAATCGAATCCCTGGGTCAATATTTGGGCTCCCTATGGGAGCCCGAATTTTAACTTAGTGCAATATGTGGAATATGCTTTAAAAATCTTCTTCTTCAGATCCGCCAGTCAGAATCATTTCATATTTGGTTTACAACATCTCTTGGGAGGTCAGATTCAAGTTTGTTCAAATCGAGTCCCTGGGTTCATAATTGAGCTCCCTGTGGGAGCCTGAATTTCAACTTAGTGCAATATCAGGTCTACTCCATAAAAATCTTATTCTTCAGATCCACCAGTCCGAATTCTTCCATATTTGGTATACAACTTATCTAGGGGCACCAGATTCAAGTTTGTTCAAATTGAATTCCTGGGTTCATATTTGGGCTTTTAACTTAGTGCAATATGAGGACTGTTCTTTAAAAATCTTCTCCTTCAGATTCACTAGTCAGAATGATTCAGGTTTGGTATACAACATCTCGGGGGGGGGGGGGGGGGGGGGGGGGGGGGGGGGGGGGAGGGGGGCGATTTAAGGCCACGTGGGGCCTCTTCTTTTATGAAAGTTGTGGAGTGAACTACTTCCACAGTTTTAGCTGCATTTTCATAAAACTTCACAAAATGATCAACATGATGAGGGGAAGTGCATGACATAATTTTTTATTTTTTTCCCACTCGATTTCAAGTTATCCGACTGGTGGCCATGTTGGATTTTTTTTATGTAAACTTGTGGAGAGAACTATTTCCACTGTTTTAGCAGCATTTTTATGAAACTTCACAAAAATGATCAGCATGATGAGGGGAAGTGTGTGACATAATTTTTTTTTCACGCTTGGTTTCAAGATGGCCGACTGGTGGCCATATTGGATTTTTTTTTAACTTAGAAAAATTGAATGCCCCTTTTCAGTCACCCACACTAGGCGGTATGCCACGTTGGGGGTATACCAGGTGACAGACCATCTCTAGTTAACCTATCTTACCAAGGGTCCTGAAAATCTCCAGTTCAATCCCCAGTCAAATAGGGCAGAAGATTTTGAATCCAATCTGGCCGCTTTTCACGTTTTACATGCTGAACCTTCTTACAATTGTAAATATTGTCAGTCTACTCTAAAGTATTGCATTCATCAACGATTCGTCTGTTTGGGCAAATCAATCAAAAAAGTGGAATTTTCCAGAATAGAATCAAAGTACTTTTGGAAGCGGAATCTACTTGAAGAGTCCAAGAAGAGCACTGGCGAGGTAAGACCGGTTCTCGTTAGATCACCGTAGTTAAGGAACGTCGAGCTCGGTTAATCCTTGGATGGGTGACCATTCAGCGATTGATTTGGGTGCTTCTTGTAGTAGTGGCTGATGTGCGATCGGCGAAGTTTGAGTGTGTGATTCTGCAACATTGCCTCACATGCCAGCTGTGGACATTGGGAATGTTCACCAGTACTACGCAATCCTCACCGTACCTAGGTGTAAAATAGGGACCTGTTGAGGTGCTTGCCTTGTATGCCTGTCCATGGAACACCGGCAGTATGCTCCGTTGCGTTGAGCTGAGAATGTCATAGAATGAATAAAGGGTGTGAACACCTGTGATACGGGGTAATAATGTAAGTCAGAGAGCACTGCGGTGAATTCTAGATGCTAACATTGCATTATTATTATTATTATAAGAGACTTTGTTATTTATTTATTTATTAACGTTTAACGACACTTTAATAGCCAAGTCTCATATCTTGTCGGTCACAGATTTACAGGTGGAGGAAGCTGGAGTACTCGGAGAGAACCACCGGGCAACGACGAGCAGCTGCCAGCTCCCCAACATTGTAACTCTGCACTGCAGCATAGACAGGGTTAAATTGGTTGAAGACATGTGCGCCTTTGACGTGCTGTACGCCTTAGTGCACAGTATCATTGTGCCCCCATGTGGACAATCAGGGTTCAGTGCCTTGCTGAAGGACACAACGTGAGAGTCTGAATTGATTGCTCAGACGGTCACCCATCCAAGGACTAACCGGGCTCGACGTTGCTTTACTTCGGTGATCTGACAAGAACGGGTTACCGCAACCCCACCGCACCCCCAAAAGACTTTGTGTAGGAGTTTGAGAACATCTTGACAATTCAAATTTTTTTTTACTTGATACTACTGAAATTGAATCAAATCAAATCATTGGAACAACTTCTAATTGAATTGAATTTTGACACATCACAAGGTCCAAATTTTGCCAAACATGACAAGCAGACGCCACATACGCAGCAATATTTTTATACTAGAACCAATGGCCCAGACTTAGCTGGTGCAACCTCAATAATATCAAGGGCCAAACACAAATTTTGAACCCCCCAATCCCCAAAACTTGCATACAAATCCAAAATTTGAAAGTCCTATCTGGTCCTCCATACTTTTTGTACTGCGCATGCACAGTAACCAGGAAGAGACCAGAATTGGCTCCAAGCACCATTCTTTGTTTGGCCCTAGTCAGTAAACATCTCAACTGACATCTGTGCAAAAAAATTTAATTTTTGAAGATGCCCAACACAAATCAATGATGGTTTTCATGGAATCAACAGTGCAGCAGGATGTTGGAAGTGAACAGTGGTGGTTTTGGATGTTTAGGGCGGTAATTTTATAATTTTTATAAAAAATTATTCATGTTTCCCATTTTCGGGATACGTGCCTGAATGTCGTCAATTTTACTATGACTCCACTGTTGTTTTGTTGGTGTTACTTCCCTTTCCTCTCCTGAACCCTCCTGTTAGATTCCCAAGCTCTTTCGGCCTTTTTATTGAGAATTTTTTATTAAAATTCTTGGGAGTTTAACGTGTTTTACTGAATGGGTATTCTGTTTATCCCCTGTGTTTACGTTAGAGACAGGTGGGTAACCAAGGCCACAACTCGGTTTCGGTTGTGAAAAAAAAAACGCGAGTTGCACCAAAATTGCAGTCATACAACCGATGTTACGTTTGTTTTAATGAATCATTAATACAACACATAAACTATGTATCCTGGAACAACGGTTGAGTTAATCTGAAAACGCAGGTGTTATTTCTTAGAACTGACCCATATCATCCAGGATCAGGTGTGGGTCGGGGGGAGGGGCATGGGGGGGGGTCGGGATGAAGGTGCCTAGCACCACAAACGGATATCTACTGATTACAGAAACGAAAGTAGAACTTGGCAACCAACCGTGTGCACCATGTGAGAGTTGCAAGTTTTCTTGAGTTAAAAGATCCAAGTCCTGAATACAATAATCGAAATGACCCGAAATAAAAATTTTGTCCCTGCAGTATTTGCAAAAGAGAAATAGCTTCTGAACACGTAAATACGAGCAACATAATTCGACATATAGAATCAAAGCATAAAAATTTACCCGAAGCTTAAAAAGTTACTGGATGAGAGATTGTCTGCAAGAAATCGGCGAAAACGATCATCTGCAGTAAGTACTAAATTAAAGTTCACCTGAATGTATGAACACACAACGTGTAAACCCAGATGTGCTAGTGGTAAGATAGTTATATGAAATATATAATAGTTTTAATGCAACATTCTACGCTAAAATCATCTCCGAACCCCTTGTCATACATTGCGTGTATATATTTTTTTATAGCACAAAAGCACATGGAGATACGTTTTGAAGACGCTCTGATCGAAGTGCTATTTAAAAACAAAAGTGTCAGCAAAAACAACGAATCACACAAGACATGCATCAAGTTAATTAGAATTTATTAAAGTTAACCACCGTTTTAAAACCAAAAAAATGTGCAGGAGACAGTTCATCCATAAAAACTTCAGAATTGCTTATGGTTACGCTCTGTTCCACTGAAAAATTGGTTGCATTGAAATTCGCCCCGCAATTTGCATTGAAAGTTTTTCTTTGAAAACTTGTGTTGCAAGGGGGTTAAATGTAATAAGGCTACGATAGAAATCACACATATTAGGATGGATAAGAATGGCAGGCCTTTTACCACTAATTGCACGTGTCAATGTAAGATGGTTGGCAGAAATTGTCATTTTTCTGAACAGAGTATTATCACCCAGCGCAGCAGGTAAGGGAGACAACTGAAATATTTTGTCATTTACCTTAGAAATAAATTAACTCAAATTATTAATGACGCTTAATTTACGAAGAATGTCGAAAACTTTTTTAACTATGCTTTTCAATTCAATTAGGACATTCAGAAACCATGAATGACCCAGCTTCTTATGTGAACTTGAAATTTATTTTAAATACTTTAAATATTTTTTTTAAAAGAACATACCTTCTGTTGCAGAGAAGAACACTCTCACCATGGTTAATGCTAAATTTCAAATCCACTGCATTGAGGAATATACAAAATCAACTGCATGGTGACCCTAGTCATCACTGTTAGGGAAAGAGTTAGGGTATTCAGAAACCATGAACGACACAATTTTTTGTAGGGGATGGGGGAGGATTTTAACCTACATGACTTTTGTGTATATGTGTGTTTGTATAACTTTTATTTATTTTTTTCTCCTCAATTGTGTCCTCTATGTACATTTATTTTGTCACGATGTCATATACGTTTTATGTTTTTTTCTGACTTCTCCCTCATGTCCACTGACTTCTCCCTCCTGGCCCCTGACTTCTCCCTAAATTCTCTGGAGGGAGAAGTCACCTCTCCCTAAAATCAGCTGCCAGACTGACCCCTGATAGACACCTATGAAGTAATGGTTACAATACTGTAAATGATTTGCATTGGTGACAGTGTTAAAATTTTCCTGTCACCGAATCTCATCAAGCTTATAACAGTCCTTGAAAATCATGGTCAGAGGCCTAAAGGTGTTTAAATTTGATTTTCCGATACCCTGCAATAACAATTTTGAATTATGAACAACCTGAATGAATTCAAGTTCACCTGGAAAAAAAAAACATTCTTAGACTATCACTTCATACTTGAACATGAGTTCACTGGTTCTTCACTTCCAAATTTCCCAAATTAGTTGAGAATGCATAAAGTAGAAAAAAAACGAAACCGAAACCTGGGTCTTCACCCCCCAAAAAACCGAAACCGAAGTGAAAAAATCACAACCGCCAATCTCTAGTTTACGTCCTGTTCATTTGGTGTGCAGGACGTTTTGTATTCTTGTTTCTTCTACCAGATACATTGTTTTTTCTTCCTATGAAGGACTAGCTTTGCATCTGGTCATTGTTGATTGGTTACTGACTACGGGCCACTGTTGTGCCTGTTTGTTTGGTTAGTTTCCGTTTTTTTTCCTCTTGACATTTTCTGTTCAGCAACGTTTTTGTTACGTATTAATTTTGTGTTTAGTATAGGACAATTATTGTATTTCTATTAGGATACATATTATACCTTATTCTGGTAGTTTAGCTTCAATTATGTAGTGCTTGTCCACACTTAGGCTCTATCGGGATGCCCTTGGGTGGCTCATGAGGCTCTCTTGTGGTACTTAGAGGAGCACGGTGGCTCAGTGGTAGACTGTTGGACTTCTGTGCTAGAGGTCTCAAGTTTGATCCCCGTCCGAGACGACCCGCGTTGTGTCCTTGTGCAAGGCAATTTATCCTGGTTGCCTACATAGGGGCACGATGACGCCATGTACTAAGGCATACTGCACGTCAATGGCACACGTCTTCAGATGCTGTAACCGTGCATGAGCGGAACTTGAACAGAGTTAGAATGTTGAGGAGCTGACAGTTGCTTGTCAATGATCGGTGGTTCTCTCTGGATATTCCGGCTTCCTCCACCCGTAAAACTGTCATGGTCACGATTAGCCATTGTGCATAAGCATGTGACCTTAAACACCAATAAATAAATAAATAAGTAATTGGGGTACTTAGGCTTCATTCAAAATTTTTCGAAAAAATTTATTTCTTTTCGAAAATTTTTGTGATTGTCTATGTTATGTATCCTTGCTATGTTTTTTTCTGTATCATTTTTTGGGAGTGTAGCAGACTTATGATTTTGGCTTCAAAATTATTGTATCTACTATGAATAATTTTGTACCTCGTGTAAGTCCAGGAAGTCTGTCTCGGATTTACATGCTTGTTGTCTTGCCTGTAGTAGCTTCTCTCCTTCAAATACTTGTACTATTGGGATACTAACATTTGAAGGGGGTGTCGAGCTGTGTGGTTGGCGGTGAAGTTCCGAAGCTGGAACTTTCACCGCAGGCTAATTCTAGTCTTTCAGTCTCTTTTTCAGAGGAACAAGAAGATGTATTTCAGTCTGAATCTGGACCCTTAAGCATTCATTCGGATAATGAGCTCGCGTTCATTCGGGTAATGAGCTCGGTCACATCTTATTTCCGATCTCATTCGGCAGTGATAACGTTGCCTTATCTGGACGATATTCTTCTAGATAAGGCAACGAAAGTATGTTTTAGAACAGTGTACAAAGTCTGCTTCTGTTATTCCGATGTCTAGGTTTCTTTGTAAACGAAAGAAGTCGGATTTCACTCCGTCAATGTCCTTCATTCTTTTGGGAAAGCGTTTCGAGATTCACTGCAATCTGGTCCGACTTCCCATAACCAGGGCTAAGCAGGTCAGTTATTATGCTCATTTTCTCCTAAATTCTCTTACAGTATTAGCAAGGGATTTTATGAGATTGATGAGACAGTGCGGAGCTGATTACACTAAGTCGATTTCGCTCGCATCCTCTCCAGTTTTTCTTCATTGAAGTGTCAAACACATTTTCTCTTGGCCTTTGCTTTGGCTAGAAGAGTTAGTGAACTTCGTTGCTTTATCGCTAGAAGATTCTCATTTCCGTAGTGTGGGTAATACTATTACTCTTACTACGGAAGTGGGATTTAATGAAAGTGGCTTACTGGACACAACCTTCTACTTTTCTAAGTTTTATCAGTGTTAAGCAACAATATTGTTTTATTATGTATTGTGCTTTTAAAGTGTAGCTCGATGTGAAGCATTTGTAAATGTCATGTGTCAAACGAGCATTTATATGCAATCCTCGGACACTTTTATTTCAATAAAAAGCATCTCATTCTCTGGACTAGCTTTATAATTGGTTCCCTTCACATAATTAGCATAAGGGTCATGCTGGTATTAATGGAGAATTATTATTTATTACTCCTTTAATTGTATTACTCCTTTAATTGTTGGTGTTATGTCTTTCTCTGTTTATTTTAGAGAAAGACATATGTAATTCCTCATTTATCTCCTATTCTCTTACAGGAATTATCCTTTCAGTCGGAGTAATAGAGTTATTATTGTTTGCTTTAAAGTCATAGGCCCTCCGGCCTTTTTACTCTTCAGCTAAGTCTGGGCCATTGGTTCTAGTATAAAAATGTATTTTTTATACTTAATGGCCCAGACGGGGATGGCCCTCCCATGAGTGGGCACTCATACCACCCCGCTGATTTATAACATTTAGCAGGCATAACTAGGAAGAATGATTCTTGGCACCAATTCCGGTCTCTTCCTGGTTACGATATATGTGCAGTACAAAAAGTATGGAGGACCAGATAGGACTTTCACTTGATATTATTGAGGTTGCACCAGCTTAGTCTGGGGCATTGGTAAGTATAAAAAATGTACAAATTACTTTAAATTTTTCATTTTCTCGAATAGGGTATTAAAAAAAATCTTGTTGCTTCACACCTCCCTCACCATTAAGATTCAGTGTCAGCTCTCCCTACCCTCCCAGCCCCCCCCCCTCCCCAAGTTTTTTTTTTTTGCACTTTTGTTTTCACCTACCAAATTCTGCACTGACTTAGGACAAACAAAAGCCAATTCTTTCAGACTAATATGTAAAAATGGTTACGAAACCTATGTCATGTGAAATACAAATGTTGAATGACTGATGATACCAGGAGAGTAAACATTTATAATGTTTGAGACATTTCAAACTGTTTTCGGATTTCAGTTGAAAAAAAGTCTGCGTCCCTCGTCAAAAAATTCTGGAAAACATCCTTTTGAAACAAGAATATTTTTGGTTAGCCATAATAAGTATTTTCAGTTTTTGCCACCAAAACTTAGCTAACAATCCCCCAGGGAACTGTGCTTGTTCGAGTAAGGGGTCTTAAACTGTGTTTTGGGAGTAAAAATTGAAAAAAACATCCTAGAATTTGAGAGGTAAATTTTGTGAATAGCACTGACCTGATCTGATTGTTATGTTAGGTAAAGTGGTAGGGATAATTGCAGTCTGTTAAATGGGATATTTCTGTTAACTGAATATTTCTGAAACACAAATCTGTTAATAACACTAACCACTAAGTAGATTTGACTTACTGATTTTGTATTGGTTTTAAACTGAAAATAAGATTGTATGATGCCGAGAAATTTGTGGAGAAAATAGAAACATTGGATGCTTTAAAAAAATAGTTTGGCATCAGAATTGAAAATGATTGGTATCCATCACTATCAGATAACTTGTTGGCTGTGCTAACTCGCAGGTGTTGAAGGAAGCATCTCTCGATGATATAACACTCTAAGGATGAACTTTGCTCCAACAATTGAATCCTTTGCAAGTCTCTTGCCATGTCTACTGATAAATGTAATAGGTCACCAAGCAAGAAATCTCTGGTTGGATCTTCTTATATTACAGAGGGTCTAAATCCTTGATGTCTTCTCGAGGCAAAAAGTCAGGCCCCAGAGGAGGACGTGGTTTCTCCTCCCACAGGCCTCAATGAGATGACAAGTCTCTACTTCCACCTCATTTTGGTCTCTGTGGGTGGAAGGATTGTTTACCATTTGGATAAGATGATATGTATAACATCAGAGTCTTGAATTTTGCAGGCTGTTCAGAACAGACTCCACATCTTGTTTAAGGAAAACCCATGACTTACAAATCTATACCCACTCATATCCCTTTAGATACCAGTTGAGCTGCTCTACTTGATGTGGGAATACCAACTCTTTTAGGCAAGGAAGCAATCAAAGTTATTTACAACATTGAGTTGCCAGAGTTTACATCAAACTTGTTATTGTGCCAAAGAAAAATCATCAACTCAAGTCTTCTTAACCTTTTCATCAAAGCTCCCAAAATTCAGTATGGTGACATCTAGATCAATAAGTAACTTGATTCATGAGGACGATTTTTCTACCAGCATTGATCTCAAACATGCACACTTTAACCTTCCCAGTCATGTATCAATATGTAAGTTTCTATGGTTATCATTCCAAGGTACGGCATATGAATTTAAAGCCATGCCATTTGGTCTAAATCAGCTCCTTGGGTCTTCATCCAACTGATGAATCATGTGATGTTCTATCAAAGGGTGTGTTTGATGGTAACATCTTTGGCTTCCCACGATGGAATTCTCAAGAAACATGCCCATTCAAGTCTTCTGGAAAACAACATTCATCGAATGTTGCAGCTGCTTCAGTCAAATCTGGAGAAGTCAGTCCAAATTCCATTTCAGATATTCACTTATTTGCCAATGGAATTCATTTTCTTCCTGAATGTAGTAAGGGGCCCACCTGCAACTACCAAGATTAGTGACCAGTAACTTTTGACATTTACTCATTTATGATACTGTCATTCACTGGCAAACTCTGTTTGAGTATATACTTAAAGCTTGAGATCTAATATATTCATGTTTGTGGCATTCTGTTAAACATCATGCATAATTTACATTTAATTTGAGTTTTGGCTTGACAGTGGAAAATTAAGAAGCCTTCTTGAGTAAACTCTACCTCTAGAAGGAAAAGCAATAATATTGATGAGGACCTATAACCAGAGGCTCTAAACTATGATTCTAAAGTTGAAAAGCCTGAAACCTAAAACAAACACCAAGGAGAATACTGGTGCTTCTCTCTCTCACCACAGTATAATGGAGCTCTGTTTGCCTATGTTCCCAAATTAGACTAATCTAAAGACCTGACTCATAAAGGATAGATCAGTCTAAGTGGACCACACACTTTTCAAGACATTCAAATCTGCCTGCTACTACATCACATCTCTTCCATCATGGTCATCCCAGAAGATTGCCATATGACATCAGGCACTGGCATCTCATGGTTGTCTTTTAACAGGTCCAGCCTCAGATGTTGAATTTTTTCCACCAGAGCAATGGACTGCATTTCAGAATCAAGGCAGTGATCTACTGGATTAGTCTATAATGCTAAATGATCTGTCTCACCAAGGCATGTCAAGAGAATGATGGTAACTTCAAACTTTTGTCCAAGCTGAAATTGTCAATTTCTTCGCTTTCTTGTTCGACATGAAAGGCCCACAACCTCTTACTATTAAAGATTATTGCTTTGTGCTGTTGGAAACTTTCTTGTATGTGAGAAGGTCTTACATAGGATCTTACCCCTTCCTTTTGAACCCAATTAAACACTTTGTGCTCTAAAGACCAAGAACACTTAGAAGAAAACTTAAATGGAATGTATCTTGAATTTTACTCCTTTTTGCAGGGGAGAGGTGCTTTTTGAACCTCTAGACAAGGTAGATATTAACCCTTTACCTAACATTGGGGGCCAAAAATGTCCAGAAAATTAATCAGAATAAGCCTGCTACAGCCCAAAATATCTTAGAAGTTTTTCAATTAAACCATACAAATATGAATATCATTAGAAACAGCTCATCGAGATGGTTCTAATGATATTTATATTTGTATGGTTTTATTGAAAAATTGTGAAATTTGATTTCTCATCATCAAGACTGCTATTCTTCTTACCTTTTCTTCTGGTAGACGAGTTGGCAAACTTAGTGCTATCTCTGAATTCTGTGAAAGTGTAGGTAATGCTATTACCTTCTGCTATAGACACTTCATTCATAGCTAAAATTCAGTGACCAGATGTTTCTTCTTTACAAAAAACTGTATTCAAGCTCCTCTAGACAATCATGCTGACACAAGACCTACCTTATGTGCTGTTAGAGCTGTTTGGACATGTTAGAAGAACTTGTTTTATAAGGAAAGGTAGGAGGAGATTCTTTATTTCTCTCATTCCTAAGTAGAAAGATATCCATTCACTCACCATTTCACATTGGATTCAGGCAACCTATCTGCATTTCCTACAATATATCTTATTCCCACAGATAGGATTTCCAACAATATTGCAGTCCGTGAAGTGAGGGCCCTGGCTACTTCATGAGCTTACGCAAACTCCGTTTCTATTCCTAACCCCATGGAGGCAGCCTATTGAAGAAACAAATCTACTTTCTCCACTTTCTACCTTAGTAACCTACAACAACAATTCAGAGAGTTGCATTCATTAGGTCCTTTAGCTGTGGCTCAGTTAGTCTTTGCATGCATGACACCAATAATACATATATATATATATATGCATTACAATAAAAAATGTAGAATTGTTTCCTTTTGGCGGGAGATAAACAATAGGTGATGTTCTAACCCTGGGGGACTTCCAGACTGTTAAATTTCCGTGCCGGAGATTTGGATGGAGATGAGCACATTGTGTCGGTGTGGTAGGTATAAAAAGAAACAAATTCTTTTGAAAAAAATTCAATTTTGTTGCCTAATGATGCAGTTCACATTACATCTGTGGATCTGGTGATTCGAAAAATATTTTTCACCTTGGCAAACATGAACTTCACCCCACATTTCCAGAAAGATCTTTGCATCCCCCCCCTCCTTGTAACATTAAGGACTGTAACTATTAATTCAATTCACTTGTTCTCACCAGTTTGTTATTATCCCCTCTTTTTCAAAAATGCGGGGATATTGTCGTGATTTCCGTCCGTACGTCCGTCTGTACGTACGTCCATCCATCCGGCCCAACATTGGGGGTTTAGGGGATATTATTATTAGGGGCTACCTCCAAATTAAGGTAGTGTTAGGGTTAGGAGTGGGGTGGGGTGGGGGTAGGGTTAGGGGTATCCCCAGAGTAGGGCTTAAGGTTGGGGAGGGCTAGGTCCCGGGTGGGGGCTCAGGGTTGGGGTCAGGGGTGGGGTTTTAGTTTTAGTAGCCCCTAAACCGAAAAATAGCTCCCAATCCTATTGGTTTGGCTAGGGTGGGGTTGGGTCAGGGGTGGGGTGGGGTGGGGGTTAGGGGTAGCCCCAGAGTAGGGCTTAAGGTTGGGGGTTAGGTCCTGGGGATGAGTGAGGGTTAGGGTCTGGGGTGGACTTTTAGTGTTTAGGGTCAGGGTGGGGTAGGGTTAGGGTGTGGTTTTTGGGTGGAGGGGTGGGGTTAGAGTTAAATATAAGTTCTAGGGTGGAGTGGGTGGGGTTCTGGGTAAAATAAGGTTTTGGATGTACAAAATATTTTTTGGTAGCCCATAAACCCGAAATGTTGGAGCGTCTGTCCATCCGTCCATCCGTCCGTACGTCACACCCTGAAAGGCTCCTAGGGTATTCAGTTCGAAACGTTTAAACTATGCTAATGTGTTCAGGTAACATCTCTAGATGTGCATGAAGGTTTGGGAATTTTGATTTTGCCCCCGGTGGTTCCAGTGGAACCACTTTTATCGTTAGAAAATCAATTTTTCATCGAAAGGCTCCTAGGGTAATTAATTCAAAACGCTTAAACTATGCTAATGTGTTCAGGTAACATCTCTAGATGTGCATGAAGGTTTAGGAATTTTGATTTTGCCCTCGGTGGTTCCAGTGGAACCACTTTTATTGTTAGAAAATCAGTTTTTATCGAAAGGCTCCTAGTGTGTTCAATTTGAAATGTTTAAACTATGCTAATGTGTTCAGGTAACATCTCTAGATGTGCATGAAGGTTTCGGAATTTTGATTTTGCCCCCGGTGGTTCAAGTGGAACCACTTTTATCGTTAGAAAATCCGTTTTCATCAAAAGGCTCCTAGGGTATTTAATTCAAAACGCTTAAACTATGCTAATGTGTTCAGGTAACATCTCTAGATGTGCATGAAGGTTTAGGAATTTTGATTTTGCCCCCGGTGGTTCCAGTGGAACCACTTTTATTGTTAGAAAATCAGTTTTTATCGAAAGGCTCCTATGGTATTTAATTCGAAATGCTTAAACTATGCTAATGTGTTCAGGTAGCAACTCTAGATGTGCATGAAGGTTTCGGAATTTTGATTCGGCCCCCGGTGGTTCCAGTGGAACCACTTTTATCGTTAGAAAATCAGTTTTCATCGAAAGGCTCCTAGGGTATTCAATTCGAAATGTTTAAACTATGCTAGTGTGTTCAGGTAGCATCTCTAGATGTGCATGAAGGCTTCGGAATTTTGATTTTGCCCCCTGTGGTTCCAGTGGAACCACCTTTATCGTTAGAAAATTGGTTTTCATCGAAAGGCTCCTAGGGTATTCAATTCGAAACGTTTAAACTATGCTAATGTGTTCAGGTAACATCTCTAGATGTTCATGAAGGTTTCGGTATTTTGATTTTGCCCCCGGTGGTTCCAGTGGAACCACTTTTATCATTAGAAAATCAGTTTTCATCGAAAGGCTCCTAGGGTATTCAATTCGAAATGTTTAAACTATGCTAATGTGTTCAGGTAACATCTCTGGATGTGCATGAAGGTTTCGGAATTTTGATTTTGCCCCCGGTGGTTCCAGTGGAACCACTTTTATCATTAGAAAATCAGTTTTCATCGAAAGGCTACTAGGTTATTTAATTCGAAACGTTTAAACTATGCTAATGTGTTCAGGTAACATCTCTAGATGTGCATGAAGGTTTCGGTATTTTGATTTTGCCCCCGGTGTTTCCAGTTGAACCACTTTTATCGTTAGAAAATCAGTTTTCATCAAAAAGCTCATAGGGAATTTAATTCAAAACGTTAAAACTATGCTAAGGTGTTCAGGTAACATCTCTAGATGTGCATGAAGCTTTCGGAATTTTGATTTGGCCCCAGGTGGTTCCAGTGGACCCACTTTTATCATTGGAAACTCAGTTTTCATCGAAAGTCTTCTAGGATATTTAATTTGAATCGTATAAACTATGTTAATGTGTTCATGTAGCATCACTAGATGTGTATGAAGGTTTCGGAATTTTGATTTTGCCCCAGGTGGTTCCAGTGGAACCACTTTTATTGTAAGAAAATCAGTTTTCATCAAAAGGCTCTCAGGGTATTTAATTCGAAACGTTTAAACTATGCTAATGTGTTCAGGTAACATTTCTAGATCTGCATGAAGGTTTTGGAATTTTGATTTTTGCCCCAGGTGGTTCCAGTGGAACCACTTTTATCGTTAGAAAATCAGTTTTCATCGAAAGGCTCCTTGGGGTATTAATTCGAAATGTTAAGACTATGCTAAGGTGTTGCTAAGGAAATGCGGGGATACACCGTTGTGTGCTTTGCACACAAATAACTCGATCTAGTTACACAGCATGCTCATCTTCCAAGTTGAACCCTTTACCCCAATGTAATTGCCAGCACTATTTTTTTTATCTGAGAGGATTTTACAGCCTATTATTGATAGTCTTGTTTTGCATCAGGCTTAATAGCAAGGCTCTTCGAAGCATCAAAGTTTGATTCAATTCAAAATTGTCCCAATGATTGAATTTGATTTCAGTCGCACTGCTCCAGAAATTTCTGAATCATAGAGATGTTCTCAAAATCCTACCAAGTGTCTCTTGAACCCTTCTTTTATTTTCAGGTTTCCTCTTATACAGGAGACATGATGGTAGAAGAAGACTTTAAGGAGATTCCCCTTTCAAACTACTTTCAGTATTATGTATTTTTATACTGTACCAATGACCCAGACTTAGCTGGTGCTAACTCTAACAAAACCAGGGCCAAACACAAATTTTGCCCCCCAATCCCCAAAATTTGCATCCAAAACAAAAAGAAATCATGTCCTAAAGGACCTCCATACTACGCCTCTACTGCGCATGCGCAGTGACGCAGACATCCCGAAATTGGCGCCAATTATCATTCTCTGTTTGGCCCTTCATCAGTCAACATCTCACTGATCTTTGTGCTTGTAAATCTCAGTTTAAAGGATGCCAGACATGTAATTTTTGGAGAAAATGTGATTCTAAGGAGGATAGAAGGAGGAGAGGAAAAAGAAGTGACAAAAAATAATCAGGGCTGTACTTAAAATTTTTTGATGAAATTATGTTAAGTTGCCTATTTTCGAGGCATGGGCCTCTTGTTGTCATTCTTGCTAAATGTTGCACTGCTTATTCAGTGTTTCCTCTCCCCTAGCCTTCTAAAGTCCCCCCTTGCAATTCTCCCATGCTTTTGGCATATTTTTTAGAAAGTTCATTTCTAAAATTTCCTGGGAGAGTTGCTTGGTTACAGAATGTTTTCTGTTATTTTCCCCATAGTTACGTTTTCACCCATGGGTGTATAACGTTGTGTTCTGCATCTTCCATCTGATGTTCTGCAGATTCTCCCCTGGGAGTCTCTGTTTTGCATCAGATAGAGTGTAATTTTGATGACTGATTCCGGGCCAGTTTTTTCAGTGCCTGGAGTCATGTTTTCTGGTGTTTTACACTGTTTGTTTACATTGGCAACAGCCTTTTTTGAGGGGGGCTGTTTGCCTTTGCTGTAGTTTATCTCACTATAAGATACATTTATATTATCCGTAAGTGTCTCATTAATTATTTAATATAAATTTAAAATTTTTGACCACACTTTGCCATCGGATCCATCGGGGCTCAACGTTACTTTTCAGCAACTTGGGCTTCGCTGAAAAAATATTTTTTCAAAATTATTTTGATTTGCAATTGTTTTTTCATTTATTAATGGATCATGTTATTATGTATCTTTGTGTCAGGGGTTTTTGCGAGTAACTAGGACTTGTTGTTGTCCTTTCACAATGAAGGGACATTGTTCAAATTGTAATAGGAAGAAATCTTCCTCTTACTTTCATGATCATTGTATTAATTGTAGTCAGTGTTCTCGCATTAATCCCTGTCCTATATGTGAATATTGGGATGAGAAACATTGGAAACGTGTGTCACGATATGTTGTTTCTGGAGAAAGGGCTATGCCGGCTCTTTCTCCGCAAGGTCACTCTACTCTCTCAGTTTCTATTTCAGAGGAACAAGAACAGGGTGATGTTTCCATGTTATCTTCTACAAGTGTGCGTCCGTCGTCACAAATGAATTCAGAGCTAGCGGCAAAAGTGCTCATGGAGATTAGACAAATGTCGTCCGCTAGCTCGCCCGGTGTAGCGTCCATTCACCGAATGGTTCGGCAGCCGGGTTCGTCCGATGCGGTCCAGGAGGAAATTTTGGGTGATGCGAGCACTATAAACATAATAGATGCACACCCAGTGACGGCGGATAGTAAGCGAGAACGGGGGAAGCCTTTTAGTCCGGTTCCTAGCTCGTCCAGGTCCAGCCGGGCCGCGAGCGAGAGAGGCCCCTCTCTCATACAACAACATCTGGGACCAGATGTTGTGGTACAAAATGTGTCGCTAGCGGAGCATACGTCCGTCGCTCGGGACGCTCCGTTGTATAGGCAGTCCGCGGAGACTGCTAAGGCTTCCTCTTCTCGTAAGCGCACACGACCGCACCTTGGCTGCGTGACCGCCGATATATTACCAGCTTCGCCGATCAAGGATTCTTCGGCGACCAGGTCACATCATCCGGCAGCCAGGGATTCGAGACCGATGGACTCCGGACGTTCGCATAGGAAAAGTATGCGGGAGCCATCTGATGCGGAGCTGCCCTCGGCGAAGCAGCGAAAGACTGCTCCTCCGCAGGTCTCGACGCCGGACATTCTTGTGCAGATAGCACAGCTTATCGCAGCATCCCAGCAGCCGACAGAAACGGTGTCGGATCGAGAATTATCCGACGGCGCTGGGTCGGTACGCTCCGCCGAAGCATCGGGGGCGGACGACCGGGAACATCATGAGGTCCGACCGGATGGTGAAAGGGATATGGATGATTTGGAGCTATCCCTTTCGGAACAACATAAAGCTGCCGTGGACTTCATCCGGCACTTTCTCCCTCAAGTTGTTCCGTCGGGCCAGACTGCTGCGGTTCCGGACAAGAGGATTATAGCGTCATTGGACTCTGAATTTTTTGAGCGGTTCAGGGACATCGCTCCCGAGTTTCCGTCGCAGTCCAATAATGTTGCAAGAACATTTGAATTATTGAACGACGCTATATTTAAACTTGCTTCCAGGACGGGGAAAGCAGGTTTCTTGTCCGCTAATACTCTCAACCTGCCTTTCATTAATGCAAGGAATAAATTCAATACGGCAGGACAGGGTATCCCGAGAGTTCCTCTGCGTATGGACGACGAGGCGGAAGACTTAGAGCTATCATTACCGTCGTCGGCTTCTATTCCAACCGCGGTGTTGGAAACAGCTATTGCGTCTAACAGAGCCAATTTAGATGCCTTATCTTACGCAGATCACCTTACTAAGGCGTTATCACTGCGCCTTCAAGGGAAAGAGTTTCAGGATATACAATCCTCTTTAAGACTTCTTTCAAGGGCAGTAGCTTATTCCACGTGTAACTCCGCCCGTTCAGTAGCAAATCTGGAGTTGGTTAGACGTGACGCAGCCCTAGCTACATCCACACTAGTGGATACTAAGGTGAAGAACTCTCTTAGAGTCGCTTCGGTCTCCGGAGAACTTCTCTTTGACGGCAAGCTTTCTGCTATTTATGATAAAATTACAAAGAAAGCTTCGGATTCTCTGTTGTTCAAATCTGCTTCTAAGAAGTCGGATACAGCAGACAAGAATAAGACAGGCACTTCTGGGTCTAATGCGCCCAAGAGAGGTTCCTATAGAGGTTCCGGTGCATCCTCTTGGTCTTATTCGAGAGACCGTCAGAGTAGCGACTCTCGTTCGGGACGTCCTTCGGGCCGGTACAATCGGTCGGATGCCCCGAGGTCGACGGGACGAGGTGCGGGTCGTGGAGGACGTGGTTTCTCCTACCGCAGGCCTCGCAGGTCCAGGAGGTGATGGCTTAAACCTCTATCGCGTACCGGTTGGCGGAAGGTTGTCGAGCTTTTCACAAGAATGGGCGTCGATTACGGACGACCCTTGGGTGAGAGGAGTGACTTCGGAAGGTCTAAAGATATCCTTCAAACGAAAGCCTCCATTAACTCGAAGTCCAAAGTGGACTCATCTTCCGTCAAATCCGCAGAAAAGAGACGCTCTGTTATCAGAGGTGCAGTCTCTTTTAATGAAGAACGCGGTAGAGGTCGTAGAAAACCAGGAATCTCCGGGATTCTACAGCCATCTGTTTCTGGTTCCGAAACCAGACGGCTCGTTCCGTCCAGTCATAGATTTGAGCTGGATAAACAAGCTGATCGTCGCTCCGAAGTTTTATATGGAGACGATTCGGTCGGTCAGAGCGAGTATTTGGGTGAACGATTATGCATCAAGCATAGATCTCAAAGATGCGCACTTTCACGTCATGGTACATCCGACATTCCGAAAGTACCTACGCTTCGCAGTCCTAGGAGTGGTGTATCAATTCCGGGCGATGTGCTCCGGATTGAATCTAGCACCCTGGGCTATCACTCGGGTAATGAACTCGGTAATGATCTATTTCCGAGCTCATTCGTCTGCGGTAACGTCGGCCTACCTGGACGACATTCTTCAGAGGTACGGCAATGAGTTAACGCTTCAGAACGATGTTCAGAATCTTCTTCTATTGCTCCGACGTCTCGGTTTTATAGTAAACGAGGAGAAGTCGGATCTGGTGCCGTCCAAGTCATTCACTCATCTGGGAATGAGCTTCGAGACGCACAACAATCTCGTTCATCTGCCGTTAACCAGAGCGAAATTAGTCAGTTGTTACGCTCGCTATTGTCTGCATGCAGACAAAGTCACAGCGAGAGAATTTATGAGACTGATAGGTCTGTGCGGAGCCGCTGCGGATCTCATTCCGATGGGGCGGTTACGCACACGTCCTCTTCAAATTTTCTTGACTCAGAATTGGAGTGTGAAAATTCATTCGCTCAACGTAGACGTTCTCTTGTCAGATCAAGTGAAACAAGAGATTCAGACTTGGGCAAACATTCAGTGGTTAACTCAGGGAGTTCCGCTGCAGTTGCCGGATCCGAGTTTTACCATTATGACGGATGCCAGTCAAACAGGTTGGGGTGCATCATTAATCCCAACGGATTCGAGATGCCAGGGTCTTTGGGATCCGCAATTCCTGTGCAAGCACATAAACATCAAGGAAATGATGTCAATTTGGCTTGCGTTACGTCACTGGATGGACATTATTCACAATGCTCATGTCCAAATCCTATCCGACAATACGACAGTAGTGGCGTATATACGGAATCAGGAAGGCACTCATTCAGTTTCGTTGTTCAATCTAACGGAAAGAATCCTTCTGTTTGCGCTAGAACATCAAGTTCTTCTTTCGGTCCGTCACATACCGGGTCGTCTGAATGTGCTAGCAGACTCCCTTTCACGAAAGGGTCGCTTGTTGCCGTCGGAATGGACTCTCAACAAACAAGTATTCAATCAGATTTGCTACCAATGGGAACGGCCAATGATAGACTTATTTGCGACACATCTCAACAATCAGTTGCAGACGTATGTGTCTCCGTGTCCGGATCCAAGAGCATTTGCAGTAGACGCTCTGTCGATCCCTTGGGACGGAATGATAGGATATGCGTATCCTCCAGCGCCGTTAATTCAACAAGTATTGCTAAAGATAAAACAATCTCAATGCAAGATTCTGTTGGTAGCATCTTTGTCGCCACAGAGACCGTGGATAAATCTACTCAGGTGTCTGTTGTGGGACCTACCGCGAAAGCTTCCTCCACGGGAGGATCTTCTTTCGCAGGGGGAATCGCGCCAACTCCATCACAACCCGCAAGGTCTCAACCTTCATGTTTTTCCGTTGTGCGGTCCTTCTTGCATGGCAAACACTTTACAGGACGAGCAGTGGACGCGATTTCTAACTGTAGGAGGACCTCCTCTTCGCTAAACTATGCGGCTAAGTGGAAGGTTTTTTGTCGTTGGTGTAGGGATCATTCTGTAGATATATTCGATCCCTCTATACCAGACATTGCAAACTTTCTAGTATACTTGTTTGACGAAATCAAACTGCAGCCTGTTACTATAAAGGGTTATAGGTCTATGTTATCTGATACCTATGCACATCATGATAGTTTACAAATTGGATCTAATGTCTCTTTATCTAAGTTGGTTACAAACTTTTCGATAAATAGACCCAGAACTCTTAGATTAATTCCTAAGTGGAATTTAGCTTGGGTTCTTCTTAAATTGAAGGAAAAGCCATTTGAACCTCTTGGGACAGTAGATTTCAAATTCTTATCTTATAAGACAGCTTTTCTCTTAGCTTTCTCTTCTGCTAGAAGAGTCAGTGAGCTTCATGCACTGTCGGTGGATGATTCTCACTATCGTAGTGTCGGGAACACTATCACCTTCACTACTAATGTGGGTTTTTTAGCTAAGAATCAGGCTCCTAATAAATATCCGGAACCTATTGTTATTAAGGCTCTTCCGTCTTCAGACGGGCGTAGGCCTTTACTCTGTCCTGTTAGAGCGTTACGTATCTATAAACAGAGATCTCAGTTTATCAGAAAGGGACGGAAACGTTTCTTTCTGTCTTTGATGCCTAATAGAAAGGACATTTCGGTCCATTCTATTGCTAGATGGTTTCAATTAACTATCCGTACTGCTTATGAGAGTTTATCTTCTTTTCAGCAGTCTGTGCTTAAGATTTCCGCTCATGAAGTAAGAGCTCTTTCTACTTCCTGGGCTTATGCTAATAGTGTTGCTATTACAGATTTAATGAAGGCTGCTTATTGGTCTCAGCCATCCACATTTACAAATTTTTATCTCAGAAATATTGAGTCCATTTCTGGAGACCTGCATTGTTTAGGTCCGTTATCTGTTGCTCAGAGTGTCGTCCACTAAACATTTGCAACTATAGTTATGCAGGCTTTCTGTTCCGGCAGTGACTCCGTCCGACTGCCCTCTTCGCTCTGGGCTATTTGACCCAGGGCAAGGCAAGGGGAAGGGGGAGAGGGGGGGGGGGGGGGTGTTCCCTTAGGTCACCTGCTTTATAGTGAAAAGCAAGGGAATGCCTCCTCCAAGTCAGTATTTCTGAGTCGCTTCCGGGATGGTTTTAAAGTGTAATATTAATGTTAAATTCATTCATGTCTTATTTTTAAAGTGTAGCTCGGTGTGAAGCATTTGTATATGTCAAGTGTCAAACGGGCTTTAATATACAATACTCGGACACTTTTAAATGACTATAAAGAGTCTCTATTCTCTGGACTACTTTATTTATTGGCTTACTTTAAAAATAATTAGTATAAGGGTTATACTGGATGTTAATAGAGAACATGAATGTTATTGTGCTCAATTATTATGGGTAGTGTATCTTTCTAATTTAATATTAAATAAGAAAGATACATGTAAAGCCTAATACTCCTTTTCTCCTTAAGGGGTTACCTCTTTACTATATAGTTGAGCTTACTGGATTTTCCTCTATGTCCTAGGCCCTCCAGCCTGTTTACTATTCAGCTAAGTCTGGGTCATTGGTACAGTATAAAAATGTTAAAAAATTTATAGTAATTTATATATTTTTTATACTTACCAATGACCCAGACGGGGATGGCCCTCCCTGGAGTTGGGAACTCTTGCCTCTCCGCTGAGTACATAGCGCTGACCAGGCACTGCCAGTAAGAATGATAATTGGCGCCAATTTCGGGACGTCTGCGTCACTGCGCATGCGCAGTAGAGGCGTAGTATGGAGGTCCTTTAGGACATGATTTCTTTTTGTTTTGGATGCAAATTTTGGGGATTGGGGGGCAAAATTTGTGTTTGGCCCTGGTTTTGTTAGAGTTAGCACCAGCTAAGTCTGGGTCATTGGTAAGTATAAAAAATATATAAATTACTATAAATTTTTTAACTTTTGTGATTACCTTTCCCAAACAGACAAGTTGTCACTACATACAATACTCGAGTGGAGGCTGACAGTAAGTTTTTAGAAGGTGCAATATTTACAACTTAAAGAGCAGTGAAATTTGTTTTGAGATTCAATTCGATTTGATTCAAAAACCTCTGAAATTTGAGATTTGTAGAGCCCTATTTATAATGGAAACCTTAACTTATTTTCTCATATATTTTCCTATAAATTACCATAAAATGGATTAAATTTTCAGGGAATATCAGAGTGTATCTTCAATGGTGAAATATACAAGGTTATATTTTCTTGCTAGTTAAGAATAAATGCTTCCTATAGAATGAATTTCAGCTTATATTTATTTATTTTTTTCTCCATGTTTTACATTCTATTGTGAAATTATTTTATTGATTCTATGCATCAGACAGGGAAAGTACTATTTAATTAGGCCATTCAAAAAAAAGGTTTCTCATTTCTCGGGCAATTTTCCCTCATTTTTATGATGAGGGAGAGTTGCTATTTTTTTGTTAATCCTCAAAACAGTCTTGCAAATGGATTAACAGTTTAACTCTATATAAATATTTCATGTATATGAAACAAAACGATGTTTTCAGCAGTGAACAATTTCCATAATGCAGTTGCAAAGTCAACTAACCATATCTTGGATCCACCATCAGCTATGTTGTACTTTGTATCTCTTGAAAAGTTGAATAAATAAATATTGTTTAAACTAACCATATCTTGTCAGTGACCTTTGTCGAACAAGATGTTATTGGTTGACTTTTTAGTTCTACAAGTTCAAGATAATATCATCCAAGAGATTTCCAGTTTAAAAATAAGTGGGTGAAGGCAGATTTTCAATAATGAGTGAGAAACTGAGAAACAAGTTTTTATACCCCCGCCCGCTAGACGGAGATATATAGGATTCCTTGTGTCCGTCAGTCCGTCTGTCCATCAGTCCTTCCGTCGTGAAATTGTTTAATGAAGGGTACCGTCATGCTGTAATCAACTCCTCCCCCCACTTTTCAATTCACATAGTTGAAACTTCAGAATGTGATCATACACACAATGAAGATGTGCAACATGTATAAAGTCTTGCGAAAATTTTGTTTCTCCACAGTTATTTCCCTTTCTTGACTTAAACATTTTTAGTGCTATTTTCAATAGAGGGTACCTTTATGCTGTAATCAACTCCTCTTACAGTTTTAAATGCAGATAGCTGAAACTTCAGGATATGATCATACACACAATGAAGATGTGCAACATGTATAAAGTCTTGTTTATTATTTTTTTTTTTTTTCAAAGATAGGGTAAGGGGATTTCAGCTCAATGATGGTATAAATTAAACCTGTCATTTTATCTATATAGTGTAGTCACAGTGGGGAATCACGTGGTTTCAAATTGTATGGCGGAGGAGTTTGGAAACGCGAGAAGAATCGAGGAAAAAGGTAATATACTAGATGTGACATATTACATAGTATTTTGGCAGCGACGAGCATATGAGATACTATTTTTCAAACAAACTGATACCCCATTTGTGTCCAAACTCACAGTAGTTTTCTATAACATTCTGACAAAAGTTGCCAGTTGGAGGATTTGGTCCAAGTAGAGAGAAAGCATAAAAATAGAATATGTTTGTGGAATACACCAGTAAACACATCGTGGAAAATCCTCCGACTGGCAACTTTTGTCAGAATGTTATAGAAAACTACTGTGAGTTTGGACACATAAGAGGTATCAGTTTGTTTAAAAAATAGTATCCTATATGCTCGTTGCTGCCAGAATACTATTTAATATGTCATATCCAGTGTATTACCTTTCTTCCTCGATTCTTCTCCTGTTTCTGAACTCCTCGGCCATTCAACTCGAAACCATGTGATTCCCTACCATAGTAGTTGAGCAACACATTTACTGCTCTTAATTAATATGAAAACTTTTGTGATGTCCTTGCTTGATTTCAATGTCTAATATTCTCTTAATATCTAGAATACATGTATGCCTCACTTATATCATGCACTTTAAAACATTACCAGCTGAAAGGCAGGGGTATTTGTTTGTGTCACCTTTAGGTGACACCTATTGTTTTCTGAACACCAAGATGTCACATTGTTGACCTTGCTCCCTTCAGGTATTGGTGGAAACACACCACCTGGCGATGGATAGCGAGGGTATCGCACCCCCTGGCGATGGATCGACTCTAGTTTTAATAGCTTTGCAAGTTTTATATTTATGTTGTTGCCTTTTCTTTCAGTCTTAGTAAACTGATTCTGTTTATGTTTTAGTGGAAAATTCCAAGAGAGTTCAGAATGCCCCTTGAGAAACTGTCTGCATCTGTTGAACAATCATACATTTTTATTTTACTGGCCAAAGCAAGGCACTGCATCACTCTAAAGGTAAGTGTTTCAAATATTGATGAGGAATGTGTCATGAACTTATTAGGGAGCAATGGTTTATTTACACTATTACAGCAATATAACAAATAGAAACTCAATACAGTCCAGGCAAGTGAAGCTCTTGTCTATATCCTTTCATTAGCTAAGTTGCCTGTCCAGTTTCGTTCAAGCTTGAACTAATCAGAGTTAACATTTTTGATTTTTCCTCCCACTTATATATGTTTTGTTCTGCTTGTAACACTTTTGGTGTTGTGGTACCATTTTTTGTTTGGTAGTAATGGAACAAATTGGATATGAATTTACCGATTCTCATTGTGGTACCAAAATGTGTGGCAATACCATTTTAATTATGGTATGGTGGTACTGCATGTGCTTTGCACATAGTGTGGTTGCACCTTTGATTGTTTGCTACCTGGTTCAAGTTTTACTCAACAGAACCACTAACTATGGAATGTCGAATACAGAATATATTTATATTTATTTATTGGTATTTAAGGCCATATACTTATGCACAATGGCTAATCATGACCATGACAGTTTTACGGGTGGAGGAAGCCAGAGTACCCGGAGAGAACCACCGCGCAATGACGAGCAGCTGCCAGCTTCCCAACATCGTAACTCCGCACTGCAGCACAGACAGGGTTAGATTGGCCAAAGACATGCGTACCATCGACATGCAGTACGCCTTAGTACACGGCGCCATCATGCTCCCATGTGGACAATCGGGTTTAAGTGCCTTGCCCAAGGACTCAACGCAGGAGTCCGAATTTGATCACTCAGACGGTCACCCATCCAGTGATTAACCGGGCTGGATGTTGCTTAACGAATACAGAATAATACAAATCTTAAATTCTGATCCTGATAACTCAACCTAATAACACAGTACAGAGAAAAGATGCATTGGAGACACAAGATGGATATTCCAACTCATAACACTGATACTATTTAGCCTGAACAGCAGAGATGTTAAGTTTATGATTGTGTTTGTATATTATTACCACTATTTATGGGTGTGATGTGTTGCATCTCATTACATCAAACTGAATCTGCAATCTTGTCTGATAATTCAAGCTTAGCAGGTTGTGCCTTTACATCTGATCCGTGAGGTCAACTTATGAAAGAGAACCCTGCACCTATCATTTGTGCTAATGAGGTGTTTATTACATATTCACAGCTTTGGGCCTTTTTGTGAGTTGATTGTTTGATGTTTGATGCAAATGCATATCTGTATGAATATGCAACAGGGAATATTTTTTATCCTCATCATTATCTGTAAAAATTAGCTGATCCAAGTGCCGCATTACATATATCAGTTATTAGTGTAGATATCTCTCTCCATAGCAGTGGTCCATTTAACTCTTAGCCTGCTGCTGTCAGACAAGACAGGGAATCTCATGCCACTAAAATAAGTAAATGTTGAGCATATTTAACAAAAAATTCCCCAGCAAATTGTATCAGCTTTTGGACCCTTGATTTCTTGAGTCAAATTTTTGTGAATTTTTTATCAAATCTAGTTATAGCTGTAGTGAAGCAGCCATGACTAGATCTACTAAAATATTAAAAATATTCTACAGGTTAAGAGTTAGGTGCATTCACATAGCATTCCATGATCGAATTTATAAATTTTGTGGTAAGTTTATGTAAGATACATAAACAGTCATGACTGGCCTAGAATCAGCTGTCAAGGTACATGGAATGTAACTTGCAAATTTACTCAAATTCTGAATTTTTAGGCACTTGTTCTTTTGCAGTAAAAAGTGATGCAAGTCAGAATGTGGCTTCTAAGTGATAAAGTGAAGCATTAACAGATTTGAAATTTGCTTTGTCATTGACTCTTTCCTTGGGAACCCCAGGAAATGAAGCACTTTACTGTTGCAAACCGGTTCTGCTTTAATGGTAAAATAGGTCCCAGAATCAATGAGTGGAGTAGGAATCCTCTAAAGTGGGCAGCATAGGTATAAACGATTGGCCAGTATTGTCTTCATACCTATGTTGCATTTATGTTGTAGCCATCGATGCTGAAAGTGAGCTTAAAAACCAATAAATAAATTAACTCTCTCCTCTCATCGACTTGAAATGCAGTTTTAGATCCTATAATTACATATCTTTTTCACTTTGAGATGTATGTAGCCATTTTTACTGGAGTGAACTTGACAGTCTTTGTTTACTGCTATTTCATACAGCTATGTTTCGGATGAAAACTTATCAGAATGACGTCCACGGACATCCTTATTTATATTTATAAATTTTCTAGCCGAGTTTATTATGAATTTGGAAAATTGTGAAAAAACAAAACTGTTCTAACTCTTACTCTATGTATAGCACTATACCGTGTTTTAGTATCTGTTCATCATTTCACTTAACGTGAAGCTATTTTCTTTTTCAGTTGTACGAGAAAGCCAGACTTTTATTTTCCACTGCTGATGCTGCTGTGAAAGACTTATCATATGTGTTATCCAAACATATTAGATGGCAGATTCTATTAACTGATTTACAACAGTACTTTCACAATGAGTCATTTGGTGATAGCTCATCACTGCAGGACCTAATCAAGAAAACCAAAACATGTTTGACAAGTGTAAGGATTGGACAAGGTATGTTGATTGAAATTCTGTATATAATCAGGAGGTTTGCATTCATGTCCAATTTTTTTTTGTTCACTTGTATTCCAGTGTCCATGTGAGACACTGATGCACCTTTTTTTGCTAGAGTACTTCAGAACAACAGATTGTGGTAATGATTGGTAGAAAGTATCAGAATGATGTCAAACTGCAAGTTTCATCCAATTAGTCTGTTTCACTGACACATTTGAGCACTAAGTTAGAGTTATGCCCCTTCTTTGACTTTTAACAACAGAATCTTGCCTAGATTACTGATTTTAAATCTGTATTTGTACTTTACCCTTAAGAGAAGTTTTATGAATCAGCATTTTCTCTCCCCCTGTGCCTCCAGCCCATCTGGCACACCTCATTTCTGAAATACAGTATAATTCTGTCAGTTCAAAACTGACTTTGCCGTTAAAAATGATTCAATTAACATGAATATTCATTTATCAAATGATCTGACCATTTATTCAACCACATTAAACTCATGCTTTGAAAGTGATTATCATGATCATTCGGTAACATTCTAGAAGCAGCTGTGGTATATACATTTGTAGTCTTGTGCTAAATGTCACAGCGCAATCATTGGGAATGACTTGGAAGATGCTGACTAAGCAAAAACACTTCAGTAAGTGACAACATTTATATATCCTGCATCCCCGTGAGAACCCCAGCAGCTTAAAATAGAAATATTTTCAAACTCCTATATTTTCCAAATCATATGGAACAGAGATGTGATATTGAAATGAAGCATCCTTAGAACCATTAGAATGGAATGGTTAAAACAATTTCCACCGCTTGTGTCCTAGTGTACTGAAGAGGCAATCAAAAACATGCTGAGTCAGCATATTTGTAAAAATTTCAAAAATCTTCTTCAGAAACACTGATCAGAATCTTGATATTTGGTATACAGTATCCATAGGGAGGTCAGATACAAATTTGTTAAAATTAAGCCCCTTGGTTTATATTTGGGCTCAGTACACAAGCCCAAATTTCAACTTGCAGTATGAGAACTACTCTTTAAAGAATCTTTTTCTTCAGAACCATCAGACAGAATCTTTTAATATTTGGCATGCAAAATCATTAGAGATGTCAGATTCACACATGTTGAAATCAAGTTCCCCAGTTAATATATGTGTTCCCTATGGGGGACCGAATTTGAACTTAGTGCAATATGAGAAATAATCTAAAAATCATCTTCAGAGCCAAACTTAGTGCAATATGAGAAATAATCTAAAAAGCATCTTCAGATCCATCATTCAGAAGCTTTTGATATTTGGTATTCAGCATCCTTAGGGATCAGATCTAATCTAAGTTTGTTGAAACCAAGTCTCTGTGTGAATATTTGGGCTCCATGTTGGAGCCTGAATTTTAACTTAGTCCAGTATGAATAATCTTAGATTATGAAAAATTATCCAGAACCCACTAGTCAGAGTCTTTTGATATATGGAACACAGAATCCTTATAGTAGTCAAATTCAAGTTTGTCTAAATCATGTCCTTGTGATGTGGGGGAAAATCTTTTTCAGATCCACCAATCAGAATCTTTTGATGTTTGGTATACAGCATCCAGATCTAAGTTTGATCAAAACAAATCAATGTGTTAATATTTGGGCTCCCTGTGGAGCCTAAATTTTAACTTAGTTCTGTGTGAGAAATAATCTTTAAAACTTTTTTGCCAGAATCGCTTGTCAAACTCTGTTGATATATAATTTTCAGAATCCTTACTGCAGAGGTCAAATTCCAGTTTGTCCAAATCCAGCCCAATGGTTAATAATTGAGCTATTTATGTGAGCCCGGATTTTGACTTTGTGAAATGTGAGGAATAATCTATAAAAATCTTCCTTTTCAAATCAACCAGTCAGAAATCTTTTGATGTTTGGTATGCAACATCCTTAGGGAATTCAGATCTAAGTTTGCTCAAACCAAATCTCTTGTGTTAATATTTGAGCTCCCTATTGGAGCCTGAATTTCCACTTAGTATAATATGATGAATTATCTTTAAGCCTCTTTTTCTCCAGAATGATTAGTCACAATCTTTTGATATTTCGTGTACAGAAATCTTACAGGGGGGGGGGGGGGGGGGTCGGATTCCACAGTAGTTTAAATGAAGCCCATTGGTTTATAATTGGGCTCTGTATGGGCGCCCAAATTTTATCTTTGTGCAATGTGGGGAATAATCTTTAAAAGTCTTCAGACCCACCAGTCAGAATCTTTTGTTATTTGTTATGCAGCATCCTTATGGTGGGGCAGGTTCAACTTTGTTCAAATCAAACCCATCGATTAATATTTAGGCATTTAGTGATGCCTGGATTTTAATGAGGAATATTCTTTAAAAGTCTTTTTCCCATACCTTTGAAACAGAATCTTTTGATATATATGGTATACATCATCATTAGTGGAATAAGATTCAAGTTTCTAAAAATCATGTCCCTGGGTTAATATTTGGGCTCCCCATTGGAGCCTGAATTTTAACATAGTCCACTATAAGGAGGGTCATTCCATGTCATTTGAATTATAGGCATCCACCTCACAATCTAAGAATTGGCTGATAATCTTGTGTCTTGAAGAATACACTCTGACATACATACCTCAAAATTTTAGCTTTCGACTCAAAACTTTTTTTGTTTAGAATTTATTTAGTACTCATGGAAACTATCTTCGGATAAGCATTTTTTCAGTCACAGAATTTTTTTTTAGCTTTAGAGCTTAGTAACTTGGCCGAAAATACCATCATAGATCTGAAATTTGGAATTCTGATTCAAAATTTCCAGTAGATTCCAAATCTGTAATTTGTTATATGCTGGAGGGAATGACCAAATAGATATGGAGGCCCAAACATGGTTACAAAATTTGGCAGAACCATATTTAGAGATATAAAAAGTCAGGAAAATAAAAGTGTGCAGAGCTTATATTTTTATACTGTACCAATGACCCAGACATAGCTGGTGCTAACTCTTAAAATATAGGGCCAAACACAAATTTTGCCCCCCAATCCCCAAAATTTGCATCTAAAACTAAAGAAAACATGTCCTGAAAGGCCCTCCACACTTCGCCCCTACTGCGCATGCGCAGTGTCAAGGACGTTCCGAAATTGGCGCCATTTATCATTCTAAGTTTGGCCCTTCATCAGTTAACATCTGACTGATCTTTGTGCTTTTAAATCTCAGTTTAAATGATGCCAGACACATAAATATTAGTGAAATGGTGATTCTAAGGAGGATAGAAAAGGAGGAGAGGAAAAGAATGTGTGACAGAATATTATCAGGGCTGTAACTTAAAATTTTTTAATGAAATTATGTTAAGTTACCTATTTTCAAGGCAGCAGCCATTTTGTTGTCATTCTGATTATTTAGTTACACTGTTTTTTCAAGTGTTTTTCCTCTCTCCCTGTCCTTTAAGTTCCCCCTTGCTATTCTCCCATGCTTTTGGCATAGTTTCTGTAATTATTATTACTAAAATTTCTTGGGAGTTTTAGCTGTATAACAGAATGAATTCTGTTCTTTCCCCATGTTTACGTCTTCACCTACGGGTGGTTAGGCGTTGTGTTCTGCATCTACCATCTGATGTTCTGCAGTTTCTTCCCTGGAAGTCTCTGTTTTGCATCAGATGGTGTATTTTTGGTAACTGATTTCGGGCCTGGGTGCCTGGAGTCTTATTTTAGTGTTTTTACACTCATTGTTTACATTTACAACAGCCCTCTGTGTGAGGGGGGGATTTCTAAATAATAATATCTTTATGTTATTTTAATCATAACTAGATACATTATTATTGTTCGTAAGTGTTGAATAAATTGTTTAAAATATTTTTAAAATTTTTGTCCACACTTAGGCTTGGGATCCATTGGGGCTCAACGTTACTTTTCAGAAACTTGGGCTGTTCTGAAAAAATATTTTTTCAAAATATTTTGATTTCAATTATTTTTTCTATATTAATGGATCATATTATTATTATGTATTTTGATTGCCAGGGGTTAGTGCGAGTACCAGGACTTGTTTTCTTTTCACATTAATAGGATTTTGATCAATTGCTTAAGAGGAAGTCTTCCTCTGACCTTATTATCATTCTATATGTGGTCAGTGTACTCGCATTAACTCCTGTTCTGTATCGTATGGTTTCGATGACAATATGGGAAGCGTATGTCATGGTATGTTGTTGGGGATTTGGACACTCCGGTCCTTTCCCCGCAGGGTCACTCTACTTTATCAATTTCTATTTCAGACGATCAAGATTAGGGTGATGTATCTGTGATGTCTTCCAACAGTGTGCCTCCGTCGTCACAATTAATGAAGGGCTAGCGGAAAAGTGCTCATGTAATACGCCAATTGCCTAAGAGGACCCTAGTAGGTTCGACGGCCTTTGACGTCCGCTAGCTCGCCCGGTGTAGCGTCCATTCACCGAATGGTTCGGCAGCCGGGTTCGTCCGTTGCGGTCTAGAAGGAATTTTGGGGTGATGCGAGCACTATAAAATTAACTTAATGCACACCCAGTGACGGCGGATCGGAGGGAGAACGGAGGAAGCCTTTTAGTCCGGTTCATAGCTCGTTCCGGTCCATCCGGACGGCAAGCGAGAGAGGCCCCTCTCTCGTTCAACAACATCTGGCCCCAGATGTTGTGGTACAAATGTGTAGTTAGCGGAGCATACGTCCGTCGCTCGGGACGCTCCGTTGTATAGGCAGTCCGCTGAGACTGCTAAGGCTTCCTCTTCTCGTCAGCGCACACGACCGCACCTTGGCTGCGTGACCGCCGATATATTACCAGCTTCGCCGATCAAGGATTCTTCGGCGACCAGGTCACACCATCCGGCAGCCAGGGATTCGAGACCGATGGACTCTGGACGTTCGCATAGGAAAAGTATGCGGGAGCCATCTGATGCGGAGCTGCCCTCGGCGAAGCAGCGATAGACTGCGCCTCCGCAGGTCTCGACGCCGGACATTCTTGTGCACATAGCACAGCTTATCGCAGCATCCCAGCAGCCGACAGAAACGGTGTCGGATCGAGAATTATCCGACAGCGCTGGGTCGGTAGCCGGGGACTCGAGGCCTGCAGACTCCGGACGTTCGCATAGGAAGTGTGCGGGAGTCAACGTACACGGAGCTTCCAGCGGCAATGCATCGTAAGTCCGCTACTGCACAGGCCTCGGGAACGGACGTGCTTTCCTTAATAGCACAGTTTATCGCAGCATCCCAGCATCAACTGAATCTGTCGCATATATTTTATCCGACGATGCTGGGTCGGGACGCTCCGCGGAAGCGGGTACGGACGTCCGAAAGTTTCATCCGGTCCGATGGGATACCGAAAGGGATTCGGTGGATTTCAAGCTTTCCCTTTCGGAACAACATATGCTGCGATGCCGGATAAGAAACTGATAGCGTCGGTGGACTTAGAAATTTTTGGTTCGGTTCAGGGACATCGTCCCTCAGTTCCGACATAGTCCAATAATGTCACACAAACTTTCGAATTATTGAACGACGCTATATATATTATTATTTTATGCTTGCTATCCAAGCATTTCTGGTTTCTTGTTCGAAGAGTTATGGAGATGTCTTTCAAAAGTGTGCCTCTGTCGTCATAGTTAATGAAGAGTTAGCGGCAATAAGTGCTCATGGAATATGTCTATCGCTTACGGAGTGACATTCGCTAGCTCACCCGGTGTAGCGTACATTCATCGAATGGTTCGGCTGCCGGGTTCGTCCGTTGCGGTCTAGGAAGGAGATTTGGGTGATGCAAGCACTTTAATTACTTTAGTACTCACCCAGTGACGGCAGATTGAGGACAGATCGGAGGAAGCCAACAACATAGGGGACCGCATGTTGTGGTTCAGATATTTTACATTCGGAGCATATGTCCGTTGCTCGGGACGCTCCGTTATATTGACAGTCCGAGAGACTGTCTTTAATGCTTCCTCATCCTCACAGCAGGGCACACGACCGCACATTGGCTACGTGACCTCGAGTATCCGATCAGTTTCGGCATTCAGTGATTCCACAGCGAATAGGTCGCGCCATCCGGTAGCCAAGGGACACGAGGCCTATACACTCCGTTCGCTCGCATATTGGAAGTATGCACGGGGTAACGATCTCGGAGCTTCCTGCGGCAATGCATCGTAAGACCGCTGCTCCTCAGGCCTCAGTGACGGACGTGCTATCCGAGTTAGCACAGTTGTTTCGCAGCATCCCAGCAATTGACGGTTTCTCGGTCGAATCAGGAATTATCCGACGGCGCTGGGTCGGTGCGGTCCGCGGTTACATCAAGCTACGGACGACCGAACGCTTTATAGGGTCCGACAGGATGGCGAAAGGGATTCGAAAGATTTCGAGTTTTCCCTTTAGTTGTATCGGAAGATGCCTTTCATATCTTCTGGCATTTCTTCCAGTGATTATTTTTCGGACTTCATTGCTGCGATCTTGGATAAGAGACTTATAGCGTCATTGGACTCGGATTTTTCGATCGGTACAGGGACTTTGTCCCTGACTTACCGACGCAGTCCAATATTGTCATTACAACATGTGTTTTATTTTTCGACGCTATATATTTATATATATATACAAGCCTGCTACTAAGCATGATAGTTTAGTTTCTTGTCCGCGTGGCTCATTTCTGCCATTTTATCTTTTTTACATATAGTTTATTTTGGCAGAGCAGGGCATACCGAGAGTTCATATGCGTCTAGACGGTGTGATTAAAGACTGCATATATTCTTTTCGCCGTTTATGTCTTTTCCAATTTCAATGTTGGGAACGACATTATGTATAGTAGACTTAACTTAGACGCTTTATTATACGTAATCCGCCTTACTGAGGCGTTATCATTACGTCTTCAAGAAAAGATTTACGGGATATTATTCTCAATGTAATTTCTTTTGAGGGCAGTAGTTTGTTCACGTATAACTCCGCCCTTCAGTGGCTGATTGGAGTTGGTTAGACGTGATGCAGCCCTAGCTACATCCACGCGTGGATAGTAGGTTAAGAACTCTCTCAGAGTCGCTTCGTTCTCGGAGGAGCTTCTCTTCGACGGCAACTTTCCGGCAATCCATGAATTGCTTGATTTATACATTCTCTTGTCTATCTAGTGTTACAAGAGATTCAGACTGGGGCAAACATTCGGTGGTTGACTCAGAGAGTGCCGCCGCAGTTGCCGGACCCGAGTGTGGCTGTTATGACGGTTGCCAGTCAAACAGATTGGGATATATACTGATCCCTACGGATTCGAAGTGCCAGGGTCTTTGGGTTCCGCAGTCTTTTAACTATCAGTTTAACTTCCGCGGAATAATGTTTTTTAGGCTTGCTTTATGTCATTGCATGAACATTATTCAGAAACGCATGCCCAAATTCCTGTCCTTAATTCGACAGTAGTGGCGTATCTCCGGAACCAGGGAGGCACTCTTTCGTTTCCGTTATTCAATTTAATGGAAAGAATCCGTCTGTTGGTTATACTACACCAAGTTCAGTTTTGGTCCGTCATATTCTGGGTCGTCTGATTGTTTTATCGCACTCCCGTTCTCTTACGGGTCGCTTGTTGCTGTCAGAATGGACTCTCAACAAACAAGTATTTAATCAGATTTGCTATCTATGGGAGCGCCCAATGATGTTTTATTTATGACACAGCTTGCTAATCAATTGCAGACGTATGTGTTGGCTTGTCCAGATCTCTGAGCTAATACTGTTAACGCTCTATTGATCTATAGGACGGAATGATAGGATACGCGTATCCTCCGGCGCTGTTGTTTTAGCAGGTATTGCTAAGATAAACAACCACAATACATTTCTGTTGATAGCATCTCTTTCTTCACAGAGATCATGAGTAATTTACTCTCTTGTCTACTGTGGATCTTAACGTGAAATCTTCCTCTATGTGAGGATCTTTTTTCACTGGGTAAATCGTGTCATCTTTATCACAACCAGCAAGGTCGCAACCTTCATGTATTCCGTTGTGTGGTCCGTATTGCATTGTAAGCACTGTACTGGACGAGCTTTGGACGCGATTTCTTACTATAGGAGATCCTCTTCTTCGCTGTTCTATGCGACTAAAGTGGAGGCTCTTCCGTCGTGGTGTAGGGATCATTATGTTCATATGGTTGATCCCTCCATACTACTCATTGCTATTTTTTAGTATACTTGTTTCACAAGATCTACTGCAGCCTGTTGTTATTTAGGTTATAGGTTTATGTTACCTCATACCTATGCACTCTACGATAGTTTACATTTGAGTCTTTTGTCTCTTTATCTAAGTCAGTTAGTAACTTTTTGATAAATAGACTTAGAATCTTTAGATTAAATTCCTATACGGATTTTAACTTCGGTTCTTATTTAGCTAAGTAATCATTTGAGCCTCTGGAAACAGTAGTTTTCAAATTCTGACCTTTTAGACAGTAATTCTGTTGGTTTCTCTTTTACTGTAGAGTCAGTGAGTTTCATGCACTATCGATGGATGATTTTCACTTTCATAGTTTCGGAATCAATACTTCCGTTACTATTTAGGTTGGATTGTTGCATAAGAGTTAGGCTCCTATTATCCGGAACCTATTATTTTAAGGTCCTTCCGTCTTCGTATGGGCATAGGCCTTTACTCTTTCCGGGTACAGTTTATGTATTTATAAACAGATATCTGTTTATTATAAGGGCGTAAGCTTCTTCTGTCTTTGATGTCTAGTAGAAGGACGTTACGCTCCATTTTATTGTTAATGGATTCTATTAACTAGCGTACTGCTTATGGTATATCATTGGCTTAGCAGTTGTGCTTAAGATTTCGGCTCATGAAGTAAGAGTTCTTCTACTTCTTGGGCTTACATTAATAGTGTTGCTATTATAGATTTTTGAAGGCTGCTCATTGCGCTCAGCCATCCATTCATGAATTTTTATCTCAGAAATATCGAGTCCATTTCTGGAGGCCTCTATTGTTAGGTCTATTCTCTACTGCTCAGAATGTCATTCACTTAACAGTTGCTACTATAGCTAGGTAGGCTGTCTGTTTCGGCAGTGTCTCCGTTCGGCTGCCCTCTTCGCTCTGGGCTATTTGACCCAGGGCAAGAAAAAGGGGGGGGGGGAGGGTGTTCCCTTGGGTCACCTGTTTTTTACTATGAAAACAAGGGGATACCTCCTCCGGAGTTAGTAATTCTGAGCTGTTATTGGGATGGTTGTTTAGTGAGAAGTTTAAGTTTATAAAATTCATTCAAGTCTTAGTTTTTAAAGTATAGCTTTTGAATATTGCATATGTCAACGGACATGATTATGCAATTCTCACACTCTTTTAGGAGTATAAGAGTCTCTATTCTCTAGACTTACTTTATTATTGGCTTACTTTAAAAATTCTAAGTATAAGGATTATTGGATATTAATAGAGTACATGGATGTATGAAGCTCAATTTTTGGAAGGTGTTGTATCTTTCTAATTTATCATAAATAAGAAAGATACATGTAAGGCCTATTACTTCTTTTCCCTACAGGGGATGACTCTATTTTATTTTATTGAGCGTATTCCATTTTGCTCTATGTCCTTGGCCCTCCAGCCTTTTTACTATTCAGCTATGTCTGGGTCATTGGTACAGTATAAAAATGTTAAAAAATTTATAGTAATTTATATATTTTTTATACTTACCAATGACCCAGACGGGGATGGCCCTCCCAGGAGTTGGGAACTCTTGCCTCCCCGCTGAGTACATAGCGCTTACCAGGCACTGGTTATTAGAATGATAAATGGCGCCAATTTCGGAACGTCCTTGACACTGCGCATGCGCAGTAGGGGCGAAGTGTGGAGGGCCTTTCAGGACATGTTTTCTTTAGTTTTAGATGCAAATTTTGGGGATTGGGGGGCAAAATTTGTGTTTGGCCCTATATTTTAAGAGTTAGCACCAGCTATGTCTGGGTCATTGGTAAGTATAAAAAATATATAAATTACTATAAATTTTTTAACTTTTTTTACAGTTTTGCACGCATTTATGGCAACTTTAGGAATAAAAAGCATTTGGAATGATTAAAGCATTTATGTTGGTACAGTGTCTTACCTAAATTTAAAAAAATGATAAATTTTAAGTAATTTGTATATTTTTTATTCTTACCAATGGCCCAGACTAGCTGGTGCAAACTCGATATTATCAAGGGCCAAACACAAATTTTGAACCCCCCAATCCCCAAAATTTTCATACAAAACCGAAAATTAAAAGTTCTATCTGGCCCTCCATACTTTTACCATCTGCACATGCACAGTGGTCAGGAAGAAACCAGAATTGGTACCAACATCATTTTTTGTAGATGAGCGTACTAATAATAACTCAGCGGGGAGGTATGAGTGCCCACTCATGGGAGGGCCATCCCCACCTGGGCCATTGGTAAGTATAAAAAATATACAAATTACTTAAAATTTATCATTTTATATCAACCTACCCTACAGTTGTTTACTACAGGCTTGCACTACAGGGGAAGTCCCTAACTCGGAAAATATACTCTCAGTTTTGATCTTTCCCAAGCAATTTGGGAAAGAAAAGTGGTGCAAAAGCACCAAGAAAAAATATGCCAAAACTGGGTCGAGTTCTACCGGCGCACACCCAGTAGGGGTTGCTCTTCTCCTAGTACAGATCCTCAGCTTCCGGTACCAGTGCACAGTCATGTAACTAATGAATCATTCTTTTTTCTTTCGCCGTCCTGGAAAGACGTGCACCCATTTGCATTACGAAACAGTGATAAATCAACTCGTGGATAATGGTTACCTGTGACTAGAATTATGGATCTGAGTATCGTATAATAACAGGACTGTGTTTTATATATTCTCGTTATTAATTTCAACCACATTTTCAATGTATTTTGTATATTCTCTGTGTTCGTGCACCACCTTCGCATACCGTGCGGTTTCAGACATATAATTTTTGGGTTGATTATTTTATGTTATCCTTTTGGATATTATTATTAGTTTAACTTGACAAAGTCAAGCTGAGCTATTGCCATCACTTCTTGTCCATCGGCATACGTACGTACGTACATATGTACGAATGTATGTACGTACGTATGTACGTACATACGTTAGTACATATGTACATACGTACATACGTACGTTAGTACATACATCCACAATTTCCTTTGGCACACCTCACAGGTCGCATTTATGATCAGATCACTTTGAAACTTGGTATGCTTGTTTGGGGTGACCTCTAGATGGGAGCTACCGATTTTTTTCCATTTCCGTCAAAAAATGTTGCCGTGGCCGATGTTCTTAGAACTTAGTTTAGTCAGACCTCAATATTTCCCTTTGGCACACCCTACAGGGCACATTTATGATCAGATTGCTTTGAAACCTGGCATGCTTGTTTGGGGTGACCTCTAGATGGGAGCTATCGATTTTCTTCCATTTCCGTCAAAAAATATTGCCACGGCCAATGTTCTTAGAACTTAGTTTAGTCAAACCTCAATATTTTCCTTTGGCACACCCTATAGGGCACATTTGTGATTGGATTGCTTTGAAACCCAGTATGCTTGTTTACGGAGACCTCTAGATGGGAGCTAGCGATTTTCTTCAACTTACGTCAAAAAATGTTGCCGCTGCCAACGTTCTTAGAACTTAGTTTAGTCATACTTTACCTGTACATTTGTTACAGGCTACGGTCAGTATTTATGTACAGACCGTTACAACACTTTACATGTACCTTTGTTATCATGTCATTGCCTAGATGTGTGTCATTGCTGTGTCACTCACAATACATGTACATGTCTAACACAAGTTGAGCTACAGTGTCATTGACACTTTCATTATTATTGGAGTTAGGTGTCAGTGGGGGGTGGGGGGGGCTGTATGGACAGGATTTCTCCTCTCTGTTGAGGGCAGAATTTCTGTTTTCTGGGTCCCTGTCGGCCGTCTGGGTTCAGTTGTGTTCCTGCCGGTCCTTTATTTTCTGCCACCTTTCTCTCATAGTTGGGGGTGTTCTAATTTCTACATCTGTTGAGTTCACCTTTTCTTCTACTGCTCTCACCTTTATTATGCCCAGGGCTGTTCCTGGAGGGCAATGCCTATTGCCCAAGCATGTGGACGTTTCCCATGCTTCTTGTGCAACTTGTAATGGGTGTTCTTCAGATCGACTCTGTGGGTCTTGGTCATCCACTTTTTGGGCTTCTGTGATCCGTGTGATGTGTTCTCGAGGCCGTTCCTCCTACACCAGCAGGAATGGGGAATGCTGTCGTTTGGGTCCTCCAGACATGACCCTGTCTGGAGAGAGATATACCCCCTCCATGGGGGATGTGCAGTCTTTTCCTGTGGTGGATACTGCGGGAGCTGTCCGATCGTGTTCTGATGGCAGATGCCAGCGATCTCGGATGGGGTGCGATGTTGGATCTTCTTGGTCTTTCCCTTCTCGGTGTATGGGACCAGGTTCAAGCAGCTCTTCACATCAACCAGAAGAACCTTCTTGCTCTTCTTCTGAGTTTCCAGCAGTGGATCCCCCACCTTTCGAATGGTCAGGTCCTTCTGTTGTGCGACAATTCGACAGTGGTCGCTTACATTCGGAACCAGGGCGGCATGCACTCGGTTCCCATGTACGAATTGGCTCGGGATCTTATGCTAGCTTAGGATGTCAATGCCAGAGTGGTTGTTTGTCACATTCGCGGTCATCTGAACGTCCTAGCCGATTTCCTGTCCAGACGGGGCAGGGTCATTTCCACTGAATGCATGCTTCACAGGGCAGTGTTCTAGTCACTTTGCGATCTCTGGGTTCCATGCTTTCGGTAGGGTTGGAAGGTTTATCGGTTCATTTTTTTTTTTAAACCAAAACCGAACCGCCACCTTCACAAAAACCCGTACTTTCGGTTTCAATAAATTTCTCACAATTGGTAAGTTGGTGACCTCTCATTCAGTGACATTCACAAGCTTTGCACGTGTCAAAGGTTGCAAAAATGTCGGGCAAAGGTAAATGAAGTGCGGTTCACACTTACTTTGAAAGAAATGACTACAATTCTTCTAACTGCACTTGTAACCTGTGCAGAAAAACAGTGGTTGCCAGTTTCGGAAATACAAGCAATCTCAAGCGTCACCTTCAAAACCACCACCAGAAGGAATACGAGAAACTGAAAGGTCTACAAGAAGAATCCACACGTACGAAAAAATTGGTAAGTAAATTTATTGAATGGGGCACAGCCTCAGATATTTTTATACTGTACCAATGACCCAGACATAGCTGGTGCTAACTCTTAAAATATAGGGCCAAACACAAATTTTGCCCCCCAATCCCCAAAATTTGCATCTAAAACTAAAGAAAACATGTCCAGAGAGGCCCTCCACACCTCGCCCCCACTGCGCATGCGCAGTGTCAAGGACGTTCCGAAATTGGCGCCATTTATCATTTCTAAGTTTGGCCCTTCATCAGTTAACATCTGACTGATCTTTGTGCTTTTAAATCTCAGTTTAAATGATGCCAGACAAATAAATATTAGTGAAATGGTGATTCTAAGGAGGATAGAAAAGGAGGAGAGGAAAAGAATGTGTGACAGAATATTATCAGGGCTGTAACTTAAAATTTTTTAATGAAATTATGTTAAGTTACCTATTTTCAAGGCAGCAGCCATTTTGTTGTCATTCTGATTATTTAGTTACACTGTTTTTACAAGTGTTTTTCCTCTCTCCCTGTCCTTTAAGTTCCCCCTTGCTATTCTCCCATGCTTTTGGCATAATTTCTGTAATTATTATTACTAAAATTTCTTGGGAGTTTAGCTGAATAACAGAATGAATTCTGTTCTTTCCCCATGTTTACGTCTTCACCTACGGGTGGTTAGGCGTTGTGTTCTGCATCTACCATCTGATGTTCTGCAGTTTCTTCCCTGGAAGTCTCTGTTTTGCATCAGATGGTGTATTTTTGGTAACTGATTTCGGGCCTGGGTGCCTGGAGTCTTATTTTAGTGTTTTTACACTCATTGTTTACATTTACAACAGCCCTCTGTGTGAGGGGGGGATTTCTAAATAATAATATCTTTATGTTATTTCAATCATAACTAGATACATTATTATTGTTCGTAAGTGTTGAATAAATTGTTTATAATATTTTTAAAATTTTTGTCCACACTTAGGCTTGGGATCCATTGGGGCTCAACGTTACTTTTCAGAAACTTGGGCTGTTCTGAAAAAATATTTTTTCAAAATATTTTGATTTCAATTATTTTTTCTATATTAATGGATCATATTATTATTATGTATTTTGATTGCCAGGGGTTAGTGCGAGTACCAGGACTTGTTTTCTTTTCACATTGAAAGGATATTGATCTATTGTTTTAAGAGGAAGTCTTCCTCTGACCTTATTATCATTCTATATGTGGTCAGTGTACTCGCATTAACTCCGGTTCTGTATCGTATGATTTCGATGACAATATGGGAAGCGTATGTCACGGTATGTTGTTGGGGATTTGGACACTCCGGTCCTTTCCCCGCAGGGTCACTCTACTTTATCAATTTCTATTTCAGACGATCAAGATTAGGGTGATGTATCTGTGATGTCTTCCAACAGTGTGCCTCCGTCGTCACAATTAATGAAGGGCTAGCGGAAAAGTGCTCATGTAATACGCCAATTGCCTAAGAGGACCCTAGTAGGTTCGACGGCCTTTGACGTCCGCTAGCTCGCCCGGTGTAGCGTCCATTCACCGAATGGTTCGGCAGCCGGGTTCGTCCGTTGCGGTCTAGAAGGAATTTTGGGGTGATGCGAGCACTATAAAATTAACTTAATGCACACCCAGTGACGGCGGATCGGAGGGAGAACGGAGGAAGCCTTTTAGTCCGGTTCATAGCTCGTTCCGGTCCATCCGGACGGCAAGCGAGAGAGGCCCCTCTCTCGTTCAACAACATCTGGCCCCAGATGTTGTGGTACAAATGTGTCGTTAGCGGAGCATACGTCCGTCGCTCGGGACGCTCCGTTGTATAGGCAGTCCGCTGAGACTGCTAAGGCTTCCTCTTCTCGTCAGCGCACACGACCGCACCTTGGCTGCGTGACCGCCGATATATTACCAGCTTCGCCGATCAAGGATTCTTCGGCGACCAGGTCACACCATCCGGCAGCCAGGGATTCGAGACCGATGGACTCCGGACGTTCGCATAGGAAAAGTATGCGGGAGCCATCTGATGCGGAGCTGCCCTCGGCGAAGCAGCGATAGACTGCGCCTCCGCAGGTCTCGACGCCGGACATTCTTGTGCACATAGCACAGCTTATCGCAGCATCCCAGCAGCCGAAACGGTGTCGGATCGAGAATTATCCGACAGCGCTGGGTCGGTAGCCGGGGACTCGAGGTCTGCAGACTCCGGACGTTCGCATAGGAAGTATGCGGGAGTCAACGTACACGGAGCTTCCAGCGGCAATGCATCGTAAGTCCGCTACTGCACAGGCCTCGGGAACGAACGTGCTTTCCTTAATAGCACAGTTTATCGCAGCATCCCAGCATCAACTGAATCTGTCGCATATATTTTATCCGACGATGCTGGGTCGGGACGCTCCACGGAAGCGGGTACGGACGTCCGAAAGTTTCATCCGGTCCGACGGGATACCGAAAGGGATTCGGTGGATTTCAAGCTTTCCCTTTCGGAACAACATATGCTGCGATGCCGGATAAGAAACTGATAGCGTCGGTGGACTTAGAAATTTTTGGTTCGGTTCAGGGACATCGTCCCTCAGTTCCGACATAGTCCAATAATGTCACACAAACTTTCGAATTATTGAACGACGCTATATATATTATTATTTTATGCTTGCTATCCAAGCATTTCTGGTTTCTTGTTCGAAGAGTTATGGAGATGTCTTTCAAAAGTGTGCCTCTGTCGTCATAGTTAATGAAGAGTTAGCGGCAATAAGTGCTCATGGAATATGTCTATCGCTTACGGAGTGACATTCGCTAGCTCACCCGGTGTAGCGTACATTCATCGAATGGTTCGGCTGCCGGGTTCGTCCGTTGCGGTCTAGGAAGGAGATTTGGGTGATGCGAGCACTTTAATTACTTTAGTACTCACCCAGTGACGGCAGATTGAGGACAGATCGGAGGAAGCCAACAACATAGGGGACCGCATGTTGTGGTTCAGATATTTTACATTCGGAGCATATGTCCGTTGCTCGGGACGCTCCGTTATATTGACAGTCCGAGAGACTGTCTTTAATGCTTCCTCATCCTCACAGCAGGGCACACGACCGCACATTGGCTACGTGACCTCGAGTATCCGATCAGTTTCGGCATTCAGTGATTCCACAGCGAATAGGTCGCGCCATCCGGTAGCCAAGGGACACGAGGCCTATACACTCCGTTCGCTCGCATATTGGAAGTATGCACGGGGTAACGATCTCGGAGCTTCCTGCGGCAATGCATCGTAAGACCGCTGCTCCTCAGGCCTCAGTGACGGACGTGCTATCCGAGTTAGCACAGTTGTTTCGCAGCATCCCAGCAATTGACGGTTTCTCGGTCGAATCAGGAATTATCCGACGGCGCTGGGTCGGTGCGGTCCGCGGTTGCATCAAGCTACAGACGACCGAACGCTTTATAGGGTCCGACAGGATGGCGAAAGGGATTCGAAAGATTTCGAGTTTTCCCTTTAGTAGTATCGGAAGATGCCTTTCATATCTTCTGGCATTTCTTCCAGTGATTATTTTTCGGACTTCATTGCTGCGATCTTGGATAAGAGACTTATAGCGTCATTGGACTCGGATTTTTCGATCGGTACAGGGACTTTGTCCCTGACTTACCGACGCAGTCCAATATTGTCATTACAACATGTGTTTTATTTTTCGACGCTATATATATTTATATATATACAAGACGGCTACTAAGCATGATAGTTTAGTTTCTTGTCCGCGTGGCTCATTTCTGCCATTTTATCTTTTTTACATATAGTTTATTTTGGCAGAGCAGGGCATACCGAGAGTTCATATGCGTCTAGACGGTGTGATTAAAGACTGCATATATTCTTTTTCACCGTTTATGTCTTTTCCAATTTCAATGTTGGGAACGACATTATGTATATTAGACTTAACTTAGACGCTTTATTATACGTAATCCGCCTTACTGAGGCGTTATCATTACGTCTTCAAGAAAAGATTTACGGGATATTATTCTCAATGTAATTTCTTTTGAGGGCAGTAGTTTGTTCACGTATAACTCCGCCCTTCAGTGGCTGATTGGAGTTGGTTAGACGTGAGGCAGCCCTAGCTACATCCACGCGTGGATAGTAGGTTAAGAACTCTCTCAGAGTCGCTTCGTTCTCGGAGGAGCTTCTCTTCGACGGCAACTTTCCGGCAATCCATGAATTGCTTGATTTATACATTCTCTTGTCTATCTAGTGTTACAAGAGATTCAGACTGGGGCAAACATTCGGTGGTTGACTCAGAGAGTGCCGCCGCAGTTGCCGGACCCGAGTGTGGCTGTTATGACGGTTGCCAGTCAAACAGATTGGGATATATACTGATCCCTACGGATTCGAAGTGCCAGGGTCTTTGGGTTCCGCAGTCTTTTAGCTATCAGTTAACTTCCGCGGAATAATGTTTTTTAGGCTTGCTTTATGTCATTGCATGAACATTATTCAGAAACGCATGCCCAAATTCCTGTCCTTTAATTCGACAGTAGTGGCGTATCTCCGGAACCAGGGAGGCACTCTTTCGTTTCCGTTATTCAATTTAATGGAAAGAATCCGTCTGTTGGTTATAGTACACCAAGTTCAGTTTTGGTCCGTCATATTCTGGGTCGTCTGATTGTTTTATCGCACTCCCGTTCTCTTACGGGTCGCTTGTTGCTGTCAGAATGGACTCTCAACAAACAAGTATTCAATCAGATTTGCTATCTATGGGAGCGCCCAATGATGTTTTATTTATGACACAGTTGGCTAATCAATTGCAGACGTATGTGTTGGCTTGTCCAGATCTCTGAGCTAATACTGTTAACGCTCTATTGATCTATAGGACAGAATGATAGGATACGCGTATCCTCCGGCGCTGTTGTTTTTAGCAGGTATTGCTAAGATAAACAACCACAATATATTTCTGTTGATAGCATCTCTATCTTCACAGAGATCATGAGTAATTTACTCTCTTGTCTACTGTGGATCTTAACGTGAAATCTTCCTCTATGTGAGGATCTTTTTTCACTGGGTAAATCGTGTCATTTTTATCACAACCAGCAAGGTCGCAACCTTCATGTTTTCCGTTGTGTGGTCCATATTGCATTGTAAGCACTGTACTGGACGAGCTTTGGACGCGATTTCTTACTATAGGAGATCCTCTTCTTCGCTATTCTATGCGACTAAAGTGGAGGCTCTTCCGTCGTGGTGTAGGGATCATTATGTTCATATGGTTGATCCCTCCATACTACTCATTGCTATTTTTTAGTATACTTGTTTCACAAGATCTACTGCAGCCTGTTGTTATTTAGGTTATAGGTTTATGTTACCTCATACCTATGCACTCTACGATAGTTTACAATTGAGTCTTTTGTCTCTTTATCTAAGTCAGTTAGTAACTTTTTGATAAATAGACTTAGAATCTTTAGATTAAATTCCTATACGGATTTTAACTTCAGGTTCTTATTTAGCTAAGTAATCATTTGAGCCTCTGGAAACAGTAGTTTTCAAATTCTGACCTTTTAGACAGTAATTCTGTTGGTTTCTCTTTTACTGTAGAGTCAGTGAGTTTCATGCACTATCGATGGATGATTTTCACTTTCATAGTTTCGGAATCAATACTTCCGTTACTATTTAGGTTGGATTGTTGCATAAGAGTTAGGCTCCTATTATCCGGAACCTATTATTTTAAGGTCCTTCCGTCTTCGTATGGGCATAGGCCTTTACTCTTTCCGGGTACAGTTTATGTATTTATAAACAGATATCTGTTTATTACAAGGGCGTAAGCTTCTTCTGTCTTTGATGTCTAGTAGAAGGACGTTACGCTCCATTTTATTGTTAATGGATTCTATTAACTAGCGTACTGCTTATGGTATATCATTGGCTTAGCAGTTGTGCTTAAGATTTCGGCTCATGAAGTAAGAGTTCTTCTACTTCTTGGGCTTACATTAATAGTGTTCTATTATAGATTTTTGAAGGCTGCTCATTGCGCTCAGCCATCCATTCATGAATTTTATCTCAGAAATATCGAGTCCATTTCTGGAGGCCTCTATTGTTAGGTCTATTATCTACTGCTCAGAATGTCATTCACTTAACAGTTGCTACTATAGCTAGGTAGGCTGTCTGTTTCGGCAGTGTCTCCGTTCGGCTGCCCTCTTCGCTCTGGGCTATTTGACCCAGCGCAAGAAAAAGGGGGGGGGGGGGGGAGGGTGTTCCCTTGGGTCACCTGTTTTTACTATGAAAACAAGGGGATACCTCCTCCGGAGTTAGTAATTCTGAGCTGTTTTTAGGATGGTTGTTTAGTGAGAAGTTTAAGTTTATAAAATTCATTCAAGTCTTAGTTTTTAAAGTATAGCTTTTGAATATTGCATATGTCAACGGACATGATTATGCAATTCTCACACACTTTTAGGAGTATAAGAGTCTCTATTCTCTAGACTTACTTATTATTGGCTTACTTTAAAAATTATTAGTATAAGGATTATTGGATATTAATAGAGTACATGGATGTATGAAGCTCAATTTTTGGAAGGTGTTGTATCTTTCTAATTTATCATAAATAAGAAAGATACATGTAAGGCCTATTACTTCTTTTCCCTACAGGGGATGACTCTATTTTATTTTATTGAGCGTATTCCATTTTGCTCTATGTCCTTGGCCCTCCAGCCTTTTTACTATTCAGCTATGTCTGGGTCATTGGTACAGTATAAAAATGTTAAAAAATTTATAGTAATTTATATATTTTTTATACTTACCAATGACCCAGACGGGGATGGCCCTCCCAGGAGTTGGGAACTCTTGCCTCCCCGCTGAGTACATAGCGCTTACCAGGCACTGGTTATTAGAATGATAAATGGCGCCAATTTCGGAACGTCCTTGACACTGCGCATGCGCAGTGGGGGCGAGGTGTGGAGGGCCTCTCTGGACATGTTTTCTTTAGTTTTAGATGCAAATTTTGGGGATTGGGGGGCAAAATTTGTGTTTGGCCCTATATTTTAAGAGTTAGCACCAGCTATGTCTGGGTCATTGGTAAGTATAAAAAATATATAAATTACTATAAATTTTTTAACATTCGACCAAATTGGGATTGAAAGTTATCTGATAATATATGGTGTAAATGTATTATATTACCTTTAAGTTACCCCAAATCATATCCATATTCCATAGTGCATACTAGTAAATTAGTTTGAAGGTAAACATAAAATCCATTGAGTTTTGAAACCTCGAAGTTCACATGGGAAAATGATGGGTGAATTATGTTAATTAGCCAACTTCTGGTATGTTCTGTGAAAGTGTCACAGAGCGTTACGTGCTCTGAGATAACGCTACATCAGCAGTCCTGTTTTTGTCAACAATAAAATGGCAAAATTAAAACAGAACATAGCCTGTTAAATGGATGCAGTTAACTATTTTTAAACTCATCGCAGTGGATTTGTTTTCTATTTGAACGTGCTGCAGCCTGCAAGTCTGTAAGGAATTGCGTAGTACTGCTTGACAGTGCATGTCAGCTATAATTGTCAGCATTGCATTCCAATATGCAATTGTTATCAACAGTTTTACAATGTGTATTTGTGTATACAACAAATCCCAGGATGCAATACTGCAAACGTTCAAACCCTATCATGCACAGACATGCAGTTGTCTCCCTTGATATACATCAATCGCCTGTCCTGACAGATGCCATCCGAAGGCCATGGGTCTATGGGTCTTCCATTGCAGGGGGTTTGGGGGAGCCCCCAAATCCCTGCCAATGGAAACTCCATACCCCCCCTCCCCCCCCTCCCCACACACACACACCTCAGGCCTACAGTATTGGTATGGGTTGGAGAGGGGGCTCTCTGAGAAAATTTGAAAATTCAAAACCCTGAGTAATCTGGGTCCCTCTGATGCTTCAATTTTTCCATTTTTAGGAGGGTGGGGGGGGGGGGGGGGCACTGTGATTGTTGCTTTTGGTAGGGGCATGGTGACATGGTCCCTTGACCCTGGCTCCCCTTGGTTACACCACTGGCACTGACTCCTGAGTGGGCACTTTCAAATTTGAAATCTGCTGTCTCCAAGCACTTGGTGACCCTGGCTATCAAAAGTGTCGTTGAACTCCCATAAATAAAATGGGGAAGTATTATGTTAGCCTTAAGCCCTTAACTAACTGCGAGTATAACTATAATTACTATAGTAGTATTTATTACTTTTTTGCAGTGTTGTGAAGAGCCAACAGCTTCAAAGCAACCCAAATTGGATACAATTCTTTGCGATACAAAGCAATGGGAACGAAATTCCAAACGTAAAACAGACAGTGATAAAGCTCTCACCACCATGATCTGCCGAGACCTACAGCCAATGAGTATAGTTGAAGACCGTGGATTTAGAGATTTTGTGCATGTTATTCAACCCAGTTATAAGTTACCAACAAGGCACAAACTTTGTTGGAATCTTATACCCGAGTTGTATAAAATATCACAACTTGAAATAAAATCTCAGCTGCAAAAGTGTAACTCCTTAGGTATAACTGTGGATCACTGGACATCATCGGCGAATGAAGCCTATATGGCTGTGACAGGACACTTTCTGACGGATCAATTTGAAGTGTGTGATTATTGTTTAAATGTACGTTTTATGCCCCAATCCCACACAGGGGAAAATATTTCCAAAGAACTGACTGATATTATTGATTTTTGGTGATTGTAGTGATAGCACTACCTCCAAGTCCAAGCACTTACCAATTTTCATTATATCAGACAATGCATCAAACATGCAAGCAGCTCTTCGTACCATGTCGAACATGGTTCTCCCCAATAAAACATATAGATCTATTCCATGTTTTGCACATACATTACAGCTGGTGTTGGATAATTCATTGAATAAATTTACATTTTTTAAAATCATTATTGCAAAAGCAAAAAGAATCGTTAACTATTTCCATCACAGTGCAAAAGCAATTTTTAAACTCAAGGAAATGCAAAAAACACTTGGAGTTATAGAGCATAAGCTAATTAACCAATGTGCTACGTGTTGGAACTCAACATATTATATGATGGAACGACCCTATGAACAGAAAGATCCACTTACTGCAGCTCTTACAACTACAGATGTCCAGTGTTCAGAAGCTTGCAGTCCATGAATGGAAGATAGTGACAAGTTATGTTACAGAGTTGAAGCCATTTGAGGAAATAACCACAGTGATGTCGGCAACAAAATATGCCACGCTTTCCATGGTAATTCCAATTTTAAATGTATTAAATAAATGGATGGAGACTGCCGAGTTAGATAGTTTTGCCATGGAAGTTATTTCTAACATTGATCGTAGATGGCCAAATTATGAGAGGAATGAGTTGCTATCTGTAGCATCATGTCTTGATGCTAGATTTAAACATTATTCATTTCCTACAGCTGAAAGTAAAAATGAAGCCTTCAATAAGATTGTTTCTAAAATGATTGCATTGTGTGATGAAGAGATGAAAACTGACACAAGTTCCAACTCGGCTAAAGTTGGACATGATAGTAATGAAAGTTCTAGTCAATCTAGTGGCCCTTCAACATCCAAAAGAAGAGGACATATGGAGTTCATTTAAAACAATGGTGCATGAAAGCCAGGAACAAGAAGCGTCTAAACCTACAGACAAATTAAGTCTCAAAACCAGAATGGAATATGAATTGGAAATGTTCTCCCAAAAACCACTGTTAGATCCAACTATGTGCCCATTTAGCTGGTGATCCAGAAATCAAATTAAATTTCCCATATTAGCAAAACTAGCACAAATGTATCTCTCTATTTCCACCACTTCAGTTCCCAGCAAACGAATGTTTAGTAAGGCGGGGTTGGTTATTAGCCAGCGTCATAGCAGCTTAAAACCAGATCATGCCAAACACCTAATTTGCCTCAGTCACAATCTTGGTTAATTTTTTATAGGGTATTGCAATAATTATATCTTGTTTGAAAGAGCCCAGGGAGTTCTGTCAAGCAGGCATAATTGGCTTAATACCTTTTCACAGTTTAAACCACTTTACCATTGTGTTTCTGCCTTTTGTGAAATTATTATGACTATGAAAGTATGCATTGTATGCCAGTCATTGCCAGGCTAATAGACTATTGTTAGCAATTTCATAATACGTTGCTCTCGTGTGTTCTACTATCTAAATCATGTGTTGTGTGAAAACTAGAAAGCTGGAACTTGGAAGCTCTTGCAGTTACCAGACTCAGCACAGTGCAGAGTACTGCAGACTTGTAATTTCAGGATAAAACTTGAATTCATATTATAATCAATTATAAAACAAACTGAATCATTATATAGCAAATGTTGATGTCACTGGATCAAAAAAATTTATATTGTTGCAATGAAATCTACATTTGACATATTGATGTATATTTATTATTATATAGAAAGATATTTGACTATTTTTGTTTAGTTGATATTGATAATATGTTTGTCTTACTTTGTCAAGAAACTTGACAGGTAAATTAGGGTTACTTCTTTAGTTTGTTGTTAAAGAATAAAGATAATGGGGAGTGGGGAATACACTCAATAAAGATGCTGGGGAGTGGGGAATAAATAGAAAACAAGTCAAAGCTGTAGATTGTAGAATAACCACTATAAACTATGCATCAAACCTTTCCTACATCAAATTCAATAGTGTTCACAAGAATTCCTCACATTTTTTGAAAAGCTCTGGGAGAGTTTTCTGAAAAATAAAGTGAAAAACTGGTGTTCTTTAAATGTGGATTGTAGGAGAAGCAGAGGCCAGAGGGCATAGCCAATTAGCCATAGTTTATAGTGGATAATGAATATCCTACAACTTATTTTGATTTGTGCTGCAGACTGGTGCAGAAGCAAGTGGCCTATCTTTATTGAATATTTGTGATTAGGTTAGTTCAGCCTACTTATTTGGGCAGTTGAAACATTAATAAAGAAGAAAAGATGTTTATAAAACAAAACTATTTTTTTATTTCCAAACAGGCAATTTAAGGCAAATACATGTCTGCCGACTCTGTTGAGTCATGTATCTTCAATTTGTTTCTGTCTGTCTTTACTCCATATTGTAAACTGAAATAGAGAATGCTACCAACATAAAAAACAAATCAGTTGGAACCATTGTTGGTTATTTGAAGGCATCGTTTTATTTACAATATTTAGATTTTATAATTAGAAGTTACAATAAAAGTAAAGTAACTAAACACACTTTTATTCCCTTAACTTTAGTTTTAAGTTTAACCATATGTGATGATTAAATAAGTTTCACTTGTAGTGGATGGGCACACAGAAAACATATAATATATGTATATACTACATAATCCTGTATAAGTTTGTAAATCTACAGAGTCTACCTCTCAATTTATGGGCCCAAATGACACCCAGAAGGTGAATATTTATGATACCCTGGTGACTCAACAAGTTGCAAAATCATTATGACTTGGATGACAAATACACAGTATTACACACACATTTTTTGTGTACCTTACCCTCCAAAATGTGGGTTTCTACAATATGTTCTGAAAACCGAAAACCGAACCGAAAACCGAGATTTTTATACTGTACCAATGACCCAGACTTAGCTGGTGCTAACTCTTAAAAATATAGGGCCAAACACAAATTTTGCCCCCCAATCCCCAAAATTTGCATCTAAAACCAAAGAAAACATGTCCTGAATGGCCCTGCACACTTCACCTCTACTGCGCATGCCAGTGTCAAGGACGTCCCGAAATTGGCGCCATTAATCATTCTTTGTTTGGCCCTTCATCAGTTAACATCTGACTGATCTTTGTGCTTGTAAATCTCAGTTTAAATGATGCCAGACACATAAATATTAGAGAAATGGTGATTCTAAGGAGGATATAGAAGGAGGAGAGGAAAAATGAGTGACAGAAAATTATCAGGGCTGTAACTTAAAATTTTTTAATGAAATTATGTTAAGTTACCTATTTTCGAGGCAACAGCCTGTTGTGGTCATTCTTGTTATCAAATTACACTGCTTGTTCAGTGTTTTCCTCTCTCCCTTTCCTTTAAGTCCCCTCTTGCTATTCTCCCATGCTTTTGGCATATTTTCTGTATTTTTATTACTAAAATTTCTTGGGAGTTTTAGCTGGATAACAGAATGAATTCTGTTCTTTTCCCCATGTTTACGTCTTCACCTTTGGGTGGTTAGGTGTAGTGTTCTGCATCTACCATCTGATGTTCTGCAGTTTCTTCCCTGGAAGTCTCTGTTTTGCATCAGATAGTGTATTATTGGTAACTGATTTCGGGCCAGGGTGCCTGGAGTCTTGTTCTAGTGTTTTTACACTTATTGTTTACATTTACAACAGCCCTCTGTGAGGGGGGGATTTCTTGAAAATAATATCTGGATGTTAATTTAATCATAACTAGATACATTATTATTGTTCGTAAGTGTTGCATAAATTGTTTAAAATATTTTTAGAATTTTTGTCCACACTTAGGCTTGGGATCCATTGGGGCTCAACGTTACTTTTCAGAAACTTGGGCTGTTCTGAAAAAATATTTTTTCAAAATTTTTTGATTGCAAATATTTTTTCTATATTAATGGATCATATTATTATGTATTTTGATTGTCAGGGGTTGGTGCGAGTACTAGGACTTCTTTTCACAATGAAAGGATATTGTTCAATTGTAATAGGAGGAAATCTTCCTCTGACTTTCATAATCATTGTATATGTAGTCAGTGTACTCGCACTAACTCCTGTTCTGTATGTGTTAATTTCGATGACAACATGGGAAGCGCATGTCACGTTATGTTAGTGGGGAATTGGCCATTCTGGTCCTTTCCCCGCAGGGTCACTCTACTTTATCAATCTCTATTTCAGACGATCAAGAATAGGGTGATGTATCCGTGATGTCTTCCAAAAGTGTGCCTCTGTCGTCACAATTAATGAAGAGCTAGTGCTCATGTAAATACGTCAATTGCCTAAGAGGACCCTAGTAGGTTCGACGGCCTTTGACGTCCGCTAGCTCGCCCGGTGTAGCGTCCATTCATCGAATGGTTCGGCAGCCAGGTTCGTCCGTTGCGGTCTAGAAGGAGTTTTGGGGTGATGCGAGCACTATAAATCAACCAAATGCACACCCAGTGACAGCGGATTAGAGGGAGAATGGAGGAAGCCTTTTAGTCCGGTTCATAGCTCGTCCAGGTCCATCCGGACTGCGAGCGAGAGAGGCCCCTCTCTCGTACAACAACATCAGGCCCCAGATGTTGTGGTACAAAATGTTTCACATTCGGAGCATACGTCCGCCGCTCGGGACGCTCCGATATATAGTCAGTCCGGAGAGACTGTCAATAAGGCTTCCTCATTCTCATGGTAGCGCACACGACCGCTCTTGGCTACGTGACCTCCGATATCCAGTCAGCTTCGCCAATCAGAGAATCATCGGTGACCAGGTCACACCATCCGGTAGCCAGGGACACGAGGCCTGCAGACTCCGGACGTTTGCATAAGAAAGTGTGCGGGAGTCAACGTACACGGAGCTTCCGGCGGCAATGCATCATAAGACCGCTACTGCACAGACCTTGGTGACGGGCGTGCTATCCCAAATAGCACAGCTTATCGCAGCATCCCAGCAACGACAGAATCTGTCGCATCATGTATTATCCGACGACGCTGGGTCGGGACGCTCCGTGGAAGCAGGTACGGACGTCCGAAAATTTCATCCGGTCCGACGGGATGCCGAAAGGGATTCGGAGGATTTCGAGCTTTCCCTTTTGGAACAACATAAGCTGTTGTTTATGTCATCTGACTTTATCTTCTAGAGGTTCTTTCGTCGGACCAGAATGCTGCGATGCCGGATAAGAAACTGATAGCGTCGGTGGACACAGAAATTTTTGGTTCGGTACAGGGACATCGTCCCTCAGTTCCGACATAGTCCAATAATGTCACACAACTTTCGAATTATTGAACGACGCTATATATATTATTATTTGCTTGCTATTAGCAAGCATGTCTGGTTTCTTGTTCGCAAGTTACGGAGATGTCTTTCAAAAGTGTGCCTCTGTCGTCATAGTTAATGAAGAGCTAGCGGCAATAAGTGCTCATGGAATATGTCAATCACCTAAGAGGTCCCTAGTAGGATCGACGGAGTTGACATTCGCTAGCTCACCCAGTGTAACGTCCATTCATCGAATGGTTCGGCAGCCGGGTTCGTCCGTTGCGGTCTAGGAAGGAGATTTGGGTGATGCGAGCACTATAATAAACTTTAGTACACACCCAGTGACGACGGATTAGAGGACAGATCGGAGGAAGCCTGTTAGTCCGGTTCCTAGCTCGTCCAGGTCCGTCCGGGCTGCGAGCGAGAGAGGTCCCTCTCTCCTACAACAACATATCGGACCGGATGTTGTGGTACAGATATTTCGCATTCGGAGCATATGTCCGCCGCTTGGGACGCTCCGTTATATTGACAGTCCGAGAGACTGTCGATAATGCTTCCTCATCCTCACAGCAGCGCACACGACCGCACATTGGCTACGTGACCTCGAGTATCTGGCCAGCTTCGTCATTCAGTGATTCCACGGCGAACAGGTCACGCCATCCGGTAGCCAAGGGACACGAGGCCTATACACTCCGTTCGTTCACATAATAGAAGTATGCACAGGGTAACAAACACTGAGCTTCCAGCGGCAATGCATCGTAAGACCGCTTCTCCACAGGCCTCAGTGACGGACATGCTATCCAAGTTAGCACAGTTTATCGCAGCATCCCAGCAATCGACAGATTCTCGGTCAGATCAGGAATTATCCGACGGCGCTGGGTCGGTGCGCTCCGCTGTTGCATCAGGTTCGGACGACCGAACACTTGATAGGGTCCGACAGGATGGCGAAAGGGATTCGGACGATTTCGAGCTTTCCCTTTCGGAACAACGGAAGCTGCCATACATTTCTTCCGGCATTATCTTCCACAAGTTGTTCCGCCGGACTACATTGCTGCGATGCTGGATAAGAGACTAATAGCGTCATTGGACACGGAGTTTTGGATCGGTTCAGGGACATTGTTCCTGACTTACCGACACAGTCCAATAATGTCATTAGAACATTCGAATTATTTAACGACGCTATATATAAGCTTGCTACCAAGCATGATAGTCCAGTTTGCAATGCTCTTCTGCCTTATATCAATTCTAGGAAATAATTTATTTTGGCAGAACAGGGCATACCGAGAGTTCATATGCGTCTAGACGGCGGTTGTTGAAGACTGGGAATTATCTTTTTCGCCGTCTATGTCAATTCCAACCACGATGTTGGAAATGACAATGATGTCTAATAGACTTAACCTAGACGTTTTATCATACGTAGACCACCTTACTGAGGCGTTATCATTACGTCTTCAAGAGAAAGAATTCCAGGATATGATCCTCAATGTGATTTCTTTCAAGGGCAGTAGTTTTTTCACGTATAACTCCGCCCTTCAGTTGCAACCGGGAGTTGGTTAGACGTGACGCAGCCCTAGCTACATCCACGCGCGTGGATAGTAAGGTGAAGAACTCTCTCAGAGTCGCTTCGGTCTCGGAGAAGCTTCTCTTCGACGGCAACTCTTCAGCAATCTGTGAATTGCTTGATATACACGTTCTCTTGTCTATCAAGTGTAGCAAGAGTTTCAGACTGGGGCAACATTCGGTGGTTGACTCAGAGAGTGCCACTGCAGTTGCCGGATCCGAGTTTTTATGATTATGACGGATGCCAGTCAAACAGGTTGGGGTGCAATATTGATCCCAACGGATTCGAAGTGCCAGGGTCTTTGGGTTCCGCAGTTTCTAGGCAAACACTTATCTTCCAGGGAATAATGTTCTTTAGGCTTGCACTATGTCATTGGATGAACATTATTCAGAAACGCGTGTCCAAATCCTGTCCGATAATACGGCAGTAGTTGCGTATCTCCGGAACCAGGGAGGCACTCATTCAATTCCGTTATTCAATTTAACGGAAAGAATCCTTCTGTTTGTTATAGTACACCAAGTTCTGCTTCGGTCCGTCATATTCCAGGTCGTCTGATTGTATTAGCAGACTCCCTTTCATGTAAGGGTCACTTGTTGCCGTCAGAATGGACTCTCAACAAACAAGTATTCAATCAGATTTGCTATCAATGGGAACGCCCAATGATAATTTTTTTGCGACACAACTCACTATTCATTTGCAGACGTATGTGTTTGCATGTCTGGATCCCTGAGCTTATGTTGTTAACGATCTATTGATCTAATAGGACGGAATGATAGGATATGCGTATCCTCCAGTGCTGTTGATTCAGCAAGTATTGCTAAGATAAACATCCATAATACAATTCTGTTGACAGCATCTCTGTCTTCACAGAGACCGTGGGTAAATTTACTCAGGTGTCTACTGTGGGGCTTACCGCGAAAACTTCCTCCATGAGAGGATCTTCTTTCGCTGGGGAAATCGTGTCAATTTCATCACAACCCGCAAGGTCTCAACCTTCACGTATTCCGTTGTGTGGTCCTTCTTGCATGGCGAGCATTGTACAGGACGAGCTTTGGATGCGATTTACTGTAGGAGAACCTCTTCTTCGCTATACTATGCGGCTAAAGTGGAGGCTCTTCCGTCGTTGGTGTAGGGATCATTATGTTGATATTTTTGATCCCTCCATACTAGACATTGCAACTTTCTAGTATACTTGTTTGACGAGATTAAACTGCAGCCTGTTACTATTGAGGGTTATAGGTCTATGTTATCTCATACCTATGCACTCTGTGATAGTTTACAATTGAGTCTTATGTCTCTTTATCTAAGTCAGTTAGAAACTTTTCGATAATAGACCTAGAATCATTAGATTAAATTCCTATACGGAATTTAGCTTCGGTTCTTATTTAGCTAAGTAATCATTTGAGCCTTTGGAAACAGTAGTTTTCAAATTCTGACCTTTTAAGACAGTAATTCTGTTAAGTCTTCTCTTTTGCTGAGGAGTCAGTGAGCCTCATGCACTATCGGTGGACGATTCTCACTTTTGTAGTGACGGAAACACTACTTCCTTTACTACTTAGGTTGGATTTTTGGTTAAGAGTCAGGCTCCTAATAATATCCGGAACCTATTATTATTAAGGTCCTTCCGTCTTCGTACGGGCATAGGCCTTTACTCTGTCCTGTTAGAGTTTATGTATTTATAAACAGATATCAGTTTATTAGTACGGATGTAAGCTTCTTCTGTCTTTGATGCCTAATAGAAGGACATTACGCTCCATTCTATTGCTAATGGATTCATTTAACTATCGGTACTGCTTATGGTATATCATTGACTCAGCAGTTTGTGCTTGAGATTTCGGCTCATGAAGTAAGAGCTCTTTCTACATCTTGGGCTTACACTAATAGTGTCGCTATTATAGATTTTTGAAGGCTGCTCATTGCGCTCAGCCATCCACATTCATGAATTTTTATCTCAGAAATATTGAGTCCTTTTTTGGAGGCCTCCATTGTTAGGTCTATTATCTACTGCTCAGAATGTCATTCACTTAACAGTTGCTACTATAGCTAGGTAGGCTTTCTGTTCCGGCAGTGACTCCGTCGCTCTGGGCTATTTGACCCAGGGCAAGAAAAAGGGGGAGGAGGGAGGGTGTTCTCTTGGGTCACCTGTTTTATTATGAAAACAAGGGGATACCTCCTCCGGAGTTAGTAATTCTGTGCTGTTACTGGGATGGCTTTTAAGTGAGAAGTTTATGTTTTAAAAATTCATTCAGGTCATAGTTTTTAAAGTATAGCTTTTGAATATATCACATGTCAACCAGGCGTTATTATACAATCCTCAGGCACTTTTTAGGAGTATAAAGAGTCTGTATTCTCTAGACTTTATTTATTGGCTTACTTTAAAAATTATTAGTACAGGATTATCCTGGATATTAATAGAGTACATGGATGTTATGATGCTCAATTTTGGAAGGTGTTGTGTCTTTCTTATTTATCTTAAATAAGAAAGATACATGTAAGGCCTAATACTCCTTTTCCCCTAGAGGGGATGACTCTATTTTGATATAATTGAGCGTATTTCAACTTGCTCTATGTCCTAGGCCCTCCAGCCTTTTTACTATTCAGCTAAGTCTGGGTCATTGGTACAGTATAAAAATGTTAAAAAATTTATAGTAATTTATATATTTTTTATACTTACCAATGACCCAGACAGGGATGGCCCTCCCAAGAGTTGGGAACTCATACCTCCCCGCTGAGTACATAGCGCTTACCAGGCACTGGTTCCAAGAATGATTAATGGCGCCAATTTCGGGACGTCCTTGACACTGCGCATGCGCAGTAGAGGTGAAGTGTGGAGGGCCATTCAGGACATGTTTTCTTTGGTTTTAGATGCAAATTTTGGAGATTGGGGGGCAAACTTTGTGTTTGGCCCTATATTTTTAAGAGTTAGCACCAGCTAAGTCTGGGTCATTGGTAAGTATAAAAAATATATAAATTACTATAAATTTTGTAACTTTTTGTGCAAAAACCAAAACCGAACCGAAATGCAAACCTTCCAGCCCTAGCTTTCGGAGACCTTTTCGTATGTGGGAAAGTGTCGTATCGGCACTAATCCATACCTCTCCAAGCTTATTCGGCACTTTTCTTTGAAAAGGCCTAGGATTTTGCAGCTTACCCCAAGATGGAATCTTTCTTGGGTACTGCTTTGCTTGGGGGAGGGGGGGGGGGGGCACCGTTTGAACCTTTATCCCAGGTGGATATGCATTTTCTCACGTACAAGACAGCTTTTCTGATGGCTTTTGCCTCAGCCATACAGGTTAGTAAGCTTCACGCCCTCTCGGTTGATCCGGCCTTCTTCAGGAGCTCTGCCAAAAGTGTTACTTTTACCACTGATTGCTTCTTTCTGGCCAAGAATCAGAAACATCTCCACCTCCTATCTGTATCAGGGTTCTTCCTTCGGCTGAGGGTAATCGTCCTTTGCTCTGTCCGGTTCGTGCACTTCGCTTTTATCTCAACCGGACGCAGTTCATTAGGAAAGGCCCTCCCGTCTTCTTATTCGGGTAAGAATCCTTCCTCCCCACTGATCACATAGCTCCAATGTTGGCGGATTCAAAAGAATGATTCATTAGTTACATGACTGCTCACTGGTACCGGAAGCTGTGGATCTGTTCTAGGAGAAGAGCATCCCCTACTGGGTGTGCGCCGGTAGCATTCGACCCAGTTTTGGCTTATTTTTTCTTCGTGCTTTTGCGCCACTTTTCTTTCCCAAATTGCTTGGGAAAGATCAAAATAGAGAGTATATTTTCCGAGTTAGGAACTTCCACTGTAGTGCAAACCTGTAGTAAACAATTGTGGTAGGTATGATAAGAAAGGAAATTTACTATAAAATTTAGATATTTTTATACTAATAGCCAATGGCCCAGACTAGCTGAATCGTAAAAAAGGCGGAGGGCCTAGGACTTAAGAATTAGCAGACCAAATATAGCTCCTAAGCCTGCATTCCTAGGTGAAAGGAAAATAAATTTAAAAGGAATTACATGTATGTCTCTCTGTACAATAATAGAGAAGACATTTCATAAATAGGGAGCCAAATCCAAGTAATTCCTTAATCTTAGCATGAAAGACTATGCTAAATGGGTGTAACAAGCCCCAATTTAAGGCTAGTCCGGACTAAGTCCCTTAAATTATGATGGTGTATTTGAGAGTGAGAGACTAACCCCCTCAAACGTACGCCATATATAAATAATAAACAAGCTGTATCAAGGATCAGTAATAATCTACAGACAAAACAGCTTCACTCATAGTTACACACTTATCAAGCTGGAGGAGATGAAGAAAAATCTCCCCCCCCCCCCCTTTTTTTTGAAGGAATATTTTTCAAAACAAAGAGGGGAGCGCTCTGGAATCTGTGAAAAGCGGGTACTAAATAAACAGAGTATATTCGCCCAATAAGCACCCAGTTATTAATTATTATTAATTAATGGTGCTTAACGCCACTTCAGAAGCTAAGACTATTGTGGCGATCCCGGTAATTAACAGAGCACTCTTCTAACTTATACCGGAGTCGGAATACGTAGATAGGATGAAAACCGGTGATATAAAGTGTACAACCATACACTTGTGCAATTGAATATCAATGGAAAGTATCTGAAGAGCAAACATGCTTCTAAGGCAACCTACAGGCGACCCCATTCATGTGTACAATTGATTCCAATAATATCACTCCAATGAACCGTTCGAATATACGAGAATGTGTACTGTATCTTCAAAAAAGCAGATATAGAACATGGAACATGCTACAATTAAAAGACTCATCACGGACCGTCCCTGAAATAATTCATTGTTTCCTAGGTCCGTAACAACCATTGATTGTACAGAGAAAGAATATACTACTCGGAATAATGATGCCAAAAATGGAGAACCTATGCATAGATGGCCTGTTGGCAGTTTATAACTGATCCAAATAGCCCCAACATTCTCTATAAGCAGAGCAAGAATTTATATAATGTGTACACTAATGTGTCTGCCTAATAAATATACATATTATGCACGCAAGCAATGAAATCCCGCATGTACTCATCTGAATACAGCCTGTATCCATGGTATGACAGAGCGATACAAGTGTAACCAGGAAACTGAATGAATAATACAACATTAATATGCAGTTAACTGAGTAACTGGGATGTGCCCATGAGGTCGCCGCTGAAGCAGTTAAAGGTCTTCTTGTAAGTGAAGACAATAAAAAGGCTGATAACTGTTGCTTTAGAAGCTCACTAAGGAGACTTACAACGTTGGCCGTAGCTTATAAGTCTTCATCTCTGTGAAGACAGCTATATTGGGGTAAGTTGTGACCTTGAAGGCTCACTGAACGGAGACTTACAACTATCGTCGTGCAAGGTAGGGAATGCAGAACCTCTATTTTAACAGCCGTAATTCCCAAAGAGACATTAGTCCCAAGAGATAATAAATTCAGTTATGTCACTGCATAAATACTGAAAAAACATCGCTCATGATTCTAGCTATAGTGTGGAGGCTGCTTTTGCACTTGCTGGGATCAGCTACGCAATCTGCGACAGCAAGTCCGTTACCGAGGCTTGAGGTGCAGTGGTCTTCTGTATTTTCACCGCTTGCTGCTCCTGGGACGAAGATCCGGAGAAGGATCTCTTCTCCGAACGTCCCGATGATCGAAGCCTCGGATCGCTAGCTACCAGATGGTGTGAGTTCACGGGCGAAGACTGGCTCCGTCTTCGTGTAGCTGGCTGGATATCTGAAATCGGGTAGCTAGCATGCGGTCGTGTGTGCTTTTGTAATGTAGTGGAGGAAGCCGTGACTGTAGCCGAGGCCGGCTGTAGTCTAGATGGATCGTTCTGAGCGGCAGGTGTGGATGTATGCTCCGGCTGGTGCAAGTTTCTCAAAACAACATTTGGCCCCAAATGTTGTTGGGTTAGAGAGGGACCTCTCCTGCTCGCGGCCTTGTTAGACCTCGCCAAGCCTCCCTAAAAGAAAGTTGCTGACTTCCTCCCTATTTCTGTCGTCACTGGGTGAGCTTTTGATTTTGGGTGCTCGCTCTACCCAAATCTACATTTCCTTCCAACGCATTGGACATTCCCAGTGTCACGGCTCCCACAGAGGGAGTAACTGCTTCACCAGTCGAGCTAACTGCTTGCAAGGTATTAAGTACACTAACTAGAGGCCTTATCCCTTACTTATATTCATGAGCACCTTGCAGCTAGCTCTATTTGCTCATCAGAGCACGCTGACAGTAGCACACTTTGGATGGATGTCCCATTACCATCACCATGTTCTTGTTCCTCTGTAAATAGAAACTGAAAAATTCGAATTATCCTTCGGCAAGAGTTCCAACGTCTGTCACCCCAATGTACACAAGTAGGGCAAGAATTAGGCTCATGATGTTCTCTTTGGGAACTAAGGCATTTTCACAAAATTGTTTTGAAATTTTTTTATAATTTTTTCGAATTTAATTTTAATTGCTATTATTCATGTATCTTTATCATATATTTTGTTGTGGAGTTTGTAGGAGTGCTGTCGACTTTGTCATTTGATTGTCATTATGAAAGCTTACTTCTCTAAATGCAAGGCGAGGAAGTCTTCCTCGGATTTACATGCTTGTTGCCTTGCCTGTAGTCGATGCACTCCAACGGATTCTTGGCCTACTTGTGTACATTGGGATGACAGACGTTGGAGATGGGTGTCGCGGTACATCATTGGTGGTGAGGCTCATATTCCGGAGCTCTCACTGCAAAATAATTCGAGTTTTTCAGTTTCTTTTTCAGAGGATCAAGAACATGGTGATGGTATAGTGACATCCATCCAAAGTGTTCTACCGTCGTCGCATTCTGATGAGCAAACAGAGCTAGCTGCAAAGGTGCTCATGAATATTAAGCAAGGGATAAGGCCTCTAGTTAATGCTCTTAATCCTTTGCAAGCAGCTAGCTCGACCAGTGAATCGGTTACCCCATTCGTGGGAGCCGTGACGCTGGGTAAGTCTGTTGCAGTCAAGGGAAGTGTGGAATTGGGAAGAGCGAGCACCTCAAAAACTAAAGCTCACCCAGCGACGATGGAAATAGGGAGGAAGTCAGCAAGTTTCTCTTTGGGAAGCTCAGCGAGGTCTGATAGACTGCGAGCAGAAGAGCCTTCTCTAACCCAACAACATTTGGGGCCAAATGTTGTTTTGAGAAACTTGCATGAGCCGGAGCTAACGTCCACACCTGCCACTTGGGACGCTCCGTCTAGACTGGAGCTGGGGTCGGCTGGAGTCCAGGCTTCCTCCGCTACGTTAGAAAAGCATACACGACTGCATGCTAGCTACCCCACTTCGGATATCCAGCCAGCTGCGCAAAGACGGAGCCAGTCTTCGCCTGTGAAGTCAGACCATCCGGTAGCTAGCGATCCGAGGCTTCGTTCATTGGGACGTGCAGAGAAAAGATCTACCTCCGGATCTCCGTCCCAGGAGCAGCAAGCGGCAAAAAAACAGAAGACTGCTGCTCCTTAAGCCTCGGTAACGGACTTGCTGTCGCAGTTTGTGCAGCTAATCACAGCATCCCAGCAAGTGCAAGAGCAGCCTTCCGCAGACTCCAGTGGTGAGCTGTCGGATGGTGCTGGGTCGGTCCAGTCATCTGTACATGCAGATGCGGTGGACCGAACTTTACAGCTGAATCAGTCGGATGGTAAAGGGACAAGGAAGAGGATTACCCTTCGCTTTCGAAACAGCATATGGTAGCCATGAATTTTATTCATCAATACTATCCTGACATTGTTCCACCTGATCAGCAAGATGTGACTACTAGAGAGAAACCACTGTTGTCTCTGGACAAAGATTTCGTTCGAAGGAAAGATGATGTCCTTTCCTTCCTGAAACAGTCTTGGCAGGTGTCGGAGGCCTTCGGCCATGTTAACAATACCATATTCAACCTATCTAGTGCCAAGAGGAAAAGTGGTTTCTTATCGACATCTTCAATAAATATACCGTTCCTTGGACCACGGTCATTTAAAATGGTTGGAGAAGATGCCCAGAGAGCTCCTCTGCGTTTGGATGAGCAAGCCGGGAATTACCTACCTACATCATTCGATATATGCTCGGAAGTGATGGAATGTGCTATTTCATCCAATAGAGCCAATCTGGACGCGATGTCATATGCAGATCACCTCACCAGAGCTATGGTGCAACGTCTTAATGGGAAGGAATTCGAGGACGTTCGTTCCTCGCTTAGAGTTCTTTCCAGGGCAGTCATGTATGCCATGTACAACTCTGCCCTGACAGTGGCAAATTTGGAGTTGATTAGATGTGATGCAGCCCTTACGTCGTCATCACTTATAGATGACAAGGTGAAAAGCTCTCTCCGAGTCGCTCCGGTCTCCAGACATACTCTATTTGATGACAAGCTTTCGATAATCTATGAACAGGCTACAAAGAAAGCTTCCAATGCACTACTACTGAAATCTGCGTCTCAACAACGTGCTCCAGCAGACCGGGGTAAGTGAGGCCATTTCACTTCACAATCAACTAAATGGAACTCCTCACGAGAGTACAAGAAACTCTCTTATAATTACTCTGTAGGTCGTCAGTATAGCGATTTGGGAAAGGGGCACAGGTTTGATCGAGACTATAGGTCAGACGCCCCTAAGCTGACGGGATGAGGTTCTTTGTGGGGAGGACGTAGTTTCTCCTCACGTAAGCCTCGTAAGTCATACAGGTGAGGGACAGACCTCTATTGCTTTCCAGTTGGCTGAAGGTTATCAAACTTCGCAAGAAACTGGATGGAAGTCACGGAAGATCAGTAGGTGAGAAGTCTCAGAAGGCCTGCGGCTATCATTCTGAGCAAAGCCCCCACTTACAAGATGTCCATGTTGGACAAATCTTCCGGCAAATCCTTTCAAAAGAAAGTCTCTCCTTATAGAGGTACAGGCTCTCTTATTAAAGGAAGCAATAGAGGTCGTTGAGAATCAAAATTCTCAAGAATTCTCATTTACAGTCACCTGTTCCTCATACCATAGCCAGACAGCTCGTTCCGACTGGTAATAGACTTAAGCTGGATAAACAAGTTGATCGTAGCTCCAAAGTTCTATATGGAAACCATTCGGTCGGTAAGAGCGAGCATTCAAGTGGACGACTATGTGGCAAGCATAGATCTAAAGGACGCCTACTTTCATGTCTTGGTACATCTGGCATTTAGAAGGTACCTGCGTTTTTCTGTGCAAGGAGAGGTTTTTCAGTTCAGAGCAATGTGCTTCGGCCTGAACCTAGCTGCTTGGGCTTTCACTCGAACTTGGACGACATTCTTCAGAGATACGGCAACAGAATTATTATTCAGAACGATGTTCAGACTCTGCTTCAGTTGTTCCGACGTCTTGGTTTCAAAAGTAAACGAGAAAAAGTCAGATCTAGCTCCGTCCAAGTCCTTCATTCACTTGGGAATGAGCTTTGAGACTCACAACAATCTGGTTCGTCAGCCGTTACCCAGAGCGAAATTAGTCAGTTGTTATGCTCTTTTTATCTAAACTCTCCCACAGTCACAGCGAGGGAGTTTATGCGACCGATGGGGCTGTGCGGAGCGGCTGCAGATCTTATTCTGATGGGCCGCCTGCGCACTTGTCCCCTCCAGATATTCTTTATTCAGAACTGGAGTGTGAATACGCATTCGCTCAAACCCAGGATTGTTTTAACGGACCTAATAAAACAAAAGGTTTAGATTTGGGCGGATCTACAGTGGTTGACTCAGGGAGTTCGGGTTCAACTATTGGATCTGGCTTTCACGATTATGACAGATGTGAGTTAGACGGGCTGGGGTGCGTCCCTAAGTCCTGCAGACTTGAAGTGTCAGGGTCTTTGGGACCCTTGGTTCCTAGAGAAGCACATAAACATCAAGGAGATAATGTCTATCTGGCTAGCACTACAACATTGGATTCTTCAAACAGCGAACATTGATGTTCAGATTCTGTTGGGCAACTTGACTGTAGTAGCTTACCTCAGGAACCAAGGTGGCACTTATTCAATTCCGTTATGCTAATTAATGGAGAAGATTCTCCTATTCGTTCTGAATCTTCACGTTCATCTCTCAGTCTGTCATCTTCCGGGTCGTCTGAATGTACTAGCAGACTCGATCTCATGGAAAGGTTGCCTGTTACCATCGGAGTGGACTCTCAACAAACGAGTATTCAGTTAGGTCTGCGCCCAGTGTGATCGTCCCATGATAGATCTTTTTGCGACACACCTGAACAATCAGTTACCGACATTGTTGCCATGTCCAGATCATCAGTCGTACGGAGTAGACGCTCTGTCGATCTCATGGGACGGAATGATAGGATATGCATATCCTCCAGCTCCATTGATTCAGCAGATTCTGTCAAAGATCAAGCAGTCTCACTGCAAAATCCTCCTAGTAGAACCTCTGTTGTCACAGAAACCTTGGATCAATCTTCTCAGGTGTCTGTTATGGGACATTCCCCAGAAGCTTCCTCCTCGAAAGGATCTTCTATATCAGGGGAAGTCACGCGCACTGGATCACAACCCAGAAGGTCTCAACCTTCAAGTATTTCCGTAGTTCGGTACTTCTTGCACGGAAAACATTTTACAGGACGAGCAGTGGTCGCAATTTCTAACTGTAGGAGGACCTCCTCTTCGTTGAATTATGCAGCGAAGTGGAGGGTTTTCTTCCGTTGATGCACTGACCAGTCTGTAGTCATGTATGATCCGTCCATTCCACAGATTGCCAATTTCCTGGTCTACCTGTTTGACGTACTCAAACTGCAGGCCATCACTATTAAGGGCTATTGGTCTATGTTATCAGACTCTTACGCTCATCATGATAATTTGACAATTGGATCAGATATTTCTTTATCCAAGCTAGTTAGAAATTTCTCTATTAATAGACCTAGAACCCTCAGATTAATTCCTAAATGGAATTTGGTTTGGTTTCTGTTGAAGCTTCAAGAAGCTCCATTTGAGCCATAAGATGATGTAGAGTTCAAATTCTTGATCTATAAAATGGTTTTTCTCTTAGCCTTTGCTTCTGCCAGAAGAGTTAGTGAACTTCATGCATTATCTGTCAACGATTCCCATTACCGTAGTGTGGGTAATACTGTTGCCCTCACTATGGAAGTGGGATTCTTGGCTAAGAATCAGATTCCGGATAAGCGGCCAGAGCCTACTATCATTAAGGCTTTACTGTCCTCGGATAACCATAGACCTTTGCTGTGTCCGATTAAAGCAATGTGCATTTGTAAACGTCGATCGGATTTTATTAGAAAGGGAAGAAAAAGATTCTTTCTTCCATTGATTCCTAACGGAAAAGATATATCTGTTCATTCTATCACTAGATGTATTCAGTTGGCAATACATATTGCCTATGAAAGTCTATCTTCGGATCAACGTTCTGTCAACAAGATTTCAGCACATGAGCTTAGAGCTTTGTCCACTTCTTGGGCTTATTCGAACAGTATAGCCATTACTGATCTTATGAAGACTGCATACTGGACACGGCCCTCTTCATTTTCCAAGTTTTACCTTATAAATTTAGAGTCCATCTCCGGTGACCTTAGATCTTTGGGTCCACTTTTTATGTGTACCCATACTATGCATGGTACACATAATGCCGGCATCCGGGGTGACCATCCGTCGTTCATCCATCCTTTGTCCATTCGTCTGTCTGTCCGTCCATCCATCTGTCCGTCTGTCCGTCCGTCGTCTGTATCCATTTCTTTGGCATTCGATAACTTGAAAAATATTGCTTACTTTATATTTGTGTTCAGGTTACTGATGTGCCGAGCTGTATAGTTTTTGGTGTAAATCGGAAAATTTGATCCTGAGATATTAACCCTTTATCCTTCAAATTGAAAATTCCTCCAATCCCTTTGGCATTCGATAACTTGAAAAATATTGCTTGGATTGTCAAGTTACTTTATATTTGTGTTCAGGTTACTGATGTGCCGAGCTGTATAGTTTTTGGTCTAAATCTGATAATTTGATCCCGAGATATTAACCCTTTATCCTTCAAATTGAAAATTCCTCCAATCCCTTTGGCATTCGATAACTTGAAAAATATTACTTCGATTGTCAAGTTACTTTATATTTGTGTTCAGGTTACTCATGTGCCGAGCTGTATAGTTTTTGGTGTAAATGTGATAATTTAATCCTGAGATATTAACCCTTTATCCATCAAATTGAAAATTTCTCCAATCCCTTTGGCATTCGATAACTTCAAAAATATTACTTGGATTGTCAAGTTACTTTATATTTGTGTTCAGGTTAATGATGTACTGAGCTGTATAGTTTTTGGTGTAAATCTGTTATTTTAATCCTGAGATATTAACCCTTTATCCTTCAAATTGAAAATTCCTCCAATCCCTTTGGCATTTGATAACTTGAAAAATATTGCTTGGATTGTCAAGTTACTTTATAATTGTGTTCAGGTTACTGATGTGCTGAGCTGTATAGTTTTTTGGTGTTAATCTGATAATTTGATCTGTAGATATTAACCCTTTATCCTTCAAATTGAAAATTCTTCCAATCCCTTTGGCATGAGATAACTCAAAAAATATCAATCGGACTGTCATGTTACTTTATATATTTATTCAGGTTACTGACTTGCTGTGCTGTATAGTTTTTTATGTAAATCTGATAATTTGATCCGGAGATATTAACCCTTTATCCATCAAATTAGGCACTCCTCCAATCCATTTCTATATGTACCCATACCTTGTATGGTGTACATAATGTCGGCATTCGTCGTGGCCCACCGTCATACAGCTTTCTACTAGTTGCGCGTATGGGTACACATCTGATGATTTCATCAGCCTATTTTTCTGTTGCTCAGAATGTTGTCCATTAATATTACATCTACAAGGTGTTTAGGCAGTCTGCTCGAGCACGGACGCCGTTCCGCTGCCCTCTTCATTCTGAGGAAATTATCCTCAGAACAAGGGGAAGGGAGGGGGGGGGGATGTTTTTCCCTTAGGTTATCTGGCTTTATAGTGAAAAGCAAGGGAATACCTCCTCCAGAGAGAGTAGTCCAGCATCGGTGCTGGGTAGTTTTAATGTGTAGATCGGTGTGAAGCAATAACTATGTCTCATTTATTTACTGGTTTTAAAGTGTAGCTCACTGTGATGCATTTTTAGCTCAACTTTGACGAAGTCAAATTTGAGCTATTGTCATGGCCCGTCGTCTGTCTGTCCGTCCGTCCGTCCGTCTGTCCATCCGTCCGTCTGTCCGTACGTCAACAATTGGCTATGGCTCGGGCTAGAGGTCGTATTTATGAACCGATCTTTACAAAACTTCTTGTGTACCTTTGTTATGACCCTGGGACGGGAACGAGTGTTTTTAGGTGTGGTCTGAAATTCAAGATGGCTGCCAGCGGCCATTTTGTACCGATGATGCAAAAATCAGTTTTTTGTACAGAACTTCTGTATGAAAGTTCTGATTTGAATAAAGTTTTGTATAAATGTTTAGTACCATGGGATACATCACATATAATACGGGTTTTTTTCTCGTGCGTAAATTATGCAAATTAGACTGACTTTGATTTATTTAGTGTTACTTTCAGAGCTGTAAGTGCCAAGCTGCTATGGCTTGGGTTAGAGGCCGTATTTATGAACCGATCTTTACGAACCTTCTTGGGTACCTTTGTTATGACCGTGGGACGAGAACGAGTGTTTTTGGGTGCGGTCCGAAATTCAAGATGGCTGCCAGCCGCCATTTTGTACCGATGATGCAGAAATCTGTTTTTTGTACAGAACTTCCATATGAAAGCTCTGATTTGAATAATTTTTTGTATGTATGTTTAGTACCATGGGATACATCACATATAATACGGGTTTTTTTCTCGTGCGTAAATTGTGCAAATTAGACTAATTTTGATGTTTTTGGTGTTACTTTCAGCACTGTAAGTGCAAATGCCAATACGGCTCGGGCTAGAGGCCGTATTTATGAACCGATCTTTACGAAACTTCTTGGGTACCTTTGGTATCTCTGTGGGACGAGAACAAGTGTTTTGGGGTCCGGTCAGAAATTCAAGATGGCCGATGGCAGCCATTTTGTACAAAATTAGGTGCAATCAGATTTTTGCACAGAACTTCCATATGAAAGTGCTGATTTGAATAATTTTTTGTGTGAATGTTTAGTACCATGGGATACATCACATATAATACGGGTTTTTTTCTCATGCAGAAATTATGCAAATTAGATGAACTTTGATTTTTTCAGTGCGACTTACACACAGTAAGTACACATGTCAATATGGCTCAGACTAGAGTCTGTATTTATGAACTCATCTTCACGAAATGTCTTGGGTGCCTTTGTTATCACCTTGGGACGAGAACGAGTGTTTCTGGTTACGGTCTAAAATTCAAGATGGCTGCCAGTGGCCATTTTGTACCAAAATTAGGTCTAATCAGTTTTTTGTACACAACTTCTATACAGCTCAGACTAGAGGCCATATTTATGAACCAATCTTTACGAAACTTCTTGGGTACCTTTGTTATCACCGTGGGATGAGAGCGAGTGTTTTTGGGTGTGGTCCGAAATTCAAGATGGCCACCAGCAGCCATTTTGTACCAAAATTAGTGCAATCAGTCTTTTGTACAGAACTTCTGTATGAAAGTTCTGATTTGAATAAATTTTTGTATGAATGTTTAGTAACATGGAATACATCACATATTATAAGGGTTTTTTTTTTCATGCAGAAATTATGCAAATTAGATGAACTTTGATTTATTCAGTGCTACTTACACAATGTGAGCACACATGTCAATACGGCTCAGGGTAGAGGCTGTATTTATGAACCGATCTTCACAAAACTTCTTGGGTACCTTTGTTATCACCTTGGGACGAGAATGAGTGTTTCTGGGTACTGTCCAAAATTCAAGATGGCTACCAGTGGCCATTTTGTACCAAAATTAGGTCCAATCAGTTTTTTGTCACAAGTTCTATACAGCTCGTATTTATGAATTGATCTTCACAAAACTTCTTGGGTACCTTTGTTTTCACCTTGGGACAGAAACAAGTGTGTTTTGGGATGCCTTTGTTATTACTGTGCTATGAGAACAAATATTTTGGGGTTCAGTCAGACCCACTCTGGGACTCAAAGTTTTCTTTTCTAGTTTAGCATCTGACTGTTACCCACCTTTACAATACTTTACCTTTTCCATTTGTTACAGGCAACGGTCAGTATTTATGTACAGACCGTTACAATACTTTATATGTACCTTTGTTATCAGGTCATTACCTAGATGTTTGTCATTGCTGTGTCACATACTACACGTGCATGTCTTTGTCTTGACAAGTTGAGCTATAGTGTCATTGACACTTTCATTATATGTTACATGTCATACGAGCATTAATATATCATCCTCAGACACTTTTAAATGATTATGAAGTGTCTCATTCTCTGGACTAGCTTTATATATTGGTTTCCTTCACTGAATTAGCATAACTGGTTATGCTGGCAGTAAATGGAGAAATTGTATAATTCCCAATTACATTGTTGGTGTTATGCCATTCTCTTTTCTTATAAAAGAGAAGGACATATGTAATTCCTATGTCTTCTCCTATTCTGCTGTAGGAGCTATTCTTTATAGATGTAATTGAGAGATTGGATTTTCCTTTAAGTCCCAGGCCTTCCAGACTTTTTTTACGATTCAGCTAGTCTGGGCCATTGTTGTAGTATAAAAATATGATAAATTTTTCAAGTAATTTGTATATTTTTTGTACTTACCAATGGCCCAGACGGGGATGGCCCTCCCATGAGTGGGCACTCATACCTCCCCACTGATTATAACATTTAGCAGGCACTGTAGAAAGAATGATGGTTAGTGCCAATTTCGGTGCCTTCCTGGATACTGTGCATGTGCAGATAACAAAAGTATGGAGGATCAGATAGGACTTGAATTTTTCGGTTTTGTATGCAAATTTTTGGGATTGGGGGGTGCAAAATTTGTGTTTGGCTCTGAATTTTATTGAGTTAGCACCAGCTAGTCTGGGCCATTGGTAAGTAGAAAAAATATACAAATTACTTAAAATTTTTCATTTTGCAGATTTTATTTTCACCTCTAAATATGGTGCCGACAGTTTTTGTAACCATGTTTGGGCCACTATATTTATTCAGCCATTTAATCCAGCATAAAACAAATTACAGATGTGTAATCTACACAGACATGTTAACCTCAGAAAAATTTTTTCAGGCAAATTGGATGAATTTCAGGGAAACGTACGTGCACGAACAATATACATAAGAACTTAAAGATTTCAGCTCTTGGACCTCTGCTGGCACCAGTTTGCACCCAGTAGTTCATAGGCTAAAAATTTGCTGAAGCCCTTAATGCCCAGGCCTTTAAATTCTTCCCAACTAATGACGGTAAACGCTGTGCCCAAATAAGATAATTGCGCCCAAATTATGCGGAGTTTGAGACTTTTTCCAAAGTTTTGTGGTGTTTCGGCAATAAAAAGTTTGGCCATGTTTCCCTGATGCTTGTAATATAGCTTAGAGCTTACCTTCAGATCAAACAATGCAACAGATAAATAAATTTTCTGTGGCGAACTTTGTGGGCTTTTTCTTCAACCAAGCAGACCACATCCATATTTGACGTTGTGCTCAAATTAGACTGATCTAAAGGTCTGTTAATGCCTTTTAAAAAAATTCTTTCTTCAAATACTTCATCTCCCTCCTTTTTTCAACCCCCCCCCCCCCCCACACACACACACACACACAGACACCCACACAACCACCACCAGAACCTGTGGTTATAATTGGACCAATGTGCACAGTCAGATAATACCCTTCTGGAATGGGCAATAAAATGTAATTCCATTTTTCATGACTCACGCAATTTAATCCAACTTCCCCTTATTAAGTGTTGTTTGTGGTGTTTCTTTATATGTACCAATTTCTATGAGGGGACTTTCGGCCTTTGGGAATCAAGATTTTTTCTCCTCATCAGTAATTCCTAATTCTGTTTTGAACTGTGCAAATAACATTCAGAGCTTTCCGGGAATAGATGCCTCAACTGTTACTCGTGAAGCACAATGATCAGTGTTATTTACTATTACAAAATACGTCCGTTGTGTATCGATTTTAAGCCATAATTTTTCGGCATATCACAGAAGCAAGGTGAATTTTTCCGAGCAAATTGACCCATTTTATACAGTATTCTTCTACTTTGCTGATGTGGATCACAAATCGAGTGGATAATTGAATTAAAAATGAGTGGATGTTTGAACCAAATAAAGAAATATGAATTTTTTTGCGTGCCTTTTATTCACCAGGAATTATTAATTAAGTGAAGGTGGATGTCAATAGATGATGTACTTAAGTCACCTATTTTCGCTTTGGCACTCATAAATTGACCACACAGCAAAATTGAAATGAATAAAACAGGAAAAAAACGTGGATATAAGTGAAATATTTACAATAAAGGGCTCTTTTATTAAATATAATTCACTTGTATGCATATTTTTGTGTTAAATTCCCCATGACCAGAGCTTCGAAGGCCTATTATTTTACACAGAACATCTGGAAGTTGAAAAATTTTCAACTGCACAATTTCTGGGATTTTTGCCCAAAACTGATTCCCTTCCAGGAGACCAGGAACTACACTAAATTTATGGGATTTTTCCAGGCATTCTGGGAGAGTTAACATGTCTGACTCTACAGGAAAATTGAATCAGCATTCCAACTTTCAAAACTCTGGTCATATTTATGGCCAAGTTACTCGGCTCCAAAGTATAGAAGAGTGCCTGTGACTCAAAAATGCTTATTTAAAAGGCAGTTTTAATGAGTACTAAATAAATTCTAAACAGAAATGTTTTGGGAGTATGAAGCTAAAATTCTGGGATATTTTTGTAGGAAAAAAAATTATCAGCCAGTTCTGAGATGGTGTGAAGGGAAGATTTTCTCAGTTTGGTTGAAATGACATGGAATGACCCAGGAGTAATCTTTTAAAACTTCTCCAAAACCACTAGTCAAAATCTTTTGATATATAGTACACAGCATCATTTCAGGGGTTGTATTCAAGTTTGTTCAAATCAAGTCCCTCAATTAATATTCGGGCTTTCTATGGGTGCCTGAATTTTAACTTAGTGCAATATGGGGGATAATCTTAAAAAAATTCTTCTTCAGATCCACCAGTCAGAATCTTTGAATATTTGGTATACAACTCATTAAATAATGAGGTCAGATCCAAGTTTGTTCAAATCAAGAACCCTGGTTAATATTTGGTCTCCCTATGGGAGCCTGTCTTTTAACTATGTGCAATATGAAGAATAATCTTTTCAAATCTTATTGAGATCCACCAGTCAGAATCTTTTGATATTTTCTATACAGCATCCTTAGAGAAGTCAGATCTAAGTTTGTTCAAACCAAGTTCCTTTGTTAATATTGGGGCTTCCTGTTGGAGCCTGAATTTTAACTTAGTTCTGTATGAGGAATAATCTTTAAAACCTTTTTTCTCCAAAACCACTTGTCAGGCTCTTTGATATATGGTATACAGAATCCTTACAGGGGTTGGATTCAAGTTTTGTACAAATTAAGCCCGTTGCTTAATAATTGGGATCTCTGTGGGAGCTCGAATATCCACATAGTACAATATGGGGAATAGTCTTTGACAAAATCTTCTTCAGCTCTGCCAGTCAGAATCTTTTGATGTTTGATATACCATCCTTTCAGAGGATAGATTCAAGGTTGCTAAAATCAAGTCTCTCGATTAATATTTGGGCTTCTTACTGGAGCTTGAATTTCAGCTGGGTGCAAAATGAGGAATATTCTTTAAAAGATATCCCTTTTTCATGAACCCCCAATCAGAATCTTTTGATATATGGAATATATATATATATATCAGTGAGTCAGATACAAGTTTGTAATAATCAAGTCCCTGCCCTGCGTTAATATTTGGGTTCTTGAACTTAGTCCAATATGAGGAATAATCTTTGAATATCGGCTTCTTCAGATCCAATGGTCAGAATCCTGATAGTGGCAGGGGAGGGGGGTGGGGGGGGGGGGGGTGGGTGGGTGGGGAGGTGGAGGGGGGGGGGTGCTTAAACAGTTCAAGTTTGTTCAAGTTTAGCCACTAAGTTGATATTTGCACTCCCAAATATGAATAAGGGCCAGCAGAGGATTTTGTTGCACACTCATTTCTTTAATTTAAGGTGCTCTCGGTGACTGAAACACTGTATACGGTGCATATTGTGTATCAGTGAAATTACACAACTGTAGAAATTTGATTGCATAAAATGTTTTCTGGAAAATTTTTGTGGAATGAAATATTTTATACAATCTCATATATTACATGCTTTGGGATTCATCCTCAATGACTTGCATATTATCGTATTATCACCTAGATTACTGAGTTTCATTATTAGCTCACCTGACTGAAAGTGAGGGTGAGCTTTTCTTATCACTCTTCGTCTGTCCATCCATCGTCCTGCGTGAAGGTGGTGTTTGAGCCTCTTTCTCTTAAACCACTGGCTACATTTTAATTAAATTTCATGTATGTAGTGGTTATATAGGGGCGTTTTGATTTTTATGCAAATTAGGTTTCGGCTCATATAGAGCAGAGGTGTGGGGAAAAATGGCCAAATTTTTTGAAAATCTTCTAATGAACCACCAGTAGCAGAGACTTGGTATGTGGTATACAGAGTCCTTTTGAGGTTTAGAATCAAGTTTGTTCAAGAGAAGTATGTCGGGCATTATTTGCCTTCGTTATGGGAGGGGCAGGAATATTTGTCATGCCCAAAATTTCTATTTTCCAAATCGAGAGGCAGATTTGAACCAAATTTGATATGAGGGCTTATTGGGTCATAAGTACTTAATTTATGCCCACTTTTTTTTCCCGTCGCCCCATGGGAACCGCAGGAGCTAAAAATAGAAAAAAATAAAATTAAAACGCCCATATCTCCAAAACTAAATGGCACTGAGAATTCTTATTTGGTGTGAAGCTTCCTTAGGACCAACAGAATGGAATGGTAAAAAAAAAATTGCTATTGGTTTTATCATGGGGTACTTTTTGGGGGGCTTTGAAAAAGTGCTGAGTCAGCATTTTTTAACACTGTGGGTAATGGGAAAAACATGTAAGACTACTTTTCTCCCAAACCACTGCTCCAAAAGCTTTCAAATTTCACATATAACATCTTTGGAAGATTGTTTCACAGGTTTTTTGAAATCAATTGCCTGGGTCCATATTTGGGCTCTCTATGGGAGCCCAAATGTTTAAATTAGTGCAGTATGAGGAATATTCTTTAAAAATCTTCTTCTTCAGATGTACCAATAAGAATCATTTGATGTTTGGTATGCAGCATCCTTAGGGGGTGAGATTCAAGTTTGTTCAAGCTAAGTCCCTGGTTTCATATTTAGGCTGAAAATTTAGGGCCCCTTTCCGGACTTAAAAATTTGGGACCAAAATCCAGAAATTTTTTTTTGTTTTTTTTTATGTGTTTCGGTCAATTTTAAGACAAAAAAATTTTTTTTTTACACTTAAAATTTTGGGTCCTGGTGGGACTTAGAAAATTTTGGACCAAAATCCAGAAATTAGTTTTTTGTTTTTTTATGCATTTTAAGAAGAAAAAAAATTTTAGGCTGAAAATATTTTGTTTGGGAAAAAAATAGGTTTTTATGCGTTTATCTCAATTTTGGGACGTAAAAGTGCAGGAACTGAAAATAGAAGGAAAATCCCGTGTATTGTGTGGGCACAATCGCTTCATCTAGTTGGTATATGCTTTTCTTAGGAGGGGCGTATGCAGCTTATTCAAGTCAAGTCCCTGATTTGATTTTAGACTACTATGTCAGGTGAGTGCCCTCAGGCCCCCTGGGGCCTCTTGTTTTTACACCCACGATAGGGTCGCATCTTAAATCTGAATTGTTCATCCATCCATCTGTCTGTCCATCCATCCATCCATCTGTCTGACCGACAGCGGACTTTATTTTTTGTCAGGAGCCATAACTATAATGCTTTGGTGGATATCCATGAAACTTTACACATGGGTAAAGTCCAATGGAAGGTCTTTTTCATAGCAACATCATGCTCGCATGACAAAGGTCAAGGTCACAGAAATGGGAAAACTTAATTCTCTCACAGAATCATGTTTTTCATCCTGAACAAATTCAACACAGAACTTTTCGTTCCAGTATTATTGTCCATTATAGGCCGGGCGGTCACCGTTGGTCTTGTTTTAACTATAAGAGGTAAACTCATAAGGACAGAGCTTCTTCCTCTTGTGCTTTTAAATTCTGTTGCTTTTTAAGATATTCTGAAGGCTACATACCGGACATAGCTACATTCACTTCATATAATTATGATAGCTAAAATAGGAGGCAGGTGACCTATAGTCTTTTGGTCCTTTGTCAGTGGCACAAAATGTCCCACTGTAATCTAACAGTGCATTTGTAGGTTATGTTTGTCATTTTTTGTGTCTTACTTCCTCTCTGTATTGTGAATACAACATTTTCTCACAAAACATGGGGTTCTTTTGGTAGGGGAAGTTGAGCTCATTTACTCATTGATGTTTACATTCTCTGGATTAAAAAGTTCTTCAGAACTTTTGGGCCAAATCTAAACTAATTTGGTTCAGATCATTTTGGTGGAGTATATTCTGAGTTTTTTTACCCAAAAGTTGTTGCTCCTCATGGGACTGGGGTTGACCCACCAGAGAGAATATTTTGATATTTGATACATAGCATTACTATGACTCCTAGATTGAAGTTGTTCAAAGTGTTACGCTTGACTGATTTTGGTGGGCACCATTAGGGTTTGAAATTAAACACAGAACCCAATAGAGAATTCACTACTTGTTTAAATGAATTGTGTCCAAGCGTGACAGATCTGATTATGGTCAACTTTAGTAAAATGTAAATGTGAGTATGAGTACATAAGATTAACATTTGCTCAAATGGGAGCAACCAGGCTACTAGAGGCCCATGGGAGGGGGATGTAGGCTTTGGGCCTCAATTTTTTTTTTGCTTGAAAAAAAAAGATTCGGAAGGTCTTGAGTGATTTTTTGAAAAAAATTTAACTTTCACCCTGTTGGGGTGGGGAGCAGGTCCACTGGGTGATTTTTTTTCTCTTTGCTTCAGACTGTGTTTTGAAGATATTTGAGTGATTTTACACAAAAAACCCTCACCCAAAAGAGGTTGAATTAGTCGTGAACTCATTCCATATGGTATCTCAAAATTAGTAATCTTATGAAAAATCATCTTCTATATTACCTCTGGTCACATTTATATTTTGATACCTTTATCTAATTGTAATATTTAAGAAATTCCATGTTCTTTAAGGAGGTAATTAGGATAGCTTCAGACTAGAGTTCCTTTATCAGTTCTAATATTTTCATCTATCAATAGTTAGTCAGTTATTATTGCTAGATGTAGACTTGCTGTTTTCTCTAATCTCTTTTGGAGATTTAGCTTTTTGAGAGTTACTTTTGCGAGTCTGCTTCAAATCTCTTTCTCTTAGGCCTGAATGGTCCTTTCATCCTTTTATTTATTCAGTTTGTGTGGGCCAGTGGTAATTGTGGATAAATATTGAAAATTTAAAATAGTTTCTGTATTTATCAAACCTTCCACTGGTCAAGACAGGAAATGCCCTCCCGTGAGTTATCCACACACACCTCCCCACATTCAGCTATATACACTTAGCAGGCACAAAAAAAAGAATGGTCACTGGCAGGACTGGATGGCCCTTCCTGTATCTCCTTACTCACACATATGTCATGTATGGAGTATCATGCACGTCTCTTCTTTTTTGTTACTTAGGCTTAAGTAGTAGTATATCTTTATTAACCTGACATGTGTATCCTATTAACCTGACATGTGCATCCATTTTTCGCATCAGCATTTATATTTTCAGAACAAATAGCACCTGGCCAGCTTGGCCTATAAGTCACATATACATCTGAATAAACTTTTATTGAAGTCGCATTCGCTCTCTCTCTCTTGGTCACTCACATTCTCTCACTTATTACCTACCCTTTAACCTCCCCCCATTTCCCATCACTGTAACCACCCCCCTCCCCACACCCATTTCACCTTAAATGATGTCAGTTGTCAGACTGATCACGACACAAATTAATCATTTAACTCATAGGAGCCTGGAACACCTATTAACTTGATACAGTACAAGTCAAAGTAGGTTGTAGAATAACTGCAATAAACTAAGTATACTGCTGCTCCTGCACTGATAAGATCAGAATCTGGCATCACTTTCTGGAAAGCTCTCAGTGAGAGCTTTCCAGAAAATAATGTCAGCTTTTGGTCTTATCAGTGTAGGAAGAGAAAGATACATAGTGTATAGTGGTTATCCAAACTGATGTTCATATTTTCGGAAAATGGTATTGGATATGCGTGTGGATCATGAATGTCACCAGCCCACGAAAACTTTGTGCAGGTTTTTCGCACGAGTGCCACGTTAATGTCTTTGGTGTACGTTTTGAAATTTTCATTTGTAATGGACGGGCTTTTTCAGAGGTCTCATCATTCTTTTCTTGGTATAAACTCGTTCATCAATAGTTTCTGGTCAAAACGTAACTTTTGAGGTATGCAAAGATTGACACGTGCCGTTGGCATGTTGGAAGCTGGCAACAGACCGACTGCAGTGGCTCAAATTCTCAACATTACTCAATCGGTGATTAGCAGGTTGTGGTCAGGCTACCGTCAGACAGGCAATGTTGATGACAGATGTCGGTCAGGTCGTCCAAGGGCGACAACAGTACTGCTAACCAGGATCTTTTAATCTGAACCACAGAATTATGTAACCGCCATCAAAGTGCCTCAGATATTGGACAGCATCTGCATCGAGCAACAGATGTGCGAGTCAGTTAGACTATCCGAAATATTGGAATTTGTATGCTTGACGACCCCAAATAATTCCACATTTGACTGAACGTCACATTGCATCAAGGTGTAATTGGTGTGGAATATGACAGCCCTGAGACAATCATCCGTGGAGCAACGTCATGTTTTCCGATGAATCGAGGGTCACTCTCGACTTCAATGACAGGCGAAACGGAGTGTGGTGGCGGCAGAATGAATGATACCATGACATAATCGTTTGGCAGCACAATCGTTTTGGTGGTGGATCGGTTATCGTGTGGGGGAGGCATAACCATGACAAGCAGAATAGCATTACATGTCATCCAAGGGCATGTCATAGGGCAGTACTACCATGACAACATGTTAGCAGCCCATGTGGTGCCATTTGCATGACATCATGACCAACGATTCATTTTCCAAAATGACAATGCAAGAGTACACAATGCCTGTGTCGCTACAGAGTTCCTCCAGGAGCAGAACATCACTACACTGCCTTGGCCAGCACTAAGCTCATATCTTTCACCAATCGAGCACATCTGGGATATGCTTGGCAGATGCCTACAACAATGCCAACAGCCCCCTACCAATGCCCAGGAACTCGACGCTGATCTGCAGGAAGAATGGAATAACATCAGTCAAGCTGATATTGGACGTTTGGTGAGGAGTATACCACGTTGGATCTGTGCTTGAATCGCGAACCGAGGAGGATTTACAAGGTATTGAGGTCTTGAACTGAATGTGGTAAATTCTCTGACTGCCCATGTCTTCTACAGCTCAGTACGTTGAATATGTGCTTGTCAGACTCCCAAGTATCGCTGAAATCATTCACCAAATGTCACAGTGCAATGCCTCTACTGTCTTTTTGATGAAAATAAAAATATATTTCTTCATATATCTCACTTTTATCAAATATCCCCTACTTTTTTTGAATAGTATATTTACTGAAAGGTGCCCGTCAATATTTTTTCTGAAGCTCAATATTTTTTCTGAAGCTCCAAGATTATATCGATTATAAGTACACAGAAAAAGTGAGCTGGCATACAGGTTTATTTATCCTGGTAATCCACCAGATCTCCCACTGGACATATTGTACCCCTTGAATCATAGAGCCTTTTCTCTCTGATTTTGGTAAATATTGGTTGAAAGAACAAATTATATTTTTATACTAAACCAATGGCCCAGATTTAGCTGGTGCAACCTCAATATTATCAAGGGCCAAACACAAATTTTGAACCCCCCAATCCTCAAAATTTGCATACAATACCGAAATTTATATTTCTATCTGGCCCACCATACTTTTAGTACTTGTGCATGCGCAGTACCCAGGAAAAGACCGGAATTTGCACAAAGCATCATTTTGTTTGGCCCAAGTCAGTAAACATTTGAACTGACATCTGTGCAATAAATTCTCATTTTTGAAGATGCCAGACACAAATCAATGATGGTTTTCATGGAATCAACAGTGCCGCAGGATGTAGAAAGTGAATAACGGTGGTTTTGGATGTTCAGGGCTGTAACTTTATAATATTTTTATACTATAACCCAATGGCCCAGACTTAGCTGGTGCAAACTCAAAGTTATCAAGGGCCAAACACAAATTTCGAATCCCCAATCCCCAAAATTTGCTTGCAAAACCGAAAATTAAAAGTCCTATCTGGTCCTCCATACTTTTACTCTCAGCACATGTGCAGCCGTCAGGAAGTGACCGGAATTGGCACAAACATTATTCTTTGTTTGGCCCTAAAGTCAGCAACAATGAACTGACATCTGTGCTTTCAAATCTCCTTTTTTGAGGATGCCCGACACAAATCAATGCAAGAATTGGTGGATCCAAGGGTGTTATTGGATGATGGAAGTGTTCAACGGTGGTTTTAGACGTTCAGGGCTGTAACTTTATAATAATTAGAAAATTATTGAATGTTTCCCAATTTCGGGACATACGCCGGACGTCATCATTTTTTAACTCACCTGACTGAAAGTCAGGGTGAGCTTTTCTTATCACTCTTCATCCGTCGTCTGTCCGGCGTCCTGCGTGAAGGTGGTGTTTGAGCCTCTTTCTCCTAAATCACTGGCCACATTTTAATTAAATTTCATGTAAGTGGTGGTTATATAGGGGCATTTTGATTTTTATCTAAATTAGGTTTCGGCTCATATTGAGCAGAGGTGTGGGGAAAAAATGGCCAAATTTTTTGAAAATCTTCTAATGAACCACCAGTAGTAGAGACTTGATATATAGATATAAAGTCCTTTTGAGGTTTAGAATCAAGTTTGTTCAAGAGAAGTTTGTCAGGCATTATTTGCCTTCGTTATGGGAGGGGCAAAAATTTTGGCCACGCCTAAAATTTCTATTTTCTGAACCGTGAGGTCGATTTGAACCAAATTTGATATGAGATGATAATGGGTCATAAGTAGTTGATTGATGCCAAAAAAATTTTCTCATTGCCCCGTGGGAACCTCGGGAGCTAAAAATAGGAAAAACCTTAAAACTGCCATATCTCCAAAACTACATAGCACAGAGAATTCTTATTTTGTGTAAATCTTACTTTTATCCAGTAGAATAGAATGGTTAAAAAAAAATACCTATCGGTTTGATCACAAGGTACTTTTTTCAGGACTTTGAAAAAGGGCTGAGTCAGCACTTTTTTACACTGTAAGCAATGGGAAAAACATTAAAAAATCTTCTCCAGATCCAGCAGGCAGAATCTTTTGATATTTGGTATGCATCATTGTAGGGTGGATCTGATTCAAGTTTGTTCAAATCGGCCCCCGGGTTCATATTTGGGCTCAGTATAGGAGCCCGATTTCGAACTTAGTGTATTTCAGGCAAATTTCTTAAAAAATCATCTTCTCCAGATCCAGCAGGCAGAATCTTTTGATATTTGGTATGCAACATTGCGGGGTGGATCTGATTTAAGTTTGTTCAAATCGGCTCCCTGGATTCATATTTGGACTTACTACTGAAGCCCGAATTCGAACTTAGTGCATTTCAGGCAAATTTCTTAAAAAATCTTCTTCTCCAGATCCAGCAGGCTGAATCTTTTGATATTTGGTATGCAACATTGTGGGGTGGATCTGATTCATGTTTGTTCAAATCGGCTTCCTAGATTCATATTTGGGCTCACTATAGAAGCTCGAATTCGAACTTAGTGCATTCAGGCAAATTTCTTAAAAAATCTTCTTCTCCAGATCCAGCAGGCAGAATCTTTTGATATTTGGTATGCAACATTGTGGGGTGGATCTGATTCAAGTTTGTTGAAATCGGCCCCCTGGGTTTATATTTGGGCCCAGTATAGGAGTCCAAATTTGAACTTAGTGCATTTCATGCAAATTTCTTAAAAAAATTTCTTCTCCAGATCCAGCGGGCAGAATCTTTTGATATTTGGTATGCAACATTGTGGGGTGGATCTGATGCAAATTTGTTCAAATCGGCTCCCTAGATTCATATTTGGGCTCACTATAGAAGCTCGAATTCGAACTTAGTGCATTTCAGGCAAATTTCTTAAAAAATCTTCTCCAGATCCAGCAGGCAGAATCTTTTGATATTTGGTATGCAACATTGTGGGGTGGATCTGATTTGAGTTTGTTCAAATCAGCTTCCTAGATTCATATTTGGGCTCACTATAGAAGCTCGAATTCGAACTCAGTGCATTTCAGGCAAGCAAATTTCTTAAAAAATCTTCTTCTCCAGATCCAGCAGGCAGAATCTTTTCATATTTGGTAAGCAACATTGTGGGGTGGATCTGATTCAAGTTTGTTCAAATCGGCCACCCTGGGTTTATATTTGGGCTCCGTATAGGAGCCCAAATTTGAACTAGTGCATTTCAGGCAAATTTCTAAAAAAATATTCTTCTCCAGATCCAGCAGGCAGAATCTTTTGATATTTGGTATGCAACATTGTGGGGTGGATCTGATTCAAATTTGTTCAAATCGGCTCCCTAGATTCATATTTGGGTTCACTGTAGAAGCTTGAATTCGAACTTAGTGCATTTCAGGCAAATTTCTTAAAAAATCTTCTTCTCCAGATCCAGCAGGCAGAATCTTTTGATATTTGGTACGCAATATTGTGGGGTGGATCTGATTCATGTTTGTTCAAATTGGCCCCCTGGGTTTATATTTGGGCTCAGTATAGGGGCCCAAATTTGAACTTAGTGCATTTCAGGCAAATTTCTTTGAAAGTTTTCTTCTCCAGATCCAGCAGGCAGAATCTTTTGATATTGGGTATGCACCATGCTTAGGGGGTGAAATTCAAGTTTGTTCAAGCCAAGTCCCTGGGTTGATATTTGGGCTCACTGTGGTAGCCCGAATTATAACTTAGTTCAAAATGAGGAATTTTCTTTAAAAATCTTCTTCAGATTCAGCAGTCGGATTGTTTTGATATTTGGTATGCAGCATCCTTAGGGTGGTGAGATTTAAGTTTGTTCAAGCCATGTCCCTAGGTCCATATTTGGACTCACTGTGGGAGCCCAAATGATAACTTAGTTCAAAATGAGGAATTTTCTTTAAAAATCTTCTTCAGATCCATCAGTCGGAATGTTTTGATATTTGGTATGCAGCATCCTTAGGGGGTGAGATTCAAGTTTGTTCAAGCCATGTCCCTAGGTCCATATTTGGACTCACTGTGGGAGCTCGAATTGTAACTTAGTTCAAAATGAGGAATTTTCTTTAAAAATCTCCTTCTTCAGATCCAGCAGTCAGGGGGGGGGGGGGGGGGGGGGGGGGGGAGATTCAAGTTTGTTAAAGCCAAGTCCCTGGGTTCATATATGGGCTCCCTGCGGGAGCCTGAATTATAACCTAGTTCAATATGAGGAATATTCTTTAAAAATCTTCTTTTTAGCTCAAATTTGGCAAAGCCAAATTTGAGCTTATGCCATGGCCTGTCGTCCGTCGTCCGTCTGTCTGTCAACAATTGGATACGGCTCGGGCTAGAGGCTGTATTTATGAACCGATCTTTACGAAACTTCTTGGGTACCTTTGTTATCACCGTGGGATGAGAACGAGTGTTTTTGGGTGTGGTCCAAAATTCAAGATGGCCACCAGCAGCCATTTTGTACCAAAATTAGTGTAATCAGTCTTTTGTACAGAACTTCTGTATGAAAGTTCTGATTTGAATAAATTTTTGTATTTATTCAGTGCTACTTATACACTGTAAGTGCACATGTCAATACGGCTCGGGCTAGAGGCTGTATTTATGAACAGATCTTCACAAAACTTCTTGGGTACCTCTGTTATCACCTTGGGACGAGAACGAGTGTTTCTGGGTGCGGTCCAAAATTCAAGATGGCTGCCAGTGGCTATTTTGTACCGAAATTAGGTCCTATCAGTTTTTTGTCACAACTTCTACACAGCTCATATTTGTGAACTGATCTTCCCGAAACTTCTTGGGTACCTTTGTTTTCACCTTGGGACAGGAATGAGTGTGTTTTGGGGTGCCTTTGTTATCACTGTGCTGTGAGAACAAATATTTTGGGGTTCAGTCAGACCCACTCTGGGACTCAAAGATTTCTTTTCTTGTTTAGCATCTGACTGTCACCCACCTTTACAATACTTTACCTATACATTTGTTACAGGCAACGGTCAGTATTTATGTACGGACCGTTACAATACTTTATATGTACCTTTGTTATCAGGTCATTACCTAGATTTTTGTCATTGCTGTGTCACATACTATACATGTACATGTCTTTGTCTTGACAAGTTGAGCTACAGTGTCATTGACACTTTCATTTTTAGATCCACTGGTCAGAATCTTTGGATATTTGGTATAAGCTTTTCTTAGGAGGAGCAGATGCAACTTGTTGAAATCAATTCTCTGGGTTGATAGTTAGGCTACCATGTCAGGTGAGCGCCCTCAGGCCCCTTGGGGCCTCTTGTGTTAATGATTATTCCACTGTTTGTTAAGTATTCCTTCCACATCCTTCCATGAACCCTTCCTGTTAAACTCTTAAGCTTTTTGGCTATTTTTTATTGAAATTTTTTATTAAATTTCTTGGGAGTTTAACATGTATAACAGAATATTATTCTGTTTTTCCCCATGGTTACGTCCTCACTCTAGGGGTGTTAGGTCGTTTAGTCTTGCATCTTCTATCCAATGTATCGTTTCTTCTTCATATAAAGATCTAGCTTTGCATCTGGTAGCATTTAAATTGGTTTCTGACTTTGGGCCTTTTTGTGTGCCTGATGTCTTGTTTACATTGATGTTGTTTACATTGACAACGTCCTCATATATAGGTATTTTTTTATATTCTATTACTATAGAGTTACTGTTGGATACATGGATTATTATTCCGGTAGTGTAGCTCAAAAAATTTTGATTTTGTCCACACTTAGGCTCTATCGGTATGCCTTTGGGCTCTTAATGTTCCCTTTGGGAACTTAGGCGTTTTTTCAACAACAAAGTTTTTCCAAAAAATATTTTGAATTTAATTTTGATTGCTATTATTCATGTATATTAATTATATATTTTGTTGTGGAGTTTGGATGACTGATCTTAACTTTAGTCGATTCACTCCTGCGGACTCTTGTCATTCTTGTGTTCACTGGGATGACTAATGTTGGATTCGTGTGATGTGGTACGTTGTTGGCGGTGAGGTTCTGAGGCCAGGCCCTCTGTTTAGTCTACAGCCGGAGTCAGCTTCAGTCACGGCTTCCTCCGCTACGTTTCACAAGCCGAAATGAAGTTTTCTTGTTGGAAAATTGCACGAGACGGAGCATACATCCGCCCACTGATCTTCACGAAACTTCTTGGGTACCTTTGTTTTCACCTTGGGACAGGAATGAGTGTGTTTTGGGGTAGGCTTCAGTCATGGCTTCCTCCGCTACGTTATTAAAGCACACACGACCGCATCCTAGCTACCCGACTTTGGATATTCAGCCTGCTGTGCGAAGAAGGGACCACTCTTCGCCATTGAAATCGCACCATCCGGTAGCTAGGGAGACGAGGCCTCAATCATCGGGACGTTTGGAGAAGAGATCCACCTCCAACACACCGTCCCAGGAGCAGCAAGCAGCTAGGAAACGGAAGGCTGCGCTGCTCAGGCCTTGATGACAGACTTGCTGTCACAGATTGCGCAGCTGATCGCAGCATCCCAGCAAGTGCAGATGCAGCCTCCCTCAGACTCAGAACCTGAGCTGTCGGACGGTGCTGGGTCGGTCCAGTCGTCTGTTCACACAGATGCAATTGACTGAGAAAGGAAGAGGATTACCCTTCCCTTTTCGGAACAGCACAGGGTTGCGATGGATTTCATCCATCAATACTATCCTGAATTTGTTCCAACGAATCAGAATGCTGCGACGATATGTGAGAAACCGCTGGCGTCATTGGACGCAGACTTTATCCGGACAAAGGAAGAAGTTCTTTCTTTTCCGGTTCGGTCTAGGTAGGTATTGCAGGCCTTCAGCCATGTAGACGACACCGTATTCACCTCTCGAGTGTGAGGAAAGGGTGGTTTCTTAACTACATCTTCCATAAACATACTGTTTCATGGACTACGTTCATTTAAAAATGATTGGAGAAGATGTTCAGAGAGCTCCTCTGCATTCGAATGAGCAGCCCGGGGATCCAGATGTATCCTTGCCTGCATCATTCACTATTCGATCAGACACAATTACAATGGCAATTTCATCAAGTAGAGCGAATTTGGAAGCGATGTCTTACGCAGATCACCTTACCAGAGCTATGGCACAATGTCTCAATGGGAAGGAGTTTGAGAATGTTTGTACCCCTCTCAGAGTTCTTTCCAGGGCATTTTGTATAGCACGTATAACTCCGCCCTTACAGTGGCTAATCTGGAGTTAATCAGATGTGATGCTGCCCTTGCGTCGTCATCACTTATAGATGACCAGGTGAAAAGTTCTCTCCGGGTCGCTCCGGTCTCCGGACATACTTTTTTGGATGACAAGCTTTCGTTAGTCTACGATCAGGCTACTAAGAGTCAAGTGATCTGCTATTGAAGTCGGCGTTTCATCAACCCGCTTCAGCAGACAAGAGTAAAGGAGGACGCTCCAGATCTAAACATCAAAAGGGAACTCCTCACGAGGGTACAAGAAACCCTCTTACAATTACTCTGGAGGTCGTCAATATAGCGACTTGGGAAAGGGGCGTAGGTCTGATCAGGACTATTGGTCAGACGCCCCTAGGCCGACTGGACGAGGTTCTTCGCGGGGAGGACGTAGTTTCTCCTTCCGTAAGCCTCGCAGGTCATACAGGTGATGTTCAAGACCTCTTTTGCTTCCCAGTTGGCGGAAGGATATCATCTTCGCGAGAAAGTGGACAGCAATCACGGAAGATCAGTGGGTGAGAAGTGTAGTCTCGGACGGCCTACGGCTATCATTTCAAGCGGCACCCCCACTAACAAGATGTCTGCGTTGGACAGATCTTCCGTCGGATCCTTTCAAAAGAGAGTCTCTCCTGGCAGAAGTACAGTCTCTATTATTAAAGAAAGCAATAGAGGTTGTCGATAATCAGGATTCTCAGGGTTTTTACAGTCACCTGTTTTTCGTACCGAAGCCAGACGGCTCATTCCAACCAGTAATTAGACTTGAGCTGGATAAACAAGCTTATCATGGCTCCAAAATTCTATATGGAAACCATTCTGTCAGTAAGAGCGAACGTTCGAGTGAATGACTATGCGGCAAGCATAGATCTAAAGGATGCATACTTTCATGTCCTGGTACATGCGGCATTCAGAAAGTACCTGCAGGAAGGTGTATCAGTTCAGAGCAATGTGCTTTGGTCTGAACCTGGCTCCCTGGGCATTCACTCGAATAATGAACTCGGTAATGTCATGCTTCCAAGCTCATTTGTCTGCGGTAACGTTGACTTACTTGGACGACATTCTACAGAGATGCGGCAACAGAATTATTCTTCAGAACGATGTTCAGAGTCCGCTTCTTTTGCTCCGACGTCTCGGTTTCATCGTAAACGAGAAAAAGTCGGATCCAGCTCTGTCCAAGTCGTTCACTCACTTGGGAATGAGCTTTGAGACTCACAACAATCTGGTTCGTTCACCGCTACCCAGAGCGAAATTAGTCAGTTGTTATGCTCGCTTTTGTCTACACTCAGACGCATTAACAGTGAGGGAATTCATGCGACTGATGGGGCTGTGCGGATCGGCTGCAGATCTTATTCAATGAGCCACCTGCGCACGTGTCCCCTCCAGATATTCTTTACTCAGAACTGGAGTATGAAGACGCATTCGCTCAAAACCAGTATTGTTTTAACAGACCTAGTAAAACAAGGGTTCAGACTTGGGCAGATATTCAGTGGTTAACTCGGGGAGTTCCACTGCAACTGCCGGATCTGGCTTTCACAATTATGATTGATGCAAGTCAGAAGGGTTGATACGCAGACTTTAGTTGTCAGGGTCTTTGGGACCCTCGGTTCCTAGAGAAGTGCATAAACATCAAAGAGATGATGTCAATATGGCTAGCGCTAGAACATTGGATTCACATAATAGCGGACGTCCATGTTCAAATTTTGTCAGACAATTGGACAGTAGTAGCTTACATCAGGAACCAAGGCGACACTCATTCAATGCCATTATGCAAATTAATGGAGAAGATTCTCCTATACGTCATTGAACCATCATGTACATCTTTCTGTCTGTCATATACCGGGTCATCTGAATGTACTAGCAGACTCGCTCTCTTGGAAAGGTCACCTGTTGCCATCGGACTGGACCAGACCTGTTAACTCTCCCGGTTTCACCGTGAGTCTCCCGGTTTGAGGTACCAACTCACGCTCTCACGGTCACATCCTATTTTCTCCCAATTTGACACTTTTCAAAAGTAGTTGTCCTGTTCTATTTTGAAAATTAAACAAGTTGCATTGTATGCCAAATATATTCTCATACTGTCGCGGTTACGTGAAATAAATCAAAAGTATATAAACTCAAAATATAAATTAAATAAAAACATAATCTCTCAAGTATAATTAACTTCAGCTGACCTTTTATATATACTATTGTTATGGTCCATACCAAATTTATCCTTTTTGTGTAAAAAAAATATAATTGAAAGTTTGTTGAAAACCTGTGACAGCTGAAAAAAATCTGTTGTGAGATATCACAAGAATTAAGTTACCTCCCCTTACTTATATACAAACATATTCAGAACAATCATGTCCAGAATCCAGCAGAGTATTTTGTCTTCATTTTGAACCAATAGGAGTTATGAATACTGAGGGCACCTTCTCTAATGCGAGTAATACAAAACACAGTTCAAATATTTTTTTTAATAAAAAACGAAAACGAAATTACCACAATCACACACAACTTCATTGTACCGGCAACAGCAGGTGTTTTTTTTTAAACAAAACAATATGTATTGTTAGCATTGAGTAATTTTTATTGTACAATAAAACCTGTCAAAAGATAATAAGAATGAATATTTTCTAACTAGAAATGTACAGACTGAACAAAGAATTTACATGAATAAATGGCATGGACGAAGAAAGAATGCTTGTGTTGCCACTGTTGGTTCTTGAACGTTTTGGTCCTGGGGCATTTCGGGCCAAGATGTTTCAGCCTCCATGTTTTGAAGCACCGTGGTGGGCTTGCATGAGCAAGGAAAAATGGCCGGAGGGGGGGTTGGGGGTTGGTACAGGCAAAGGCTAGATAGGCATCCACTCACATGAAATTTGTGTTTGTTTCAGTGGGGGCGGGGGGGGGGGGGGGGGGGGGGGGGGGGGGGGGCATTGTCCCTGGGGGCAGGGGCTTGGACTAGTGATATCCATATTTGTATGCTTTTACTGACAAATACCATTAACCCTTTACCCAACGTAACGGCCAAAACCGGCCAGCGCTATTCTCAAAAATCGCCAATAAATTTTCATTATATTTTCATTTTTTGTCTCAAAAACATAGGTTATGACCCCTCGTTGGAACGAGCTTGTCAAGCTCGTTCCAACGAGGGGTCATAACCTATGTTTTTGAGACAAAAAATGAAAAAAATTAGTTATTCAAAAATTTTTTTTGCAAGTGTCGTCTGCGTTTCATGTTAGGTAAAGGGTTAAAAGTGTTAAAATAAATTATTAAAATGAAATATATAATGCATTTGGGTTGGGAGGGGGGGGGGGGGTGCCCGGGTGGGACTGTGGGAGGCATAAGAAGGAAAATATTGATGTATTGGCCACGCGCAAAAATCTCACTGACAAGCATCCAAATCTCACTGAGAGCTCATCAAAATCTCACTGACAGTCACCTTCAGAGGTTAACAGGTCTGGACTGGACTCTCAACAAGCGAATATTCAGGCAGATTTGCTACCAGTCGGATCGTCCCATGATAGATCTGTTTGCGACACACCGGAATAATCAGTTACTGACATTCGTGTCACCATGACCAGATCATCGAGCGTACGCACTAGATGCTCTGTTGATCTCATGGGATGGAATGATAGGATAGGCGTATCCTCCAACTGTGTTGATTCAGCAGACTCTGTTAAGATCAAACAGTCTCGTTGCGAAATCCTGATAGTAGCACCTCTGTTGTCACAGAAACCTTGGATCAATCTTCTCAGGTGTCTGTTATGGGAGGTTCCCCGGAAGCATCCTCCAGGAGAGGACCTTCTTTATCAGGGGAAGTATTTGTTCTTCACCTCCTTCTTCGCCTTTAGTGGCATTATGGAGTCGGTCAGATGTGAGGGAGCCTTGCGGTTCCTATACTATTTGATGACTAACACAAGAATGATTCAAGTAATGCGGGTGAGGGGGGGGGGTCGATATGATTTGGAATCCCCCCCCCCCCCCCCCCCCCCCCCCATGCCAATGTGTTAAGAGGCAAGTACCGGGCAAGACATAGTTTTCTTCCCATAAGCCTCGTATGCATTTAAGTACATACATGCATTTCATGACTTCTCAATTGGCGGCTGGGTCATGTTCTATGGCGACCTCATGGGCACATCCACTTTCTAGTTGGTTGGTTTCCTGTGGTTGTTCGTCTATATGTCATATACGAGTATACGATTCGTCATGAATAAATTGCTAGCCTTTGGGTACCTGGGAGGCTGTCTAGTCAGTTAACTGCTATTCAGATGATTACGTGTGGGATTTCAATGCTCACGCGCATAATATTGCTTTATTAGGCAGATGCATTATTGTATGTTAAGGACCTTAGAAACAATGAATTATTTCGGGGGTGGTCCGTGGCGAGTCTGTTAATCATAGCTCGATCCATTTCTAGATCCAGGTTTCCATTAATTGCGGTACCCAATCGAATACATCTTGTCTTGCCCTCTCGTACATTCGCACGTTTCTAGGAACATAGATATCGGACAGAACATGTCTGAGAGTGTTATTTACTGGAATTTATTGTACACCTGAATGGGGTCGCCTGTGGGTAACCTTGAAAGTGTGTTTACTCTCCAGAGATCGTCCATTGTGATTCTATTGGACATGTGTATGTTATATATTATATCACCAGTTTTCGACCTATCTCCGTATACCGATATACTGACTCCGGTATACGTTACAAGCGGGCGATATTAATTACTGGGATCGCCGCTATAGACTTGGCTTCTGAAGTGGCGTTAAGCATCAATTTATTAATAATGATTAATACCTGGGTGTCTATTCGCCGAATATTTATATTGTTATTTGGTACCGCTTTTACTGATTCCAGAGCGCTCCCTCTTCTTTTTGAAGATTCCTTCAAAACGGGGTGAGTGGGGGGGGGGGGGGGGGGGGGGGGGGGGATCTTTTACCTCTCTCTGGCTTGATAAGTATGCAACTATGAGTGAAGCTGTTTTGTCTGTAGATTACATCCTGGATACATCTTGTGTTTTATTGTATATGGCATATGTTTGCGGGGGATATCCTCTCATTCTCAAATACGCCATCCTAATTTCTGGGGCTTAGTCCAGACTAGCCTTAAAAATTGGGAACTCGTTACATCCAATTAGCATCGTCTGCATGCTAAGAATACAGAATTACTTGAATTTGGCTCCTTATTTATGATATTTCTTCTCTATTACTGTATAGAGAGACATACATGTAATTCCTTTTAAATTTAATTTCCTTTCACCTTGGATTATGGCTTGGAACTATGTTGGTCTACTAATTCTGAAGCCCTAGGGCCTCTGCCTTTTTACGATTCAGCTAAGCCTGGGCCATTGGATTATAGTATAAAAATATTATAAATTTAAAGTAATTTGTATATTTTTTATACTTACCAATGGCCCAGACGGGGATGGCCCTCCCATGAGTGCACACTCATACCTCCCCGCATAGTTATTATGTAGTACTCTTTTCTACAAAGAATGATGTTGGCGCCAATTCCGGTCACTTCCTGATGGCTGTGCATGTGCGGAGTGTAAAAGTATGGAGGACCAGATAGGACTTTTAATTTTCGGTTTTGCAAGCAAATTTTGGGGGGTTCAAATTTGTGTTTGGCCCTTGATAACTTTGAGTTTGCACCGGCTAAGTCTGGGCCATTAGTAAGTATAAAAAATATACAAAGTACTTTACATTTATAATTTTTATGTAAAATTATTCATATTCCCTAATTTCGGGGTATACTTCTGAAGTCTTCATTATAATATGACTCAACTGTTAGTAGGTAATAAAGGCGGATTCAGTATCACTTGTACACGATTTCGTACATGTACATGTACATCGATGTACACCTCCATAGGATTTAGTGTTAAAATCGTGTACAGTACACGATTTGTCGTTTTTTATGGTGATACAGAATCTGCAAGCGGATTCTGTATCACTGGATTCTATATACACATCGCTCAAGAGTGAAAAAAATGTATGAAATTTCGAGGAAAAAAAGGTGTACTGTCTGATACAGAATCCGCAAATGGGTTTCCCCCATAGGATTCAGTGTTAAATCGTGAGCAAAAAACGTGTTGCGGATTCTGTATCATCATCAAAAAGGTGGTTTGTGGATTCTGTATCATCCGTATCTGTACACGATTTTAACACTGAATCCCTATGGAGGCGTACACGGAAACCCATTTGTGGATTCTACATCAGAAATCGACTTATGTACGACACGTGGAAAAGAGGTGATGCTGAACCCGCAAACCCACGATGAGAGTAAAAACTGACACTCATGTTTTTGTTCTGGTGTGAATGAAGGTTTTCGTTCAAAAGAGTCGACTATAAAACATGAGTGTCAGTTTTTGTTCTGGTGTGAATGAAGGTTTTTGTTCAAAAGAGTCGACTATAAAACAGGAGTGTCAGTTTTTGTTCTGGTGTGAATGAAGGTTTTCGTTCAAAAGAGTTGACTATAAAATATAATCTGTAAAAAAAATAGACATTCATGTTTTGTTTCAATGTAAACGAAAAAAAATTGAGTTTAGGAAAATTAGAAAAAATCGGAGGTAAAAAATCGTTTGTTCACGTTTTTGTCACTGCTAATTTTGTGAAATAAATTTTAATAAAACACTTTATAGAATGTTTCATTCAAATAAAAATAGTTCGTAATTGACACTCATGTTTTTGTTGTGGTGTGAATGAAGGTTTTTGTTTAATTGATCGTTTTAATAATAGATAATAAAACGCATTTTTCCACTCAATTAGGTTTGAGTGGTAAATTTTTAATATATTCGTGATAATGTTCGGAGATGTGAATGAATCCTTTTAACAGACGTAATTATGCTCAAACGCGTTAAATCAGAAACCGGTTTCTTATGTACTAAAATTTTTAAACTTTTTTCGAAGTTCTCTCAATTCGACACTGAGTGAATGATTTTGAGATATGAATAAAATCCTTTTAACAGACGTAATTATTCTCAAACGCGTTAAATCAGAAACCGGTTTCTTATGTGCTAAAACTTTTAAACTTTTTCAAAGTTCTTTCAGTTCAACACTGAGTGAATGATTTTGAGATATGAATGAAATCCTTTTAACAGACGTAATTATTCTCAAACACGTTAAATCAGAAACCGGTATTTTTATACTGTACCAATGACCCAGACATAGCTGGTGCTAACTCTTAAAAATATAGGGCCAAACACAAATTTTGCCCCCCAATATCCCCAAATTTGCATCTAAAACCAAAGAAAACAAGTCCTGAATGGCCCTCCATACTTCACCTCTACTGCGCATGTGCAGTGTCAAGGACGTCCCGAAAAATTGGCGCCATTAATCATTCTTTGTTTGGCCCTTCATCAGTTAACATCTGACTGATCTTTGTGCTTGTAAATCTCAGTTTAAATGATGCCAGACACATAAATATTAGAGAAATAGTGATGCTAAGGAGGATATAGAAGGAGGAGAGGAAAAATGAGTGACAGAAAATTATCAGGGCTGTAACTTAAAATTTTTTAATGAAATTATGTTAAGTTACCTATTTTCAAGGCAACAGCCTGTTGTGGTCATTCTTGTTATCAAGTTACACTGCTTGTTCAGTGTTTTCCTCTCTCCCTTTCCTTTAAGTCCCCTCTTGCTATTCTCCCATGCTTTTGGCATATTTTCTGTAATATTATTACTAAAATTTCTTGGGAGTTTTAGCTAGATAACAGAATGAATTTTGTTCTTTTCCCCATGTTTACGTCTTCACCTATGGGTGGTTAGGCGTAGTGTTCTGCATCTACCATCTGATGTTCTACAGTTTCTCCCCTGGAAGTCTCTGTTTTGCATCAGATAGTGTATTATTGGTAACTGATTTCGGGCCAGGGTGCCTGGAGTCTTCTTCTGGTGTTTTTTGCACTTATTGTTTACATTTACAACAGCCCTCTGTGTGAGGGGGGGATTTCTTGAAAATAATATCTTGATGTTCATTTAATCATAACTAGATACATTATTATTGTTCGTAAGTGTTGCATAAATTGTTTAAAATATTTTTAGAATTTTTGTCCACAATTAGGCTTGGGATCCACGTTACTTTTCAGAAACTTGGGTTGTTCTGAAAAAATATTTTTTCAAATTTTTTTGATTTCAATTATTTTTTCTATGTTAATGGATCATGTTATTATGTTTTTTGATTGTCACGGGTTGGTGCGAGTACTAGGACTTTGTTTTCTTTTCACAATGAAAGGATAATTGTTCAATTGTAATAAGAGGATATCTTCCTCTGACTTTCATAATCATTGTATATGTAGTCAGTGTACTCGCACTAACTCCTGTTCTGTATGTGTTAATTTCGTTGACAACATGGAAGCGTGTGTCATGGTATGTTAGTGGGGAATTGGCCATTCCGGTCCTTTCCCTGCAGGGTCACTCTACTTTATCAATCTCTATTTCAGACGATCAAGAACAGGGTGATGTATCTGTGATGTCTTCCAAAAGTGTGCCTCCATCGTCACAATTAATGTAGAGCTAGCAGAAAAAGTGCTCATATAAATACGTCAATTGCCTAAGAGGACCCTAGTAGGTTCAACGGCCTTTGGCAGCCGGGTTCGTCCGTTGCAGTCTAGAAGGAGTTTTGGGTGATGCGAGCACTATAAATCAACCAAATGCACACCCAGTGACGGCGGATTAGAGGAGAGAATGGAGGAAGCCTTTTAGTCCGGTTCCTAGCTCGTCCAGGTCCATCCGGACTGCGAGTGAGAGAGGCCCCTCTCTTGTACAACAACATCTGGCCCCAGATGTTGTGGTACAAAATGTTTCGCATTCGGAGCATACGTCCGCCGCTCGGGACGCTCTGATATATAGTCAGTCGGAGAGACTGTCAATAAGGCTTCCTCATCCTCATGGTCGCGCACACGACCGCTCTTGGCTACGTGACCTCGGATATCCAGTCAGCTTCGCCAGTCAGAGAATCATCGGCGACCAGGTCACACCATCCGGTAGCCAGGGACACGAGGCCTGCAGACTCCGGACGTTCGCATAAGAAAGTGTGCGGGAGTCAACGTACACGGAGCTTCCAGCGGCAAAGAAGCATCGTAGACCGCTACTGTACAGGCCTCGGTGACGGACATGCTATCCCAAATAGCACAGCTTATCGCAGCATCCCAGCAACGACAGAATCTCTGTCGCATGATGTATTATCCGACGATGCTGGGTCAGGACGCTCCGCGGAAGCAGGTACAGACGTCCGAAAATTTCATCCGGTCCGACGGGATGCCGAAAGGGATTCGGAGGATTTCGAGCTTTCCCTTTCGGAACAACATGAGCTGCTGTGTATGCCAGCTGACTTTATCTTCTAGAGGTTCTTTCGTTGGACCAGAATGCTGTGATGCCGGATAAGAAACTGATAGCGTCGGTGGACATAGAAATTTTTGGTTCGGTTCAGGGACATCGTCCCTCAGTTCTGATACAGTCCAATAATGTCACACAACTTTTGAATTATTGAACGACGCTATATATATTATTATATGCTTGCTATTAACAAGCATGTCTGGTTTCTTGTTCGCAAAGTTACTGAGACATCTTTCAAAGTGTGCCTCTGTCATCATAGTTAATGAAGAGCTAGTGGCAATAAGTGCTCATGGAATACGTCAATCGCCTAAGAGGTCCCTTGTAGGATCGACGGAGTTGACATTCGCTAGCTCACCCGGTGTAGCGTCCATTCATCGAATGGTTCGGCAGTCGGGTTCGTCCATTGCGGTCTAGGAAAGAGATTTGGGTGATGCGAGCACTATAATAGACTTTAGTACACACCCAGTGACGACGGATTAGAGGACAGATCAGAGGAAGCCTGTTAGTCCGGTTCCTAGCTCGTCCAGGTCCGTCCGGGCTGCGAGCGAGAGAGGTCTCTCTCTTGTACAACAACATATGGGACCGGATGTTGTGGTACAGATATTTCGCATTCGGAGCATATGTCTGTCGCTTGGTACGCTCCATTATATTGACAGTCCGAGAGACTGTCGATAATGCTTCCTCATCCTCACAGCAGCGCACACGACCGCACATTGGCTACGTGACCTCGAGTATCCGGCCAGCTTCGTCATTCAGTGGGGTAACGAACACAGAGCTTCCAGCGGCAATGCATCGTAAGACCGCTTCTCCACAGGCCTCAGTGACGGACGTGCTATCCAAAATAGCACAGTTTATCGCAGCATCCCAGCAAACGACAAATTCTCGGTCGGATCAGGAATAATCTGATGGCGCTGGATGGTGCGCTCCGCTGTTGCATCAGGTTCGGACGACCAAACTCTTTATAGGGTCCAACAGGATGGCGAAAGGGATTCGGACAATTTCGAGCTTTCCCTTTCGGAACAACAGAAGCTGCCATACATTTCTTCCGGCATTATCTTCCAGAGGTTGTTCCGTCGGACTACATTGCTGCGATGCTGATAAGAGACTAATAGCGTCATTGGACATGGAGTTTTGGATCGGTTCAGGGACATTGTCCCTGACTTACCGACTCAGTCCAATAATGTCTTTAGAACATTCGAATTATTTAACGACGCTATATATAAGCTTGCTACCAAGCATGATAGTCTAGTTTCTTGTCCTCAATGCTCTATTCTGCCTTTTTTCAATTCTAGGAAATAATTTATATTGGCAGAATGGGGCATACCGAGAGTTCACATGCGTCTAGACGGCAGTGCTGAAGACTGGGAATTATCTTTTTCGCCGTCTATGTCAATTCCAACCACGATGTTGGAAACGACAATGATGTCTAATAGACTTAACTTAGACGCTTTATCATACGTAGACCACCTTACTGAGGCGTTATCATTACGTCTTCAAGAGAAAGAATTCCAGGATATGATCCTCAATGTGATTTCTTTCAAGGGCAGTAGTTTTTCCACGTATAACTCTGCCCTTCAGTGGCAACCTGGAGTTGATTAGACGTGACGCAGCCCTGGCTACATCCACGCGTGTGGATAGTAAGGTGAAGAAACTCTCTCAGAGTCGCTTCGGGTCTCGGAGAAGCTTCTCTTCGACGGCAACTTTTCAGCATTCTGTGAATTGCTCGATATACACGTTCTCTTGTCTATCAAGTGTAGGTATTGATGCGTGTCCGTGGGTTTTGTATATAAACCGGTTTTAAGAAATCCGTCTTCAATTTTGACTACCGTGTCTAAGAATTCTATCTCATTTTCAGACCACCTTAAATCGACCTGTATTCTTGGGTGTATCGTATTTGCCAAAGAATGATATTGTTTCAGAGACTCCAACCCATAAAACTTGAGGTTATGGATGAACCGATACCACATCATTTTCTGACCAAAAACCATAGTATAAACGATTTTAAGATTATTGGGATTGAACAAATTAATAAACAAAATACAGCTTACAGGAGGGGTCGTGAAGCATTTTGGATTAACAAACTTCAAACACTAGAACCCAATGGGCTCAATAGACAAGAATAATTCCAAATATTCTCATTTATAAACTTGCTGAACGGGGGTGGGGGGGGGAGGGGGGGGGGACAAAAATTAGTGTACAGAGCAATTACACCTAAACACGCACGCATTGGTGTTGGACATAGCGTGTATATGTTGCGAGATTATGATCATTTGGTACATGTCAGTGCGTACATCATGTGTATGTGGTGTGTGTGTGTGTGTGTGGGGGGGGGGGGGGGTATGGAACCCTAGCCTACGATTGTCAGTGTAGACATTATAGGAGGGACTGCACTTAGATCAGTGGTGGAGGGCATATATATGCTGCAATAGTGGGTTGGGACAAGACATTTACACACCCTGGAAGGATCGGGCGGGGTGGGGGGGGGGGGGGGGGGTATTACTACGCAAGGAGGGTATAAAAAATTATATATTCCATCAGCGGTATTGATGTCTGAATGTCCCCGTGGGAACCCCGGGAAGTAAGCAGCACTTGTTTACTGTGGTAAACCAGTTCCGCTTTACTAGTAAAATAGGACCCAGTCACCAATGCTTGGGGTGAAAGTCCTCTAAAATGGGCAACATGTTGATCAACGATTGACTAAACTTGACTTCATCTCCATGTTGTGTCACGATTAGCCATGGTGCATAAATATGTGACGTTAACCACCAATAAACAAACAAACAAACATGTCTGAATGACGCGGTTTGGGTACTTGGGCGGAGATATGGAGGCGCGCGGAGTGTTGGATGTGTGTGAATACGGTAAGTTACTTGCCTCTGCCTCTGTTACCAGGGCGAGGTTTTAGAAATAGTGTCTAATTCATATTTGCTTTTTACGTAATAACGCGGAACATATCTTTACTTGTTGCCACCCAAGGAAGATATGATACGGTTATTTTGCGCGTAATAGACTCGGATACGGGGAACAACATGAAACGGGGAACATATCTTTACCACCCAACGGAGATATGATACAGTGGTTTTATAAGCAATACACTTGAATATGGAGAACAACGCGTGTAAACAATTCGGGTCAAGGAATGGCTGAATGTGTGAATACTGCATGCGAACTCGCTTCTGCCTCTGTTACCAGGGGCGAGGTTGAGATAAATGATTGAATGTTTCTAATTCTAAGGCTGAGAACAAAAAAAATGCGCGAGATAACGCGGAATATATCTCCACTCGTTACCACCTTAGGAAGATATGATACGGTCTTGTTTGTCCATAATTTACAATTAAAGAAGGTGAACAACGTGTAATGCGGAACATATCTTTACTTGTTGCCGCCCAAGGAAGACATGCATCGGCGATTTTATAGACGGGTTCGTGATTACGAGCTAGGCAGCCACTTGCCAAATAATAAATCGATCTGTAAGACGTACGCGTATCACGATCAATTTTATAATTCCCATTCAACAATTAGGATCAGCGTGACGCTAAATTTTACGATCCCATGACGCGATACACATTGGTACGGCACTTAACGTAACGGAATAAGTATTAGTCAAAAATGAAAGCCGCTTAGAAGGAAGTAAACTTCCGAGCATGACGGCAATTTGACGAAGTTATATAAAATATTTGATGAAGTGTATATATATATATATATATATATATATATAATATATATATGTGTAAACAAGAAAATGTTAAAGAGAGTAAATAAAAGAAATTTGTTTTCTTTATCAAAACTTTGTCTTCTGTAATTGTTGTTCGTAAAACTTTCCGATGATCTCTTCTCCATCCAAAGCTTCGATTTCGTAAGTCACCGGATCGGTGTGAAATATTTTGATTATCACGAAGATTTCCGAGGTCCATCGAGGAGTATAACCCTTTTCGAAGTGCTTCTTATAAGCGTAGATTCTCACTCAATCACCGAACGCAAATTTCGGCGTTCTAGACTTATTCCTAATCTTAGATTTTTTCAGGATATAGATTCGCGTAGACCTGTTTTTCATTTCGAGGATCGCTAGCTTCCACGGGAGTCATCTTGATTGATCTGTGTCACGTGTTGTTGTAATCTTTAACCAGACCGTTCAGAGCGTATATGTATTTCTTGGTCGAATTCGCCGTGAATTATCTGTGCATCTTTTCCTTCATCGTTCGATTCCAACGTTCCACCACGCTGGCTTTCTCTTCGTTTTCGATCGAGTAGAGGTCGACCAATCGATGAATATGCTTGTTGTAGAATTCCTTTCCCTTATCCACCCACAATTTACTCGGTTTTCGAGAAGACGAGTCCATTTATTTATTTATTTATTGATGTTTAAGGTCACATATTTATGCACAATGGCTAATCATGACCGTGACAGCTTTACGGGTGGAGGAAGCCGGAGTACCTGGAGAGAACCACCGAGCAACGACGAGCAGCTGCCAGCTCCCCAACATCGTAATTCCGCACTGCAGCACAGGCGGGGGGTTAGATTGGTTGAAGACATGCGTACCATCGACGTGCACTACGCCTTAGTACACGGCGTCATCGTGCCCCCCACATGGGCAATGGGGGTGAAGTGTCTTGCCCAAGGACACAACGCGGTTGCCGCAGGTGGGATTCGAACCGAGGACCTCTCGGCTTGCAGCCTGCACCTCTACCTACTGAGCCACCGCGCCCCCAAAGACGAGTCGAACACGCTCTTCAGAGCCTCAGCGACGCAAGGTCCCGATTTATTCTTCAAAGCTCTGATCCAACCGTATTTGGAAAACACGTCGATGACCGTCAATAGATATTTGACACCCTCATTCCACCTCGAAAACGATCTCATGTCGACCAAGTCGGCAGACCAAATATCATCCAAACCCTTCACGAACACCTTCTCTTTCGAAATTTATGCACGATGGTTTGTGTAACTCCTCGGCCAATTCGCTCATCAATAATCGTTTCTTCTTCTTTTCAGATGCACTTTTTTTTTTTGAACGCCCCATCCAAATCGACGTTTCACACCGATCAGATTGCCGACCAGCGAACGTTCTATCTTCTCTCTCCTGGTTGGATTCGATATGCCTCTCAATTTCCCCAACATGTTTTTATCGCAGACGTCGTTGCGAGTCTTGGTGTCGGGATGTCCGGTGTAGCACAGATCGTGATCATACGCGGCCGCGTCCACCCTATTCACAGGTTTGCTCCAAGATTTAGGAGTCAGATCGGCGTTGAGTCTCTTATTCAATTTCGTTCCAGGTCCCGTGCAACTGTGACCAGGCAGATGCATTTCGAAAGGTAGATTATTGATCATTTTATTCACGATGCCTTTACCTTTGCTCGCGTTCTTTTTTATGACGAATCGAGTCTTGATAGAACCACACACGTTGCAAATTCCGCGAAGCATCTGTCTATCGTTTTTAGTTCGTACTTCTTGAGAATTACTCATCTCGATAACTCTCTTACACTTTACGCAATACATTTTTAAGAGTTATTTAAATTAATTTCGTTTTTATTTTATATATATAAATTTAATATTTTTTTTTTTAAATTCTGTTCATATTATATATATATTTTTTTTTCAATCGCTGCTCTTGAGTTCTATCATCTTACTGAATTCCTCCCTGGCCTCTTTCCTCCCCTTTTCCACGAGAGAATCCTTCATCTCTTCCTTGATGATCTGACGAATCTTGATTCTCACAGCTTCTTTCATGGCTTCATATTTCGTTTTCTCACCCAATATCATGAAGTATTCTCCATCCGATATCCTACCGTCTTTCAACGCCATCGAGATCATTTCGGATATCGTGTCGATCTTGGAGTCGGCCAAGACACGAATCTTGTCGTGTTTCCTCGCCTTCAGATATAATTTCCTACTCAAAAAGTTTCCGAGCGTGCTAAACAATCCAGCGGCGAGAGCCACTCCTTCTACGGTCAACACGATCGGAATACCGACCGCGGTCGACAACAATCCGATGCCGGCCGCGTGTAAACCCATGGAAATCGTGATGAGTGTCGTGTCGATCGCGTTGACGAATTTCACGAAACGCGAATACTTCTTCTTGAGAGAACGGCGAGAATCTCTCTCTCGAGTTAGATACGCTTGGATTCTATAGATTTGATCGATGCGATACCTCTCTACTCTTTCTTTTTCTTCTAGCGACGGTGCCGTCGGCAAGATGCCGTTCGGCTTCTCATCCTCGTCGTCATCTAACGTCGGATACAATTTATTTCTGGTTCTCATTTCTGTGGGTTTTTTTTCTTTCTAATATTAGATAAAAAATTTATGTGTGTATTTATTTTTATTTTCTATTCTCCCTTATTTTTATATCAACGAGAAAACTTAGACGTATGCTTCATTGAACAATAATTTCATGATGCATCCCTTGTCTTCTAAAGTCAGACTTCTACGCGCTAATTTCAGTTCTTCCGAAACTGTGGGCTTGTCTCGATCCTTACAGAAGTGTAATCTCTTCCAAAACGCGATCACTTCATCGATTTGAACGCATTCGAACGCTGGTTCGAAATACTTAATGACCATATCTTCCCTTTCCTTCGTCAGACACGAATGATTCTCGTGATCAAAGTCTAGGTGATCCCGACATCCAACGCATCGTTCTAACAAGAGGCGACCTAGTTGTTCGTTCACGCAGAATGCGTAGGCTCTCTTCAGCATTTTTAAAAGAAACCTTGCTCTAATAGTCTGGGAAGCGCTCATGATTTACGTATTTTTTTTTATTATCTATTCGATTTGATATATTTATTTTTTTAAATAACTATTTATATTTTTTTTTCTCTCCTATATATATCAATCACTTTTTTTTATTTCCTCGGGAAACGTGGCAGTGGGTTTGCGGGTTCAGTATCACCTCTTTTCCACGTGTCGTACATAAGTCGATTTCTGATGTAGAATCCGCAAATGGGTTTCCGTGTACGCCTCCATAGGGATTCAGTGTTAAAATCGTGTACAGATACGGATGATACAGAATCCGCAAACCACCTTTTTGATGATGGTACAGAATCCGCAACACGTTTTTTGCTCGCGATTTAACACTGAATCGTATGGGGGAAACCCATTTGCGGATTCTGTATCAGACAGTACACCTTTTTTTCCTTAAAATTTCATTTTTTTTCACTCTTGAGCGATGTGTATATAGAATCCAGTGATACAGATTCCGCTTCCGGATTCTGTATCACCATAAAAAACGACAAATTGTGTACCTGTACACGATTTTAACACTAAATCCTATGGAGGTGTACATCGATGTACGTGTACATGTACGAAATCGTGTACAAGCGATACTGAATCCGCCTTTATTACCTACTACTGTTGTTTTGTTAGTATTACTTTCCTTCCCTCTCCTGAACCCACCTGTTATACACCCAAGCTGGCTTTTTTATTGAAATTTTTTTTTTTTAAATTGTTGGAAGTTTAACTTGTTTTACAGAACAGGTATTCTGTTTATCCCCTGTGTTTACGTCCTGTTCGTTACTGTTTTGTATTCTTGCATCTTCTACCAGATGCATAGTTTTTTCTTCCTAATAGTATGAAGATTTAGCTTTGCATCAGGTGGTTGTTGATCGGTTACTGACTTTGGGCCTTGGTTGTGCCTGTTGTTGGTTAGTTTCCAGTTTTTCCTGTTGATGAGGTCTGTTAATTCAGTGTTTTGTTAAAACAATTATTGTTTTTCCTATTAGGATACATATTATATCTTATTCTGGTAGTTTAGCTTTTATTAGGTAGTGCTTGTCCACACTTAGGCTCTATCGGGATGTTCTTGGACTCATGAGGTTCCCTTGGGGTACTTAGGCTTGATTCAAAATTTTTCGAAATTTTTTTTTTTTTTTAAATTTATTTCGAAAATTTTTGTGATTGTCTATGTTATATATCCTTGTTTATTCTGTATTATTGGGAGTGCAGCGAACTTATTTTGGCTTTATTATTATTGTATTTATTATAATAATTGGTACCTAGTGTAAGTCCAACAAGCCTCGATTTTAAATGCTTGTTGTTTGCCGGTAGTCACGGCACTCCTTCAATACTTGTACTATGGGATGCAAACTTTGGAAACAGGTGTTGACCTGTGTGGTGGGTGGCGAAGTTCCGATGTAGGAGCTTTCATCGCAGGATAATACTAGTCTTTCAGTTTCTTTTTCAGAGGAACAAGAACATGGTGATGGTACTTTGACACCTGTCCGTTATGTGCTGCCGTCGTTGCACTCTGATGAGCCCCACTCTGATGAGTAAACAGAGCTAGCTGCCAAGGTGCTCATGATATTTAGCAGGGGATTGAGGTCTCTAGTTAATTTGCTTAATCTTCTGCATGCAGCTAGCTCGACTGGTGAAGCGGTCATCCCTATATGGGAGCCGGGATGCTGGGTAGGTCCATTAGTAGTTTAACGTGGGTAGAGCGAGCACCTCATAATATAAAGCTCACCCAGTGACGATGGCAAAAGGAGAAGAAGTCTGAAAGTTTCTCTACGGGACACTTGGCAAGATCTGGGGTCAGATCTAGTGTTGGGGCGTCGGGTCCGATAATCCGAATCTGACCCGATCCGAATCCGAATGGATTCGGATTCGGATCGGATTTTCAATTGTGTTTCGGATTCGGGTTCGGGTCGGATTCATGATAGGCAATCGGATTCTGGCTCGGATTGGATTTTTCAACACGTCGGATCCGAACAAATCCGACTCCAATCCGACTGCTGATAAACAATTAAACATTCAAAATTGCAAATCACACTCGACCAGCACTTATCGCAATATCCCCCCCCCCCCCCCCCCGCCCTCCTAATTGAACAAGATCACACAGGCACACACACACACGCGTACTCGCATACATATCCAAGAAATTTGAATAGGTTAGGTTAGGCCACGAAGTTGCAGACGCCTTCGACGCCTTAATTTTATGAAAGTTAATGGCTGATTTCATTAAATCCCTCTCAGTTATAGGGTAAGTCGATCTCAAAATTACTCACTCCATGGCGCATCGCACGTGGGGCGCCCCTTTCTATTCAGAAACCCTGGAGCCGCTCTTGTTGGTCGTTGTAATTATCGTTTATTCAACATTCTACCTGTCTCTTCATCACTTCTCAGAAAATTTCTAGTACGCTATAGCCCAAGGCTCCAAGTAATATAGGTTATTTTCCAAACTTCCCAGCGGAGAATGGATGGTCTGCCCCCCCCCCCCCCCCCCCCACCCCTCTCCTACCCAACTATTCTCCGTCAAAGATTGTACAAAATTGATCGATGCCATATGATATATTCTATGAGGTGAGTGTTATTGCCAACTGCCAAAGTTACTAAATTTGATATTATTCTTGGAACGTAAATTACGTAATACGGTTATGAATCTATGATACGTGCAGTCGTGCATGTGTTCAATGTATTGTCGCAAAACCGTTGGGTAATGGGTAATTGTATAAAATACTATAAATGAACAAATTTAATGGAAGGTTCCTTCACAAATGAAAGGTGCAGAATCTTGCATATGTTCGCAATTTTGCAGCATTCGCTCCACAAATCTGCGTTGTGTGAGACTTAAAGATTCATAACTAAAAATAAACATGATTTGTCGGATTTGGATTCGGATTTTCGGATTCGGGTCGGATTTAGGGGCCGATTTTGGATTCGGATTTCGTTCGGATTCAGGAGAGCTTTCGGATTCGGATTCGGATTTGATGAAACTCAGTCGGATCGGATTTCCCACACTCGTCGGATCCGACACCCAACACTAGTCAGATCGCGAGTTGGAGAACCCTCTCCTTCTCGTTAGCAGTTGGGGTCGACTGTGTCCATTGTGAGAAACTGTAATGAGTTGGAACATGCATCGGGATGTTCCTTCCACACTGTACCCGGGGTCAACTACGGTTATGGCTTCTTCATCTTACATTGAAGTACACTCAAAGGGGATTAACCTACAAGTTTCTCAGCGGGATACTCAGAAAGATCTGGGGTCAGATCACGAGTTGGAGAACATTCCTTGTCCCGTTAGCAGTCGGGGTCGACTGTTTTCTGTTGTGAGAAACTTCAATGAGTCGGAGCACCCGTCCGAAATGTGTGAGTCGGGATGCTCCTTCCACACTTCAGCCGGTGTCAGCTGTTGTTACAGCTTCCACTTCTTCCATGGAAAAGCACGCTATGGGGGTAGAAGCCTACAAGTTTCAGACTGCGAGCTGGAGAAACCTCTCCATTCTGTCAGGGTTGACTGTTTCCATTTTGATAAACTTTAGTGAGTTGGGACATCTGTTCACGCTTGCGGTCCGGGACGCTCCTTCCACTCTGCTACCAGGGCCGGTTTCAGCTATGGCTTCTTCCTCTGCTTCATCGATGAAGCACGTTATACCACAGACTAGCTGTCCGACTTCGCATGTTCATGCTGTTCCACGGAGATGTTCCCAGTCTTCACCACCGAAGTCAGATTATCCTGCAGCTAGTGGTTCAAGGCATTTTATACGGGACATGCGTCAAAATATCTGGGGTCAGATCTCCATCCCGTGAGCAGCATATGGTGAAGAAGCGAATAACCGCTGCTCCGCAAGCCTTGTTCACGGACATGTTGCCACAGATTGCGCAGCGTATCGCAGCATTCCAGTAGTCGCAGGTTCAGCCATCAACAGTCTCCGGGTCGGACGGTGCTGGGTTGGTCCAGTCATCTGTACATTCGAATGGAGTTGACCATGTTTTTCAGATGGAACATTCAGATGGTGAGAGGGCTATGGAGGTTGATTCTGCATCTCTCATGGAACAGCACATTAAGACTATGAATTTTATTCATAAGTTCTTTTGAATCTTATTCCATCTGAACAAAAGTCTGCGTTTGCTAGGCAAAAAACAGCTTAAGGTACCTGGTGAAGGAAAGAGTTTCCTTCCCGGATCTTTCTACTCAGGTGTTGAAGGCCTTTGGTCTGCTTAACGATGCCTCCCTTGGCCTAGCAATAGTATAAGAAAGACAATGATCTGTTCTTTAGGAATAGAAAATCAATAGCTCATAGTTGGGCAGAGACAGCTGTCTTGTTTGGAATAGAGCCGTTAGAAGGAATAAGTACGTCTTTTCCTTCTCGGTGTTGTATTCCTAGGAGTCAGAGGCATTTAGTGCTATTGTTGACACCATAGTAGCCTTATGTACTGTTAGAGCAGTCTTTTCTTATACATTAGTGACCAACGTCGTAAGTCTCCATTTAGTGAGCTGTCTAAGGCCACAGGGTAACACACAGATATATGTCTTCACCGATATATGACTTTTAGGCTGTGTTAGCTATGCTGAGACCATTATCTTTTTGGAATAAGGCTGTTAGAAGGAAACATTACGTTTTCCTTCTCGGTGTGGTATTCCGAGGCGTCACAGGCATTAAGTCCTATTGTTGTCGCCTTAGTTTATCTTATGTGAATTAAGAGTGGTCTGTTTATATATCATTAGCGGCTAACGTCATAGTGGCCTTATATACTACTCAAAGTTTGCTAAGCACCAAGTATATCCAACTACCTGTTTTACGTTTTAGTTGAAATATTGTAATGAAAAGTGTATATATATTTTATTTAATTATATCTTGAATGATTTAAGTACAGAAATTAAGAATTTATTTGTGTTTGACATTTTTTAACTTTTGAATATGATAACCATGGAAAATGGTTATTATTGATAAAAGAGGAAATTTTTCAATTTGCCAAAAAGTTGACGGAGCGAACTGGTGTGGGTTCAGTATCGAGTATGAGACTCATTACTTTTAATTACTGATTGACAACACCTTCTTATGCTCCCAATCAGGTTCCTGGTGGTCCTTTGTGGGATGTTGTTCCATTCTTGGACCAGCATGGCACCAAGCTCCTGAACACTTCTTGGCTGGACTGTACGGGCTGTAATTGCAAGCTGCAACTCATTCCAGACATGTTCAATTGGATTGAGGTCAGGGGATCTTGCTAGCCAGTCCATACGCTCAATCCCCTCCCTCTGTCGGTACTCCCCGACAGCATGGGCATCATGAGGACAGGCATTATCATCCAACAGAATGAATCGATCACCCACTGCACCTGCATACAATCTGATGTGGACATCCAGGATCTCATCAATATACCGCTGTGCAGTCAATGTACCACGTTCAAGACACGGAGCTCTGTATGTCTATCCCTGCTGATTCCACCCCAGACCATGATTGACCCTCCGCCATAGCGGTCATGCTCAGCAATGTTGGCTGCATGGAATCGCTCTCCTGGTCTTCTCCATACCCTAGAATGCCTATCTGTGGTCTAGGCAGTACCTTGACCCATCTGTAAAAAGGACAGGTCGCCAATCTTCTCTGGTCCATCCAACGTGGTCCATGGCCCATTCATATCGTACCTGGCAGTAGTTCTGAGACAGCGGAATGCGAATACATGGTCTTCTCGATTGGAGACCACCTTTGTGCAACCTTACCCGGATAGTCTGCGTCGAAACATTTAACCTGGATGCATTCTGAAGGTCACTGCGAAGCTGGGTTGCTGTGGAAAAGTGGTTCCTATGGGCCTGAATGATCAAAAACCGGTCTTCAGCTGCAGATGTTGCCCTGTCTCTGCCACCACCATGCTGTCTTACTGGTGTGCCATACTGCTGAAATCTTGCCCAAGCTCTGGTGATCACCGTATAGTGCACACCAAGGGCTTCACCAACCTGACGATGGATAGCCCCTTGCTCCACCATCCCTACAGCCTGCCACATATCTGCTTCTAACAAATGTCTTCTTACATTTGCATTTGCCATATTCAATCATTAAATCACAAGGGTTTGTGTTGAAATGAAGATTGAATACCCTACACATGTCATGTACATGTTGACAGTACGAAAACAACATGAAAATTAAGGGGTATATACTTCCAATGACTGTCACGAAAAGACTGCCTGTCAAAAGAGCTAATGTAAACACTGGGGACCATCTCAATACATTCCTCAATCATATCCACCAAAAATATCGCAAATATGTCACAAGCAAATTTCACAATGATGTGTCAAATATTTGGTGCTTATCAAACTTTGAGTAGTATATATTTTACAGCAGTATTTTTAGCACACTGAAGGGAACTAAACTTATCACTTGCCGTCCGGCGTCGTGAACATTTTTCAAACGACTTCTCCTCTGAAACCCTAGGTCGATTTGCTCGAAACTTGGTGTGGATGTTCATTACCATATGTCAATTCAGGTTTGTTCAAATGAAATGGCCACGTCCCTTGGGGCTCTGTATGGGGCATAAGTCTGATAGCACCATATGAATTATAGAAAAATTATTAAAAATCTTCTTCTCCAGAACCAGTGGGCAGAATCTTTTGATACTTGGTATGCAGCATCTTGGTATGGGTCTGATTCAAGTTTGTTCAAATTGGCACCCTGGATTCATATTTGGGCTCCCTAGAGAAGCCCAAATTCGAACTTAGTGCATTTCATTCAAATTTCTTAAAAAATCTTCTTCTCCAGATCCAGCAGGCAGAATCTTTTGATATTTGGTATGCAACATTGTGGGGTGGATCTGATTCAAGTTTGTTCAAATCGGCCCCTTGGATTCACATTTGTGCTCAGTATAGAATCCCGAATTCGAACTTAGTGCATTTTAGGCAAATTTCTTAAAAAAATTTCTTCTCCAGATCCAGCAGGCAGAATCTTTTGATATTTGGTATGCAACATTGTGGGGTGGATCTGATTCAAGTTTGTTGAAATCGGTCACATGGATTCATATTTGGGCTCAGTATAGAAGCCCAAATTTGAACTAGTGCATTTCAGGAAAATTTCTTAAAAAATCTTCTCCTCCAGATCCAGCAGGCAGATTCTTTTGATATATGGTATTCAACATTGTGGGGTGGATCTGATCAAGTTTGTTCAAATCGGCCCCCTGGGTTCATATTTGGGCTCAATATAGGAGCCCAATTTGAACTTAGTGCATTTCAGGCAAATTTCTTTAAAAATCTTCTCAAGATCCAGCAGGCAGAATCTTTTGATATTGGGTATGCAGCATGCTTAGGGGGGTGAGATTCAAGTTTGTTCAAGCCAAGTCCCTGGGTTCATATTTGGGCTCACTGTGGTAGCCCGAATTATAACTTAGTTCAAAATGAGGAATTTTCTTTAAAAATCTTCTTCTCAAGATCCAGCAGTCGGAATGTTTCGATATTTGGTATGCAGCATCCTTAGGGAGGTGAGATTCAAGTTTGTTCAAGCCATGTCCCTAGGTCCATTTTTGGGCTCACTGTGGGAGCTTGATTTGTAACTTAGTTCGAAATGAGGAATTTTCTTAAAAAATCTTCTTCTTCAGCTCCAGCAGTCGGAATGTTTTGATATGTGGTGTGTAGCATCCTTAGGGGGGTGAGATTCAAGTTTGTTAAAGCCAAGTCCCTGATTCCATATTTGGGCTCCCTGTGGGAGCCCGAATTATAACTTAGTCAATATGAGGAATTTTTCTTTAAAAATCTTCTTCAGATTCAGCAGTCGGAATATTTTGATATTTGGCATGCAGTATCCTTAGGGGGTGAGCTTTAGGTTTGTTCAAGCCAAGTCCCTGGGTTCATATTTGGGCTCACTGTGGGAGCCCGAATGATAACTGAGTTCAAAATGAGGAATTTTCTTTAAAAATCTTCTTCTTCAGATCCAGCAGATGAATGCTTTTGATGTTTGGCATGCAGCATCCTTAGGGGGGTAAGATTCAAGTTTGTTCAAGCCATGGCCCTAGTTCCATAAAATTTGTCTCTCACGACTTCATTCCTTTGTAGTGTTGATGAACCATGTCTAACTGAATGTGACCCCCAAATACTTCTTTGAACCACTTTGGCCGGTGAGCGATTAAGGCTCCTTGGGGCCTCTGGTCTTATACATGGTGGCTAACATCGTAAGTCTCCATTTAGTGAGCTTTCCAAGGCTGCAAGTGACACAGATATCTGTCTTCCTGGAGATGAAGACTAATTAGCTGCGTTAGCTAAGCTAAGACTCCTGTCTCTTTGGAATTCCAGCCATTAGAAGAGCGGTCCTTTATTCCTTACCTTGAGCAACTAACATTGTAAGTCTCCATTTAGTGATCTTTCAAGGTCGCAAGTTTAACCGAGATATCTGTCTTCACGTTATGAAGACCTCTTAGCTGCGCTAGCTAATCTGAGACTGCTGTCTCTTTGGAATTAGGGCCATTAAAAGGAAAGTGTTGTTTCCTTTTCGGTGTTGTATTCTTAGGTGTCTGAGGCTTTTAGTCCTTTTGTTGACACCTTATTAGAATCAAGTGCGGCCCTTTTCCCCTTAACTTGAGCAACTGACGTTGTAAGTCCTCATTTAGTGAGCTTTGTAAAGTCGCAGAAATTACACTGAGATATCTGTGTTCACGGAGATGAAGACTTCTAAGCTACGTCAGCAAGGCTGAGACCTCTGTCTTTTGGGAATAGAACCGCTAAAGGAAAGAGTGCATTTTTCCTTCTCTGTGTGGTTTTCTTAAGTGTCACAGACTTTAGTCTTATTGTTGACACCATAGTAGCCTAGCTAGATTTATGAGCTGTGTTTTTTCCCTATCATTAGCAGCTAGCGTTGTAAGTCGCCTTTAGTGAGCTTATAGGGCAGCAGTTAACAGCCATATAATTGTCTTCACGAATAGGAAGACCTTTAGCTGCTTCAGCTAGGCTGAGACCACTGTCCTATCGGACATGATACCGTTATAATAGAAGAGGTTGTTCTCTCCTTAACAGTAATGTTTGGCATTAGTTGTCTGAGGCTTTTAGTCCTATTGATGACGCCATATTAACCTAGTGAGTATAATGAGCGTTCTTTCGGATGCCTGTAGTTAGTTCGTTTCTGAGGAATATATTTCCTGCTATGGTGGATATGAGGTACAGGGAGTTCATCTAGGTTTTTATGATCGGGTGCCGGAACTTCGTTTTTTGTCTCCCTCTTCATTTTTTATCCACTCGGAAGATTTGGATATTATGTCTATATGGTGTATTGTTTGGAGCTATGGTGTACCATTTTGATTTCAAGGGATATGTTAACGCTATATCAGCGGGTGTATTCCTTACTATAGTGCCATGTTCATCACGTCCCTCTCTGTTCTTAGTGGCATTATGGAGTTGGTCAGACGTGAGGGAGCCCTACGGTTTTATACTATTCTAGATGACTATCACTAAAGCGTTACGAGTCGTGCCAGGTTAAATTGGTCATGCTCGTTTTGACTAACGACAAGCTTCTATTAGCTGTATTACTCTTTATTGAGAATAGCAGCAGCAGTATAGCTTTGGAATTGTAGTGTGAGGTTTCCTTTTCCTATAGTGAAAAAGGAATTTGTCACAGTTCCAAGCTTTAGTGTTACTGCACCGGCCTTACTTATTTAGCGATTCAAGTAATGCGGGTGGTGTGGGTTCGATATGCTTTATTCGTCGAAGCCCCCTGCCCGCCAATATGTTAAGAGGCGACAAAAGGGAAGGACGTTGTTCTCTTCCCATAAGCCTCGTATGCATTCAATTATATGCATGTCTTTCATTGCTTTTCGATTGGCAGGTGGGTTGTTGTCTAACGGCGACATCAGGGGCGCATCCACTCGTTAATTGGTTTGCTTCCTGTGGTGGTTCGTTCTTAAGTCATATACGAGCATATGATTCCTGAACAGTAACTGTTTTGGGATTCTGAATTCTTTCATGAATACATTCAGTTGATATTGCTAGCCTTCATGTACCTGTGTGGCAGGCATGTCGGTTATCTGGACGACATTATCCAATATGGCAATTAGTCCAATCTGAGAAATTTACGCTCAGGGTTGTCTGCTCTGTTACGACGTATGAGTCTATTCCTCAGGTTAAATCGCATTAACGTTGTTTTACTCCTTCAGTTTCCTGGTTATATTTCATATCACTTGGTTATGCCGTTGATACAGGCTGTATTCAGGCGAGGGTACATGCGGGATTCTGTTGGTGGCTTCCCTCTTTGTTTTGAAGATTAATGCCCTCAAAAAAGAGGGGGGGGGGGGATTTCTTTTCACCTCTTCTGGCCTTATAATAAGTGTGTAACTATGAGTGAAGCGGTTATTGTCTATAGATTATTCTGATCTTATGTACAGCTTGTTACATTTTATGCGGCATGTTTTTGTGGGCATTAGTCTCCCACTCTCGGACACACTTTTCCTAATTTAAGTGTCTTATTCTGGACTAGCCTTAAAATTGAGGGCTTATTACACCCAATTAGCGTAATCATTTATGCTAAGTAATAGGAAATTACTTGGATATTGCTCCTTATTTTGGTGATATGTCCTTCTCTATTGTTGTATAGAGAGACATGGGGGCGCGGTGGCTCAGTTGGTAGAGGTGCAGGCTGCAAGCCGAGAGGTCCTCGGTTCGAATCCCACCTGCGGCAACCGCGTTGTGTCCTTGGGCAAGACACTTCACCCCGATTGCCTACATGGGGGCACGATGACGCTGTGTACTGAGGCGTACTGCACGTCGATGGTGCGCATGTCTTCAACCAATCCTGCCTGTGCTGCGGTGCAGAGTTCAGAGTTACGATGTTGGAGGGCTGACAGCTGCTCGTCGTTGCTCGGTGGTTCTCTCCGGGTACTCTGGCTTCCTCCACCCGTAAAACTGTCACGGTCACGATTAGCCATTGTGCATAAGTGTGTGACCTTAAACACCAATAAATAAATAAATAAATAGAGAGACATATATGTAATTCCTAAAAAATTTAATCTCCTTTTCTACTTGGGAGTGCTAATGCAGGCTAAGGAGCTGAATTTTAGTCTGCTATTCCTTTAAGTCTTAGGCCCTCCTGCTTTTTTATGATTCAGCTAAGTCTCGGCCATTGGTTTTAGTATAAAAATATGATAAATTTGAAGTAATTTGCATATTTTTTATACTCACTAATGGCCCAGATGGGGATGGCCCTCCCATGAGTGGGCACTCATACCTCCCCGCTGAGTTATAACATTATTAGGCACAACTGGGAAGAATGATGCTTGGCGCCAATTCCGGTCTCTTTCTGGGGACTGCGCATGCACAGGTACTAAAAGTGTGGAGGGCCAGATAGGACTTTTCAATTTCGGTATTGTATGCAAATTTTTGAGATTGGGGGTTCAAAATTTGTGTTTGGCTCTTGATAATATTGAAGTTGCACCAGCTAAGTCTGGGCCATTGGTATGTATAAAAAATATACAAATTACTTTAAATTTATCATTCTTTACTGCGACATACTCTCATAGTTGGTCTGCATTTTAATTGTTATTCTTTAAGAGGATGGTAGGTAAACAGCCAATCTGGCTATGTCATCCCCTACAGTGTGCATTTCTCCGTAACTTGTGATGTACACTAATCAAAATCTTCCATCATACTGTGAATAAAATTTTTGAATCTGAATCTGAAGTTATTTTTAATCTTCACTTTTTTTCTTACAGAAATTCAGCCATCCTTAGAAGTTCTTGAAAACTGTGCTGCTTTCCTGTTAAATATTGGAGAGTGGGATTACCTCATTAGTATGCATGCTAATATGGGATTCATAGAGGTGTGTACAAAATTTTCAAATCTGAATGCATTTTAGATCCCTAACTGCAACTGGTGATTATAGTATAGTGGAATTCAAGGCTTAAGAAAATCTATCCAGTCATCCATAAAAAGTAAAATTTTGAACCCCCAAACCCCAAAATTTGCATACAAATCCGAAAAATTGAAGTCCTATCTGGTCCTCCATACTTTTGTTAACTGTGCATGCACGGTAACCAAGAAGGTACAGAAATTGGCGCAAAGCATCATTTTTTGTTTGGCCCTAAGTCAGTAAACAATGATCTGACATCTGTGCTTTAAATCTCCTTTTTTCAGGATGCCAGACACATCAATGAAAGAATTGGTGGGTTCTATAAATGGATGATGGAAGTGAGAAGTGAGACGTTCTGGGCTGTAACTTTACAATAATTATAAAATTATTTCATGTTTCCCTTTTTCGGGTCATGCGCCTGATGTCATCATTCTTGCTAATGATTTACCTACTGTTTGTTAAGTGTTCCTTCCCTATCCTTCCATGAACTCTCCTGTTAAACTCCTAAGATTTTGGCTGTTTTTATTGAAATTTTTTATTAAATTTCTTGGGAGTTTAACGTGTATTACAGAATGTTTATTCTGTTTATCCCCATGGTTACGTCCTCACCCTATGGGTGTTGGGTCGTTTTGGTCTTGCATTTTCTATCTGATGTATCATTTTTTCTTCATATGAAGATCTAGCTTTGCATCTGATAGCATTTAAATTGGCTACTGACTTTGGGCCTTTTTGTGTGCCTGTTGTCTTGTTTCTGGTTTTTAGTCGAGTTGTGACGAAGTCAAACTCGACTTATAGTTTGATGAATGGCGGGCGGGCGTAAACAATTGGTTTCCGGATGATAACTTGATAATGGTTCCACCCACGTTCATGAAACTTCATAGGTCGGTTGGCCTTGGTGAGATGAAGAACCCTAATTATTTTGGACTCACTAGGTCAATGGTGAAGGTCACAGTGACCTTGAACATACTAAATCATAAACAATTGGTTTCCGGATGATAACTTGACTATGGTTGAACCCACATTCATGAAACTTCACATGTAGGTTGGCCTTCGTGAGAAGAAGAACCCTATTTATTTTGGGCTCGCTAGATCAAAGATCAAGTTCACAGTGACTCTGAACATAGTAAATCAAAACACTTGGTTTCCGGATGATAACTTGTTAATGGTTTGACCCATGTTCATGAAACTTCTTAGGTAGGTTGGCATCAGTGAGAGGAAGAACCCTATTTATTTTGGACTTGCTAGGTGCAAGGTCAAGGTCACAGTGGCCTTCAACATAGTAAATCTGTAAACTATTGGTTTCCGGACGAAAACTTGATAATGGTTTGACCCACATTCATGAAACTTCATATCTAGGTTGGCATCAGTGAGAGGAAGAACCATATTTATTTTGGACTCGCTAGGTCAAAGGTCAAGGTCACAGTGACCTTGAACATAGTAAATCATAAACAATTGTTTCCGGATGATAACTTGACTATGGTTCTACCCACATTTATTATGAAACTTCATATGTAGGGTGGCCTTCTTGAGAAGAAGAACCCTATTTATTTTGGACTCGCTAGGTGAAAGGTCAAGGTCACAGTGACCTTCAAAATAGTAAATCGTAAACAATTGGTTTCTGGGTAATAACTTGATAATGGGTTTGACCCACAGTCATGAAACTTCATAGGTAGGGTGGCCTGGGTAAGTGGAAGACCCCTATTTATTTTGGACTCGCTAGATCAAAGGTCAAGGTCACAATGACCTTAAACATAATAAATCGTAAACAATTGGTTTCCGGATGATAACTTGATAATGGGTTTGACCCACAGTCATGAAACTTCATAGGTAGGTTGGCCTGGGTAAGTGGAAGACCCCTATTTATTTTGGACTCGCTAGATCAAAGGTCAAGGTCACAGTGACCTTGAACATAATAAATCGTAAACAATTGGTTTCCGGATGATAACTTGATAATTGTTCCACCCACGTTCATAGGTAGGTTGGTATTGGTACAAGAAAGAGCCCTATTTATTTTGGAATCACTAGGTCAAAGGTCAAGGTCACAGTGACTCTTCACATAGTAAATTGTAAACAACTGGTTTAAGCTGATAATGATTAAACCCACTTTTGTGCTGTCACAACTCGACATTGGATCGGTGATCCTATCGGCATTTTTTCTATTGACGTTGTTTACATTTGGCAACGCACTTAACATGTAGTATTTAGTTTTATAATACTTTAGAATTACTCTAGGATACATTGATTATGATTCCGGTAGTGTAGCTCAAAATAAATTGGCATTTGTCCACACTTAGGCTCTATCGGGATGCCCATGGGCACATGATGTTCCCTTTGGGAACTTAGGCATTTTAAAAAAATATTTTCAAAAAATTTTGTATAATTGTTTCGAAATTAATTTGATTGCTATTTTCATGTATCCTTATCATGTATTTTTGATGATGAATTTGTAGGAGTGCTATCGACTCTGTTTTGGATTGTAATTAATTATGAAAGCTTACTGCTCTAAATGCAAGGCAAGGAAGTCTTTCCTCGGATTTACATGCTTGTTATCTTGCCTGTAGTCGATGCACTCCTACACATTCTTGTCCTACTTGTGTACATTGGGATGACAGACGTTGTAGACAGGTATCGCAGTACATCGTCTGTGGTGAAGTTCCAATGCCCGAGCTGTCACCGCAGGATAATTCGAGTTTTTCAGTTTCTTTTTCAGAGGAACAAGAATATGGTGATGGTATTGCGACACCCATCCAAAGTGTTCTGCCATCATCATGCTCGGATGAGCAAACAGAACTGGCTGCTAAGGTGCACAGCTCATCGTAGCTTCCCAGCAAGTGCAAGCACAGCCTTCCGCAGACTCCGGTGGTGGGCTGTCGGACGATGCTGGGTCGATCCAGTCATCTGTACATTCAGATGCTGTTGACCAAAATTCTGACCTGAATTAGTTGGATGGTGAAAGGGAGGATGAGGAGGATTACCCTTCCCTTTCGGAATAACATATGGTAGCATTGAATTTCATTCATCAACACTATCCTGACCTTGTTCCACCTGATCAGCAAGCTGCGTCTGCTAGGCAGGAACTGCTGTCGTCTCTAGACAGAGATGTTGTGCAAAGGATAGATGATGTTCTTTCCTTCCCGGTACAATCTTAGCAGGTGTCGGAGGACTTCGGCCACATTAACGTATGCCATATTCAGCCTTGCAAGTTTGAATAAGAAAAGTGGTTTCTTATCTGCATCTTCAATCAGTATACCGTTTCCTTGATCACGTTATTTTAAAACAGTTGGAGAAGAGGTTCAGAGAGCTCCTCTGCATCTGGATAAGCAGGCTGCGGATTTGGATATATCCTTGCCCACATCATTCAATTTTCGCTTGGATGTGATGGAATCTTCTTCACAGGGCTCTGGTGCAGCATCTAAATGGAAAGGAATTTGAGGATGTTAGTTCCTCGCTAAGAGTTCTTTCCAGGGCAGTCATGTATGCCACGTTCCACTCTGACTTTCAGTGGCACATTTGGAGTTGGTTAGACTTGATGCAGCCCTTGCGTCGTCTTCAATTATCGATGACAGGGTGAAAAGCTCTCTCCGAGTCGCTCCAGTCTCCGGACACATACTGTTTGACGACAAGCTTTCCTTAGTCTATGAACAAGCTACCAAAAAAGCTTCCAGCGCACTGCTACTGAGATCAGCATCTCAACAACATGCATAAGCTGGCCGGAGTAGGCGAGGTCGTTCCAGTTCCCAATCTTCCCAATCTTCGAAAGGGAGCTCCTCGCTAGGGTCTAACAAACACTCTTACAGTTACTCCGGAGGTCATCAATATAGCGACTCGGGAAAGGGCCGCAAGTCTTGTCAAGACAATAAGTCAGACGCCCTTAGGCCGATGGGATGAGGTTCTTCGCAGGGAAGACGTAGCTTCTCCTCCTGCAAGCCTCACAAGTCATACACGACATACAGTTGATGGTCTAGACCTCTGTTGCTTTCAAACTTCGCGGAAGGTTATCAAACTTCACGAAAAACTGGATGGAAATTACGGAAGATCAGTGGTGAGAAATGTAGTCTTGGCAAGCCTTTGGCTATCATTCCGAGCAAAGCCCCCCACTTACAAGAAGTCCGCGTTGAACAAATCTTCCAGTGAATTCTTCCAAAAGAGAGTCTCTCCTTGCAGAGGTACAGGCTCTCCTATCAAAGAAAGCAATAGAGGGCATCGAGAATAAAAATTCTCCAGGTTTCTACAGTCACCCGTTTCTCGTGCCGACTTGAGCTGGATAAACAAATTGATCATAGCTCCGAAGTTCTATATGGAAACCATTCGGCCTGTAATTCAAGTGGACAACTATGTGGCAAGCATAGATCTAAAGGACATGTACTTTCATGTCCTGGTACATCCGGCATTCAGAAAGACCTGCGCTTTGCCGTGCAAGGAGAGGTTTATCAGTTCAGAGCGATGTGCTCCAGTCTGAACCTGGCACCTTGGGCTTTCTCTCGAATAATGAACTTGGCAATTTCATACTTCCGAGCCCATTCTGCTGTGGTAACGTCGGCTTACTTGGAAGATTTTCTTCAGAGATACAGCAACAGTGTTATTCTTCAGAATGATGTACAGAGTCTGCTTCAGTTGTTCCGACGTCTCGGTTTCATAGTAAATGAGAAAAAGTCGGATCTAGCTTCGTCAAGTCCTTCATTCACTTGGGAATGAGCTTCTAGACTCACAACAATCTGGGTCGTCTGCCGTTACCCAGAGCAAAATTAGTCAGTTGTTATGCTTGCTTTTGTCTAAACTCTCCCGCAGTCACTGCGAGGGAGTTTATGTGTCTGATGGGGCTGTGCAGCGCAGCTGCTGATCTTATTCTGATGGGCCATCTGCGCATGCGTCCCCTCCAGATTATCTTTACTCAGAACTGGAGTGTGAAGACGCATTCGCTCGAAACCCAGATCGTTTTAATGGACCTAGTAAAACAAAAGCTTCAGAGTTGGGCAGATGTCCAGTGGTTAACTCAGGCAGATCTGCTTCAGCTGCCGTATCCGGTCTTTACGATTATGACGGATGCAAGTCAGACGGACTGGGGTGTATCCCTAAGTCCTACAGACTTGAAGTGCCAGGGTCTTTGGGACCTTCGGTTCCTAGAGAAGCACATAAACATCAAGGAGATGATGTCTATCTGGCTTGCACTACAACATTGGATTGCTCAAATAGCGAACGTCCATGATCAGGTTCTGTCGAATACCTCGACGGTAGTGGCTTATCTCAGGAACCAGGGAGGCACTCATTCGATTCCGTTATGTGAATTAACAGAGAAGATTCTCCTCTTCGCTTTGAGTCCTCACGTTCATCTCTCAGTCCGTCATATATCAAGTTGTCTGAACATACTAGCAGACTCGCTCTCTCGAAAAGGACGCCTGTTACCATCGGAGTGGACTCTCAACAAGCGAGTATTCAGTCAGATCTCCTACCAGTGGGATCGTCCCATGATAGATCTTTTTGCGACACACCTGAACAATCAATTATCGGCGGTCGTGTCACCATGCCCAGATTATTGATCATGCGCAGTATACACTCTGTCGATCTCATGGGACGGAATGATGGGATATGCATATCCTCCTGCTCTGTTGATTCAGCAGATCCTGTTAAAAATCAAACAGTCTCACTGCAAAATCCTGCTAGTAGCACCTCTGTCGTCACAGAAACCTGGGATCAATCTTCTCAGGTGTCTGTTATGGGACATTTCCCGGAAGCTTCTCCTCGAAAGGACCTTCTATATCAGGGGAAGTCCCGTGCACTGCATCACAACCTGGAAGGTCCCTACCTTCACATATTTTCGTTCTGCTGTCCTTCTTGCACGGAAAACATTTTACAGGATGAGCAGTGGATGCAGTTACTAACTGTAGGAGGGCCTCCTCTTTCTTTGAATTATGCAGTGAAATGGAGGGTTTTCTTCCATTGGTGTACGGACCAGTCTGCAGACATTTACGATCTGTCCATTCCTCAGATTGCCAATTTCCTGATCTACTTGTTTGACATATTAAACTTAGAGCCCGTCACAATTAAGGGCTATAGGTCTATGTTATCAGACACTTCTGCTCATCATGATAACTTGGCTATTGGATCAGATTCTTCTTTATCCAAGCTAGTTAGAAATTTCTCTATTAATAGACCTAGAACCCTCAGATTAATTCCTAAATGGAATTTGGCTTTGGTTCTGTTGAAGCTTCAAGAAGCTCCGTTTGAGCCGTTAGATGATGTAGAGTTCAAATTCTTGACCTATAAAACGGCTTTTCTCTTAGCCTTTGCATCTGCCAGAAGAGTGAGTGAACTTTATGCATTATCTGTTCATGATTCCCATTACCGTAGTGTGGGTAATTCTGTTACCCTCACTAGGGAAGTGGGATTCTTGGCTAAGAATCAGATTCCGGATAAGCCGCTGGAGCCTATTATCATTAAGGCTTTACCGTCCTTGGACAACCATAGACCTTTGCTGTGTCCAGTTAGAGCAATGCGCATTTATAAATGTCGATCGAGTTTTATTAGAAAGGGAATAAAAAGATTCTTTCTTTCCCTGATTCCTAACAGAAAGGATATATCTGTTCATTCTATTGCTAGATGCATTCAGCTGGCAATACGTATTGCCTATGAAAGTCTATCTTCGGATCAACGTTCTGTCACCAAGATTTCTGCGCATAAAGTTAGAGCACTGTCTGCTTCTTGGGCTTTTTCTAACAATATCGCCATTACTGATCTTATGAAGGCTGCATACTGGACACAGCCCTCTTCATTTATCAAGTTTTACCTCAGATATTTAGAGTCTATCTCCGTTGACCTTAGATCTTTAGGTCCTCTTTCTGTTGCTCAGAATGTCGTCCATTAATCTTACATCTAGAAGATGTCTTAGGCAGTCTGCTCGAGCACTGATGCCGTTCTGCTGCCCTCTTTGTTCTGAGGAATTGTCCTTTAGAACAAGGGGAAGTGGGTGGGGGTGGGGGGGGGGGGGGGTGGGGGGGTGGCGGTTTTTCCCTTATGTTATCTGGCTTTATAGTGAAAAGCAAGGGAATACCTCCTCCAGCGACAGTAGTCCAGCATCGGTGCTGGTTTTAATGTGTAGCTTGGTGTGAAGCAATAACTATGTCTCATTTATGTACTGTTTTTAAAGTGTAGCTCACTGTGAAGAATTTGTATATGTCACAGGTCAAATGAGCGTTTCTATACAATCCTCGGACACTTTTAAATGAGTATAAAACATCTCATTCTCTGGACTAGCTTTATAATTGGTTTCCTTCATGGAGTTAGCATAATGGGTTATGCTGGCATTATATGGAGAAATTATGTAATTCCCAATTACATTGTTGGTGTTATGTCATTCTCTTTTTTTTTTATAAGAGAAGGACATATGTAATTCCTCTGTCTTCTCCTATTCTCCTGTAGGAGCTATTCTTTATCGAAGTAATTGAGATATTGGTTTTTCCTTTAAGTCCTAGGCCCTCCAGCCTTTTTACTATTCAGCTAAGTCTGGGCCATTGGTTATTAGTATAAAAATATGATAAATTTAAAGTAATTTGTATATTTTTTAAACTGACCACTGGCCCAGACAGGGATGGCCCTCCCATGAGTGGGCACTTATACCTCCCCCGCTGATTATAACATTTAGCAGGCACTATAGAAAGAATGATGCTTGGCGCCAATTTCGGTACCTTCCTGGTTACCGTGCATGTGCAGTTAACGAAAGTATGGAAGACCAGATAGGACTTCAATTTTTCGGTTTTGTATGCAAATTTTTGGGATTGGATGGGTTCAAAATTTTGTTTGGCCCTGAATTATATTGAGTTTGCACCAGCTAAGTCTGGGCCATTGGTAAGTATAAAAAATATACAAATTACTTTAAATTTGTCATTTTTGTAACATGAATATTGAAATTTTATTCTTTTATATTTTGTTTTGTACTTTCTGCAAATAATAGATGAATGTGTATTCTGAAAATGTCATGAAACCTTGACTCAGTATAGACACAAAACCAATATGTAACTTGTCAAAATGGCTTGAGGTATTGAGTAAAGTCAAGACACAGAGTTTTTGTTATTTTGATTTTGGATTTTGATAACTTTTTAATAATTGTTATAACAACATTCAAACAACCTCAGGCCTATAGACTGATCATTTCCTTTGGGGAGGACTATGGACCCATGGGGCCAACCATGGTATGACCTGGTGAGAGAAATTTTTTAAATTTGTCATTAAAAAATTTCCTAGCTTCTGGAGATGAAATCAAGTTCAAACCATCAGTGAAAGTTTTTGATTTCCCGCCTTCTAAACGCTGCCTGAAACTGAGAGTAAAGGTATTCTTCATTAAATATGATCCTGAACTTAGCAATGTCATATTACATCCTCCCAACAAATTCTATGATGTGGAATACTGTGTGTTGAAGACTGGAAATTATGAACAACTGCACTTCATCTAAGTTTTCAGTGACTGAAAAATAAATAATGTCACTTGGTTGATACAAATTTATTCATGTCATACTCTTTATTTTGATTGTTTTTCCTATCCTTGTTGTCATATTTCACTTTTATTTGAGCATTCAAATGGCATTTGTCATTACTTAACACAAGAAATGAAACACATGGTATCAAATAAATAAATCATTGTAGTTTTGCCCTTAGTTTATTAATGAAATCATTTTTGTGAATTTGACAAGAATATTAAACCCATCTTCAACAAAATTATGAGGTATAATTACTACGGAATATTCGCATTGCACATTCTTCATTTGGCACTGATGAAGTCACTTGTGTGTCCACACCTGTAACTCTGAACTGTATAGAGTTGACCCCTGCTAAACTTTATTCATGAAAACAAAAACAATACAAAATAGCAGCATTTGAGAATTGCAGATGCCATGGATTAAAATTAGTCTTACTGCTCATTCTTCTCATGAATGATAAAAGAATTTATCAAAGTCTGTACTTGATGGATTGTAAAAATGAAACCATTCAGTTATTTTAAGGCAGTTTATTGTCAATATTTTAGTCCTTTACTTATGCCATAGCAGACTTTCAGGCAGTGCTCCCAGCCCAATGACAGCAATTCCCTGGCAAATGTCAGTTTTCACATGTTCTATGTTTCATTTCAAACAGTTTGGTATATAATTTATTGTTATTTCTTTTTGACCATTTTCGGACTTAGAAGAAAATTGCTTGAAATTTGACCAAAGTTAGTTTGGACGACCCTTTAAGGACACTTTCAGAATCTGTGGCCAAAATCATATGAACATTTTGCAATCAAAGTTTATCATTTTTTTCTTTGCAAGAATCAATTCTGAGTCTTGCTTTAATTTTAAGGCCTGCATGAGATCTTTGTTTTATGAAAGAGTTCATGCTTTTGAGCATCTTTTTAATAACTTAAGTTTCCATTTGGGTCTGATCTGATTGTTACATTTGGGAGGATGTCTGTCATTTATTTTCTCCATTGGTCTGTGAAAACTTGTGATATTACATTTCCTCTTGTAAAACTGATACACAACATGTTTCATATTTTTTCCAGCTGAGCAGACTTATCGCAAATGCATGCAAGGACATTAGCAATATAAAAGCAGCAAGAAAGCCTGCTCGAGAATTGTGGGAAGCAAGTAAGTTTGTTATTTTTATGTAAAAATTTAATTTCCAGTTATAAAAAGAAAATTATGAATGAAAATTGTTCAGCCTGTTAACTTGTTGTACCTTGATAATTATACCCTTGCTTTATTTATAAAAATTGGAGTTGGCAAGATTATAGAGTAATCGCTTGATTGCCCATCCATCTCATCTGTCCATCCCTCTGTCCTATTTTATTTTGTGCATTGCTCCAATATCACCTGATTTCCTATCCATCTCTTCTGCCCATCCCTCTGTCCTATTTTCTTCTTTTGTGCATTTCTCCTATACATGTCAGTAGATTTGGATGAAACTTATAAAACATTATCATTGGCAAACATTGCTGCATGTACTCGTAAATTTTCGGTTTGTAACAATTTTCAACACAATTACCTCTTTTTGAAGCTTTGCATGCTGCTTGCATACATTCCTATTCCCATCAGGTCAATAATATTTTTGTCACCAGAAAAGGGGTAATCCTGCCTTGATTACTTAAAATATATCACTTTGAGATGGAGAAACTATTTTATGAATGATTTTTATGTTTCATTTTTAGCTCACCTACATCTGTAAGATTTGGTGAGCTATTGTCATAACCTCGGGCGTCAGCGTCGGCGTCCAGCGTGTCCAATATTGTAAGATTTAATGTTAAGGTTAATTTCTCAAACATCATTGGGCTCAGGCCTTTGATATTGCATATGTAGGTTGTATGGGACTATCAGAACAGTATTTAACCCTGATACTACAACTTTTTTCCAAATTTAACCTAAAATTTTCTGCCAAAAGTTGTAAGAATTTGCGTTTTGGTGTTGTAAGAATTTGTGTTAAAGTCAGCTTTTGTGCAGATTATGCTGCTTTAACTTCTCATTACTGTTGATTTTCATATTTCAATAACAACTGTAGGTATTAACCCTACTGTATGCAGAAATTTAACGAAAATTTTCTTTTTTTTCACTCAAAATTTTCATGTTTTTCTCGGACTTAGTAAATTTTAAGTTGTAAAACTTTGTAAACTTTGTGTTCAGGTGAGCTGTGTTTCTATGTGTCTTTCCAAGCGATTAATATTCTACACTTGGGTTACTGAACTCAATTGCAGTAATATTTAACCCTTATTACATGCATATTTGAGGAATTTGAGGCTGATTTTCTGCCAAAACTTGTAAGAATTAGCGTTTAGGTGTTGTAAGAATTTGCGTTGAAGTCAGCTTTTGTGCAGATTGTGGTGCTTTAACTTCTCATTACTGTTGATTTTCATATTTCAATAACAACTGTAGGTATTAACCCGACTGTATGCAGAAATTTAACGGAAATTTTCTTTTTTTTCAGTCAAAATTTTCATGTTTTTCTCGGACTTAGTAAATTTTAAGTTCTAAAAGTTTGTGTTTTGGTGAGGTGTTAAGGTGAGTTCTCAAAGATCAGTGTGCTCTGGCCTTTGATATTGCATATGTAGGTTGTAGGGGACAATCAAAACAGTATTTAACCCTGATACTACGACTTTTTGTCCAAATTTCACCTACAATTTTCTGCCAAAAGTTGTTGTAAGAATTTGCGTTTAGGTGTTGTAAGAATTTGCGTTAAAGTCAGCTTTTGTGCAGATTGTGCTGCTTTAACTTCTCATTACTGTTGATTTTCATATTTCAATAACAACTGCTGGTATTAACCCGATTGTATGCAGAAATTTAACGGAAATTTTCTTTTTTTTCAGTCAAAATTTTCATGTTTTTCTCGGACTTAGTAAATTTTAAGTTGTAAAACTTTGTAAACTTTGTGTTTAGGTGAGTTGTGTTTCTGTGTGTCTTTCCTGGCGATTAATATTCTACACTTGGGTTACTGAACTCCATTGCAGTAATATTTACCCCTCATTACATGCATATTTGAGGAATGTGAGGCTGATTTTCTGCCAAAACTTGTAAGAATTAGCATTTAGGTGTTGTAAGAATTTGCGTTAAAGTCAGCTTTTGTGCAGATTGTAGTGCCTTCACCTCTCATTACTGTTTATTTTCTCATTTCAATAACAACTGTAGGTATTAATCCTACTGTATGCAGAAATTTAACTGATTTCTTTTCTTTTTTTCAGTCACAATATTCACATTTTTCTCTGACTTACTTAATTTTAAGTTCTAAAAGTTTGTGTTAAGGTGAGGTTTTAAGGTGAGTTCTGTTACTATGTGTCTTTCCAGGCAATTGATATTGTACGCATGGGTTACTAAACTACATTGCGGTAACATTGCGCCCTTATTACATGCATATTTGAGGGATTTGAGGGGGATTTTTGGGACTTATATTCACTTTCTTTAAAAAAAAATTTTTTCAACTTTTTTTTTTTATTTAATACTTTCTCATACTTGTTACTAGTAACATTAAGGCTTATTTTAGTTGTTGATGTGATGTATTTTTATTGGGACTTATAGTCACTTTCTGGAACGAATGTTTTTCCGCAACTCCTCTTTAACCAATGAATGTACTTCAATTAAAATTTCAGTGATTTATGAAAGCCTTTCCTAATTCTTATTTATGATTTAATATCTGGCCTCACGATTCATATTCTTAATCATAAACATTTCTAAAAGAAAAAAATGCTTTTATATCCAATGATTCTATGTTGAATTGATATATAATAAATGCAGAAATATAGACTTTCCAAAGCCATCACATAAACCACATTAATCATTTGATGCCTAGTTAATGATTTATATTAACTAAATATTAGGCATGTTACATTGGAACGACATTATCAAGCGCGAATGTAGGTGAGCGTTGAGATGTAACATCCCTCTTGTTTTTTAATGTTTTCATCAAATTCAGTCATGGCTGCTGGCTGCTTCATAGCATGGCTGGATTTTATAAAAAAAAAAATTCAAGAAAATAGTCAGCAGATGAAGAGTTAAACATAGATTTGTTATTGATTTCTATCAGAAATTCTTAGGTATGCAACTCCACCTACGTGTATAAAGGTCTACCCAGAATGTAGACATGTATCACTACTGCACATACGGCCATTAAATGAGCCATTAAATTGTGCCATTAAAAAATACAATTAAATATTCCCATTAATTTGGTCGCTTTAATGGGCATTAAATTAAACTTGAAGACCATTAAAAAATGTGGATATAATGCCCATTACAAATGTTAATGGGCATCAAAAGTTAATTGATATGAACTACATTTTCATGGGCATTATTACCAGTTTCTTAGTGAATGTAATGGCCATTAAAGTGACCAAATTAATGGGAAATTTGTTTTGTCAAAATCTAATGGCCATTAACTGTTATTGTAAGCAACAATTTGATGGGCATTAATTACAAACCAGTAGCCAGATTTTGACGGCCATTAAAAGGAAACAAAATTAATGGTTACATTTTGTGCATGCCAAAAAGTAATGGGCATTAAAACTTATACCATTTATCCATTTTAATGGCCATTACAAATAATACAAAATCCAGTCAGTCGTTTCTTTAATGCCCATTAAAGGGGTAGAGGCACTGTTCATCCCTAGGTTTTTAATGCCCATCAAACCTATATATACTATACTCTCCCACAAATTGTAACAAGGCAAAGACATGTATATTATATATATGTGGCCAGAAAAGATAAATGATCTGTTTCTCAGACAATTTTTTTTTAGATTCAATGAGGGAGGGAGGACTTTATTTTTATTTTTTTATTTCTGACAACGAGGGAGCTGATTATATAATTCCAGCCTGAGTCCCCCAACTCCACCCCCCCCCCCCTTCCCAGTGCCAGATTTGACATGCAAGAGCACTATTTTGTGTTCTTAAATCAGTTTATTATATAATAAACTAGCAGGATACCCGACTTCATTCGGGGTCATTGAAGGAGAGAAAAGTGAAAAAAAAAAATAATGATGGTCGCGTACCCAACTCACTCGGCCCCGACCTTTGGGCAGGGCCTTCAACCTTGTGACCCCCGCGGTCCTCTAAGTTAGGTCAGAATATATTACCATGCCAAATTTCAGCCTTCTATGTGCCCCGGTGCGTCCGTGCAGACACACACACACACAGAATCTCTTCTTTATATATAAGATTTAAAAATAAAACTTTCCTCTAAAAACAAACTGTAGGTACTTCAAAGGCTATGTATTCTTTTGATGCTCTTCATTATCTTTGAAGTAAAATTATTCAATCTGTGGGGATTTGCCACATTACAATTTATGGGAGAGTGCCTATAGGCACTCTCCCATAAATTGTAATGAGGCAAATCCCCATATACAGAGGCCAACATATTGCAGACACAAATAAATAATAAATATCCATCAGTCAAAAAACCTAAATAATTTTGAGTCTCCAGCTGGGTTTGTACTAATATTGGAAGACAGTGAAAGGCAATAAAAATGTCTAATGAGCTCGAGGGGGTTCAAATTCAATGAGGGATTGTCTGAGAAACAAAACACTATTTTTTTAGCCTATATATCTTGCCTGTATCAAGCAGGAATACAGCTTGCAAATAATATTTTTTGTGTCAGGCACCAACAATTTTCTGCTAATCATCCCAAAGTTGGTACCTGTCGAGGGGTTGGGGTTTACATACAGATTTTCACTTTCTGTTAATAAATTTCACGGGTTATTAATTCTTTAACATTTTATTAGTTCAAAGCATCATGGATATGTGTGTTAACTGTATAATTGACTTATTGTTTATTGGAAAGCTCTCTTACAGAGAGCTTTCCAATAAATGATCATATATAAAGAATTTAGTTATGTTGAAGCATACAGAAATTGAACAAGATTATATCCAGTTCTAATATAAGAAATTGCACTGGTCATTATATGACAGGCACAACTGAATCAGTGTCTGTCAATCATTCAAGTTGAGTCAGTCAGTGACCATGACAGGCTGCCTTATTTGCAGGCTTGCAGGAATACCACAGCGAATGGTCATGGGCCATTTTGAGCTCAGTTGATATGATTCTGTGCCAAAGACCTGTGATCAGCCCCCCACCAGGTAGGCTTCAGAAAATTTAGAATTTTCAGGCCTAGTACTGTTCCTTGTGGTGGATCGTCTAGCCCTAACTGTTCTCCACCATGCCAACTGAGCTAACATCAATTTGGGATTGTCTTTAGCCATGTTTGTGTGGTGGCAAAACATTTAGGGCCAGCTACTAACTATAGGCAGCCGCAATTCGGTGTTTTAGCCCCGGCTGATCCCTGTTGGGGCCCGGGGGCAACTTCAAAAAACCTCGGAGTTTTCAATTTAGTCTTACGACCTTATTATTTATTTATTTATTGGTGTTTAAGGTCACATAATTATGTGGCTAATCGTGACCGCAACATGGAGATAAAGTCAAGTTTAGTCTATCATTTATAACCATGTTGTCCATTTTAGAGGACAAACTCATATGTTTAATAAACGAAACAAATTGTGTGAATATTTATTAATTTCACATTGCACAAATATTGCACAGAATGCAATTTATTTTCACTTTATATATAATTACCAATCTTTGTGGAGCCCAAAATCATGGTGCACAAACATAACCCTTTGACTTTGTCTAACATGGTAGAAACAAAATTCCAAAAATTTAACCAATATAAGGCTAACCCAGCCTGAAATATCTGAATGTTCTCAATAAAATCATACTAATTTAAATATGGATATTATTGGAATTGACTCAACAAGCTGGTTTCAATGATATCCATATTTTTTCTTCTTTAATTTATCAAAAAACAGTAACACCAATTTGCAAATTAAATTTACCGTACTGACCCGTGTCGAAGCCCATATTCATGATTAAGCCCAAACCCCGCTTTTTCAGAATTGTGAACCAGGGTGCCCTACTCGAGTCAAAGCCCACCCCCCAAGTTTCAAATTGGACGAAAGTTGTTTAAGACAAGACGTCAAATTTACTGGCAATGAGGCATCAAGATTCAAAATTCAAATGGAAAAACAGTTGACTTGTTGCAACACTGTACTTACCAAATAGAACTGTAATACTGTATTATGTATATTTTTTTGGCGTTGAGGTTTTTGTGTTGTTAAACTCGTCTTTTGTGTAATACATTATGTCTGTGTTCAGTGTAATAAGTCTTTATTAAAAAATTATATATCCCAAGCAAAATTGTCTTGTTTATTTTTTTGTCGACCTCGTTTTTGGAAGCTGTCACTGGTTTCAAATGAGTGTGCAGGCTGCTGTCAATAGTTGTCTGAAACACACCCACAACATATAGTTTTCACAGTGGTTTCATATCATCAGAAAGATACTGATTGAACACTGCCACTTTCGAGTGGTGCACAACTCATTGTGAAAGAACACTGCCACTTTCGAGCGTGCACAACTCACTGTGAAAACGGGTGTTCAGAAATTAATGAGAAAGTGGTAATTAAAAATAAAAAGTAATTACAACTCTGGTATTTGAGAATTATATAACAATATAACCAGGGATATAATTTATGACTTATTGGTTCAATAAAACATGCTCATTTATCATTTCATCATGCTCTGCAACATGTGAAGTTATGACTTTCAGTGTAAAATAAATTTTTTGAATTTTGACAAGGGAGGCAACTATTTTGTTATTCATATTCCACTGCGTAAATTTTTATCTGGTCTTCATATTATGATTTTTTTTTATTGATTTTGTGTGAAGATATATTTTGTTTTATTAGTAATAAATGTACATATTTAAAAAAAACAGCTATTTTTAAACAGTCTATGTTTGTCTGTTTTCAAGGGGGTGGTTTGCAGTGTTGATTGACATACTTACGCGTGCATTTCTGGCTTCGAGAGTAACCTGTACAAAAAATGACAACAATACCGCATGGTTTTCTGTTTGTTTTATTCATTAAATTGAGGATTAAAACCCCAAATCTGAAAATGAAACGTATGTACAAGATAATTATGAGAATTTTTAAAGCAAATTCTATAAAATTGGTGGGCGGTTTCCAAAGAAACGTAACATACCCAGTGGATACTTGTCTTATATCCCCAATTTCTTATCAACCTACTCACAATTGTTTACTACAGGCTTGCACTTCAGTGGAAGTCCCTAACTCGGATAAAATACTCTCTATTTTTGTCTTTCCCAAGCAAGTTGGGAAAGAAAAGTGGTGCAAAAGCACCAATAAAAATAAGCCAAAACTGGGTCGAGTGCAACCGGCGCAGACCCAGTACGGGACGCTCTCTCCCAAGTACAACTCCACGACTTCCGTTGCCAGTGCGCATATACCGTCTCTAAAGACTCATTCTTTTTGAAATCCGCTTCGTGTCGAGATGTTTTTGCACGCTTATCAGTGTTCCACCAGCTCGATGTTTGATGATTCCTGATTCATTATACCACAGTGTATCCTTTGTATTCTCAGGAACAGTGTTTTATATATTCTCTTTTCTATTATATGTCCATAATGTATTTTTATTTGCTCTCTCTCAAGTCGCTTGCGAATTTCGCGTGCCACGCGGTTCGGACTTAGATTTTTTCACAATTATTGTTAATGCTTTTTTTGCAAAATTTTCAAATTGTGTTAGAGTTAGGTGTCAGCGGGGTACCACTCCTGCAGTGTTTCTTCTTTCTTTTGAGAGTAGTCTTCCTATTGGGTGGTTCCCGGTCGACCTTCTGGGGTCTTTGTTTCTGTCACCTTTCTCTCTTCTTTGGGGGTGTTCTGTTTTCTCATCTCCACTTCTCTGCTCCTCTCACCTCTATCATGCCCGGGACAATTCCCTGTGGGTAATGTCTGCTGCCAAAGCATGTGGACGATGTACATTTGTCTTGTTCCTCCTGTAATGGGTGTTCGGCCGAGCGGCCGTGTGGTGTCTGTGGAACATGGTCTTCCACCTTCTGGGCGTCAGTAAACCGTGTCGTTCGTTCTCGTGGCCGTGCCTCCCGCTCCCGCGGGAAAGGAGAACGTGGTCGTTCGGGGCCTCCCGAGTCGACTTTGTCTGGTGAGAGTTATTCCTCCTCCGTGGGGGATGTGCAGTCTTTTCCTGTGGTGGATACTGCGGGAGCCGTTGAGTGTTCTGGTGTAGAGATGCCTGGTTCCGGGACTACGGTCCCCCTCCAGTCGACATCTGAGGCTGTCACTAGGGTTGTGACTCCTTCGGAGCCGAGCCGGTGTGCTCTCTCCACTATTTCAACAGCCTCAACGACTCTCGACGTATCTACTACTGCTGCTGGCCCGTCTGCTTCGTTATCTGTTTCAGCCGGCCTCGGCTTTTCGCTGCAGGGGACTGCAGGACTGTCCGATACTGTAGACGTGGGATATCGGCCTCAGCCTTCCCTGACTTCAACTCGGCGAAGTCGGAAGGGGCTGCCGGCCGAGCCCATCGCTGTGGTCTCTTCGCCGTCGAGCACCACAGTTGTGTCTTTGGATTCGGATGTTCGTAGTGGAAACACTATGAACTCTGTGGCGTTTCCGTCTACTCACTCTGGTCACACGACCAGTTTTGGGGGACCAACGCCTTTTGTGCAGCCTGGACCTTCTGCCCCGCAGAGGTCCGCGGTGACTCTCATGAGTTCTCGCAATATTGATCCTCGGGGTGCATCGTACCCCTATACACGTCTGCCTTCAGATGTTTCGGCTGCCGCCCGTCGTCCCGCGTCGGGTGTTTTGGAGGATCGTGACCCTTCGCTGGTTAAGAGGGTCAGAGGTGAAGCCACTTTGCCGGTTCGCTCCCCTGTCGAACCGGTCGGTACAGGCAGTGAGCTTAGGGAGGCCCTCTCCTTACTCACTCAGGTTCTTTCTAAGAGCCTTCCTGTTGCTTCCAGCGAGGCTATGGGTGGTTTCCAGGCCCCTCCTTTGGCGCCACCTCCCGGGATTGGAAACAGGCCGGTTTCCGATTCCTCTGGTGTCCCGACACCATGGGAGGCGTCGGCTGGTTTGCCCATGATGGGCTATGTGTCTTCCGACTCTGGGGAGGAGTCCGACATGCTTGAGGTCGAGGGCCAGCAGTCTTCGGACTTGGGGGCGGCTCTTGACTTTGTGTTTGGGTTTCTGCCTGAGCTCAAACCTGCTAACCAGCCGACAGTGTCAGCCTGGCCGCGATCATCGGTCGCGCGCCAACAGCCTATGGAGCAACCTGCTTCTGGGCGCCTTCGACCGTGCCAGTCGGTACAGGTGGTTGAGGCTTTTTCAGCATTGGATGCCAAGCTGAATTCCAAGGCTTTGAAGACTTCGTTCTTCACCAGGGTTGACACCTTTTTGCCTCCTGTGCGTTATCGTTCCTACGATTCCGCCAATCCGTCAGTCTGCCAGACTTTGACGGTTCTGGATCAGGACTCCACTTCCCTCGGGCTTTCCAAGCCCAAGTCTGCCGTCATTCCAATGACGACTCTGGAGTCCACGTTGGGCTTATCTAGAGAGATGCTTGGCATGCTTTCTCTCTCAGATCACGTCGTCTCAGCTTTGGCTGCTTATCTGCCTCCAGATAAGTTTGACGAGGTACAGGCTCCTTTGCGTGTGCTGTCCAAGGCGCTTATGCACCTTACTCACACGCATGCCTGTAACACAGCCAATTTGGAATTAGTTCGAAGGGACGCTGTGCTGGACACAGGACGATCCCTTCCCGAGGAGCAGCGTGCTACTCTTCGATCTGCTTCTTTGGCAGGTCCGCAACTTTTCCATGGTCCCGTGTCGACGGTCCGGGATGACGTCCTACGTCATTCCAAAGATCAGCTGCTGTTTCGTCAGCTTGATCAGCCTTCTCGGGGAGGCAAGGGCCGTTCCAAGCCTAACAAGTATCCTTCTGCTTCCTCTGTGAAGCAAAAGGCTGGTCCTTCTGCCGCCGCCTCTACTTCTTACTCACGGGGTAAAGGTAGGGGTCGGCAGAATCGAGGGTAGTCTCAGGATTCTTCATTTAGCAGAGGAGGTGGTTTCTCCTCTCGCGGGCCTCGTCGGGGCTCGAAATGAAGGTCCTCACCTCGACTCATCCCAGGTTGGAGGAAGGATAGCAGAGTTCGCAGACCATTGGACCACCATCACATCCGATCCATGGGTGTTAGATGTTGTTCGGTCCGGGCTGCGCATATCCTTCCGACGGCACCCCACTCTGTCAAGGGTGCCTCTTCCAACCACAGTTCCTTCAGACGTTTTACGTCGGGAACTTTTGTCCACGGAGATTGCCAATCTCCTGGCAAAGGGGGCGATCGAGGTCGTCAAGAACGTTCAGTCAGTGGGTTTCTATTCCCGCCTGTTCTTGGTGCCGAAGAAGGACGGCCGACTCCGACCGGTTATCGATCTGAGTATCCTGAACCAGTCTATCATTGCTCCCAAGTTCAGCATGGAGACTTTCAGGTCGGTCCGCCAATCCATTCACCAGGGAGATTTCGCAGCCAGCATCGACCTGCGAGACGCTTACTTCCACGTTCCGATGCATCGGGCGTTACGGAAGTATCTCAGGTTCGCTTTTCTGGGGCGAGTTTACCAGTTCAAGGCCATGCCTTTCGGCCTCAACCTGGCTCCTTGGGCGTTCACCAGACTGATGTCGCATGTGATAGCGTTCCATCGCACACAGTCCAGGGTGACTACTTCGGCATATCTGGACGATATCCTCCAGAGGCATTCCAATGCTGCCTTACTGGAATCGGATGTCGCCACTCTGTTGAGCTTGCTCACGTCGCTAGGATTCAGAGTCAACGAGGAGAAGTCGGACCTGGTCCCTTCTCAGTCGTTTTGTCATCTGGGGATGTCTTTCCAAACCAAATTCAATTTGGTGGCTGTTCCCCAGGCCAAGGCTGTGATTCTCTCAGCTTTTGCTCTGACTCTGTCCCAGTCCAGGTCCGCGACCGCTCGGAGTTTTCTCCGGCTGATCGGTCTCTGCGGTTCGGTGACGGATCTCATTCCTCTAGGTCGGCTGCGTGTCAGACCTCTCCAACACTTTCTGCTCAGTCGTTGGAGACCGAATGTAGATTCTCTGGATCAGGTGCTTCCGTTTCCGGACTCTCTGTATCCTCACCTTCTTCCCTGGACAGATGTTCAGTGGATTACGCAGGGTGTTCCGCTGGACTTACCCACGTCCGATCGCGTTCTGACGGCAGATGCCAGCGATCTCGGATGGGGTGCGACGTTGGATCCTCTCGGTCTTTCCCTACACGGGATGTGGGACCAGGATCAAGCAGCTCTACACATCAACCAGAAGGAGCTTCTTGCTCTTCTTCTGAGTTTCAGGCAGTGGATCCCTCACCTGTCGAATCGCCAGGTCCTTCTACTATCCGACAATTCGACAGTGGTTGCTTACATTCGGAACCAGGGCGGCACGCACTCGCTTCCGATGTACGAGTTAGCTCGGGATCTTTTACTGCTCGCTCAGGATGTTCACGCCGGAGTGGTTGTTCGTCACATTCCCGGTCGTCTGAACGTCCTAGCCGACTCCCTGTCCCGACAGGGCAGGGTTATTTCCACCGAGTGGATGCTTCACAGGGCAGTGTTCCAGTCGCTTTGCAATCTCTGGGAACATCCCCACATCGACCTCTTTGCGACTCGTTGGAACCATCAGGTGGCCACTTTCGTGTCCCCGTGTCCAGATCCTCTGGCTTTTGCCGTGGACGCTCTGTCACTCGATTGGAACGGCCTAGTCGGCTACGCCTTCCCGCCGGTTCCGATTCTTCCTCAGGTTCTCGCCAAAATTCGAACCTGCAGTTGTCGAATCATTCTGATCGCTCCCCTGTCGCCTCAGCGGGTGTGGATCAATCAGCTCCGCTCGCTGATGGCGGCGGTTCCGGCACGTCTCCCGCTACGTCGCGACCTTCTTTGTCAAGGTCGCCCGAGGAGGTTTCACGTCGACCCGACTTCATTGTGCCTTCACGCATATCTTTTGTCAGGTCCTGTCTCCTCCGTAGAGGTTTTTCGAGACGAGCAGTGGAGTGCATTTCTTCTTCAAGGAGGCACTCCACTGGTTTAGCTTATGCAGCTAAATGGAAGGTCTTCTGTCGATGGTGTGCTGATCACTCTGTTGATTATGCCAATCCTTCGATTTCACAGATTGCGGAGTTTCTGGTATATCTGTTTGATTCTCGGGGTCTCCAGCCTGTTACCATCAAGGGTTACAGGTCTATGCTTTCAGAGACTTTTTCTTATGTGGGGAAGCGTCGTATCGGCACTAATCCTTACCTCTCCAAGCTTGTTTGGCACTTTTCTTTGAAAAGGCCTCGGACTTTGCAGCTTACTCCACGATGGAATCTTTCGTGGGTGCTGCTTTGCTTGGGGGGGGGGGGGGGGGGGTGCCGTTCGAACCTTTATCCCAGGTGGATATGCATTTTCTCACATATAAGACGGCTTTTCTGATGGCATTTGCTTCGGCCAGACGGGTTAGTGAGCTTCACGCCCTCTCGGTTGACCCGGCCTTTTTTAGGAGCTCTCCCAACAGTGTTACTTTTACCACTGATTGCTCCTTTTTGGCTAAGAATCAGTTACCAGATACTACTCCTCCTCCTATCTGTATCAGGGCTCTTCCCTCTGTTGAGGGTACTCGCCCTTTGCTCTGTCCGGTCCGTGCTATTCGCATTTATCTTGATCGGACACGCTTCATACGGAAAGGCAGAAAACGTTTTTTTCTGTCTCTCATTCCGGGTCGACAGAAGATCTCTCCTCAATCCATTTCTCGATGGATTTGTCTTGCTATTCGTACGGCTTATAGTCGTTTAGCAGCTGGCGATTGTATTACCAATCGTATTTCTGCCCACGAGGTGCGGGCACTGTCTACCTCTTGGGCTTATTCTAACTCCGTCAAGTTGTCGGATGTTATGCAGGCAGCCTACTGGAGAAATGCTTCTACTTTCTCCACCTTTTATTTACGCCAGTTGCAGGAGCAGTCGGAGGACCTTTTTGCCCTGGGTCCTCTTTCTTCTGCTCAGGCTGTTGTCTGCCATAGCCATTAGGCTTCTTGAAGGTCAGTTTCAGCCTTGTGCTGTTACTGCCCTTTTTCTGTCTGTGTGTCACACAGGCTCATATGTCTCTTTTCATTGTCCTTTACCAAGGATTGCGACATTATGGTTGATAAGCCTCGGGACCTCTTCCATCTACTTCACGGTTCCAGTGCACTAGGGTTATGTGGGGGTTGGTTATGCGATTCCCTCCAGCCTTTTGTCTATTCAGCCTGTAGTAAACAATTGTGAGTAGGTTGATAAGAAATCTAAATTTTATAGTAAATTTCCTTTCTTATTATACCTACCACAATTGTTTACATGGAGGCCCTCCCGTCTTCTTTACGGGTAAAGAATCTTTCCTCCCCGCTGATCACATAACTCTAACGTTTACGGATTCAAAAAAGAATAAGTCTTTAGAGACGGTATATGCGCACTGGCAACGGAAGTCGTGGAGTTGTACTTGGGAGAGAGCGTCCCGTACTGGGTCTGCGCCGGTTGCACTCGACCCAGTTTTGGCTTATTTTTATTGGTGCTTTTGCACCACTTTTCTTTCCCAACTTGCTTGGGAAAGACAAAAATAGAGATTATTTTATCCGAGTTAGGGACTTCCACTGAAGTGCAAGCCTGTAGTAAACAATTGTGGTAGGTATAATAAGAAAGGAAATTTACTATAAAATTTAGATTTCCGACGCATCCCAACGCGACTTGCAAGCACTATTACATTACTCGTCCCGAAGCACCCCCCCCCCCCCCCCCCCCCCCCCACACACACACACACTTTGCAATTTATCCACTGCAAGCACCCCCGGGGCTTCGACACGGGTCAGTACGGTATGTTAGGTATATGGTGTAAAGAACTGAGGCACCTCATGATCAAAAGATAGGAAAAAACATTTTGAAGATCAAAGGCAGCAATTAACGTTAATTTATTTACACTGGTTGTGTAATAATAGAACCAGGTCCATCATTTCTGGCAAAGCTGTTTTGGAGAACATTGTTTCATTAAACATGGTACCAGGACCTGGATTTATTAACTGGAGTGTACTAAATTATATTTGGGCATCAAAATTTGTTCATGTGCCTTTGCCTTGTAAGAATTCATGGGAGAGTACCCAACTGCTCATAGGCACTCTCCAATATGAATTGTTACAAAGAAAATCTATACAGACTAAGTAATTTCACTTAAAAAAAGGTTGTATGGAGGAAATAAGAAGCATTTAAAATGTGGGTCATGCACTTAGGCTCAAATATGAACTTCCTGCACTCTACCCATTAACACAGGAAGAACAGAATAGAACGATTTTGTCTTGATCCCTTTACATTATTTCAGATGGAACACAATACCAGGGACATAAACAAAAGAAGAGGCTCCAAGGGGCCTGAGGCACTCACCTGACACAGGACAATGGGTTTTTAAATATTTATTTTTTGATTGGTGTTTAAGGTCACATATTTATGCACAATGGCTAATCATGACCGCAACATGGAGATAAAGTCAAGTTTAGTCAATCGTTTATACCCATGTTACCAATTTTAGAGGACTTCCACCCTAAGCATTGGTGACTGGGTCCTATTTTACCAGTAATACAGAACTTGTTGACCATAGTAAACAAGCACTGCCTCACTTCCCGGGGTTCCCACAGGTTTCTTTTTTTCTCACAAATAGATTTGGCCTACTTAAAACTAATTAATGAACATATGGTTTCATAAAAATTGTCACATTGAACTGACATGGAAAAAAGATCAGATTCTCAGAGATATAATACAATGTGAAGAGATTAATATAATTGACCTATTTTTAGTATGGCAGTGAGAAATTATTTTTCTCTGGTGGTTATTGGTAAACATTAGAATACATGATCTAGATAAGAGATCATTTATTTAATCATTTTAAGGTCAAATGTATCAGTTTAGTATTAGTACATACCAAATGATTACAATTGACCCTTTACTTTTAATGGTGGTGGATTCTCCCAAAGAGAAATGCTCTGCAAATTTCTGAGGTAGAATATCCTAGATTGTGCTTGCAAAATGTTCCCATTATATAAACAGTTCTGATCTCTTGTTGTATGCCAGTTGTATTTAGGTTTTGAAATCAAATCAAATCATGGCTGCCATAAAGTAGCCATGATATATCAACCAATACTTCATAGATTTTTAGTTCAAATCGGCAGACTTATCAGAGTAAATAAGCATAGCAATAATATATAAGTTAGGGTATTATTGTAACAAAATCAAAGGAATATTGTGATTGCTGAACATTTATTTACAACCAAATATGTTAGTACTTGTAGGTTGTGAGTAGATGATGTACATGGGGAAATGTATTTATTTCAGTACTGGTACTTTTTATGAAAGAGAATTCCAATAAATTGTCAAATCGATATTTTAAACTTTTAAACATTGGTTATTCATATGGTCATTGAAAGATCTACAATATTTTAATGCCCATGAATTTTTCTACCTCACTGGAGCTACAATTTAATGGCCATTAAAAACCCTTCTGGGTGATTTCTTTTATTTAAATTGGTTTAATGGCCATTAATTCTTTTGAAATCTATGATTGTCAACATGGGTTTGCTTAATGCCCATTAAAAATGCATTATGACAGTGTGATGGGCATTAATTTATCTAATTTTATTTAATGGCGATGAGTTTAAAACCCAATCATGGCCATTAAACAAAGTCATTACAAATTTTAATGGGTGTTAGTGGGCATGAAAATTATGAAGGCCATATTTAATGGCAAATTTAATGGCCAACCATGAAAATGACCATTAAATTGAGCAATTTTAATGGTTTCATTACCCAGCCATTACTTTTTTCATTACAAGAATTAATGGGTAAAAATAATGGTTTTTGGTGTTTTAATGGGTTTTTAATGGGTTGCTTGTCCAGTAGTGTATATGCCTAAATTTTCAAGTTGCTACAATTCTTAACTGAATTATCCCCTCTTGAACTTAGATTTATTATGGCAGGGACCATTTCATCTATTAAATATACCCACTTCTCCTGAATCAGGTCTGTGTTTTTCTTGTATTCTCTGGTTTTGTTCCAGTGTTATAGCATTTCACAAAACAACCCTGCCCATTGAAATCGCATTTTAACTCTCTCGGAATGCCTGGGAAAATCCCAGAAATTCATTGTAGTTCCCAGCCAGTTTTGGCCCAAAATCACAGAAAAAATAGAGTCAAATTCTTTTCCTCAATTCGATACATTTTGTCAAATCACACGACTTCAAAGCTCTGATCATAACAAATGAACCAAAAAATATGCAGACAAGTGAAATATATTTAATAAAAGAGTGTTTTCTTATATATATTTCACTCGTAATGACCATATGCTTTCTTTTTATGTGTACCCATACTATGTATGGTACACATAATGTCGGCATCTGGGGTGGCTATTCGTCATTCATCCATCCTTTGTCAATCCGTCTGTCTGTCCGTCTGTCCATCCATCTGTTTGTCTGTCCGTCTGTCCGTCCAGTATCCGTATCCATTTCTTTGGCATTCGATAACTTGAAAAATGTTGCTTGGATTGTCAAGTTACTTTATATTTATGTTCAGGTTACTGATGTGTCAAGCTGTATAGTTTTTGGTGTAAATCTGATAATTTGATCCTGAGATTTTAACCTTTTATCCTTCAAATTGAAAATTTCTCCAATCCCTTTAGCATTCGATAACTTGAAAAATATTGCTTTGATTGTCTAGTTACTTTATATTTATGTTCAGGTTACTGATTTGCCGAGCTGTATAGTTTTTGATGTAAATCTGATGATTTGATCCTGAGATATTAACCCTTTATCCTTCAAATTGAAAATTCCTCCAATCCCTTTGTCATTCGATAACTTGAAAAATTTTGCTTGGATTGTCAAGTTACTTTATATTTGTGTTCAGGTTACTGATGTGCCGAGCTGTATGGTTTTTGGTGTAAATCTGTTATTTTGATCCTGAGATATTAACCCTTTATCCTTCAAATTGAAAATTCCTCCAATCCCTTTGGCATTTGATAACTTGAAAAATATTGCTTGGATTGTCAAGTTACTTTATATTTGTATTCAGGTTACTGATGTGCTGAGCTGTATAGTTTTTGGTGTAAATCTGATAATTTATTCCTGAGATATTAACCCTTTATCCTTCAAATTGAAAATTCCTCCAATCCCTTTGGCATTCGATAACTTGAAAAATATTGCTTGGATTGTCAAGTTACTTTATATTTTTGTTCAGGTTACTGATATTACTGTACTGATGATCCCTTTGGCATGAGACAACATAAAAAATATCAGTCCGATTGTCATGTTACTTTATATATGTATTCAGGTTACTGATGTGCTGTGCTGTATAGTTTTTTATGTAAATCTGATAATTTGATCCGGAGATATTAACCCTTTATCCATCAAATTAGACACTCCTCCAATCCATTTTTTTATGTACCCATACCATGTATGGTGTACATAATGTCGGCATCCGTGGTGGCCCTCCGTCATACAGCTTTCTACTAGTTGCGCGTATGGGTTCACATCTGACGATTTCATCGGCCTATTTTTTATTCAATTCAATTGGAGCTTTGTAGTCTTATTTATGAGTGTCGAAGCAAAGATAGGTGACTTAAGCACATCATCTCTTAAAGTCCACCTTCACTAAAATAGTCTTCCCTGATGAATAAAATATACAAAATGGAATTAAACAATATATATTTATTTAGTTCAAATATACACCCATTTTTCATTTGATTCTCCAACCAATCTGTAATTCACTATGATATAAAGAGGAAGAAAACAGTTTTAAAATGGGTCACAGTTCGCCTTGCTTCTGTGAAATGCTTAAAATTTTCAGCTGAAAATCGAAACACAGCAGACCTATGTCTCTGTTTAATCTACCACACCAACACAACATGGCTTGCTCCTTAATAATCTCTCTACTTGAAAAATTGTAATTTAAGCATTTTTCAAGGATAAATCCTGAAAAATGTCAAAAAGTCCCAAAAAATTGTCCAAACCAGACTGATGATCGCAAAAGCACACAACCCGATGTCCCGTTCTTCCTCTCTTCCGGAGTACATCTCATTGTCCATCTCTAGCAAGACATGCGCAGAAAGCATCAATTCTTTATTTTAAAATCTCCATGATGGATGCTAAATTTTCCATCATTTTTCAAAAATATTTAATGGAAGTTTTGAGCAATGCAAAGTCGTAAACTGAATGGAAAGGGTGGATAGGATATAAAGTCACTGTGGAGAGATTTTTATCATCTTAATTATTCAGAGAAGTGAATTTTATTAAATTATGCTTAAACATTGTTTGGCATTCCTGTTTACCTTATGTTCTTCAGAACTCATATATATATGTATATATATATATGAGTTCTGAAGACTATATCAGGGAAGACTATATATATATATATATATATATCAGGGAAGACTATATATATATATATATATATATAACTTCGTCAAATTGCCGTCATGCTCGGAAGTTTACTTCCTTCTAAGCGGCTTTCATTTTTGACTAATACTTATTCCGTTACGTTAAGTGCCGTACCAATGTGTATCGCGTCATGGGAAAGTAAAATTTAGCGTCACGCTGATCCTAATTGTTGAATGGGAATTATAAAATTGATCGTGATACGCGTACGTCTTACAGATCGATTTATTATTTGGCAAGTGGCTGCCTAGCTCCTAATCACGAACCCGTCTGTAAAATCGCCGATGCATGTCTTCCTTGGGTGGCAACAAGTAAAGATATGTTCCGCATTACACGTTGTTCACTGTTTTTAATTGTAAATTATGGACAAAAAAGACCGTATCATATATTCCTTAGGTGGTAACGAGTGGAGATATATTCCGCGTTATTGCGCGCATTTTTTGTTCTCAGCCTTAGAATTAGAAGCATTCAATCATTTATCTCAACCTCGCCCTGGTAACAGAGGCAGAAGCGAGCTCGCATGCAGCATTCACACACTCAACCATTCCCTGACCCGAATTGTTCAAACGCGTTGTTCTCCATATTCAAGTGTATTGCTTGTAAAAACACCGTATCATATCTCCCTTGGGTGGTAAAGATATGTTCCCCGTTTCATGTTGTTCCCCGTATCCGAGTCTATTACGCGCAAAATAACTGTATCATATCTTCCTTGGGTGGCAACAAGTAAAGATATGTTCCGCGCTTCACTTTGCTTTTTGTATTCAAGTGTAAATTATGAAAAAATACCGTATAATATCTTCCTTGGGTGGCAACAAGTAAAGATATGTTCCGCGTTATTACGTAAATAACAAATATGAATTAGACACTATTTCTAAAACCTCGCCCTGGTAACAGAGGCAGAGGCAAGTAAGTTCGTATACCGTATTCACACATCCAACCACTCCTTGGCCCGAATCATTCAATCATTTAAAAGCGCGCCTCCATATCTCCGCCCCAGTACCCAACCTGCGTCAATCAGACATCAATACCGCTGATGGAAAATATAATTTTTTTATACCCTCCTTGCGTAGTAATAACCTCCCCCCCCCCCCCGCCCAATCCTTCCAGGGTGTGTAAATGTCTTGTCCCCGCCCACTATTGCAGCATATATATGCCCTCCACCACTGATCTAAGGGCAGTCCCTCCTATAATGTCTACACTGACAATCGTAGGCTAGGGTTCCATACCCCCCCCCCCCCCCACACACACACACCACATACACATGGTGTACGCACTGACATATACCAAATGATCATAATCTCACAACATATACACGCTATGTTCAACACCAATGCGTGTTCAGGTGTAATTGCTCTGTACACTAATTTATATCCCCCCTCCCCCCCCCCCCCCCCCCCCCCCCCGTTCAGCAAGTTTATAAATGAGAATATTTGGAATTATTCTTGTCTATTGAGCCCATTGGGTTCTAGTGTTTGAAGTTTGTTAATCCAAAATGCTTCACGACCCCTCCTGTAAGCTGTATTTTGTTTATTAATTTGTTCAATCCCAATAATCTTAAAATTGTTTATACTATGGTTTTTCGTCAGAAAATGATGTGGTATCGGTTCATCCATAACCTCAAGTTTTATTCTACTCAGGTGGTTTTGCATTCTCTCATACAATTTTGTCCCCGTCTCCCCCACGTACACAACTTCATTGCACTTGTCGCAGAAAATCCCATATATCACATTCCTGGACAGGCAGGTGATTTTTTTGCCTATGTGGTAGGCCGTCCCGTTCTTGTCTGCGAATTGTTTTGTTTGGAGCATAAACCCACAGATTGCACATTTTCTTTCGCATCTATCAGATCCCGTCCCTTGATTGTTGAACATTTTATTATGCTTGCTGTGGACTATGATATCTCCCAAATTTTTCAGTCTTTTGTACGAAATCAGGGGAGGTTTTTCGAATGCCAACTTCATGCGTTTTGAGCGGTGTAAAATGGGCATCCGCTCCCGCGTTATTTTCCCGATGTCGGGGAGGCGCCGCGAGTAGGTGACCACAAACGGGACTCTTTCGCCGGTTGATCTGTTGGATCGTTTTTCAAGTAACTGTTTGCGCTGGATTTGATCAACCTTTTCTAGTTGTTCGCTTACAAACTTTTCGTCGTAACCTCTGGCATGCAGGTGTTGTTTTATATCATTTTTGTGGCATTCATATTCAGCATTATCGGAACAAATTCTTTTTACTCTTGAAGCTATTCCATATGGTATCGCTCTTTTAGTGTTGATTGGGTGATCTGACTTTGCGTGTAGGTATTGATGCGTGTCCGTGGGTTTTGTATATAAACCGGTTTTAAGAAATCCGTCTTCAATTTTGACTATCGTGTCTAAGAATTCTATCTCATTTTCAGACCACCTTAAATCAACCTGTATTCTTGGATGTATCGTATTTGCTAAAGAATGATATTGTTTCAGAGACTCCAACCCATGCGTCCATACTCCCCAGATATCATCAACGTACCGTACCTGTTCAAGGGGGTGTAACTTCGATGCTTTTGACAGTTTCTCTTCCCATTCACCCATATATGTGCACGCATAATTCATCCCTAATCGCGAGCCTATTGCAACGCCGTCGGTTTGTAAATAATGTCTTCCTTTAAATGAAAAATTGTTGTTGTCCAAAACAGTTTCTATTAGTTTAAGACCTATCTCTGTTGGGAATAATTTTCCTTTAGAGTTTTCTAGTGCTTTTTTACATGCTAATATACCTTCATTACGTGGGACGCTTGGATATAGTTTCTTGACGTCCATACAGTACATTATGCTGTTTTCAGGGAGTGGTTGGGGTATACTGTCCAGTCTGTTCAAGAAATGTGTGGTGTCGCGTATGTAGGATGGTAATGACTCAACGTGTTGTTTTAATTCAGACTCCATCACTTCTGCTATTTTCTCTGTTGGGTGGTTTATTCCCGAAATTATTGTTCTTAAAGGGGCTTCATTTTTATGCATTTTGGGGTTACCTTTTACTCTACCAGCCTGTGGCTGCTTAGGTATCATGTACGCTAATACTTTTTTGTCTATCAGTTTGTTTTTTTCTAGTTTTTTGAGTTGGCTTTTAATCTTGTTTGTTATTTTCTCTGTCAGATTTACAGGTACTTCTTTGTATGTTGTTTGGTCCCCCAATTCCATCAAGATCTCATTTTCATATTTACTTGCATCCAAAACGGTTATTCCAGACCCTTTATCGGCTGGTCGCACGACTATTGTATTATCATTTAACAACTCCTTCAGAGCCTTCTCTTCCATTTTTGTTATGTTGTTTCGCACGCGTTTTTTTATGCCCTTCAAAATATCTTCCCGTACTATCTCTAAATAAAGGTCAAGGTGCTTATCTCTACCTTCTTTAGGGGTCCACGGGTTACTCTCTTTAAATTTATCATTAATATATTGCTGTTTATTGTCTAGGAAATACTCACATAGTCGCATTCTTCGCTCCCATTCTTTTATCTCAACGATAAGGTTCGCTATATCCAAAGTTCTTTCCGTTGGGACAAACTTGAGACCCCTTTTAAGTAATGTTCTTTGGTGTTTTGTTAGTTTCTTACCGGATAAATTAAACACGTTATTTTGCTGATTTATTTTAGTTTCGTTGTGCAGAATTTTACTCTTTATATCTACATACATGTTATTTTGATCATCGCTCATATTCTCAACTTCTACAGATTCATCCATTATGGAGGGTTTCTCAGACATTTTGTCGGTAATTTGTTTTGTATAACCCCGGGGATTCACAGATTCGTCCTTCTTGGAGGGTTTCACAGACTTTTTGTCGGTAATTTTTTTTGAATAACCCCGGGGATTCAGTTTTGGTTCATCCCTACGGAACGCGGAAATATTTTGTGACTGCAAGTATTTGTATTTGATTGTTTTAGGCCCATTTGTCTTCTTCATACTTCCAATCATTTGTGCAACCTGAAAATGAGAATCATTCAAAAAGAGATAGAAATTTAATTCATTTGTACTCACCGGTTTTTCAGGTTCGAATCGCACCCACCTGTAATTTTGACCATACTTACAATATACATGAATCCCTATTCCCAGCATATTCACCAAACCTATTATATCCTCATCTGTTGCCCAGCTCTCAATACTACCATTCGTTTTTGATCTGTTTCTAATGAATCCTGATACTGGCCCATCTATATATTTAGACATTATTTTCGCGTGATCTTCCACATACTCCAATACTCGTTTCCGTATTACATGATGATATTCCTCATCGCCTGTACAGATTTTGCTGATGCATCTATAAAAACAATTTCCATCAGCTCTAACATTTTGCAATCCAAACCCTTGCCTTCTCAGTTCAATGTTGTGTGTTGCGATATCAGTGTGGCTGGGAAGTTTCTTCTGTAATTTTATTCCTTCTGTAATTTTATTCCTTGCCTTCTCAGTTCAATGTTGTGTGTTGCGAACTGATATCGCAACACACAACATTGAACTGAGAAGGCAAGGGTTTGGATTGCAAAATGTTAGAGCTGATGGAAATTGTTTTTATAGATGCATCAGCAAAATCTGTACAGGCGATGAGGAATATCATCATGTAATACGGAAACGAGTATTGGAGTATGTGGAACATCACGCGAAAATAATGTCTAAATATATAGATGGGCCAGTATCAGGATTCATTAGAAACAGATCAAAAACGAATGGTAGTATTGAGAGCTGGGCAACAGATGAGGATATAATAGGTTTGGTGAATATGCTGGGAATAGGGATTCATGTATATTGTAAGTATGGTCAAAATTACAGGTGGGTGCGATTCGAACCTGAAAAACCGGTGAGTACAAATGAATTAAATTTCTATCTCTTTTTGAATGATTCTCATTTTCAGGTTGCACAAATGATTGGAAGTATGAAGAAGACAAATGGGCCTAAAACAATCAAATACAAATACTTGCAGTCACAAAATATTTCCGCGTTCCGTAGGGATGAACCAAAACTGAATCCCCGGGGTTATTCAAAAAAAATTACCGACAAAAAGTCTGCGAAACCCTCCAAGAAGGACGAATCTGTGAATCCCCGGGGTTATACAAAACAAATTACCGACAAAATGTCTGAGAAACCCTCCATAATGGATGAATCTGTAGAAGTTGAGAATATGAGCGATGATCAAAATAACATGTATGTAGATATAAAGAGTAAAATTCTGCACAACGAAACTAAAATAAATCAGCAAAATAACGTGTTTAATTTATCCGGTAAGAAACTAACAAAACACCAAAGAACATTACTTAAAAGGGGTCTCAAGTTTGTCCCAACGGAAAGAACTTTGGATATAGCGAACCTTATCGTTGAGATAAAAGAATGGGAGCGAAGAATGCGACTATGTGAGTATTTCCTAGACAATAAACAGCAATATATTAATGATAAATTTAAAGAGAGTAACCCGTGGACCCCTAAAGAAGGTAGAGATAAGCACCTTGACCTTTATTTAGAGATAGTACGGGAAGATATTTTGAAGGGCATAAAAAAACGCGTGCGAAACAACATAACAAAAATGGAAGAGAAGGCTCTGAAGGAGTTGTTAAATGATAATACAATAGTCGTGCGACCAGCCGATAAAGGGTCTGGAATAACCGTTTTGGATGCAAGTAAATATGAAAATGAGATCTTGATGGAATTGGGGGACCAAACAACATACAAAGAAGTACCTGTAAATCTGACAGAGAAAATAACAAACAAGATTAAAAGCCAACTCAAAAAACTAGAAAAAAACAAACTGATAGACAAAAAAGTATTAGCGTACATGATACCTAAGCAGCCACAGGCTGGTAGAGTAAAAGGTAACCCCAAAATGCATAAAAATGAAGCCCCTTTAAGAACAATAATTTCGGGAATAAACCACCCAACAGAGAAAATAGCAGAAGTGATGGAGTCTGAATTAAAACAACACGTTGAGTCATTACCATCCTACATACGCGACACCACACATTTCTTGAACAGACTGGACAGTATACCCCAACCACTCCCTGAAAACAGCATAATGTACTGTATGGACGTCAAGAAACTATATCCAAGCGTCCCACGTAATGAAGGTATATTAGCATGTAAAAAAGCACTAGAAAACTCTAAAGGAAAATTATTCCCAACAGAGATAGGTCTTAAACTAATAGAAACTGTTTTGGACAACAACAATTTTTCATTTAAAGGAAGACATTATTTACAAACCGACGGCGTTGCAATAGGCTCGCGATTAGGGATGAATTATGCGTGCACATATATGGGTGAATGGGAAGAGAAACTGTCAAAAGCATCGAAGTTACACCCCCTTGAACAGGTACGGTATGTTGATGATATCTGGGGAGTATGGACGCATGGGTTGGAGTCTCTGAAACAATATCATTCTTTAGCAAATACGATACATCCAAGAATACAGGTTGATTTAAGGTGGTCTGAAAATGAGATAGAATTCTTAGACACGATAGTCAAAATTGAAGACGGATTTCTTAAAACCGGTTTATATACAAAACCCACGGACACGCATCAATACCTACACGCAAAGTCAGATCACCCAATCAACACTAAAAGAGCGATACCATATGGAATAGCTTCAAGAGTAAAAAGAATTTGTTCCGATAATGCTGAATATGAATGCCACAAAAATGATATAAAACAACACCTGCATGCCAGAGGTTACGACGAAAAGTTTGTAAGCGAACAACTAGAAAAGGTTGATCAAATCCAGCGCAAACAGTTACTTGAAAAACGATCCAACAGATCAACCGGCGAAAGAGTCCCGTTTGTGGTCACCTACTCGCGGCGCCTCCCCGACATCGGGAAAATAACGCGGGAGCGGATGCCCATTTTACACCGCTCAAAACGCATGAAGTTGGCATTCGAAAAACCTCCCCTGATTTCGTACAAAAGACTGAAAAATTTGGGAGATATCATAGTCCACAGCAAGCATAATAAAATGTTCAACAATCAAGGGACGGGATCTGATAGATGCGAAAGAAAATGTGCAATCTGTGGGTTTATGCTCCAAACAAAACAATTCGCAGACAAGAACGGGACGGCCTACCACATAGGCAAAAAAATCACCTGCCTGTCCAGGAATGTGATATATGGGATTTTCTGCGACAAGTGCAATGAAGTTGTGTACGTGGGGGAGACGGGGACAAAATTGTATGAGAGAATGCAAAACCACCTGAGTAGAATAAAACTTGAGGTTATGGATGAACCGATACCACATCATTTTCTGACGAAAAACCATAGTATAAACAATTTTAAGATTATTGGGATTGAACAAATTAATAAACAAAATACAGCTTACAGGAGGGGTCGTGAAGCATTTTGGATTAACAAACTTCAAACACTAGAACCCAATGGGCTCAATAGACAAGAATAATTCCAAATATTCTCATTTATAAACTTGCTGAACGGGGGGGGGGGGGGGGGGGATATAAATTAGTGTACAGAGCAATTACACCTGAACACGCATTGGTGTTGAACATAGCGTGTATATGTTGTGAGATTATGATCATTTGGTATATGTCAGTGCGTACACCATGTGTATGTGGTGTGTGTGTGTGGGGGGGGGGGGGGGGGGGTATGGAACCCTAGCCTACGATTGTCAGTGTAGACATTATAGGAGGGACTGCCCTTAGATCAGTGGTGGAGGGCATATATATGCTGCAATAGTGGGCGGGGACAAGACATTTACACACCCTGGAAGGATTGGGCGGGGGGGGGGGAGGTTATTACTACGCAAGGAGGGTATAAAAAAATTATATTTTCCATCAGCGGTATTGATGTCTGATTGACGCAGGTTGGGTACTGGGGCGGAGATATGGAGGCGCGCTTTTAAATGATTGAATGATTCGGGCCAAGGAGTGGTTGGATGTGTGAATACGGTATACGAACTTACTTGCCTCTGCCTCTGTTACCAGGGCGAGGTTTTAGAAATAGTGTCTAATTCATATTTGTTATTTACGTAATAACGCGGAACATATCTTTACTTGTTGCCACCCAAGGAAGATATTATACGGTATTTTTTCATAATTTACACTTGAATACAAAAAGCAAAGTGAAGCGCGGAACATATCTTTACTTGTTGCCACCCAAGGAAGATATGATACAGTTATTTTGCGCGTAATAGACTCGGATACAGGGAACAACATGAAACGGGGAACATATCTTTACCACCCAAGGGAGATATGATACGGTGTTTTTACAAGCAATACACTTGAATATGGAGAACAACGCGTTTGAACAATTCGGGTCAGGGAATGGTTGAGTGTGTGAATGCTGCATGCGAGCTCGCTTCTGCCTCTGTTACCAGGGCGAGGTTGAGATAAATGATTGAATGCTTCTAATTCTAAGGCTGAGAACAAAAAATGCGCGCAATAACGCGGAATATATCTCCACTCGTTACCACCTAAGGAATATATGATACGGTCTTTTTTGTCCATAATTTACAATTAAAAACAGTGAACAACGTGTAATGCGGAACATATCTTTACTTGTTGCCACCCAAGGAAGACATGCATCGGCGATTTTACAGACGGGTTCGTGATTAGGAGCTAGGCAGCCACTTGCCAAATAATAAATCGATCTGTAAGACGTACGCGTATCACGATCAATTTTATAATTCCCATTCAACAATTAGGATCAGCGTGACGCTAAATTTTACGTTCCCATGACGCGATACACATTGGTACGGCACTTAACGTAACGGAATAAGTATTAGTCAAAAATGAAAGCCGCTTAGAAGGAAGTAAACTTCCGAGCATGACGGCAATTTGACGAAGTTATATAAAATATTTGATGAAGTATATATATATATATATATATATATATATATATATGGGGATTCTAAGTATACCTTTCCCATTTAGTACATTCCCTTTGGCTTTTTTGTTTCTTCATTTGGTTGACATCTCTATTCTACAACATCGACTGTGGATTTTGTCTCATAGGTATAGAGTGTATGCTTATAAAATGAGACAATTTCTTTTACAGACATTATTATTATCTTTTAGGAACTATACTCTTGTGGTGTGTTTTCATTTAATTAGTGTTATATGACTAACCTCCCTCCTCCCCAACTCCCACCAGACAGGAGCAAGTGGGGAAAGTTTACAATACGTTTTACTTTCACATATATGAAATGGGGTACAGGTTTCACTGACATACTGGGTTTGACAAATTCCACATTGAAGTATATAGATCACATTTGAACTTTTGCATGTGCCGCGGCAAAAAAATTCTTAAAAGATTCCCCAGTACTGGTGCTGTTGAATGAATCGGATGTAGGCATCATGGTGCATGTTTTACAACCAGTTTTTCCACTGGCTTGGCTGACACAAAGTTCAGAATTGACTGGATTGAGTCTGGCATGAATAAAGAATGTCACAAATGTTATTTGGACACTTGAAATCCACGACTGGAGGCTTGGGACAACATACATGTGAATAACCACTCATCATTCAAAAAAATGGTGCGTGACTGTGCTATTACACGACACTGCATGTCAGCGGATCACCCTTTTACTTACTTTAAGGCCTTCATCATTGATTCCAAGTCTGACTGGATAAAAGCTGAGTGTATCACCCAGGAAACATTCTGGATTCCAAGTCTGACTGGATAAAAGCTGAGTGTATCACCTGGGAAACATTCTAGATCGAACAGTTACGGACCTCTTGATCTCAACAGAACTTCAAACTATCATCCTCTCAGTTTCCATGTGATCCACAGTGTTCCCATGTGGTCTAGGCACTTGACAAAGATACATAACTGTCGATCAAAGCTTGCAGTACAGTAGAACCTGTCTTGAAAGACCACCATTTTTTGCCAGGCAAAAATGATCTCTCAAAACAGGTGGTCTCTCATGACAGGTCAATTACAGAGTAAAACAACCAAATGATACAAGGTCACAGTGGTCTCTCAAGAGAGTCTCTAACGACAGTGGTCTCTCAAAACAGGTTTTACTGTTCTCATTCTGAAAATTTCAAGCAACTGCACTCAGTGGCCTGGACACATTTCATTTTTAGCTTAACTTGACAAAGTCAAGATAAGCTATTGCCATCACGCATGCGGAAGTCTTAGTCTGTGAGTCTGTTCACATTTTCCTTTAGCACAGGCTTCCTTTAGCACAGGCTACACCCTGTAGTTCTTGTCTGATCGTCACGAAATTTCATATGCAGTTTTGGGGTCATGTCTAGATGAGAACGTCCCCTTTTGGTCGTGATCGGTCAACCGGTATGGCTGCCAGAGCCCAAAACCCGAAAACCATTAGCACAGTCTACAGGTCGAATTTCTGAAGGCATATCTTTGTAACTTGGTAGGATGCCTCTGTATAATGCCTAAATGAGAACGTCCCCTTTTGGTCATGATCTGTCAACCGTGATGGCTGCCCAAGCCCGAAACCCAAAAACTTTTAGCACAGTCTGCAGGGCATGTTTAATATGGAGGGATTTCATTGTAACTTGGTAGGATGACTCCGTATGATGTCGAGATGAAAATTTCCCCATTTGGGCGCGATCTGTCAACTGTGACGACTGCCTAGCCCAAAACCCGAAAACCTTTAGCACAGTGTACAGGTCATATTTTTATACTGTACCAATGACCCAGACTTAGCTGGTGCTAACTCTAACAAAACCAGGGCCAAACACAAATTTTGCCCCCCAATCCCCAAAATTTGCATCCAAAACAAAAAGAAATCATGTCCTAAAGGACCTCCATACTACGCCTCTACTGCGCATGCGCAGTGACGCAGATGTCCCGAAAATGGCGCCAATTATCATTCTCTGTTTGGCCCTTCATCAGTCAACATCTCACTGATCTTTGTGCTTGTAAATCTCAGTTTAAAGGATGCCAGACACGTAATTTTTGGAGAAAATGTGATTCTAAGGAGGATAGAAGGAGGAGAGGAAAAAGAAGTGACAAAAAATAATCAGGGCTGTACTTAAAATTTTTTGATGAAATTATGTTAAGTTGCCTATTTTCAAGGCATGGGCCTCTTGTTGTCATTCTTGCTAAATGTTGCACTGCTTATTCAGTGTTTCCTCTCCCCTAGCCTTCTAAAGTCCCCCCTTGCAATTCTCCCATGCTTTTGGCATATTTTTGAGAAAGTTCATTTCTAAAATTTCCTGGGAGAGTTGCTTGGTTACAGAATGTTTTCTGTTATTTTCCCCATAGTTACGTTTTCACCCATGGGTGTATAACGTTTGTGTTCTGCATCTTCCATCTGATGTTCTGCAGATTCTCCCCTGGGAGTCTCTGTTTTGCATCAGATAGAGTGTAATTTTGATGACTGATTCCGGGCCAGTTTTTTCAGTGCCTGGAGTCATGTTTTCTGGTGTTTTACACTGTTTGTTTTCATTGGCAACAGCCTTTTTTGAGGGGGGCTGTTTGCCTTTGCTGTAGTTTATCTCACTATAAGATACATTTATATTATCCGTAAGTGTCTCATTAATTATTTAATATAAATTTAAAATTTTTGACCACACTTTGCCATTGGATCCATCGGGGCTCAACGTTACTTTTCAGCAACTTGGGCTTCGCTGAAAAAATATTTTTTCAAAATTATTTTGATATGTAATTGTTTTTTCATTTATTAATGGATCATGTTATTATGTACCTTTGTGTCAGGGGTTTTTGCGAGTAACTAGGACTTGTTGTTGTTCTTTCACAATGAAGGGACATTGTTCAAATTGTAATAGGAAGAAATCTTCCTCTGACTTTCATGATCATTGTATAAATTGTAGTCAGTGTTCTCGCATTAATCCCTGTCCTATATGTGAATATTGGGATGAGAAACATTGGAAACGTGTGTCACGATATGTTGTTTCTGGAGAAAGGGCTATGCCGGCTCTTTCTCCGCAAGGTCACTCTACTCTCTCAGTTTCTATTTCAGAGGAACAAGAACAGGGTGATGTTTCCATGTTATCTTCTACAAGTGTGCGTCCGTCGTCACAAATGAATTCAGAGCTAGCGGCAAAAGTGCTCATGGAGATTAGACAAATGTCGTCCGCTAGCTCGCCCGGTGTAGCGTCCATTCACCGAATGGTTCGGCAGCCGGGTTCGTCCGATGCGGTCCAGGAGGAAATTTTGGGTGATGCGAGCACTATAAACATAATAGATGCACACCCAGTGACGGCGGATAGTAAGCGAGAACGGGGGAAGCCTTTGAGTCCGGTTCCTAGCTCGTCCAGGTCCAGCCGGGCCGCGAGCGAGAGAGGCCCCTCTCTCGTACAACAACATCTGGGACCAGATGTTGTGGTACAAAATGTGTCGTTAGCGGAGCATACGTCCGTCGCTCGGGACGCTCCGTTGTATAGGCAGTCCGCAGAGACTGCTAAGGCTTCCTCTTCTCGTAAGCGCACACGACCGCACCTTGGCTGCGTGACCGCCGATATATTACCAGCTTCGCCGATCAAGGATTCTTCGGCGACCAGGTCACACCATCCGGCAGCCAGGGATTCGAGACCGATGGACTCCGGACGTTCGCATAGGAAAAGTATGCGGGAGCCATCTGAAGCGGAGCTGCCCTCGGCGAAGCAGCGAAAGACTGCGCCTCCGCAGGTCTCGACGCCGGACATTCTTGTGCAGATAGCACAGCTTATCGCAGCATCCCAGCAGCCGACAGAAACGGTGTCGGATCGAGAATTATCCAACGGCGCTGGGTCGGTACGCTCCGCCGAAGCATCGGGGGCGGACGACCGGGAACATCATGAGGTCCGACCGGATGGTGAAAGGGATACGGATGATTTGGAGCTATCCCTTTCGGAACAACATAAAGCTGCCATGGACTTCATCCGGCACTTTCTCCCTCAAGTTGTTCCGTCAGGCCAGACCGCTGCGGTTCCGGACAAGAGGATCATAGCATCATTGGACTCTGAATTTTTTGAGCGGTTCAGGGACATCGCTCCCGAGTTTCCGTCGCAGTCCAATAATGTTGCAAGAACATTTGAATTATTGAACGACGCTATTTTCAAACTTGCTTCCAAAACGGGGAAAGCAGGTTTCTTATACGCTAATACTCTCAACCTGCCTTTCATTAATGCAAGGAATAAATTCGATACGGCAGGACAGGGTATCCCGAGAGTTCCTCTGCGTATGGACGACGAGGCGGAAGACTTAGAGCTATCATTACCGTCGTCGGCTTCTATTCCAACCGCGGTGTTGGAAACAGCTATTGCGTCTAACAGAGCCAATTTAGATGCCTTATCTAACGCAGATCACCTTACTAAGGCGTTATCACTGCGCCTTCAAGGGAAAGAGTTTCAGGATATACAATCCTCTTTAAGACTTCTTTCAAGGGCAGTAGCTTATTCCACGTGTAACTCCGCCCTTTCAGTGGCAAATCTGGAGTTGGTTAGACGTGACGCAGCCCTAGCTACATCCATACTAGTGGATACTAAGGTGAAGAACTCTCTTAGAGTCGCTTCGGTCTCCGGAGAACTTCTCTTTGACGGCAAGCTTTCTGCTATTTATGATAAAATTACAAAGAAAGCTTCGGATTCTCTGTTGTTCAAATCTGCTTCTAAGAAGCCGGATACAGCAGACAAGAATAAGACAGGCACTTCTGGGTCTAATGCGCACAAGAGAGGTTCCTATAGAGGTTCCGGTGCGTCCTCTTGGTCTTATTCGAGAGACCGTCAGGGTAGCGACTCTCGTTCGGTACGTCCTTCGGGCTGGGACAATCGGTCGGACGCCCCGAGGTCGACGGGGCGAGGTGCGGGTCATGGAGGACGTGGTTTCTCCTACCGCAGGCCTCGCAGGTCCAGGAGGTGATGGCTTAAACCTCTATTGCCTACCGGTTGGCGGAAGGTTGTCAAGCTTTTCACAAGAATGGGCGTCGATTACGGATGACCCTTGGGTGAGAGGAGTGACTTCGGAAGGTCTAAAGATATCCTTCAAACGAAAGCCTCCATTAACTCGAAGTCCAAAGTGGACTCATCTTCCGTCAAATCCGCAGAAAAGAGACGCTCTGCTATCAGAGGTGCAGTCTCTTTTAATGAAGAACGCGGTAGAGGTCGTAGAAAACCAGGAATCTCTGGGATTCTACAGCCATCTGTTTCTGGTTCCGAAACCAGACGGCTCGTTCCATCCAGTCATAGATTTGAGCTGGATAAACAAGCTGATCGTCGCTCCGAAGTTTTATATGGAGACGATTCGGTCGGTCAGAGCGAGTATTCGGGTGAACGATTATGCATCAAGCATAGATCTCAAAGATGCGTACTTTCACGTCATGGTACATCCGACATTCCGAAAGTACCTACGCTTCGCAGTCCTGGGAGTGGTGTATCAATTCCGGGCGATGTGCTTCGGATTGAATCTAGCACCCTGGGCTTTCACTCGGGTAATGAACTCGGTAATGATCTATTTCCGAGCTCATTCGTCTGCGGTAACGTCGGCCTACCTGGACGACATTCTTCAGAGGTACGGCAACGAGTTAACGCTTCAGAACGATGTTCAGAATCTTCTTCTTTTGCTCTGACGTCTCGGTTTTATAGTAAATGAGGAGAAGTCGGCTCTGGTGCCGTCCAAGTCATTCACTCATCTGGGAATGAGCTTCGAGACGCACAACAATCTCATTCGTCTGTCGTTAACCAGAGCGAAATTAGTCAGTTGTTACGCTCGCTATTGTCTGCACGCAGACAAAGTCACAGCGAGAGAATTTATGAGACTGATAGGTCTGTGCGGAGCCGCTGCGGATCTCATTCCGATGGGGCGGTTACGCACACGTCCTCTTCAAATTTTCTTGACTCAGAATTGGAGTGTGAAAATTCATTCGCTCGATGTAGACGTTCTCTTGTCAGATCAAGTGAAACAAGAGATTCAGACTTGGGCAAACATTCAGTGGTTAACTCAGGGAGTTCCGCTGCAGTTGCCGGATCCGAGTTTTACCATTATGACGGATGCCAGTCAAACAGGTTGGGGTGCATCATTAATCCCAACGGATTCGAGATGCCAGGGTCTTTGGGATTCGCAATTCCTGTGCAAGCACATAAACATCAAAGAGATGATGTCAATTTGGCTTGCGTTACGTCACTGGATGGACATTATTCACGATGCTCATGTCCAAATCCTATCCGACAATACGACAGTAGTGGCGTATATACGGAATCAGGGAGGCACTCATTCAGTTCCGTTGTTCAATCTAACGGAAAGAATCCTTCTGTTTGCGCTAGAACATCACGTTCTTCTTTCGGTCCGTCACATTCTGAATGTGCTAGCAGACTCCCTTTCACGAAAGGGACGCTTGTTGCCGTCGGAATGGACTCTCAACAAACAAGTATTCAATCAGATTTGCTACCAATGGGAACGGCCAATGATAGACTTATTTGCGACACATCTCAACAATCAGTTGCAGACGTATGTGTCTCCGTGTCTGGATCCAAGAGCATTTGCAGTAGACGCTCTGTCGATCCCTTGGGACGGAATGATAGGGTATGCGTATCCTCCAGCGCCGTTAATTCAACAAGTATTGCTAAAGATAAAACAATCTCAATGCAAGATTCTGTTGGTAGCATCTCTGTCGCCACAGAGACCATGGATAAATCTACTCAGGTGTCTGTTGTGGGACCTACCGCGAAAGCTTCCTCCACGGGAGGATCTTCTTTCGCAGGGGAAATCGTGCCAACTCCATCACAACCCGCAAGGTCTCAACCTTCACGTTTTTCTGTTGTGCGGTCCTTCTTGCATGGCAAACACTTTACAGGACGAGCAGTGGACGCGATTTCTAACTGTAGGAGGACCTCCTCTTCGCTAAACTATGCGGCTAAGTGGAAGGTTTTTCGTCGTTGGTGTAGGGATCATTCTGTAGATATATTCGATCCCTCTATACCAGACATTGCAAACTTTCTAGTATACTTGTTTGACGAAATCAAACTGCAGCCTGTTACTATAAAGGGTTATAGGTCTATGTTATCTGATACCTATGCACATCATGATAGTTTACAAATTGGATCTAATGTCTCTTTATCTAAGTTGGTTAGAAACTTTTCGATAAATAGACCCAGAACTCTTAGATTAATTCCTAAGTGGAATTTAGCTTGGGTTCTTCTTAAATTGAAGGAAAAGCCATTTGAACCTCTTGGGACAGTAGATTTCAAATTCTTATCTTATAAGACAGCTTTTCTCTTAGCTTTCTCTTCTGCTAGAAGAGTCAGTGAGCTTCATGCACTGTCGGTGGATGATTCTCATTATCGTAGTGTGGGGAACACTATCACCTTCACTACTAATGTGTTTTTTTTAGCTAAGAATCAGGCTCCTAATAAATATCCGGAACCTATTGTTATTAAGGCTCTTCCGTCTTCAGACGGGCGTAGGCCTTTACTCTGTCCTGTTAGAGCGTTACGTATCTATAAACAGAGATCTCAGTTTATCAAAAAGGGACAGAAACGTTTCTTTCTGTCTTTGATGCCTAATAGAAGGGACATTTCGGTCCATTCTATTGCTAGATGGATTCAATTAGCTATCCGTACTGCTTATGAGAGTTTATCTTCTTCTCAGCAGTCTGTGCTTAAGATTTCCGCTCATGAAGTAAGAGCTCTTTCTACTTCCTGGGCTTATGCTAATAGTGTTGCTATTACAGATTTAATGAAGGCTGCTTATTGGTCTCAGCCATCCACATTTACGAATTTTTATCTCAGAAATATTGAGTCCATTGCTGGAGACCTGCATTGTTTAGGTCCGTTATCTGTTGCTCAGAATGTCGTCCACTAAACAGTTGCAACTATAGTTATGCAGGCTTTCTGTTCCGGCAGTGACTCCGTCTGACAGCCCTCTTCGCTCTGGGTTATTTGACCCAGGGCAAGGGGAAGGGGGGGGGTGGGTGTTCCCTTAGGTCACCTGCTTTATAGTGAAAAGCAAGGGAATGCCTCCTCCAAGTCAGTATTTCTGAGTCGCTTCCGGGATGGTTTTAAAGTGTAATATTAATGTTAAAATTCATTCATGTCTTATTTTTAAAGTGTAGCTCGGTGTGAAGCATTTGTATATGTCAAGTGTCAAACGGGCTTTAATATACAATACTCGGACACTTTTAAATGACTATAAAGAGTCTCAATTCTCTGGACTACTTTATTTATTGGCTTACTTTAAAAATAATTAGTATAAGGGATATACTGGATGTTAATAGAGAACATGAATGTTATTGTGCTCAATTATTAAGGGTAGTGTATCTTTCTAATTTAGTATTAAATAAGAAAGATACATGTAAAGCCTAATACTCCTTTTCTCCTTAAGGGGTTACCTCTTTACTGTATAGTTGAGCTTATTGGATTTTCCTCTATGTCCTAGGCCCTCCAGCCTGTTTACTATTCAGCTAAGTCTGGGTCATTGGTACAGTATAAAAATGTTAAAAAATTTATAGTAATTTATATATTTTTTATACTTACCAATGACCCAGACGGGGATGGCCCTCCCTGGAGTTGGGAACTCTTGCCTCCCCGCTGAGTACATAGCGCTGACCAGGCACTGCCAGTAAGAATGATAATTGGCGCCAATTTCGGGACGTCTGCGTCACTGCGCATGCGCAGTAGAGGCGTAGTATGGAGGTCCTTTAGGACATGATTTATTTTTGTTTTGGATGCAAATTTTGGGGATTGGGGGGCAAAATTTGTGTTTGGCCCTGGTTTTGTTAGAGTTAGCACCAGCTAAGTCTGGGTCATTGGTAAGTATAAAAAATATATAAATTACTATAAATTTTTTAACATTTATGGAGGGATTTCATTGTAACTTGGTAGGTTTTTTGGACGTGATTGGGCAACTGTGACGGCTACAGGGGCCCGAAGCCCAAAAACCTTTAGCACAGTCTACAGGTCATATTTATGAAGGGATTTCATTGTAACTTGGTAGGATGACTCCAAATAATGTTTAGATGAGAACGTCCCCTTTTGATTGCGATCATTCAGTCTTGATGGCTGCCCGAGCCCAAAAACCTTCAGCATAGTCTATAGGTCATATTTATGGAAGGATTTTGTTGTAACTTGTTAGGTTGACTCCATGTATTGCCAAGATGATGACATCCCCTTTTGGTCGTGATTGGTCAACTGTGACGGCTATAGGTGCCCGAAGCGCGAAAACCTTGAGCACAGTCTACAGGTCATATTTATGAAGGGAGTTCATTGTAACTTTGTTCAATCACTCCAGATGATGCCCAGATGAGAATGTCCCCTTTTGGTTGCGATCATTCAACCATGATGGCTGCCTGAGCCTAAAGCCCGAAAACCTTTAGCACAATCTATAGGTCATATTTATGAAGGGATTTCAGTGTAACTTGGTAGGATGACTCCAAATAATGTTTAGATGAGAACGTCCCCTTTTGATTGCGATGATTCAGTCTTGATGGCTGCCCGAGCCCAAAAACCTTCAGCATAGTCTATAGGTCATATTTATGGAATATCTGTCAACCGTGATGACTGCCTAGCCCAAAACCTGAAAACCTTTAGCACAGTCTACAGGTCATATTTATGGAGGGATTTCATTGTAACTTGGTAGGTTTTTTGGACGTGATTGGGCAACTGTGATAGCTACAGGGGCCCGAAGCCCAAAAACCTTTAGCACAGTTTACAGGTCATATTTATGAAGGGATTTCATTGTAACTTGGTAGGATGACTCCAAATAATGTTTAGATGAGAACGTCCCCTTTTGATTGCGATCATTCAGTCTTGATGGCTGCCCGAGCCCAAAAACCTTCAGCATAGTCTATAGGTCATATTTATGGAAGGATTTCGTTGTAACTTGTTAGGTTGACTCCATGTATTGCCAAGATGATGACATCCCCTTTTGGTCGTGATCGGTCAACTGTGACGGCTACAGGTGCCCGAAGCCCGAAAACCTTGAGCACAGTCTACAGGTCATATTTATGAAGGGATTTCATTGTAACTTTGTTGGATCACTCCAGATGATGCCTAGATGAGAATGTCCCCTTTTGGTTGCGATCATTCAACCATGATGGCTGCCCAAGCCCGAAGCCCGAAAACATTTAGCACAATCTACAGGTCATATTTATGAAGGGATTTCCTTGTAACTTGGTAGGTTGACTTCATATAATATCTAGATGAGAACGAACCCTTTTGGACGCGGGCAACTGTGACGGCTACAGGGGCCCGAAGCCCAAAACCTTTAGCACAGTCTACAGGTTATAATTCTGAAGGGATTTCATTGTAGCTTGGGGATCTGGACAACTCGGACCAAAGACAACTCTGACCAAGACAAGTCGGACCACTTTTGAAGACAACTCAGACCACTTTTGAAGACAACTCGGACCATCTTTGAAGACAAGTCGGCCCAACTTTCAAGACAACTCGGACCACTTTTGAAGACAACTTGGACCAACTTTCAAGACAAGTCGGCCCAACTTTCAAGACAACTCGGACCACTTTTGGAGACAACTCGGACCAACTTTCAAGACAAGTTGTAACGACTATAAGACAGGTTGGACCAACTGTGAAGAAAAGAATGATGTCGAAAATAATTAAATGTGATCTCAAAGACTTCAATAGATGCGACGGAACACTTTTCAGTGCAGCTTGTGTTGTCTTTGAAGTTATTCTGTAAAATGAAAATGCTTCTCATGGTTAGGTCTAGTTTCGCCTACAGTGCAATTTCGCCTACAAAATCGTTTTTGTAAAAGTGTAGACGAAAGTGAAATAAATTAGCTAGGGGGATTTGCGGTAATTACCTGATGTACCTACAGAAAATAGAGTTTTCCTGTTTTTACATCACTCACTCACAATATATTTATTTAAATTTTTTACAAAAAACACTCTCTGGTCCAAAATAAATTATTTTTAATGTTTGAGTGATAATCAGTATTTGTTTAGTTAAAGTTACGAAAACAATGAACAATAATCAAAGTATTAATTAATACATCAAAGAGAAAGGACCAAGAACTAACAACCATCTCGAGGGATGGCATTGCCACTTAAACAAGACTGTTTAGCATGCTCATCCTAACATATTTTCATTTGAGAGTGTTCTCCAAAAGCTGGAAAAAGTGCAGAGAAACAAACTTAGTCAGTATATGTATGGGGCGCGCCCCCCTCCCCGGAAGAGAGTATATCGTGAACTTGACCAGAGACTTCAAAGGCTTAAGGATCAGTTAGCTGTGGGTCAAAAAACTCCTATAGAGTTTCTTGATTTAGCAACACATTTAGTCAAACACGGTTAAGGAAATTATTATTATTATTCTTATATTATTAAGGCTATATCCAAGTAATATTAATATTTTTTAGTCAAAACTATTTTATGATGTATATTATGCCTATGCAGTTCCGATATTAATCGAATTTCATCCCCAAGAAGTGTTGAACAAAACATATTAGTGGGTAAATCCATTTTCTGTAGGTACAACAGGTAATTACAGCTAATCCCCCAAGCCAATTTAGTTCAAATTCGCCTACACTTTTACAAAACCTATTTCGTAGACGAAATTGCACTGTAGGCGAAACTAGACGCACCCTTCTCACCACAAACTTTGATATGTGATGAATGTTTGCATTGCAACTAAACAAGTAATCACACAGAAATAATGTGTGAAAGTCGAACAGCCACCAATCACCACAGAAGAGTCAGAATAAACACCTCAAATATAGCAATAGAGACTCAGTCATGGGATTATATTCAATGTAATTACAGGTGAAAATTAATTCTGAGTTAATTCACTGATTGGTTCAGCCGTACAGTTTTTTTTCATTTTTAGCTCACCTGACTGAATGTCAGGGTGAGCTTTTCTTATCACTCTTCGTCCGTTGTCCTACCTGAAGGTGGTGTTTGAGCCTCTTTCTCCTAAACCACTGGCCACATTTTAATTAAATTTCATGTAAGTAGTGGTTATATAGGGGAGATGGGTTTTTCTTCAAATTGGATTTCTGCTCATATTATGGAGTGGGGTGGGGCCAAAATGCACAAAATTTTTAAAAATCTTCTCATGAACCAGCCATAGCAGAGACTTGATATTTGGTATGCAGCTTCCATTTCAGGTGTAGACTCAAGTTTGTTCAAGAGAAGTTTGACGGGCAATATTTACCTTTGTTCTGAGAGGGGTAAGAATTTTTGCCCCTCCCAAAATTTCTATTTTCTGAACCTAGAGGCCGATTTGAACCAAATTTAATATGAGGTATTATTGGGTTATAAGTACTTGATTTATGCTAAAAAAAATTTCCTGCAGCCCCGTGGGAACCGTAGGAGCTAAAAATAGAAAAAATTTAAAACGCCCATATCTCCTAAACTGCACGACACCGAGAATTTTTATTTGGTGTGAAGCTTCCTTAGGACCAACAGAACGGATTGGTAAAAAAAAATTGCCATTGGTTTTATCATAGGGTACAGTTGCGGGACTTTGAAAAACTGCTGAGTCAGCACTTTTTAACACTGTTGGCAATGGGAAAAACATTAAAAAATCTTCTTCTCCAGATCCAGCAGACAGAATCTTTTGATATTTGGTATGCAACATTGTAGGGTGGATCTGATTCAAGTTTGTTCAAATTGGCCCCCCTGGGTTCATATTTGGGCTCACTATAGAAGCCTGAATTCAAACTTAGAGCATTTCAGGCAAATTTCTTTAAAAATCTTCTTCTCCAGATCCAGCAGGCAGAATCTTTTGATATTTGGTATGCAACATTGTGGGGTGGCTCTGATTCAAGATTGAAACGAGGTGGCTTCCACGTATTGCGTGAGACGAATCCTCAACAACTAATGTGCGAGTTGAGATTCCTCCACAATTACTGTGCGAAACGGTTCCTCCACAACCATTGTGGGAGATGAACTTTTTAGAAAACAATACCTCAACATAATTCCGGGGTACCCACCCGAGTACTAATAGCTGATAAAACCATACCCACATCAGCCTTGCACGTAGTGTAAATAAAATCTACGGCTTATACCAACTTCTCTACGCGCTGATAACAGCTGTTTGAACGATCCACTGTATGTGGCAATTTCACAAGCTGATCTAATCATATCAGTTATACATGCAGCGTAGCCTCAAAGTCTACATAATACACCATTCTTAACACACTGATACCAGTCGTGTACACGGTCTTCTTAGAGACTGAATTGATTAGCAGAGAGTAAAAGCACAAGGCTATTCTCTCCTATAAACATAATGACTGAATGAGCCTAATCCATGCTCTGTAGTACCACTCACCCTCTGTAGTGTAAAATCGCACTTCAGTACAGCTTCAACAAATTGCTTGTCACTACAGACAACAGAACAGTTGAAATATTTCTCGAGCGCATACACGCTATAATAACTGACCACAACATAACTCCAAGTGGTCTATGTAAACACAATCTAAACACAAAATCATATGTATTTGTTTATTTGATAAGACTTTACGGTCGAAACTATAGTCATACCAGCCTAATCTGTTCTTAATGGCAATAAAGGGTTATATAATCCCAATGAGTGGAAATCCACCCACATGATTTTTCAGTGCAAATAAAGGGCACGAGCAGACAAATAATAGCATACACTGCACACTTGCTCTCAATCTATCGACAATATCCTTTGAAATGTCGACAATTAATTACTCAGGCAATGTACTCAGCCTAATAATTGGAAAGCACATTACCTCCAACAATACAGCACACATATGCTGATGAGCCTTTTGGTACGGCTATATTTCATACTGCCTGCCAACACTGATATGGCCTTCCACGCTAAAAATAGGGCCAGATCATTTTACTGGAAACACTGATGGCCTCGGCGTCGTATCATGGAAAGCACATGCATTCAACAATATAGCATGCAATTATAGATGAGCCTTAGAGCGAGGTCTAGGGGTGAATGGAGGAAACGGGTCGCTAAGCCATCCACCTTTGGTCCTCCACCAGTGCCATCGACCATCACGCATGCAAAATACTGATACGATCTCACAAATAAAACAGTGTACACGTAGTATATTCGAATTGCACCCAATTAGTGAAACACGTATTTTTACACGCAGCAATTACCCAAAAACCACAAACAACACGCTGTATCATGCGCTAAATAAGTAACCCATACCTATGCTCAGCCTACAGCTGATGGAGCGCAATCCATTTTCATAAGCAGTGAAAAGTTACATAACTCCACGGGGTAGAAGACCACCCATATGAGTGTCCAAAACATGGACCACAATCTATAACAATTCTCTGCCCATATACTCAGCGTGCAGAGAGCCGTGACCGCATACTCTAAGAGTATTGGAGGGGTGCCACCCTCCCCACATACACACTATGCCGGACCCACCGAATGTCTCGCACTAAACGTGCAGTGGTAAACACGCAGCCACAAGACTAGCTCTTAAGACATCCTAACTCTCTCTTCGCAAAAAGTCATGTAACGGACTCCCACAACTGCCTGTAACCATGCATTTGTTTCTGCCTCCCCCGTTTCAATCCATAATAATTATTCATGTCTTTGATTGTCATGCCTCAGTTTTTAATAAATCGTTTAAACCGTGACTGGTTGTTCTGTGTCTTTCCACACCAACCCCGAATCTTTGTTTGTCCACTATTCAGGTTCGAGTTATTCACCGAGTCAGTCCAAGTTGCCTAGAAAGTTGATCGACTTGTCTTCAGAAGTGGTCCGAGTTGTCCTGAAAATTGGGCCGACTTGTCTTCAAAGTTGGTCCGAGTTGTCTTCAAAAGTGGTCCAGTTGCCTTTGGTCCGAGTTGTCTGTAATTCGTAGCTTGGTAGGATGACTCCAAATAATGTCTAGATGAGAACGTACCCTTTTGGGCGCGATCGTTCAGCCTTGATGGCTGCCCGAGCCCAAAAACCTTTAGCATAGTCTGTAGGTCGTATTTATGGAAGAATGTCATTGTAACTTGTTAGGTTGTCTCCATATAATGCCTAGATGATGACATCCCCTTTTGGTCGTGATTGGTAAACTGTGATGGCTACAGGTGCCCGAAGCCTGAAAACCTTTAGCACAGTCTACAGGTCATATTTATGAAGGGATTTCATTGTAACTTGGTAGGATGACTCCAAATAATGTCTAGATGAGCACATCCCCTTTTGGTCACGATCATTCAGCCTTGATGGCTGCCCGAGCCCAAAAATCTTTAGCATAGTCTATAAGTCGTATTTATGGAAGAATTTCATTGTAACTTGTTAGGTTGACTCCTTATAGTGCCTAGATGATGACATCTCCTTTTGGTCATGATTGGTCATCTGTGACTGCTACAGGGGCCCAAAGCCCAAAAACCTATAGCACAGTCTACAGGTCATATTTATGAAGGGATTTCATTGTAACTTCGTAGGTTGACGTCATATAATGTCTAGATGAAAACGTCTCCTTTTGGATGCAATTTGGCAACTGTGACAGCTACAGGGGCCCGAAGCCCGAAAACCTTTAGCACGGTCTAGAGGTCATATTTATGAAGGGATTTCATTGTAACTTGGTAGGATGACTCTAAGTAATGTCTAGATGAAAACGAAAACGTCCTCTTTTGGCTGCGATCATTCAGCCTTGATGGCTGCTCGAGCCCAAAACCCAAAAACCTTTAGCATAGTCTATAGGCCATATTTATGGAAGGATTTCATTGTAACTTGTTAGGTTGACCCATATAATGCCTAGATGATGACATCTTCTTTTGGTCGTGTTTGGTCAACTGTGATGGCTTCAGGGGCCTGTAGCCCGAAAACATTGAGCACAGTCTACAGGTCATATATATGAAAGGATTTCATTGTAACTTCGTAGGATCATTCCAGATTATGCCCAGATGACAATGCCTCCTTTTGGTCACGATCATTCAACCATGATGGCTTCCCAAGCCCAATACCCGAAAAACTTTAGTACAGACTACAGGTCGTATTTGTGAAGGGATTTCATTGTAACTTAGTAGAATGACTCAGTATAATGTCGAGATGAGGACTTCTTTTAGTTGCAATCGGTCTTCTGTCATGGCTACACAAGCCTGAAGCCCGAAAACCTTTAAGCACAGTCTACAGGCCATATTTATGAAGGGATTTCTATGTAACTTGATAGGAGGACTCATTTTGGAATAATTTCACCGTAACTTGGTAACTTTCATTGACATACATTAATTGTGAGGGCCACATACATTAACTGTGAGGTCATATTAACCCACCCCTCGGCTCTTTATCAAAAACATAGCATACAGGGAACACAAATTAACATATTCCCAATTATCACAATTCTTGTCTTATTTCATAATCCTTTCATAAACATTGAACATTATCCTTTTCATCAAACACAACACACAAGTTAAGCTACAGTGTCATTGACACTTTCATTGTCTAATGATACTATTTTTAGCTCACCTGACTGAAAGTCAGGGTGAGCTATTCTGATCACTTTTCGTCCGTCGTGAAGGTGGTGTTTGGGCCTTTTTCTCCCAAACCACTGGCTGCATATTAATGAAATTTCATGTGAGTAGGGGTTATATAAGGGCATTTTGATTTTTTGTCAAATTAGGTTTTGGCTCATATTGAGCAGAAGGTTGGGGCAAAAATGCTCCAATTCTTAAAAAATCTTCTCAAGAACCAACAATAGCAGAGACTTGATATTTGGTATGCAGCTTCCTTTTGAGGTGTAGACTCAAGTTTGTTCAAGAGAAGTTCGAGGGGCTATATTTGACGATGATAAAGGAGAGGCAAAAATTTTGGCCCCACCCCAAATTTCTATTTTCCAAACCCCGAGGCCGATTTGAACCAAATTTTATGTGAGTGCTTATTGGGTCATAAGTACCTAATTTATGCAGAAATTTTTGTTCCCATAGCCCCGTGGGAACCACAGGAGCTAAAAATAGAAAAAAATTAAAACGCCCATATCTCCAAAACTACACGGCACTGAGAATTCTTATTTGTTGTGAAGCTTCCTTAGGACCAACAGAATGGAATGGTAAAAAAAAAATTGCCATCGGTTTTATCATGGGGTACTTTTTGGGGACTTTTGAAAAAGTGCTGAGTCAGCATTTTTTTTTTAACACTGTGGGTAATGGGAAAAACATAAGACTTCTGTTCTCCCAAACCACTGCTCCAAAAGCTTTCAAATTTCACATATAACATCTTTGGAAGATTGTTTCACAGGTTCATTGAAATCAATTGCCTGGGTCAATATTTGGGCTCTCTATGGGAGCCCAAATGTTTAAATTAGTGCAGTATGAGGAGTATTTTTTAAAAATCTTCTTCAGATCTAGCAATAAGAATCTTTTGATATTTGGTATACAACATCCTTAAGGGTGTGAGATTCAAGTTTGTTGAAGCCAAGCGCCTGGGTTGATATTTAGGCTGAAAATTTGGGGTCCCGTTGCGGACTTAGAAATTTTGGACCAAAATCCAGAAATTTTTTTTTTGTTGTTTGTTATGCGTTTCTGTCAATTTTAAGACAAAAATAAAATTACCCTGAGAATTTGGGTTACGGGTGGGAAATTTTTTACCAAAATCTGGAAATTTTTTTTTTGGGGGGGGGGGGGGGGGGTTTATGCGTTTCTGTCAATTTGGACCAAAATCCAGAATTTTATTTTTTTTTTTTGTTTTTTTATGCATTTCGGTCAGTTTTTTTTTTTTTTTTACACCGAAAATTTGGGGTCCGGGTGGGACTTCGAAAATTTTGGACCAAAATCTGGAAATTTTTTGGTTTTTTTTTTTTATGCGTTTCTGTCAATTTTAAGACAAAGAAAATTTTGGACCAAAATCCGGAATTTTTTTGGGGGTTTTTTATGCGTTTCTGTCAATTTTAAGACAAAAAAAAATTATTTTTTTTACCCTGAAAATTTGGGGTCCGGGTGGGACTTCGAAAATTTTGGACCAAAATCCAGAAATTTTGGACCAAAATCCGGAATTTTTGGGGTTTTTTTTATGCGATTCTGTCAATTTTAAGACAAAATTTTTTTTTTTTTTTTTTACACCGAAAATTTGGGGTCCGGAGGGGACTTCGAAAATTTTGGACCAAAATCCAGAAATTTTTTGGGGGGGGTTTTATGCGTTTCTGTCAATTTTAAGACAAAGAAAATTTTGGACGAAAATCCGGAATTTTTGTTTTTTTGTTTTTTATGCGTTTCTGCAATTTTAAGACAAAAAATTTTTTTTTTTGTTACACCTAAAATTTGGGGTCCGGAGGGGACTTCTAAAATTTTGGACCAAAATCCGGAAATTTTTGTTTTTGTTTTTCATGCATTTTGGTCAGTTTTAAGACAAAAAATTTTTTTATTTCTTTTTTTTTACACCGAAAATTTAGGGTCCGGATGGGACTTCGAAAATTTTGGACCAAAATCTGGAAATTTTTTTTTTTTTGTTTTTTATGCATTTCTGTCAATTTTAAGACAAAAAACATTTTTTTTTTACCCTGAAAACTTGGGGTCCGGGTGGGACATAGAAAATTTTGGACCAAAATCCGTAATTTTTTTTTTTTGTTTTTTTATGTGTTTCTGTCAATTTCAAGACAAAAAATTTTTTTTTTTTTTTTTTTACACTGAAAATTTGGGGTCCGGAGGGGACTTCGAAAATTTTGGACCAAAATCCGGAAATTTTTTTTTTTGGTTTTTTATGCGTTTCTGTCAATTTTAAGACAAAAAATTTTTTTTTTTTTTACCCTGAAAATTTGGGGTCCGGGTGGGACATAGAAAATTTTGGACCAAAATCTTTTTTTTTTTTTTTTGGGGGGGGGGGGGGGGGGGGGGTTATGCGATTCTTTCAATTTTAAGACAAAAATTTTTTTTTTTTTTACACCGAAAATTTGGGGTCCGGAGGGGACTTCGAAAATTTTGGACCAAAATCGGGAAATTTTTTTTTTTTTGGTTTTTTTTATGCGTTTCTGTCAATTTTAAGACAAAGAAAATTTTGGACCAAAATCTGGAATTTTTTTTTTTTGTTTTTTTATGCATTTCTGTCAATTTTAAGACAAAAAAATTTTTTTTTTTTTTTTATACCGAAAATTTGGCGTCCGGAGGGGACTTCGAAAATTTTGGACCAAAATTGGGAAATTTTTTTTCTGTTTTTTTATGCGTTTCTGTCAATTTTAAGACAAAGAAAATTTTGGACCAAAATCCGGAATTTTTTTTTTTGTTTTTTATGCATTTCTGTCAATTTTAAGACAAAAAAATTTTTTTTTTTTTTTGTTACACCGAAAATTTGGGGTCCGGAGAGGACTTCGAAAATTTTGGACCAAAATCCGGAAATTTTTGTTTTTGTTTTTCATGAATTTCGGTGAGTTTTAAGGCAAAAAAAATTTTTTTTTTTTTTTTTTACACCAAAAATTTGGTGTCCGGGTGGGACTTCGTAAACTTTGGACCAAAATCTGGAAATTTTTTTGGGGGGTTTTTTATGCGTTTCTGTCAATTTTAAAACAAAGAAAATTTTGGACCAAAATCCAGAATTTTTTTTTTTGTTTTTTATGCGTTTCTGTCAATTTTAAGACCAAAAAATTTTTTTTTTTGTTACACCGAAAATTTGGGATCCGGAGGGGACTTCTAAAATTTTGGACCAAAATCGGAAATTTTTTGGGTTTTATTTTTATGCATTTCTGTTAATTTTAAGACAAAAAATTTTTTTTTTTTACCCTGAAAATTTGGGGGCTGGGTGGGACATAGAAAATTTTGGACCAAAATCCGGAATTTTTTTGTTGTTGTTGTTGTTTGTGCGTTTCTGTCAATTTCAAGACAAAAAATTTTTTTTTTTTTTTTTACACGGAAAATTTCGGGTCCAGGTGGGACATAGAAAATTTTGGACCAAAATCTTGAATTTTTTTTGTTTTTGTTTTTTATGCATTTCTGTCACTTTCAAGACAAAAAAATTTTTTTTTTTTGTTTTTTACACTGATAATTTGGGGTCCGGGTGGGACTTCGAAAATTTTGGACCAAAATTCGGAAATTTTTTTTGGGGGGGGGTTTTATGCGTTTCTGTCAATTTTAAGACAAAAAAAATTGTTTTTTTTTTACCCTGAAAATTTGGGGTCCGGGTGGGACTTTGAAAATTTTGGACCAAAATCTGGAAATTTTTTGGTTTTTTTTTATGCATTTCTGTTAATTTTAAGACAAAAAAAAATTTTTTTTACCCTGAAAATTTGGGGTCCAGGTGGGACATAGAAAATTTTGGACCAAAATCCGTAAATTTTTTTTTTTGTTGTTTTTTATGTGTTTCTGTCAATTTCAAGACAAAAAAATTTTTTTTTTTTTTTTTTACACCGAAAATTTGTGGTCTGGGTGGGACTTAGAAAATTTTTGACCAAAATCTGGAAATTTTTTTTTTTTTTGGTTTTTTATGCATTTCTGTCAATTTTAAGACAAAAAAATTTTTTTTTTTACCCTGAAAATTTGGGGCCTGGGTGGGACATAGAAAATTTTGGACCAAAATCCGTAATTTTTTTTTTTTGTTTTTTATGCGTTTCTGTCAATTTCAAGACAAACAAATTTTTTTTTTTTTTTTACACCGAAAATTTGGGGTCCGGGTGGGACTTAGAAAATTTTGGACCAAAATCTGGAATTTTTTTATTGTTGTTTTTTTATGCATTTCTGTCAATTTTAAGACAAAAAATATTTTTTTTTTACACTGAAAATTTGGGGTCTGGGTGGCACATAGAAAATTTTGGACCAAAATCCGGAAATTTTTTGGGGGGGTTTTTTATGCGTTTCTGTCAATTTTAAGACAAAAAAAATTTTTTTTTTTACCCTGAAAATTTGGGGACCGGGTGGGACTTCGAAAATTTTGGACCAAAATCCAGAAATTTTGGACCAAAATCCGGAATTTTTTTTTTTTTGGGGGGGGGGGGGGGGGTTATGCGGTTCTGTCAATTTTAAGACAAAAAAATTTTTTTTTTTTACACCGAAAATTTGGGGTCCGGAGGGGACTTCGAAAATTTTGGACCAAAATCTGGAAATTTTTTTTTGGGGGGGGGGGGGGGGGGGGGGTTTATGTGTTTCTGTCAATTTTAAGACAAAGAAAATTTTGAACCAAAATCCGGAATTCTTTTTTTTTGTTTTTTTTTTTGCGTTTCTGTCAATTTTAAAACAAACAAATTTTTTTTTTTGTTACACTGAAAATTTGGGGTCCAGAGGGGACTTTGAAAATTTTTGACCAAAATCCGGAAATTTTTGTTTTCGTTTTTCATGCATTTCGGTGAGTTTTAAGACATAAAAATTTTTTTTTTTTTTTTTTTTTTTTTTTACACCGAAAATTTGGGGTCCGGGTGGGACTTCTTAAATTTTGGACCAAAATCTGGAAATTTGTTTTTTTTGGTTTTTTATGCGTTTCTGTCAATTTTAAAACAAAGAAAATTTTGGACCAAAATCCAGAATTTTTTTTTGTTTTTTATGCGTTTCTGTCAATTTTAAGACAAAAAAAATTTTTTTTTTTGTTACACCAAAAATTTGGGGTCCGGAGGGGACTTCGAAAATTTTGGACGGGGGGGGGGGGGGGGGTTATGCATTTCTGTTAATTTTAAGACAAAATTTTTTTTTTTTTTTTACCCTGAAAATTTGGGGTCTGGGTGGGACATAGAAAATTTTGGAACAAAATCCGTGATTTTTTTTTTTTGTTGTTTTTTATGCGTTTCTGTCAATTTCAAGACAAACAAATTTTTTTTTTTTTTTACACCGAAAATTTGAGGTCCGGGTGGGACTTAGAAAATTTTGGACCAAAATCTGGAAATTTTTTTTTTTTAGTTTTTTATGCATTTCTGTCAATTTTAAGACAAAAAATATTTTTTTTTTACCCTGAAAATTTGGGGTCCGGATGGGACATAGAAAATTTTGGACCAAAATCCGTAATTTTTTTTTGGTTGTTTTTTATGCGTTTCTGTCAATTTCAAGACAAAAAATTTTTTTTTTTTTTTACACCGAAAATTTGGGGTCCGTATGCAGCTTATTCAAGTCAAGTCCCTGGTTTGATATTTAGACTACCGTGTCAGGTGAGCTCCCTCAAGCCCCCTGGGGCCTCTTGTCTTCATCTTTAATGTCTTTTTCACCTATTTACACATTTTTCTCCATTAATCCTACCTCGAAATCTGTTCATTTTTAACTTCTGATGATCATCTAAGTGTTTTAGTCAGTGTCCGTACCCACTGGCAATGGTCTTGCAGATGCCAGTTTTACTTAGTCGCTTCCCCGTGCCCATAACAGTAAATAACAAGCCTTTAGTGGCACTATTCTATAGAGGGGGCAGTCCTAGCACATCCCCATGCTGTTTCGCACCAGCTAGAAAAATACCAAACTACCAAATTCTCAAATTTCTTCCTCATGGGCTACTTGATGCGTTTTAAGACGACAAACTACAATTTCAAAATCATCCAGTTATCATACTTTCATGTAAAACATTCCAATTCCTTTTAATTTTCGAAGAGTATATTTCTATCAGGTTCTTCTGGGAGTTAGGACTTACTAAAATACTTTTCAAAATTGTCTAACAGTATTTTTAGTCCCCTACGGGAACCGTAAGGGAACTATAGGATTGCACTCCATCTGTCTGTCTGTCTGTCTGTCTGTCTGTCTGTCTGTCTGTCTGTCTGTCTGTCTGTCCGTCCGTCCGTCCGTCCGTCCGTCCGTCCGTCCGTCCGTCCGTCCGTCCGTCCGTCCGCCCTCACGAGAGTACACTTATGAGTTGTGTTTCCAGTAGGCATCAGACTTGTGGGTTTTTTTAGCACTTATGGGGTGCAACTCGGAAGTACACCTTCACAAACGAGTCCAGAAGATATTTTAGTATTTTCGGTGAAGGCCTGGGAAGTGCCATTTCCAGCAACATGGGAGGCATTTTTGCCAAATTTTTTGGGCACGCCACGCGCCAAACGATGGTGACGCTCCACTTAGAAGGTGTTACCGATCCGCTCCCCCCTCTCTCTCAGATTTTTCTCTAGCGTGACGCCCCTGGTTCAGCCAATTAATAATGGCCCACTTCACAAGTTCTACTACTAATATGATCTCACCCCGAGGTTGCTAAGAACGCATGCCCTTGGGTAGGCAGTAATAAGGTCTGGGGGTAGTACCCTTATAAAAAAGTACCATGGTAAATCCCAAAATACCATGGTATTACCATGGTATTACCAGGGTATTTTGTGATTTACCATGGTACTTTTTTTATAAGGGTAGGAAAGCAGACACTAATGGGCAAGACTAGTGAATGACGAAATCTATAGATGGAGAATGGTTACATTTCATCCTTTGGGGTGAATGGGAGGGGGGGGGGGGGGGGGTAATACTGGATAATGAAAGTGGATGGATGAAGCAGGAGCTGTAACCAAGATGGCAATTACCAATAAAGCATGTTTTTAAATGAAGACACTGGAAAACTTAACTTATTTTTATTAATGATAAATTACTTTAAGCCATTATGTTTATCTTGAACACAGTTGATAAATAATATCTCATTGTAAATGAATGATAGAATAACATTCGACTTGTACAAACTACAGGATGTGGCAAGACAAATTTTCACAAATAAAGGAGCAACATAACCCCAGTTAAATTTGGGTTATGTTTCTCCCATATGGGTGATGGGATTATTGGAGAAATTCCACCCTCGGGCTTCAATATCTCCTATATGGGGGAAACACTCAATCAGTACTGTGTAAAGGTGAGTCTTCAACTGAAAGAGATGAGGAGAACTCACCTGAATATAGTAAGAATGACCAAATTTACATAAGAGATAATAGAGCTAATAGAGGACAACTATTCTCGGACACACTGTTACATAGGGTGATATCCGCCAATATGGAAGAAATATTCTCCAGCAGGCCTCAACTGAGGGAGGAGTAACCTGTGGGAGAGGATTTCTCCTTTATTGATAGAATATGGGCAGACCTACGCGTCTTTAACTTGTCTTGCTAAGTTTGAACGGAAGGGTTAGTTATATCTGGTATATAAAGGATCGCGGTGACAAGTGATATCCCTTATTATTATAGAATATTTATTGATGTTTAAGGTCACATATTTATGCACAATGACTAATCACGACCATGACAGTTTTAGGGGTGGAGGAAGCCGGAGTACCCGGAGAGAACCACCGAGCAACGATGAGCAGCTGCCAGCTCCCCAACATCGTAACTCCGCACTGCAGCACAGGCAGGGTTAGATTGGTTGAAGACATGCGTACCATCGACGTGCAGTACGCCTTAGTACGCGGTGTCATCGTGCCCCCACAGTGATATCCCTTAAATTTCTGCATCACAATGTGAGGGAGAAATTTATGAAAAGGCCCTGTTACCATTTCGGGTTATAAATGAGAAGAAATGTCCTAGATAAAATGAAGAAGCTCTAACAGTTAAAATTTCTTGTCTTTGGAGAATGTAAAGATAAATCTGTAAAATTAACCCTTTACCTGAAGTAACGGAAAAAATCGGCCAGCTGGCGCTATTCACAAAAATCACCAATTAATTTTCATTATTTTTTTCATTTTTGTGTCAAAAACGTAGGTTATGACCCCTCTTTGGAACGAGCTCGTTTCAACGAGGGTTCATAACCTATGTGTTTGACACAAACAAAAAAATGAAAAAATAGTTATTCAAGAATTTTGTTGAGGAGTGTCGTCTGCTTTTCATGTTAAGGGTTAAAATGAATACTGTTCCATTTTTATGCTTAAGTTATACAATTTATGGAGCTGATGTTCAAATGTAGTTTCTTGCAAAATGGGTTAAAAACTTAGATAACTGATGAGGCAGGGCCCATCCACCTAACTTTCTAGCCTATTAAATACAAACATTACTACATAATCAGACAACTCACCGCAGTCATATTTATAATTCTCTTCTAATTCAACCCCCTCCCCCTTGCACAGTGTCAGAGTTGGTGAAATGTTGCAAAACAAACTGTAACTTATTTTGGTGGGTCCCGTACGGAGCAGAAGTCTCGGTATTTATAGTAAAAGGCCAGCCAATGAAATTGTAGCACCTACATTGGAAAACCCGATTTCAAACTGTAATTGTAAACACGGAGAAAATCTGAAAGGCACTCGCTTCAAACTTGAATAAATCAAAATATATGTTATAAACATTTTGATCAACGATCATATGAAGATAATAGAATCTTGATGCATGGCTAAGATGAAATTCTGTAGAATAATGATATGGGATACAGTAGTTACGTGATAATAAATGCCAAAATGTGAGAGCATGTTTATTTTATACATATAACTGAATCTGACCAGAGCAAAATACGAGGCAGAACAAATTGACTGTTTCTTGAGAATTACAACATGTTAAGACGTGGAAGATATAAAATAGTTTTTTTTTAAACAGGGTAGGGAATTGAGTGATATACGTTGCAAATGATTTTAATTTCGCAACAATGACAAGATGAATACTTGATTAATGAGTTGCCTAAATCCGTGTAATATTACAAATGGGTAATTACCGAAATGAGAATAAAATATGTCAAGAAGTGATATAAAAAATCAAAGGGGGAAATTTTCCTGATAGATAGTGTTACACAGAATATGAAGGTGATTGTTAAATTGCCTCGTCCTCTGGAAAATGGGGGTTCAGGCTGAGACAGCATAACAATAATAACCCGAAGTTGCATCTGAACAAAGATCGATGCGGAAACAGGCATACTTGTAATCAAATTTGGGGAGAGGAGGTCGATTATGATCATTACCGGGTAATTTTACTAGGAGTTATCGTTTCCGCATCAATATTCTTTTCGGGCAGCAACTCGGGTTGCACAAAAACATGGACGATATCGAAGCGATGCTTGACTCTTCGCAGTGTCTAATCTCAATAAATAAAGAACTAGATGGTGTCACTTGTGTGCAAAGCACACTATAGTGTATCCCCGCATTTGCATCCTTGACTTTGTATGAATGCTTGATACAAAGATGAAATGTATTATATGACACACTAAAATCATATTGAGTGGCACAGGTGACACAGCTTCGTGCGCACCTACAGACTCCACTGCAACATTTGGGCATGGTTTTAGCATTTAGAATTACATACATGTACCCTGGGAGCCTTTCGCCGGAAACGGTCTAAGAAAACATGAAAGTGGCAACGGTGGCACCCCAAAAATCCGAAACCTTCGTGCACATCTACAGACCCTACTGCAACTTTTGAGCATAGTTTTAGCATTTCAAATTACATACTCTGGGAGCTTTTCGCCGGAAATGATCTAAGAAAACACGAAAGAAAAACGGTGGCACTGCCACATGGCATCTGAAAAATCTGAAACCTTTGTATGCATCTACAGACCTTATTGCAACATTTGAGCATGCGTTTAGCATTTCGAATTACATACCCTAGGAGCCTTTCGACGGAAACTGTCTAAGAAAACACAAAAGTGGCAACGGTGACACAGCCACTTAGCACCAAAAAAATCCAAAACCTTCCTACGCATTTACAGACTCTACTGCAACATCTCAGCATTGTTTTAGCGTTTCGAATTACATACTCTAGGAGCCTTTCGCCGGAAACGGTCTAAGAAAACACGAAAGTGGCAATGGTGACACAGCCACGTGGCACCTGAAAAATCCAAAATCTTTGTGCACATCTACAGACCCTAATGCATCATCTGAGCATGGTTTTACCATTTCGAAATACATACTGTAGGAGCCTTTCGCCGGAAATGGTCTAAGAGAACATGAAAGAGGCAACGGTAGCACAGCCACGTGGCATCCCAAAAATCCAAAACCTTTGTGCGCATCTACAGACCCAACTGCAACATTTGAGCATGGTTTTAGGATTTCGAATTACATACCCTGGGAGCCTTTCGCCGGAAACGGTCTAAGAAAACGTGAAAGTGGCAACAGCACAGCCACAAGGCAGCTGAAAAATCTGAAACCTTCGTGCACATCTACAGACCCCACTGAAACATTTGAGCATGGTTTTAGCATTTCGAATTACATACCCTAGGAGCCTTTCGCCGGAAACGGTCTAAGAAAACACAAAAGTGGCAACGGTGGCACAGCCACGTGGCACCCAAAAAATCCAAAACCTTTGTACGCATCTATAGACCATACTGCAACATCTGAGAATAGTTTTAGCATTTCGAATTACATACCCTACGAGACTTTCAGCGGAAACGGTCTAAGAAAACATAAAAGTGGCTAAAGTGGCACAGCCACGTGGCACCCGAAAAATCTGAAACCTTTGTGCACATCTATAGTCCCTACTGCAACATATGAGCATGGTTTGAGCATTTCGAATTACATTCCCTATGAGCCTTTCGGCGGAAAGGATCTAAGAAAACACGAAAGTGGCTACGGTGGCACAGCCACGTGGCACCCGAAAAATCCGAAACCTTTGTGTGCATCTATAGACCCTACTGCAACATATGAGCATGGTTTTAGCATTTCGAATTACATATCCTACGAGCCTTTCGCCGGAAACGGTTCAAGAAAACACAAAAGTGGCTACGGTGGCACAGCCACGTGGCACCCAAAAAATCCAAAACCTTCCTGCGCATCTATAGCCCCTACTGCAACATCTGAGCATGAATTTAGCGTTTCGAATTACATATCCTACGAGCCTTTTGCCGGAAACGGTCTAAGAAAACACAAAAGTGGCTACGGTGGCACAGCCACGTGGCACCCGAAAAATCCGAAACCTTTGTGCGCATCTATAGTCCCTACTGCAAGATATGAGCATGGTTTTAGCATTTCGAATTACATTCCCTACGAGCCTTTCGCCGGAAACGATCTAAGAAAACACGAAAGTGGCTACGGTGGCACAGCCACGTGGCACCCGCAAAATCTGAAACCTTTGTGTGCATCTATAGACCCTACTGCAACATATGAGCATGGTTTTAACATTTCGAATTACATACCCTACGAGCCTTTCGCCGGAAACGTTTCAAGAAAACACAAAAGTGGCTACGGTGGCACAGCCACGTGGCACCCAAAAAATCCGAAACCTTCCTGCGCATCTATAGCCCCTACTGCAACTTCTGAGCATGGATTTAGCGTTTCGAATTACATATCCTTCGAGCCTTTTGCCGGAAATGGTCTAAGAAAACACAAAAGTAGCTACGGTGGCACAGCCACGTGGCACCCGAAAAATCCGAAACCTTCGTGCGCATCTATAGACCCTACTGCAACATCTGAGCATGGATTTAGCATTTCGAATTACATATCCTACGAGCCTTTTGCCGGAAACGGTCTAAGAAAACACAAAAGTGGCTACGGTGGCACAGCCACATGGCACCCGAAAAATCTGAAACCTTCCTACATATCTACAGATCATTTAGCAACACCCTAGTGTAATTTTAGAACTCCGAATTACATAGGTTGGACTATTCAGCAAAAAAGTGAAAAAATAACGCATTTTTTAAGTGGCTCCACAGAAGCCACCTGGTGGCACAAAAATTTAACAGTTGTATTTTTGGGTTGCACAGACCCTATCGAACAACTGTAGAAAGTTACAGCGTTTCGAATTACAAAACCGGACGTACGGAAGTACGGACGTACGGATGTAAGGACGGAGATCATGACAATATCTCTGCATTTTTTAAAATGCGGGGATAATAAAACACAGTTTGGATCAATAAACACAAATATAAGGAAATACATGTACTGCCAAATGCAGCCAGTGATAAGGGTGAAAGCTTGCCCGTGTTTTGAGTTGCCAGTTAAACTTGTTGGGGAATTTTGCTACAGATTTGAATGGGAGGAATCTGAACATTATGGGGTAGCCACACTGCATGTGTGATTTTTCACACCTCTGCAATTTTCCGAGGTGTCACTGTGTTGTGTTATTCATAAAATACCTTTGGACATTTGGAAACAGGTCGATCCCGCCCCAAAGATGATCCATCCCCAGATGATCTGTCGTTTCCTCAACCCAGACGATATGACCCCAGTCATTCCGTCCCCAGATGAGCTGGTCCATGCACAATTCATTAGATGTGACAACGTATTGATTTTGGGTTTAAAAAATATAGAAAAAAAAACAATGAATGCATGCATGGTGAAGAACTGAACGAATGGGTCACTGATGACTTTGAAAGTGTCGTCGGTGATACTGGTCCCAAATTCATTTTATGTTTCCATTTCATTTTTAGCTTAACTTGACAAAGTCAAGATAAGCTATTGCCATCACACATGCAGAAGTCTGTGAGTCACTTCACATTTTCCTTTAGCACAGGCTACACTCCCGTAGTTCTTATCTGATTGTTACAAAATTTCATATGCACGTTTGAGGTCATGTTTAGATGAGAACGTCCCCTTTTGGTCACGATACGTCAAACGTGATGGCTGCCTGAGGTGAAAACCCAAGAAACTTCAGCACAGTCTACAGGTCATATTTATGGAGAGATTTCATGGTAACTTGGTGGGATGACTCTGTTTTATATCTAGATGAGAAAGTCCCCTTTTGGTGATGATCTGTTGACTGTGACGGCTGCCCAAGCCAAAAACCCAAAACATTTAGCACAGTCTACAGTCTGTATATATGAAGGGATTTCATTGACTACATGAGGACGTCCCCTTTTTGTTGCGATCGGTCAGCCGTGATGGCTACACAGAGCAAAGCCCGAGAACCTTTAGCACAGTCTACAGGCATAATTTATGAAGGGATTTCATTGTAACTTGATAGATAACTCGTTTTGTAATAATTTCACTGTAACTTGGTAATTTTGGTTGACATACATTAACTGTGAGGGCCACATTAAGCAACCCCTCAGTTCTTTAGTACAGTCTGCACCTCAAATTATTTTTTATTGAAAACATAGCATCCAGGGAACTGAAATTAACATATTCCCAATTATCACAATTCTTGTCTTATTTCATAATCCTTTCATAAACATTGAACATTATCCTTTTCATCAAACACAACACACAGTCAAGTTAAGCTACAGTGTCATTGACACTTTCATTATTTTTGTATTTATTTTTTTGGAGGGGGCGGGGGAATGGGAGGGATGTGGGTCCACGTCACTGGTTATGGTGACTAATTGTTACAGTATCTGGGTAAAATCTAAGGAACCACCCGCAACCATTGAAAAGACTTTTGCTAATCTATTAAACTTGTAAACTTGTTTTTTTTCCAATTTTTTACAAACAAACATCCATACAAAAAAGTCACTATTCATTGTAATGAGCACAGTAAATTTGTGCCATTGAGATGTCGCCTGAAATGTTTTTGTAGAATGTTTTTGAAAAATGATTTTTTAAAGCCCAATTTATAACTTGTGTGGATTAGTGCAGCAGATCTGTAAATAGAGGGTCAACCCACAAACAAGTCAGACAAACGGCAATACCACATCATGATATTCAATATTGCGGATGTGAGTGAAATCTTCTTCACAACAGGTTGAGTATATATGGTCAGTTACTTGCCTTAATGTTTGAACCAACATCCAACATATACCTCAATATTATTTATTTGTTGGTGTTTAAGGTCACATATTTATGCACAATGGCTAATCATGAACGTGACAGTTTTACGGGTGGAGGAAGCCGGAGTACCCGCAGAGAACTACCGCGCAACGGTGAGCAACTGTCAGCTCCCCAACATACTAACGCCACACAAGTAGGGTTAACATTGGTTGAAGACAAGTGCACCATCGATGTGCAGTACGCCTTAGTACACAATGCCACTGTACCCCCACGTGGGCAATGGAGATGAAGTGTCTTGCCCATGGACACAACGCGGTTGCCACAGGTGGGATTCGAACCCAGCCTGCACCTCTACCTACTGAGCCACCGCGCTCCCATATAACTCAGTAAATGCTGTTAATTTGTTTTATACATTATCTTTATCTTATGGGTTTTGTTTATACAATGAGAAAGGTGGACTGTTGGGGCAAAATGTCAAGGTCAGGATGAGTGAGAACACCATTTTTATTGTGAACTACCATGCCCACATATATATTGTGACTGTATGTGACGAGTTCCGAACATTTATTTTTGTTATTTTGTTGAGTTGAATAAGTATAGATAAGGCCACACAAAGTAGATCTTCTATTTCTCAGGCCATTATTTGTAAAATTTCATGTGGGTGAGCATTTTATTTTTCTTTTATTTTTAGCTCAGCTACATCTGTAAGATGTGGTGAGCTATTGTCGTAACCTCGGGCGTCAACGTCGGCGTCCGGCGTGTCCAATATTGTAAGATTTAATGTTAAGGTTAATTTCTCAAACATCAGTGGGCTCAGGCCTTTGATATTGCATATGTAGGTTGTAGGGGACTATCAGAACAGTATTTAACCCTGATACTATGACTTTTTTCCAAATTTCACCTAAAATTTTCTGCCAAAAGTTGTTGAAAGAATTTGCATTTAGGTGTTGTAAGAATTTGCGTTAAAGTCAGCTTTTGTGCAGATTGTGCTGCTTTAACTTCTCATTACTGTTGATTTTCATATTTCAATAACAACTGTAGGTATTAACCCTACTGTATGCAGAAATTTAACCGAAATTTTCTTTTTTTTCAGTCAAAATTTTCATGTTTTTCTCGGACTTAGTAAATTTTAAGTTGTAAAACTTTGTAAACTTTGTGTTTAAGTGAGTTGTGTTTCTATGTGTCTTTCCAGGCGATTAATATTCTACACTTGGGTTACTGATCTCAATTGCAGTAATATTTAACCCTCATTACATGCATATTTGAGGAATTTGAGTCTGATTTTCTGCCAAAACTTGTAAGAATTAGCATTTAGGTGTTGTAAGAATTTGCGTTAAAGTCAGCTTTTGTGCAGATTGTGGTGCTTTAACTTCTCATTACTGTTGATTTTCATATTTCAATAACAACTGTAGGTATTAACCCGACTGTATGCAGAAATTTAACGGAAATTTTCTTTTTTTTCATTCAAAATTTTCATGTTTTTCTCGGACTTAGTAAATTTTAAGTTCTAAAAGTTTGTGTTAAGATGAGGTGTTAAGGTGAGTTCTCAAAGATCAGTGGGCTCAGGCCTTTGATATTGCATATGTAGGTTGCAGGGGACTATCAGAACAGTATTTAACCCTGATACTACGACTTTTTTCCAAATTTCACCTAAAATTTTCTGCCAAAAGTTGTTGTAAGAATTTGCGTTTAGGTGTTGTAAGGATTTGCGTTAAAGTCAGCTTTTGTGCAGATTGTGCTGCTTTAACTTCTCATTACTGTTGATTTTCATATTTCAATAACAATTGTAGGTATTAACCCTACTGTATGCAGAAATTTAACAGAAATTTTCTTTTTTTTCAGTCAAAATTTTCATGTTTTTCTCGGACTTAGTAAATTTTAAGTTGTAAAACTTTGTAAACTTTGTGTTTAGGTGAGTTGTGTTTCTATGTGTCTTCCCAGGCGATTAATATTCTACACTTGGGTTACTGAACTCCATTGCAGTAATATTTAACCCTCTTTACATGCATATTTGAGGAATTTGAGGCTGATTTTCTGCCAAAACTTGTTGTAAGAATTAGCGTTTAGGTGTTGTAAGAATTTGCGTTAAAGTCAGCTTTTGTGCAGATTGTGGTGCCTTCACCTCTCATTACTGTTTATTTTCTCATTTCAATAACAACTGTAGGTATTAACCCTGCTGTATGCAGCAATTTAACTGATTTCTTTTCTTTTTTTCAGTCACAATGTTCAAGTTTTTCTCTGACTTACTCAATTTTAAGTTCTAAAAGTTTGTGTTAAGGTGAGGTGTTAAGGTGAGTTCTGTTGCTATGTGTCTTTCCAGGCAATTGATATTGTATGCATGGGTTACTGAACTACATTGCGGTAACGTTGCGCCCTTATTACATGCATATTTGAGGAATTTGAGGGGGATTTTGAGGACTTATATTCACTTTCTTTAAAAAAAAAATTTTTTAACTTTTTTTTTTTATTTAATACTTTCTCATACTTGTTACTAGTAACATTAAGGCTTATTTTAGTTATTGATGTGATGTATTTTTTTGTTGGGACTTATAGTCACTTTCTTGAAGAAATGTTTTTCCTCATCTCCTTTTTAACCAATGAATGTACTTCAATTACAATTTCAGTGATTTATGAAAGCCTTTCCTAATTCTTATTTATGATTTAATATCTGGCCTCACGATTCATATTCTTAATCATAAACATTTCTAAAAGAAAAAAATGCTTTTATATCCAATGATTCTATGTTGAATGGCTATGTGATGGCTTTGGAAAGTCTATATTTCTGCATAAATGCAGAAATATAGACTTTCCAAAGCCATCACATAAACCACATTAATCATTTGATGCCTAGTTAATGATTTATATTAACTAAATATTACGCATGTTACATTGGAACGACATTATCAAGCGCGAATGTAGGTGAGCGTTGGGATGTAACATCCCTCTTGTTTATTTCTGCAATTATTTCTCTGCCATCAAAAGTTTGTGTTCTAATGTATGGAAGAAAATGGGTGGTGGTGTATTTTGTCCCTTGTGTGCAACAAGACATTGCAATGCTAATGCTAAAGCATTGCAAAGCCTTCTTGCTCTAAGGAGGCAAATTTATCAATTTTTTTAACTAGGGTAAAATATCAAACATAATATTTATATTTATTTATTGATGTTTAAGGTCACATATTTATGCACAATGGCTAATCATGACCGTAATATCAAACATAAACCTTTTAATAATTATTTTTTAAGTTTACATTGGTTGTAAAAGGATAGCATGCTGGTTGCAGGCCTGGGGTGGAAGAGGGTACAGGAAGGGGTTGCCCCTTCCTGTAGGTGGGGGCCTCCACCAGGAATATTTGGAAAATTGGACGCCTCAAGAGCAAATCTAGGGGCCTCTGAGTCAGCATTTTAAACTTTACCAAAAAATAAATTTGAAAAATTTTTTGAAAATGGATTTTTAAATTTCAGGATTTTTTTTCATAGCATATTCATTGCAATTTTGATAAAAACAACCCAAAAATAAAGTTCCACTGGTTTATTTGGGATGATGAAATCTCAAAAGCCATAGTGTCATGAATCAGGCAATTTTGTGTGTGCTTTCATTGAACTGTTGATGAAGAAAATGTTTTTTTATTTTTTTTTTTGGTGGGGGGGGTGGGGGGGGGGGGGGTGAGTTTAGATGTCCAAACTGGTTACTGGTAGGAAAACATCCCTGAATCCAGCATGGGGGTTAAATGTCAGATGGGGATCACGGTAGCTCAGTGGTAGACTGTTGGACTTCCCGTATGGGACGACCCATCTTGTGTCCTTGGGCAGGCACTTTTTCTCGATTGCCAACGTGGGGGCATGATGACGCCGTGTACTAATGCGTACTGCACGTCGATGGTGCACATGCCTTCAACCGCTTTAACCCTTCTTGAGTGGAGCTTGAACAGAGTTAGAATGTTGAGGAGCTGAAAGCTGCTTGTCGATGCTCGGTGGTTCTGTCCGGGTTGTCTGTCTTCCTCCACCCGTAAAACTGTCACAGTCACGATTAGTCATTGTTTATAAATATGTGACCTTAAACACCAATAAATAAATAAATGTCAGATGAGCTGAATATCGCTCTCCATCATTTTCCAAAATCGAAGGACTGCAATAATGAGGCAATATTTTGGCACTATTAACACCATACATGTAATGTTGCCAAATGGTACACTTTGTTATAGGTTGCTCTGTAGGAGGACCTGAAACATGGGGAGCATAAACTGATCGAGTCATAAACATACACGTATGCATAACAGAGGGACACACCTAGGACATTAACAACATGTCAGGAAGGTCAAAGAAATCACGCTTCCTTCAATTAGAATATTGCAATATCCAGAATTGCCATAAAAAAAGTTAGTGAAATCAAAACAATGATGGAGGGGGAGGATTTTGAAATAATGGGCTTAAGTGAGACATAGATAAGGCAGGGCAAGCGTGTTGAAGTGAAGTTGGGCAAACTTAAGGGGAGAGAAAACCATCTTAATGGCTGTTACATGTACATTAAATTTTTCCTTGTTAACATTATTGGTTGCTGGATGAATGATTCCAAGGTAGCATGTTGTATACATTGTAGTAGGAGCAGGGTATTTTTTTTTAAAAAAAACTTGGTTCGCAGTTTTCATCTTGGTTTCAAAAAGTGATGATAAATAGTGAATATAAGGTGAATATGAAGGAAAATGGTTAGCATTTGGACATTTTTGTACAGCATTTTGCGATGCAAATCCAGTCATCAAATACCATGAGGAGCTGAATATGTTAGGGTACAGATGTCTGTAACTTACAGGAAATGTTGACCAACATTATGGGTTGCACGATGGATGATTCCTATTAGAATGTTATATAGTAAGAGCTGAATAATGTAGGGTACAGATGTCTGTAACTTACGGGGAATGTTGGCCAACATTATGGGTTGCACGATGAATGATTCCAAGTTAGCATGTTGTATAGTAGGAGCTGAATAACATGGGGTGCAGATGTCTGAAACTTAAGGGGAATGTCGGCCAACATTATGGGGTGCACGATGAATGATTCCAAGTTAGTGCGTTTATATTATGAGCTGAATAACGTGGGGTGCAGCTGTCTGTAACTTACGGGGAATGTTGACCAACATTATGGGTTGCACAGTGGATGATTTCAAGTTAGCATATTGTATAGTAGGAGCTGAATAACGTGTGGTGTAGATGTCTGTAACTTAAGGGGTATGTCAGCCAGCATTATGGAGTGCACAATGAATGATTCCAAGGTAGCATGTTGTATTATAGTAGGAGCTGAATAATGTGGGGTGCAGATGTCTAACTTACAGGGAATGTCAGCCATAAATGAAGGTTGCAGATTGAATTATTCCAAGTTTGCATATATTGTATATTGATATATATCGCATTACTCACATTTTGAAAATAATATTACCGAATAGTACACTTTGTTATAGACTGTACATGTACATACCGTACAGTAAAATATGAGCACATTTAAAACTTTCTTGATTGTTCCATCTTTACATAGGATGTTAAATGAAAATTCGGGAAACGCAAATTATATTTTACTGGTATAATAGCACCCTGTATCCAATGCCTGTGGTGGATGTCCTCCATTTAAAGTGGACAATGACTTTAACTGGTTGAGTGCTGGAAGTCCATATGTAGGCTTTACTCTGAAGTTCAGGTACCAGAACTGTCCCAATGGGAGGCTTGAAAGGCTGGCCTTAATCAGCTTCGTACGAACATGAATTGTATGAGCTGCAGTGTGACTAACTGCTTCGAAGTAGACTAGCAGCGAACTGAGAGGGAAATTGTCAACTCTTTCAATAACATGTTATTGATTGAGTTCAGTGGTCGAAGTTATTCAAGGTGGGCTTCTACTGCTGGCTGCAAAATGTAACTGTAACGTGAGGAGGGTGTTTACCACCCATGGTAATTACACTATTTGAGTGTAGGTCTGCAATTGCTTGTCTTCATGTAAATCTTCCTTGCAGAACGTGGAGGATGGATTGCAAATAAATTGCTGTTCTGATTTTCCTTAATTTTGTTCAGTTCCACCAGTGAAAATCTTTTAATATTTGGTATACAACATCTCAAGGGGGAGGCAGATTCCATTTTGTTCAAATCGTGTCCCAGTGTTAATTTTAGGGCTCTCTGTTGGAGCCAGAAATTTAATTTAGCAATACGACATAATGAGGAATATTTAAAACTCTTCTTCTTTAGATCCACCACTGACAATTTTAATATTTGGTATACAACATCTCTTGGGTGGGGAGGGGGATTTAACTTGTTTTAAATTGGGGCTCTTGATAAATATTTAGGCTTTCTATTGGAGCCCAAATTTCAACTTCAACTAATACAATATAAGGAAATTTCTTTAAAAAGCTTCAGATCCGCAAGTCAGACTCCTTTCATCGTATTTGGTATCAACATATCTAGGGTGGCTTAGATTTAAGTTTGTTCAAATCAAGTCACTGTGCTGATATTTGGGCTCCCTGTTGGTGCCCGGATTTAGTGCTGTATGATGAAAATTCCTCAAAAATCTTCAAGTTTACATTTTTCAATATTTTGTGTACATCATTCATAGCTGGTCACAATCAGGTTTGTTCAAATCAATTCTCTGAATTCCTATTTGGGCATCTTGTGAGACCCCAAACTTTAACTTATTAGCATAGGGCAATAGAGGAACAGTCTTTAACCATCCTCATTAGTTAACCATTTTGAATCCTTTTATATTTGGTAAACAACATTCAGGCAGATTCAAGTTTGTTCAAATCCAAGCCCTAGTGTTTTTTCCATCAATAATGTCTTTCAAACTGCAGTGGCATAACATCTCTTTGAAGTTTTGTAGTGCATGTCTGCAGTTGGTAGAGTTGGATCCAGTCGGAAAGACCTATGATAATAATCACTGACATGGACACCAGAATGTTGTTATGACTTCTTGCCACTGTAGTGTTGATGAGCCATGACTAGCTGAATGTGACCTAAAATACTTCTTTGATCTAATTTGTTAGGTGACTGATTAAGGCCCCATGTGGCCTCTTGATGTTTACATGAAAGAATTATCAATGATTTTTTTTTAATTGGAAGGAAGGCAGTAGAGTAAGCTTGTGGGAAACTTGTAATGAGCTCAACAGTTTTTCAAGCTCACACTGTAAGCATGTGCAGGCTAACACTGATATTGCAAGCCTATTGAACTTTTACAGTCTTGCAATTTCATTTTTTACCATATTTTTATCTTCAGCATTCCCTAAACACAGGCTGACCTCATATTATAATCACTATAAGTATTGTAATGTTTCTGTGTAATTAGTCATTTCTCTTCATTCGTCATAATGTGTCTTTGGATTTTAACAAAAGTGTCTTTAACAGCAAAACTATTTTATCGCCAAGATATGAACTTAGTTATTAATTTGCTGATCAGCACTAATAAATCATAAATAGCAAACTAACAATGCAAGCTAAATATAGAAGCCTGTGGAAACCTTGCCGAGTTAGCTTGCACTAAGCTATACATTATACTTGTGTTGTTGGTGTTGTCATATTAGCCTATGCAGCTAAAAGTAATCATAAACACCAATAAATGAACAAAAGCTTGGCGAGCATGCATAAGGTAACACTGCGTGCTTGCACAAGCTAACAATTGAGTTTGCAATGTTTCATGTACATTTGAAAGTTAGCTTGTGCAGGCTTATTATCTTAGAATAAACTTGAACATGAAACATTGCAAGCTTATTTTAAGATAACAATTTTGTGAGTCTGTAAGTCTGTTCACATTTTCCTTTAGCACAGGCTACACTCTGTAGTTCTCATCCGATCGTCACTTAATTTGATATGCAGGTTTGGAGTCATGTCTAGATGAGAACATCCCCTTTTGGTCACGATTGGTCAACCGTGATGGCTGCCCAAGCCAAAAACCCAAAAACTTTTATCACAGTCTGCAGGTCATATTTAATATGGAGGTATTTCATTGTAACTTTGTAGGAAGACTCCATTTGATGTCTAGAGGAGACTCGTTTTCAAATAATTTCACTGTAAATTGGTAACTTTCGTTGATATATATTAACTGTGAGGCCACATACATTAACTGTGAGGGCCACATTAACCCACCCCTCAATTCTTTAGTACAGTCTACACCTCATATTATTTTTATTGTAAACATAGTATACAGTTAACAAAACTTAACATATTCCCTATTATCACAATTCTTGTGTTATTTCATAATCCCTTCATAAACATTGAACATTATCTTTTTCATCAAACATAACACACAGACAAGTGTCATTGACACTTTCATTTGGTGTCTGCGGAAAATTTTATTTTAGTTGAGAACACGATTTTGCCATTTTTTATAGTCGCCAGATGTAAACTATGTGGAACATTTTATGTTTCTTACATTCAGTTATGCCTTCTTTTGAAGGAAATTAATTATTTTTGGATAGAATTATAAAATCTTTGCACAGTGCTATGTTGTTAGTATTGGCTTCATGCTATAAAAAGGAAATTTTGGTACCATATATATCAACCCATGTAGTAAGAAGGCTTAGTAAAGAGTCTCCAAGTCCTGAATTTACAGTGAGACTCACAGAATGAGTTCAGTAAAATATAGTTGGACCGAGCCTATGGAGAGGTACAGACTTAATTTAACCCATATGTTTCATAAATTTCGCTTTCAACTGGGGACAAGTTGAGTCTATTTATCATTTGATCCCTATTCCAATACAAGATGCTTAACTATTCACTCAAATACAGACAGTGCTGTAAATAAAATTAAAAAAAACATCTTTTGTAGGCAACTCAGGTTACTTAAAGTGGTAATCCAGCATGTCATTGAATGATAGGGCTTTACAACTTTTAAGTTTTCAAAAGTTTTATCTAGGTTAAAAAGCATTTTCATAGCTTACTGTAAATTATTTTAAAAAGATTTTTTCATTGTGTGGTCATATAAAGTGACAACTGCTGTCAATTACCTTAATAAACACTAATAAATAACAAAATAGTTTTTCTCAAAGTTTCCTGAAGTAAAAAAAAACTTAAATTGAAAACTCAGGTAAAGGTAAATTACTTTTTTTAATCTCAATTTTCTCAAATGCACTCACCCACCCAATCACACCAACCCACCCCACCCGAGGACAACCGGGAAGTGAAGGTCATCATGTCTGCTGAGGTAGATTTGTTTTCCTCCACCAGTGAAATAGGACCTGGTAACCAATGCTGCTTGGGTGCAATCCCTCAGTAAATGGGTAACATAAACATAAATGATTCACAAAACTTGTCTTCATACTTATGTCATGTCATGATATAGCTCAGATGCTGACATTAAACATCTATATATAAATATTTTTTTCCAAACTCATATTCTCATTCTCCATAGGCATTCATTAATTATAGAGAGTTTGGCATACTAGCTTGACTCTAATGGATTTTGACTGACCAAATAATTACTTTTTGACAATCTAAGGCACAAGAAAATGATTATCACAAACTCTTATTTACCTGCATTTACAGGGCTACAGGAGTAGGGATTAAAGAGTTCAAGAATGACGTGAAGTATCCCTAGTGTTTGGAGAACTTTTTCTACTAAACCATTCAGTCAAATCTTTTGATACAGTGGAACTCCTGTTACTGGAATAGCCACTTGGTTACTTTCCTGTATTCTACAGATAAATTGGGCATTTATTCAATTATATCTTAAGGGAAGCTGAATAACATGGGATGCAGATGTCTGTAACTCAAGGGGAATGTCGGTCAACATTATGGGGTGCACAATGAATGATTATTTATTTATTGGTGTTTAAGGTCACATATTTCTGCACAATGGCTGATCATAACCATGATGGTTTTACGGGTGAAGGAAGCCGGAGTACCCAGAGAGAACCACCGAGCAATGGCGAGCAACTGTCAGCTCCCCAACATACTAACTCCACACAAGCAGGATTAGCATTGGTTGAAGACAAGTGCAACATCGTTGTGCAGTACGCCTTAGCACACAATGCCACCATGCCCTACATGGGCAGTGGGGGTGAAGTGTCTTGCCCAAGGACATAACATGATTGCCGCAGGTGGGATTCGAACCGAGGACCTCTCGACTTGCAGCCTGCACCTCTGCCTACTGAGCCACCATACCCCCACAATGAATGATTCCAAGTTAGTGTGTTTGTATTATGAGCTGAATAACATGTTGGTGCAGATGTTTGTAACTTTTGGGGAATGTTGGCCAACATTATGGGTTGCACAATGAATGATTCCAAGGTAGCATATTGTATAGTAGGAGCTGAATAACGTGGGGTGCAAATGTCTGTGACTTAAGGGGAATGTCGGCCAACATTATGGGGTGCACTATGAATGATTCCAAGTTAGCATGAAGTATTCCAAGTGTTTGGAGAACTTTTTCTACTAAACCATTCATTCAAATCTTTTGGTACAGTGGAACTCTGTTACTTGAATAGCCACTTGGTTACTTGAATAGCCAACTGGTTACTTTCTTGTATTCTACAGATAAACTGGGCATTTATTCAATTATATCTTGCTTGACAGAGCTCTGTGATCAATGAATGACTGTATTGGACGTACTGAGGCAAAAAGCTCCATAAACAAGGGAAATTTGTTGTTTATCAGAGCAATTTCTCAACATATTGCAGTATTTTTTATTCAGTTAACAGGAATCTGCTCCATAACCTGTATGCAATTAACAGGTCAAATTTGTACTGAAGGTATGGTAAATGAATTTGTGTTTGTAAATATTATTCAGTTAACAGGGGTATTCAATTAAGAGAGGACCAATTAAGTGGGCTTCTTTGTATTTGCTATTTAGCATTGGAAGGTGCACCAAATTACATTTCTTCAAGGCATGCAACTTGACTGGTTTTCAGGATCACCAGAGGAAGGTGTTGTAGTGGTGGTGGAGTCAGAAAATAATGCTTGACCCAATATATTCTCTTTTCAGTCTTCCTTGGCCAATTTTTTTAATAACATTTCCAAAAGAAATCAACAGAGACATATCATATCAGACCTCACAGGAACAAGCTCACTGACACTTTGGAAGGAGCCCCAAATTGTATTTGTTTCAGGGATGCAACTTGAATGGTATTTGGTTGAGGTCACCAGATGAGGGGTGTTGGGTGGTGGTGAAGTCAGAAAACATGTCACCCTTTAATTCTGTTTTCAGTCAAACTTGGCCTGTTTTTAGCTCACCTGAGCGAAGCTCAAGGGGAGCTTTACTAATCACTTTCTGTTCGTCATCGTCCGTCCGGCGTTAACTTTACATTATCGACTTCTCCTCCTAAACCACTAGCCCAATTTTATTCAAATGTTGGCTAAATGTTTATTACCTAATGCCAATTCAGATTTGTTCAAATGAAGTTGCCCCTCCTCCTGGGTGGTGCCATGCCCCCAAGGGGTACCAAAATCTTTGTAAATCTTCTTCTCATGAACCAGCAGTAGCAGAGACTTGATATTTGGTGTGCAGCTTCCTTTTGAGGTGTAGACTCAGATTTGTTCAAGAGAAGTTTGTGGGGCTATACTTGGCGTCGTTATGGGAGGGGCAAAATTTTTTGCCCCGCCCAAAGTTTCTATTTTCCAAACCGAGAGGCTGATTTGAACCAAATTTTATGTGAGGGCTTATTGGGTCATGAGTACTTGATTTATGCACAAAAAAAATTTCCCGCAGCCCCGTGGGAACCGCAGGAGCTAAAAATAGAAAAAATTTAAAATGCCCATATCTCCAAAACTGCACGGCACTGAGAATTTTTATTTGGTGTGCAGCTTCCTTAGGACCAACAGAAAGGATTGGTAAAAAAAACTGCCATCGGTTTTATCATAGGGTGCAGTTTCGGGACTTTGAAAAAGTGCTGAGTCAGCACTTTTTAACACTGTAGGCAATGGGAAAAAACATTAAAAAATCTTCTTCTCCAGATCCAGCAGGCAGAATCTTTTGATATTTGGTATGCAACATTGTAGGGTGGATCTGATTCAAGTTTGTTCAAATCTGCCCCCTGGGTTCATATTTGGGCTCAGTATAGGAGCCCGATTTCGAACTTAGTGCATTTCAGGCAAATTTCTTAAAAAATCTTCTTCTCCAGATCCAGCACGCAGAATCTTTTGATATTTGGTATGCAACATTGTGAGGTGGATCTGATTCAAGTTTGTTCAAATCGGCCCCCTGGATTCATATTTGGGCTCACTATAGAAGCCCGAATTCGAACTTAATGTATTTCAGGCAAATTTCTTAAAAAATCTTCTCCAGATCGAGCAGGCAGAATCTTTTGATATTTGGTATGAAACATTGTGGGGTGGATCTGATTCAAGTTTGTTCAAATCTGCCCCCTGGATTCATATTTGGGCTCACTATAGAAGCCCGAATTCGAACTTAGTGCATTTCAGGCAAATTTCTTAAAAAATCTTCTTCTCCAGATCCAGCAGGCAGAATCTTTTGATATTTGGTATGCTACATTGTAGGGTGGATCCAATTCAAGTTTGTTCAAATCGGCCCCCTGGGTTTATATTTGGGCTCACTATAGAAGCTCGAATTTGAACTTAGTGCATTTCAGGCAAATTTCTTAAAAAATCTTCTTCTCCAGATCCAGCAGGCAGAATCTTTTGATATTTGGGATGCAACATTGTGGGGCGGATCTGATTCAAGTTTGTTCAAATCGGCCCCCTCGATTCATATTTGGGCTCACTATAGAAGCCCGAATTCGAACTTAGTGCATTTCAGGTAAATTTCTTCAAAAATCTTCTTCTCCAGATCGAGCAGGCAGAATCTTTTGATATTTGGTATGCAACATTGTGGGGTAGATCTGATTCAAGTTTGTTCAAATCGGCACCCTGGGTTTATATTTGGGCTCAGTATTGAAGCTCGAATTCGAACTTAATGCATTTCAGGCGAATTTCTTAAAAAATCTTCTCCAGATCCATCAGGCAGAATCTTTTGATATTTGGTTTGCAACATTGTGGGGTGGATCTGATTCAAGTTTGTTCAAATCGGCCCCCTGGATTCATATTTGGGCTCACTATAGAAGCCCGAATTCGAACTTGGTGCATTTCAGGCAAATTTCTTAAAAAATCTTTTTCTCCAGATCCAGCAGGCAGAATCTTTTGATATTTGGTATGCAACATTGTGAGGTGGATCTGATTCAAGTTTGTTCAAATCGGCCCCCTGGGTTTATATTTGGGCTCACTATAGAAGCTCGAATTCGAACTTAGTGCATTTCAGGCAAATTTCTTAAAAAATCTTCTTCTCCAGATCCAGCAGGCAGAATCTTTTGATGTTTGGGATGCAACATTGTGGGGTGGATCTGATTCAAGTTTGTTCAAATCGGCCCCCTGGATTCATATTTGGGCTCACTATAGAAGCCCGAATTCGAACTTAGTGCATTTCAGGCAAATTTCTTAAAAAATCTTCTTCTCCAGATCGAGCAGGCAGAATCTTTTGATATTTGGTATGCAACATTGTGGGGTGGATCTGATTGAAGTTTGTTCAAATCAGCCCCCTGGGTTTACATTTGGGCTCAGTATAGCAGTTTGAATTCGAACTTAGTGCATTTCAGGCAAATTTCTTAAAAAATCTTCTTCTCAAGATCCAGCAGGCAGAATCTTCCAATATTTGGTATGCAACATTGAGGGGTGGATTTGATTCAAGTTTGTTCAAATTGGCTCCCTGGATTCATATTTGGGCTCTCTATAGAAGCCCGAATTCGAACTTAGTGCATTTCAGGCAAATTTTAAAAAAAATCTTCTTCTCCAGATTCAGCAGGCAGAATCTTTTGATATTTGGTATGCAACATTGTGGGGTGGATCTGATTCAAGTTTGTTCAGATCGGTTCCCTAGATTCATATTTGGGCTCACTATAGAAGCCCGAATTCGAACTTAGTGCATTTCAGGCAAATTTCTTTGAAAATCTTCTCCTCAAGATCCAGCAGGCAGAATCTTTTGAAATTGGGTATGCACCATGCTTAGGGGGGTGAGATTCAAGTTTGTTCAAGCCAAGCCCCTGGGTTCATATATGGGCTCACTGTGGTAGCCCGAAGTATAACTTAGTTCAAAATGAGGAATTTTCTTTAAAAATCTTCTTCAGATCCAGCAGTTGGAATGTTTTGATATTTGGTATGCAGCATCCTTAGGGAGGTGAGATTCAAGTTTGTTCAAGCCATATCCCTAGGTCCATATTTGGACTCACTGTGGGAGCTTGAATTGTAACTAATTCAAAATGAGGAATTTTCTTTAAAAATCTTCTTCTTCAGATCCAGCAGATGAATGCTTTTGATATTTGGTATGCAACATCCTTGGGGGGTAAGATTCAAGTTTGTTCAAGCCATGGCCCTAGTTCCATAAAATTTATCTCTCATGACTTCATTCCTTTGTAGTGTTGATGAACCACCACTTTGGCTGGTGAGCGATTAAGGCTCCTTGGAGCCTCTTGTTGTTATGAGTTGATCTCAGTAATATCTTGATCAAGTTTGGTAACCATTCCTGTCTGATTTTTCCATCCATAGTTATCCTAACTTAATTGATTTGTATGAATATTTAGCTCATTCGTGTGATAACTTGGAACAACGTAGTGAGCAATCTGGATGATTTTTTTAAAAAATGTTTGGCTCCAAAATGAGTTTTGGTGGATTTAGATTGATTTTATGCAGAAAATGACCATATGATCCCTCGTCCTGCTCAGATGATATTTTTTGTTCCAAAATGTGTTTTGAAGGATTGGGGGGGGGGGGGGTTCTTTTAGGTGATTTTTTCTGTTCCAAAAAGCATTTTGAAGGATTTAGATTGATTTTATTTGCCTATAAAAAAGTGTCTTTTGTATTCAGTACCCTCCAGGGGTGTGTAACTAAGATTTACTAAGATAGGTTGTATCAAGCGGTTTCATAGGGGAGCTTTACATTTTACATTATCATCAACTGAAGAAGAGGCATGATGCCTGGATTATTTTGTCGCTCCTGAGGGATTCAAGGTTTGAGAGCGTATCCTATGGAGATGGATTGCTTGATGTAGACTCATTCTTGGCCCTGTTTATATTGTGTTCTGTTCAAGATGAGCGAATCAGGCCATGTGGGGCCTCTTGTTTATATTTTTATATCTAATTAAAAGGGTTCAAAATCTTCATATCAAGCTTGACTTGAAAATGTTTTCATTCATGCCCAAATTGAAGTGCCTGAAAACTGTTGCTCTGTAAATTCCCGAAGAGTGACTTCATGTTGGCTTAGTAGCATGAAATATGTTGTATCAGGCCAGGCTTCTTGCTCGATTTCAAGTTGTTCAGTCAAGTTGGACTAATTGGATCAGTGCATGTTTATTGTTGTACACAAGTTCTGTTTTAGTGGTACAATAGGATGCGGTAACCAAGGCATCTGGTTGTCAGTATAGATATTACCATTGGTGAAGCTTGACTTTATACTGATAGTGTAGCCATAGATGCTGGAAGTTACCTCAAACACTCATAATTAAGTTGCAGGTAATATAATAATAACACTTTGGCTGGCCGCTGATTTGTCACGGTTCTCGGGTGAGGAGGCCTTGGTTACCCCTGTACTCCCAACTGCCTCCCTCTTCCCACCCTTCTTCTCTCCTCCCAACACTCGGAGGCGAACTGCTTGATAACACCACTTACCTCATTCATTCATCCCAATCTCTCCGATTAGCATATTAACCCTCTCCATTGAGTCTCACACTAACCACTCTCCCTCATTCTCCCATCCCACTTCCCCATTATACTCCAAGTGAATCTTATTCTTTTAGACTGGTATTTTCGGCATTCTAGTAGAAAGTGTTCTAGGGTCTCCACCACGCCTAAATTACACATCTGGCACTCCTTTTCACCGCCCATTTTCCCCTCAGCTTCAGGGACCGCGACCTCAGCTGGAACAACAGTGACCACCCAAAGATGTCATCAAGGTACTTTTCAAAACCAGGCTTCTCTTTATCACCCATGCTACCCAGAGACCTCTTTGATCTGACTCCCCCTCGCCAGTTAAAGTTACCATCCTCCATCACCCTTTCTCTGACGATTTGTTTTACCCTGGTTTGCTCCTATTTCTTGGTCCAAGATCTCCAATGAGTAGTTCTCTATTAGGTCCCTCACTTGGACCATCCACCCTGTCTTTGTATTTGAGTCGAATATACTCTAGAACATTACTTTACACCATCGGCTGGCGGCGAGATTTATCAAATAATTAAGGTACATGCAACCGAGTTCCAATAAGTCTATCCTGTCCTTGATCCTCATCCACCCAAGCCCCCCCCCCCCCCCCCCCCCCTGATTGGTTTCTTGTGTCGCGGCATTACTCGAGCCAGTTATCCATCGGCCTCCAGGTTTCCAATCTCTTTACAGCCGTTTGGTTTAGGGGTACCACTTCTGTACCATATATTATTCTGACAGACCCACCATTTCCCAAATTATTTTCCCCACGAAAACCTTATTGAATCTGTTTCTCCCTATAAGTTCCATTTTGTGAAGCATTCACCTCCCCTTCAAAATCAATTTATTTGTGTGGCTTCGGTAGATCCCTCTTCCTGTTATGTTTATATTTACCCCCAAATACTCGTAGTCACCTGTCTCTCCTACACTAAGAAGTTGGCTGCTACCTTTCGCAATGTAGAACCCCCCCCCCCCCCCACACACACACATATACTCTCTCTCCACCTTTGAGTGGGGTCCACTATGCGACCCCGTGATATAAATTTGCTCTTGCTTTCATTAAGTTCGAGTCTCCATTTGTTCCCATATTTCCCAACTATTGCCAGCATTTTCGATAGTCCCTCTTCGCTTTCTGACACTAGCACCATATCGTCTGCAAAAAATAGACCTGGGATCTTCAAGTCAACTGCTACCCCATCGTCACTACGCAGGAGTGCCGGTATAATGTAGAACCAATGCCCATGATCATTCGCCAGTCGGGAGTGATCTAGAAGTGACCGAATGCTGGCAGAATAAACTTTGCTTTTTAATGGTGTATTTCGTGATATTTCACGATATATTTTGAGATTTTGGGGTATTTCAGTTGGTAGTGTGACCCACCCTAAGGGATTTGCTGATTAGACGTGAGGAATAATAACACTTTGGCCAGCCGCTGATTAGTCGCGGTTCTCGGACGAGAAGGCCATGGTTACCCCTGTACTCCCAACTGCCTCCCTATTATCACGCTTCTCCTCTCCTCCCAACACTCGGAAACGAACTGCTTGATGATATCTTTTGTCCCATTCTTCCCAATCTCTCCGATTAGCATATTAACCCTCTCCTTTGAGTCTCCCCCTAACCACATGTCCTTCATTCTCCCATCCCACTTCCCCATTATACTCCCAGTGAATCTCATTCTTTTAGACTGATACTTTGAGCGTTCTAGAAGAAAGTGTTCCAGGGTCTCCACCATGTCCAAGTTATACATCTGGCACTCCCTTTCACCGTCTTTCCCAATTTTTCCCCTCAGCTCCAGGGATCGCGACCTCAGCTTGAACAACAGTGACCCCCCCCCCCCCCCCCCAAAGGTGCCATCAAGGTACTCTTCAAAACCTGGCTTCTCTTTATCACGCAGGCCACCCAAAGACCTCTTTGATTTGACCCCCCTCTCGCCAATTACGGTTACAATCCTCCATGACCCTTTCTCTGACGATTTTTTTACCCTGGTTTGCCCCAACGTCCAGGTCCGAGATCTCCAATGAGTAGTTCTCTACTAGCTCCCTCACTTGGACCATCCACCCCGTTTTGATATTTGAGTTGAAAATTCTCAGGAACATTACTTTACACCATAGGCTGTCGGGGAGATTTACCAAATAATTAAGATAACCGAGCTTCAACAGGTCTATCCTGTCCTTGATCCTCATCCACCCAAGCTCACCCCTGATTGCTTCTAGCGCTGCGGCATTACTCGACCCCGTTATCCATCGGCCTGCATCGTTCTGCAGGATTTCCAAGCTCTTTACGGCCGTCTGGTTTAGGGTACCACTTCCGTACCGTATGTTACACTTGGCAGCCCCACCATTTCCCAAATGGTTTTCCCCACGAAGTGAGTGATGCAATGGAGTAATAAATAACATTTTCTCTCCTTCTTGTGCAATTTTGACATTGTGATGCCTCTAAAGTGAGTCTTGTCGAAGTACAAAGATAAATATTAACTATTCCCTGTGGGAAGTGGAGCACTGTTGGTTCACCGTGGTAAGCAAGCTCTATTTTATTTGTAAAATAGGACCCAGCAACCAACACCTGGGGTGAAAGTCCCCTACTGCGTGCAGCATTGTAAACGTCAGGTAGTCTTGCCATTATACTTCTTGTGATCATATTTAGAAACAAATGCAGAAACAGAAAAAAACACTTAAAAAATATCGATTTCAAGGGTCCTGAGTCGAATTTCGAGTGCAAGCAACAGGAAACTTATTGAGTCCTCCCCCCCCCCCCCACACCCCCTCACCGCACAGACACAGCATTAATGGAAAACCTAATATCATTTAGAAATTAGTCCCTCCCCACCGATGAGGAGAAATCAGGCGCCACCACTGAACATTAGGCAGCATTCTGCTGGAACTTTCCGTCTTTATCCCTATCATTACGGGAAAAATAGCAGTCATCATTCACAAAAATCCCCATCTCCTGCTGGACGTTTTTTATACAGGCATGACAATAAATGAATATAAACTGTACACGTATTTTTTATATTATCGAGATTTTGCTTCGCTGTGAAGAGATATGGTACATACTGAACCTAAAATAAATAGATAACGCTGAAAAAATTCGAAATTATTTGTGGAAATTTTGTTTTATACTCTATTTAGTTTGGAGATAATAATACAGGTTTTCAATGACTGATATGTTTGTTTTCATCACACTGTCAATGGCAACCAACTCGTGACGTCACGTCTGACTTCTCTATAGACTGGAACCCTGCTGCGCACCCCAAACGTGAGGGACAAAAACGACCACTGCACCCCACCTCAAAATAGACAGAAATGCCCACAATAACGGCCAGCTAGGGTGCTACCCACAACACACCAATTCATACTCTTAACACACCCCACGAGTCAAAATTTGCACAAGTGTATATATACCCGTCTGTCCGTCCGTCCATCCATCTGCCCGTCCGTCCATCCATCCGTCCATCTGTCTCTGTTTTTTATGTTACCACCTCTCCCTCCAACATGCTTTAAGCTACACCTTTCATATTTGGTACATGGATAAATGGTTCTGAGGGGATGATGCACGCTCAAAATTTTTTTTTCAAAATCCAAGATGGCGGAATGGCGGCCATTTTTGTTGTGTTTTTTAAGTTTTTTTTCTCTATTTTCATGTTACCACCCCTCCCACCAACATGGTTCAAGCTACACCTTTCATATTTGGTACATGGATAAATGGTTCTGAGGGGATGATGCACAGTCAATATTTATTTTTCAAAATCCAAGATGGCAGAATGGCGGCCATTTTTGTTGTGTTTTTTAAGCTTTTTTCTCTATTTTATGTTACCACCCCTCCCTCCAACATGGTTCAAGCTACGCCTTTCATATATGGTACATGGATAAAGGGTTGTGAGGGGATTATGCACACTCAATATTTTTTTTTAAAAATCCAAGATGCTTATATACTCTAGTGTCTTCTGTGACAAAAACACCTTATGTCACAAAAGTGCCGTAGGGGACTAATACCACCTCGGTGGTCAAACACTTGTTTTACATTTGCTTTTTATTTTTACAACAGTTTCTTTTCTTTTCGGGTTGTATTACACATCCATGTAGTCAGAACTTGGCTTACGAGAGCTTTTATCACCACATTTCATTTCTTTTGTCGTCTGTGCATATTTTTTCTTGTGTCTGTACCCTGAAGAAGGTCTTCATCAGACCGAATGCTGGGTGAAAATTGTTTTTTCCCATGCTGTTTGAGCTTTATTTAGACAAATTTCTTTCACTCTAGGCTCTTGCATCTCTCAGATCCAGCACACTTGAAACAGATTTGTTTTATCAGAATATAGAACTCCATATCTTTACTTATTGCCACCCAAGGAAGATATGATACAGTGATTTACACTTAGATTTGGAGAACAATGCTTTTGAATGATTTGGGTCAAGGAGTGGTTGGATGTGTGAATACTGTATGCAAACTTGCCTCTGTTACCAGGGCAAGGTTGAGATAAATGATAGGCAGCTCGTCATTCTATAGCCTGGAACAAATTTTACACATAATAACGCAGAATATATCTTTACTTGTTGCCACCCAAGGAAGATATGCAGTATTTTTGTGCATAATTTACAATTGAATACTGAGAACAATGTGAAACGCAGTACATATCTTTACTTGTTGCCACCCAAAGAAGATATGAAACTGTGATTTTCCAACTGGGTTTGTGATTACGAGCTAGGCAACCACTTGCCAGGTAATAAATCGAACCTGTAAGACGTATGCCCATCTCAAAATTTTGTTCATTCTAATCTAGCAATTAGGATGAGCGTAATTTTTATGTTCCCAGGACGCGGTATACATTAGTATGGCACTTAACGTAACAGAATATGAATTAGTCAAAAGTGAAAGCCATTTAGAATACAGTAATCTCCAGATCATGACCGCAATTTGACAAAATTTTAAAATGTATTTGTTTTTATACGCCCATTTTAAAAAAATGTTGTATTATGTGATAGCGTTGGCATCCGTCCATCTGTCTGTCCATCTGTCTGGAATTATTTTCCAGACTTTTTTTCATTATGGATGGACATATTGAGAAAATTTTGGTATACAGCTTTGTTATGGATACTTACAGATCAAGTTCGAATTTCATTCCTCTCAGGTGATTTTTGGTGGAGTTATTGCCTTTGAACTTAGTTTTCCAGACTTTTTTTCGTTGTGGATTGACATATTGAGAATTTTTTTTATATATACTTTGTTATGGATACTTACAGATCAAGTTCGAATTTCGTTCCACCCCAAACTTAGAATTTTTAGAGGTGTCTGGATTTTTTTTCATTTTCCGGACTTTTTTTTGTTATGATTGGATATATTGAGAAAAGTTTTGGTATATAGCTTAGTTGTGGATACTTACAGATCAAGTTCGAATTTCATTCCCCGTCTGTTCGTCTGTCCAGAATTGTTTTCCGGACTTTTTTTCCTTGTGGATGTACAGATTAAGAAAATTTTTAGTATACAGCTTTGTTATGGATACTTACAGATCAAGTTCGAATTTCGTTCCGCTTAGTTGATTTTGGTGGAGTTACTGCCCTTGAACTTAGTTACCATTTTTCGGACTTTTTTTTGTTATGGATTGACATATTGAGAAAAAATTGTATATATAGCTTTGTTATGGATACTTACAGATCAAGTTCGAATTTCGTTCCACTCGGTTGGTTTTTGGTGGAGTTACTGCCCTTGAACTTAAATTTTTTACCATTTTCCAGACTTTTTTATATGCCCGCATAATGTTTTATAATTTCTGGAAGTATGGGCATATTATGCGCTATTGGACGACGTCCTCTAGTTGACTAATTCGTATTCCGTTATGTTTAGTGCCGAACCAATGTATACCTCATCATGGGAACGTAAAATTTAGCATAACTCTTATCCTAATTGTTAAATGAGAATTAAAAAATTGTTCGAAAAATTAAAAATTATACATATATATACATATATACTTCATCAAATACTTTTTAAAATTTTGTCAAATTGCTGTCATTTAATAAATGAGAATTTTTTAATTCTCATTTAACAATTAGGATAAGTGTGACGTTAAATTTTACATTCCCATGACGCGGTATACATTGGTTTGGCACGTAATGTAATGGAATATGAATTAAGGCTTCCACATTCAGACAAAATTGTAAACGTTTAAACAACTGTCTGTAAACGAAACGGAAACGTTTACACGTACTAACAATGCAAGTAGTCAATATTTGATAGAAGTGTGTAATAATACACAGTAAGTTCATCATATCTTTGCGTACAGGGCATACAATTTATGTTATTGAGACAGCCGATTTACAGTTCGTAGACGAACGATCACAGCATGCAGATGCTGAAGGCAAAGTCGCTCGGTCTTTGGGGATTCTCCCCCAGGTAAATTTTTAAATTTATGGGGGTCTCTAGCTCATTCTGGTGGGTTTGGGGTGAAATTCCTTGTGTTTTTTCAAACAGTAATGTTGGAGCGAGTTGCCATGGCACACAAAAGTGACAATACCGGACTTGAGAGTGGAATGCAATGTCGCAAAAATAAACAAAGTCTACAAACCATGCAGGGGAATCCAAATTTTCAAACACCGCAAGTGCCAGTCTGTCTGTCAAACTCCATAAATCGATCCTAAGATTATCCCATGTGTGAATAATAAATTAATAATCCATGTCAGGTGAACAAAATGATCGAGAACAATTGTGTATCACTTTGGGAATATACATGTAAATCCGAATAAACTAAAACATCCCACACATGTTTCGAAGGAAACACCAAAGATAAGCACGTGCCATGCGGTTCACATGACTGTGTCACAAATGATATCACATGACTTGAAGATGATTTCGTTCGATTACTGTGGCGGCGGCGCCAGTCGGAACCAGTACACAGTTTTTCTGAAGCATTACCAAAATATTGCATTGCAAAGTTGGAATTTTTGTTTTTGTTTCTTTGACTTTCTGCATTAATCTGCAATTTTGAAATTACTCTATTAAAACTTCATTCCATGTGCACGTTTACCAGAACTGTAAACGTTTAATGCCCATAAACGAAACATTCACGTTTACACATGTAAACGTGGAAGCCTTAATATGAATTAGTCAAAAATGAAAGCCGCTTAGAAGGGAGTAATCTCCCGAGCATGACGGCAATTTGACAAAATTATATATACAAATATATATATAGTTATAAGAAAAAATTATTAAAGTTCAAAACAAATACAACGACATTATTGAATATATTCCTGCTAGCGCTTTCACCGCTCTCTCTGCGGATCTTCAGGCATTTTTTAATATTTACAAAATAATGTTATGACGTAAACCACTGGTAGTAGTGTAGAATGATTTTGGAGACGATGTTCCAGAAACTGCATATACAAGAATTATTTTATACATTTGAACAGTGGCGTGTTGATCCTTTATCCGAAGAAATTATAAAGAAATTAACATAACATATAAAATAATGATGTTTCTTTTATCCTAGAAATTAAGTTATTAAGGTTGTGGGCTCCGAAAATACCCGGTATATTTGTTTCCCACAAATGCTTCCCATGCTAACTCTTTCTTTATATTTCTTTGTTGGTAATACCCATATTTCTGCATAATGTTTGGGAGTGAACTCCTTACTCTGACTCCAGCTCGAACCCCCGAGAGTGTTTGTCACTCTCGTGGAGTCGAGTCGGATTCGGGGCAAGCGTCATTTTACATATAACTCTCTAACTAAGGGTGAAGAAAAGGTTGGGTAAGTAGGGGGCTATACACAAAGATTCACTTTGTTGATCGTGTTATTTCTATGAAACAATTTATACAGTTGGCTCTTAATGCAATGTCATGCATTTTAGCAATTAGATTTAAGTATGGCCGATACAGAAATATTTGATTTTGTCACAAAATAAAGGTATATACGACCATGGTTTCATAAGAAAATTCCTAAAAAAATTCATCCCCCTCCCCCAAACCTAATGCTTTTAAACAATACAGGCTTCAATGTGCTGCACGGTGTCAACAGTAGAATCCTTTTCTCCCAAGTGAGCATCGAGAATATCTTGAAAATACGCTGGTGTTACTAATCACTAGTATAAATTAACATAATATATAAAAAATGATGTTTCCTTTATCCTAGAAATTAAGTTAAAAAAGGTTATGGGCTCTGAAAATACCTGGAATGTTTGTTTCTCACAAATACTTCCCACGCTAACTCTCTATATATTTATATGTTGATAATACCCATATTTCTGCATAATGTTTGGGAATGAACTCCTTACTCCGACTCCAGCTCGAACCCCTGAGAGTGTTTGTCACTCTTGCGGAGTCGAGCTGGACTTGGGGCAAGCGCCATTGTACATATAACTCCCTGGCTAAGGGAGAAGAAAAGGTTGGGTAAGTAGGGGGCTATACACAAAGACTCACTGTGCCGATCGTGTTATTTCTGTGAAACATAACATATAAAACTATGATGTTTCCTTCATACTAGAAGTAAAGTTTATGTATGAACTCTGAATATGTGTGTTTTTCCATGAATGATTCCTATGTTAACCATCTATTTGTATTTATCTTCACGATACCAATATTTCCACATAATTTAAACTTATGGCTGTGAGCACCTTACTCAGACTCCAGGTCGACACCACGAGATTTTTACTTCCCTTGTGGAGTCCCGATGCAAGCGTTCTTATTCAGAGAACTAATTTGATGCAAACGGCATCAAGCATGATCTTCCGCTAAATAAATTCAAGTTATCCGTAGGGAGGCTATACTTTTATAACGCCGTGGTTTCACCCCCCCCCCCCCACACACACCCCAAACTAATGCTTACAATCATCCCCATTATATTACATTACTTAAACCCATCCTCAGTCTCAACAAAGGAAGTACCCAAGAGAACACTGACAAAAGCCTTATAAAAGCAAGCAGGTGTTGGTAATTACTATTATAAAAAGAGCCATCCCAAACGATTTAAAAGGGATTGATTATCTGCCCCTCAAAGTTAAGACTATAATACTAATAAAAATAGCGCATAATTTGAAAGCCTTGGGTGCCCACCCCACCACCACCACCACCACCAATCTAAAGCTTTCAACTACAGCCATTAATTTTTTTTTTTACACGGAAAATTTTCGTTCCGGTTCGGACTTAGAAATTTTCGACCAAAATCCGGAAATTTTTGTTTTTGTTTTTTAGGCGTTTTGGTCAATTTTAAGACCAAAAAAAAAAAAAAAAATATCACACGGAATTTTGGGCCCGGGTGGGACTGAAAATTTTCGACCCAAGCATAAAAACATTTAATTTGGATTTTCCTGAAAGGAAAATCTATTTGTTATTGCCAAGATTATTATTCTTTTTTTTTTTTTTTTTTTTTTTTTTTGTTTTTCCAACACATCGGGGAAAGAGTTTTCTCGAAAACGGTCTTTAAGATTTTTTTCAAACTTTACACGATCAATGAAGGCCATGAGTTCTAATAAATAAAACCATCAGTATTTGAGGGAAAATGTTTCTTGGTGGGCAAAAACGCCCAAAAACGCCCAAAGCTTTGTAGGCCAATATCTCATGAAAGAAAAAAGCTATCGACTTAATTTTTTGACAGACTTGTCAGAATTACTCTTGTCTAAAACAAATATAATCGGTATTTTTTTCCATTTTTCATGTTTTCTGCCAAAATTTTTCACAAAACGGAAAGTTATCTCAAAAATCGGCCATTTTGGATTGAAATATCGAGATTTAAATATAACGAGCCCTCTAAAAGGGTTCCAAATTGAAGGAAGTAATACCGCTTTACAAAAAAAATCGAAAGAATTTCGTTTCGATTTTTCGGTAATCCAAAATGGCGGCCGAAAAATCGAATTTTTATTTTCGGTTATTTATGTGTTTCAGGCCATTTGGAGACGAAAAAAAAAAAATTTTTGCACCAGAAAAATTTTCGGTTTGGACTTAGAAATTTTCGACCAAAAGTCGGAATTTTTTGTTTCCACCGGGCTACTTTGCCGTCACAGTACTCAACAAGTGGGACGATTTGAAAGCTTCTAAGGGTAGAAATGTTGAAGTCACAGGGTACATGAACAGTTGTCATCTTTTGGAAATGGAGTTGTTCTTAATTTGGCTTCCGCTAGCAGTCAAACATGGCTTCGGGACACTGTGACCAAAAATTGAAAAAAAATTTCTTGTTTTTTTTTTTACTTTATTATGTCTAGATTCATTATTTCTCATAAATAAAAACTATCAATGACGGCCATGAGTCCTAATAAATAAAACCATCAGTATTTGGGGGAAAATGTTTCTTGGTGGGCAAAAACGCCCAAAAACGCCCAAAGCTTCGTAGGCCAATATCTCATGAAAGAAAAAAGCTATCGACTTAATTTTTTGACAGACTTGTCAGAATTACTCTTGTCTAAAACAAATATAATCGATATTTTTTCCATTTTTTATGTTTTCTGCCAAAATTTTTCACAAAACGGAAAGTTATCTCAAAAATCGGCCATTTTGGATTGAAATATCGAGATTTAAATATAACGAGCCCTCTAAAAGGGTTCCAAATTGAAGGAAGTAATACCGCTTTATAAAAAAAATCGAAAGAATTCCGTTTCGATTTTTCGGTAATCCAAAATGGCGGCCGAAAAATCGAATTTTTATTTTCGGTTATTTATGTGTTTCAGGCCATTTGGAGACGAAAAAAAAAATTTTTTTGCACCAGAAAAATTTTCGGTTTGGACTTAGAAATTTTCGACCAAAAGTCGGAATTTTTTGTTTCCACCGGGCTACTTTGCCGTCACAGTACTCAACAAGTGGGACGATTTGAAAGCTTCTAAGGGTAGAAATGTTGAAGTCACAGTGTACATGAACAGATATCATCTTTTGGAAATGGAGTTGTTCTTAATTTGGCTTCGGGACACTGTGACCAAAAATTGAAAAAAAATTTCTTGTTTTTTTTTTACTTTATTATGTCTAGATTCATTATTTCTCATAAATAAAAACTATCAATGACGGCCATGAGTCCTAATAAATAAAACCATCAGTATTTGGGGGAAAATGTTCCTTGGTGGGCAAAAACGCCCAAAGCTTCGTAGGCCAATATCTCATGAAAGAAAAAAGCTATCGACTTAATTTTTTGACAGACTTGTCAGAATTACTCTTGTCTAAAACAAATATAATCAGTATTTTTTTCCATTTTTTATGTTTTCTGCCAAAATTTTTCACAAAACGGAAAGTTATCTCAAAAATCGGCCATTTTGGATTGAAATATCGAGATTTAAATATAATGAGCCCTCTAAAAGAGTTCCAAATTGAAGGCAGTAATACCGCTTTATAAAAAAAAATGGCGGCCAAAAAATCGAAATTTTTTTTTTTCGTTTTTTATGCGTTTTGTTCAATTTTGAGACGAAAAAACATTTTTTTTTCACACTGAAACTTTTCGGTCCGGTTCGGACTTCCGAAATTTTCGACCAAAATTCGGAAATTTTTGTTTTTGTTTTTTATGTGTTCTCTTCAATTTTGAGACGAAAACAATTTTTTTTTTTTTTTACACTACACCACCAAAAAACGAAAATTGGTCTTCAGACTGGTACTTTGACCTAATTATACTGTACTACCGGAGTGGGTTAAAAGCGGTGATGATTGCGAATGTGTAGCGCATATATAGGTAAAAAGATTCCCCATAGCTTGGAAGCACAATTTTGTTGCATTTGCCTTCGGGCGGTCGCCAAAAGTACACTCTCGGCCTCTCAACGGTCCGTACACCCTCTTTTTGGCATGAGAATACTCGGCGTTCTTGACTCGTATAAGGCTTCCGTGATTCAAATGGCAACATTCACGGTCTCCTTTAACCTTTCCCCACCCCATGGGAATAAGGTTTTATTTCACTTGGCTTCTGATGGCTGGAGAACTACCACTCCGGTTCGGACTTTTCGACCAAAATCCGGAAATGTCTGTCTTTATTTTTTATGTGTTTTGTTCAATTTTGAGACGAAAAAAATTTTTTTTTTTTTTTTTTACACTACACCAAAAAAAACGAAAAATCGGTCTTCAGACTGGTACTTTGACCTAATTATACTGTACTACCGGAATGGGTTAAAAGCGGCGGTGATTGAGAATGTGTAGCCCATATATAGGTAAAAAGATTCCCCGTAGTTTGGAAGCACAATTTTGTTGAGTTTGGCTTCGGGAGGTCGCCAAAATACACTCTCGGCCTCTCAACGGTCCGTACACCCTCCTTTCGGCATGAGAATACTCGGCGTTCTTGAATCGTATAAGGTTTCTATGACTGAAATGGCAACATTCACGGTCTCTTTAAACCTTTCCCCTCCCCAGGGGAATAGGGTTTTATTTCACTTGGCTTCTGATGGCTGGAGAACTACCGCTCCGGTTCGGACTTGAAAAATTTTGAACAAAAATCGGAATTTTTTTTCGGTTTTCTGTGTGTTTTGGTCAATTTTGAAACGAAAAAAAATTCTTTACCTGGAAGTTTTTGGTCCGGTCTTCGGTCAGCTACTACGACCTGATTTTACTTTACTACCGGAGTGGGTTAAAAGCGGTGGTGATTGAAAAATGTGTAGCCCGTATATAGACAAGAAGATTCCCCATAGTGTGGAAGCACAACCTTGTTGCATTTGGATTCGGGCGGTCACGAAATGTACACTCTCGGCCTCTCAACCATGCGAACACCCTCTTTTTGGCATGAAAATACTCGACGTTCTTGAATCATATAAGGCTTCCGTGGTTGAAATGGCAACATTCACCGCCTCTTTGAACCGTTCCCCCACCCCACGGGAATAGGATTTTATTTCACTTGGGTTCTGATGGCTGGAAAACTACCACTCCGGTTCGGACTTGGAAAATTTTCAACAAAAATGGGATTTTTTTTTTTGGTTTTCTACGCGTTTTGGTCAAGTTTGAGACGAAAAAAATTGTTTTTTTACCTGGAAGTTTTTGGTCGGGTCTTCGGACAGGTACTATGACCTCATTATACTTTGCTACCGGAGTGGGTTAAAAGCGGTGGTGATTGAAAATCTGTAGCCCGTATATAGATAAAAAGATTCCCCGGAGTGTGGAAGCACAATCCTGTTGCATTTGGCTTCGGGTGGTCGCCAAATGTACACTCTCGGCCTCCCAACGGTCCGTACACGGTACACCCTCATTTTGGCATGAGAATAATCGACGTTCTGAATCGCATAAGGCTTCCGTGGTTGAAATGGCAACATTCACGGTCTCTTTAAACCTTCCCCATCCCATGGGAATAGGGTTTTATTCCACTTGGCTTCTGATGGCTGGAGAACTACCACTCCGGTTCGGACTTGGAAACTTTTGAACAAAAATCGGATTTTTTTTTTCGGTTTTCTATGCGTTTTGGTAAATTTTGAGACAAAAAAATATTTTTTGTTACCTGGAAATTTTTTGGTCCGGTTGGGACTGAAAATGTTTGATCAAAAACCAAACTTCTTTCTTTCGATCGCCACTTTGATCTGACGAAACTGTACTACGAGACGGGTTAAAGTGGCCGTAATTCAGAATTTGGATGTTGAGGCTCTTCCTCCACCTGTAAAACTATCAGACGCGACTGCCCAACCCCCACCCAACACAAACACCCATTAGTTGGACTCTACATCTCGGGCGTCCATGCCAGGAAACACGTCTGAAAAACATTGATCATTTTGCACCCGGCGACCTCAACTTCAGTGAACGCTGTACATAATTTGAAATCAAAATTTTCAGTAAAACCCGCAAACATTGGTATTCGCGTTTCTTTTAAATATTTAGTATTACTTAATCAGTCCTTGCTGATAGAACACCAATTCAAATGATTTGTTGGAATTTGTAATATATTCAAAAAAAATATGCGCTTTTAGATTGTATAGTATAGGCGTTAAGTGTCATTTTACGTTTTGAGTGAAAAATCATTGAAACATTAAGGGTGTCTAATTATAAGAAATAACCCGACAATTACCTACCTGCAACTATCCATTTGCTTCCTAACATTCTGACATGGAAGCCAAAAGTAATAGAGCACCACGAAGGCCTGGAATTAGTTGCTGTAGCCAAATTGAGGACTGGGAAACTCTGCCCCCCCCCCCCCCCCCCAAAAAAAAAAGGTGGGTGTGCGACGGTGGCGAACCGCGACCCCAATAAACATCTCTGTCGAAACTTTACACATTCTGTCGGAAAATAATTTCTGACCAGTGTGGCATAGACTCAGAGCCAGCAGCCGACGAAGCTAACAATTGTCCAATGACCTCCTATATAACTTTTAGAATATCATGATTGTCAAAGAACTCATTATTCAAGTCGGCAAGGAGATTTCCCAACACCAGACCAGAACCGAGACCGGAAAGTGCGGGATTTAGAAATGTCACACGCCATTACGCAGAGCCATGACAAGCCTCAAATGAGAATTGTTATCAGTGCCTCTTATTTAAAAAAAAGTCGGGAAGGGGACCCCCCCCCCCCCCCTCTCAAATACCCTCCCACATCTCGGGGCTATGCACTTTGGATATGCCTAATATGTTACGGACTTTGGGTCCAAGTTTGAATTAGCTTTAGGTATACATATGCCCCCCCCCCCCCTCACCCCACACACATGTCAAATTTTTAAATACTGCTGACTTCGAGCCTGGGAAGTTGCCTTCTGGTACCCGCGTTTCAATTTCAGGCTTTCACCATAAGAGCTCATGGCATAGATAAATAACTGAGAATTATTCATCTACCCGAAGACCCTGCAACGTACATGTAGATAAGAAGCAACAGGAGGGGTTGTGGCAATATGACCAATACCTGGTGGAATTCCTCTAAAGCGGATAACAGTATACATAAGTGTTTAAACTTGACTTTCAGCCTGTACTTGTTGTGGTCGTACAATCAAATCCATCAGGTTTATTGAAGGAGAAGTAGAACTTATTAAGAAATGACATAAACTAACACTCCTCATACTGATTTGTCAGCTCCCACCCGAACCCCCCCCCCCCCCCCCCCCCACTCCCACCCAATTATGCGTTCGTTTTTTTATTTCTGAACTCTAGATATTTCTTCTGCAATCGTGAGGAACCACGACATCACTGCCCATCATGTAGTGTTTCCGCCTCCACGCATAAGAATCGGATGCAAAAGCATTTGGAAATCTTCAAAAGTAACCTTCATTGAAACACTAATGGTAGCAGTTGTTTTGGACTTCTGAATGGGAATTACAACTGACATGGATTTACTGGCAAATGTCGTCCACTCGTTGACATTTAATGAGGTCGACATAGTAATAATGCGCAGTTTGGAATGGCTATGGTTGTTCCAATGTATGGAGCCTTGGCGGTCAGTACAGAATATCATTAGATGTGACCTCTGGGAGCTGGCATACTGCATAGAGGTCTTGCAATTATATCTTCTACCGTCAGTATGTTGATAGGCTCATCAAAAATCCGTTTTTCTATGTTCTTCTCAATTTTGAGACGAAAACGCTCAGGAACTGAAATTACGAGGAAAATCCTGTGTATTGTGCGGGCACAATCACTTCATCTAGTTCAATTCAAAATTACAATTTTACTCCCTTGTCAAAGCCTTCTGTTTCAAAAAATGCATTGTCATTCACTTCATGTGGTAAGAAGCCTGTGCACTGTACAACAGCATAATGACAGAATTTGTGGCTTCACATTGCGACATGCTGGCACTCGGATCTAAATATATGCATTTTGACAGAGAACAGTTGTCGAAACTGATTCTGTATCGAAGATTGACCTTTACTTGGTATAAAACTAACAGTAGGATACGATAATAACTCACATGTTAGTGATTATTTGAAATCAAAATTTGCAGTAAAATCTGCAGACATTGGAATTTGTGTTTCTTTTAAATAATTAATATTACTGAATCAGTTCTTGCGGATAGAATACCAATTCAAATGATTTGTTGTAATTTGTAATATATTCAGAAAAATATGCTTTTTTAGATTATATAGGATAGGCGTTCAGTGTCATTTTACGATTTGAGTGAAAAATCATTGAAACTTTTGAGTGCCTAATTACAGGAAATATCCCGACAATTACCTACCTGCAAAAACCCATTTGCTTCCTAACATTCTGACATGGAAGCCAAAAGTAATACAGCGCCACAAATGCCTGGAATTAGTTGCTGTGGCCAGATTGGGGACTAGGAAACCCTGCCACCCCCCTAAATTCATTTGGCTTCTAATAGCAGCACAAAATGCAGACCTGAGGCTGGTGGGCGTGCGGCAGTGGCGAATCCTGCCCCCAATGAACATCTCTGCCAGAAATTTCCACATTCTGTTGAAAAAATAATTTTTGACCAGTGAGGCATAGAATTAATAAGCTAGCATCCGACAGAAACTCACAGATTTCCGATGACCTCCTACATAACTGTTAGAATATTATGATTATCAAAGAACTCATTATTGAAGTCGCCAGAGAGATTTCCCACCACCAGACCAGAACCGATACCGGAAAGTGCGAGATTTAGAAATGTCACAAACCACTGTTAACCATTGACTAAACACAGAGCCATGACAAGCCGCAAATGAGGCATTAGGAGGCTCTAGAATTGTTCTTAGAGCCTCTTATTTAAAAAACAACCGGGAAGGGGAGGACTCCCTCCAATACCCTCCCCTGCCTCGGGGCTGTGCACTTCGGTTATGCCTAATATATTACGGACTTTGGGTCCAAGTTTGAATTAGCCTTAGGTATACAACCCCCCCCCCCCCCCCCCTCTATCTCCCCACACACGTCAAATTTTTAAATACTGATGACTTCGGGCTTGTGATAAGTTAACCTCAGAAAATATCTTTTCAGGATTCTTGAGAGAGATTTTCAGGGGAATTGAATGGATTTCCGGGAAAAGTTCAGAGAACAATACACAAGAAGAACTTTAAAATTTTCAGCTCTTGGATCACCACTGGCCCCAGGTTGCGGCCAGTGACTCATGAACTAAAAAATTGGTTTTGTGCTTTATGCCATTTTCAGAAAACATGAAAAATTGTTGGCTTGAATATTCCCCATCTCATTTGTGATAAAGTATTTAAAGATATTCCTTTTTATGCCCTCGAAAATCTTTTTCAGGGCCATATAGTGTTTGTCAATTCCGTCTGCCAGGAAGATTTTCATGTCCGCTCCATAACTCTGAGATGCTTCATTGGATTTTATTGAAACTTGGCATACATGTTGCTTATGGGGAGACAATGTCTCGCGCACAAAATCTTTTTTTGTTTGATGGAGGTCAAGGTCACAGATCAAGGTCAACTGTCCATCAGGAAGATTTTAGGTGACCACTCCATAACTCTGAGATGCTTCTTTGGATTTTGTTGAAACTTGGCATACATGTTGCTTATGGGGAGACAATGTGTAGTGCACAAAATGTTTTTTGTTCGATGGAGGTCAAGGTCACAGACCAAGGTCAACTGTCCATCAGGAAGATTTTCGTGTCTGCTCCATAACTCGGAGATGCTTTGTTGGATTTTGTTGAAACTTGGCATACATGTTGCTTATGGGGAGACGATGTGTCGTGCACAAAAATTTTTTTTGTTCACTGGAGGTCAAGGTCAAGGTCACCGATCAAGGTCATTGCCACGTCAGGGGCATAGTCACTTCCAAGTGACAATCACTTGTTAATATCAGGGTTTGTGCTAGGCCAGCAGAGTGGCCGTTGAGAGGTCGCATTTCCCTCCCCAAAAAAACTTGAATGTTGGAACAGAAAAGGTTAACTGTTCTGGTCGGTGACCCGATTCCTAAAGCCTTTTATCTCCAAAATTTCAGAGATAGTGTTGTCATGAACATTATTATAATATTAATTTAAGCGTGAGCCATAATTATGGGTTTTACAAAAGAAAACCGTGCCTCAAGATGCCAAGGGTACAGTGGATGTTTCAACATTTTGGGGGGGAGTCAGACATCGACTACAGAGGCAGTACGGATCAGCAAAATGGAGATCATGATATGCGTGTCAGTATTTCATCAGTGGCTCTGGTGACTGGTGATGCTGAACTTGAAGTTTAACAGACTAAGGCTATTCCAAGTTCTCGTCGACATTGGACAGCACTTGGACAGCACTGTTTCCCTGGGCAGCATTCAGCATGATAATAGTAATAGTGTACCAATGAGTGAAATAATTCTATCTAGAGTCTTTTTTAAATACTCCCCGTCCTATCTTGTGTTGAGAATAATCCTCCCATCAATTATTTTGCAATTATTTTCTGGAAACCACAAATCGGCACTTTGCAAGAAATAACTGTAACATAATAAATGTAAAAATAAACAATAGATTTTAACTCTTTGGTCTGCCATCAGAATGTAACAGAAATCTTCTTGGTGCTATGTTTGTACAGGGTGATGTAATGTTTTTCATCACCGATTGTTTCTCTTCATTCCACTCAACTCCTGTGGGTATCGAACCCCAGTATTGTGGTCGCAGAACATCTATCAAAATAGTTGATGGTCTCGTTAACAAGATTGCTACTAAGAACTTGGCAATGCCTTGGATGTAACAGACAGTCTCATCATTAATCCTGTGAATCACTAGTCCAATCTGTCATTGTTCAGTATCGTCGCTGTGTCATCAATTGGCAGGCAAGAGTGGGATATATAAATGGATTGATGAGACTTCCTCTATTCATGTTAATTTGCAATTATTTCTTCAAAGCAACAACTGGTGCTTTCAAAAAATAACTGCAAAATAATTCTTTTAAAGCTATATTGTAGCCTATTCCAATTTATTTTATAATTATGGGGGGAAGGGGATAAAATATTGATAATTTCCTTCAGTTATCACAGAATGGCCCCGTGTGAGATAATAATGAATAAGAAATAAATTTAATTGCTAAAAAACAAGAAAAAGGGTTGAAATTTCAATGGATTCAGAGATCTGCATTCCGTGAATTTAAATCCTTTTTTTGTTTGCTTAATTTGAAGTGGCCTCTGACATTGGAAATCACAGAGTGCGTTCGTTCAGATTGTTTCCAGTCATTAAATGTCTTGAAAACAGCTTGAATGAATGCACTTTAAATACCTCACGACCAACGAAGCTTTTAGGCCCTTCACACTTTGGTCCATCATTTTAAAGCCTTTTGTGTTGATGCTTTTGAAAACTTGAAACCATTAACACACGAGGCTGTAAAGAAATAGGCCGAAAATGGAAAAGCCGAAAAGTGGGTGGCTGGAAAAATTGATGACTTCTTCTTTTTGTCAAGTTCATCCTGCGCGAAAACTGATAACAATGTCAGCAAATAAGGCCTGCAGATCTAATTATCACCCAGTTTAATGGTCAAAACCTGATCAACTATGGCAACACAGATAAGAATTAGTGTCTGATGCCAGGACATGATGTGATGTCACATTCTTCAGTGTATATTTTGTGTATGTGAAGGCGTTGAACTCGATAATCCATGGACTGGTATTGTCAGTAAGTACTGTAATCTGTTTGAATGATTTTTCTCCTGAATTTTTCCTAATTGGTCCTTATTCACTCGCAATTACCAGCTCTCCGAATGTGAAAACCTACATATATATTGCTGTGAGAAAACCTCAAAATATCCCTCAGATGCAAGGAAATGGGGGTTTTAGGACCTTGGAATTTAAAATTTTCCAAACCATGGTTGGAACATGGTAGCGATGACTCTTGGTCACCCCATTACGGCCTATTTATTTTCCCCTAGCGGAAACATTGAATATTTAAACATATTTTATTGTCAGGTATTGCTGGACAATAGGGTTGGAGTTGTTGTTACACTTGGAATAAAGGGCTTCCCATCTGAATGCAGTTCCCTTGCAGTTCATCACATCTATTTTCTTGAAAATTTTGAGATAAACTTTTCTCTGTTAAATTTCCACCACTTGACATCATTTCTCGAGAAGCAGTCACTGAGAGATTCATAGGAAATTGCATCAAGGGTTGGAATTTCCAACAAAAGAAAAACTTATAGAAGTACTACTATTCATTTTTATTGACACTGTAATATATGAATGAAAATCAGAGATACTTCAAAAATTTAGTTGGAGGTCCTGGAAAGAGCTTGAACAATTATGCAAAAGATCCTGGAAAGTCCTGGATTTTTTCTGTCTAACCCACCTGAACCTAACAGAACAGCCTGAAACGGCCAATACAACTTAAAAAAATAGCCATTCAGGTTTTATTATTATTTCATTTTTTGTCTCAGTATCACGGCTTATATATGACTCTCAGAGAAATGAGCTCATTAAACTTGTTCATTTTGAAAAAAAATTTTAAAAGAGGAAATAGTGCTATAAGTATCTTTTTCTATAGTTATACAGATATTTATGACCAATATTCAGTCAAAGAGGACAAGCAGTGGTAGAGAGAGTGCTCTGCAGAGAGATGCTCAGTTTGGTCTTGTTCCAAGAGATGCCTTTGTAGTTTTCCTAAAAAAAATGAAGGTAAGTTTCTCTCAATTAAGAAAACAATTATGTGCTGTGAGTTTGTAGATGACCTTTTATCAGATGCAGACTCAAATTAGTTGAGCTGTCAGTTTTGAAATTTTTTCATTTAAACAGTTTTTACTTGACAGAAAAATCAAATTGGATTTTCTTTTAGTATCGAACAGGATCATAATTGTAAAGTTTTGTTGAAATAATGTAACAATATATCTACATACACATTGACACCTGATTTGGAAACCATTCCTGTAGTGTGTAGAGCAGTCTTCATAAAAAAATTCTCATTTGCATTCATTACATAACAATTACATATTCTCAGCATGTACATAGTAACATGGGTAATGATGCATTCTAACCATTTTATTGCACGGCAATGCTTTTATTTTCATAAAATACACGCTTTTTCTTCAAAAACCGAAGGGAACAATACTTTCTTTGGTATTGTTCTTGAACAATACGGATCACATGCACAGACTATTTAACTATTTATATTTTTATACTGTACCAATGACCCAGACTTAGCTGGTGCTAACTCCTTAAATTATAGGGCCAAACACAAATTTTGCCCCCCAATCCCCGAAATTTGCATCAAAAACTGAAATTCAATGTCCTATATGGTCCTCCATACTTTCTATCCACTGCGCATGTGCAGTGTCAAGGAGCTCTCGAAATTGGCTCAAATGTCATTCTTTGTTTGGCCCTAAAATCAGTAACATGTCACTGATATTTGTGCTTGTAAATCTCAGTTTAAATGATGCCAGACACATAATTATGAAAGAAATGGAGGATCTAAGGAGGAAATAGAAGGATGAGAGGATGAAACAGTGGCAGGATGTGTTCAGGGCTGTAACTTATAATTTTTTTACGAAATTATTTCATGTTCCCTAATTTCGGGGTATGAGCCTTACTGTTGTCATTCTGGCTATGAACTTACCATTGTGTGTTCAATGTTTCCTCTCTCCCTTTCCTTAATACCCCCCTTGCTTTTCTCCCATGCTTTTGGCATAATTTTGGAATTTTTTTTTACTAAAATTTCTTGGGAGTTTTGGCTTGGTAACAGAATGATTATTCTGTTTTTTCCCCATGTTTACGTCCTCACCCTTGGGTGATTAGGCATTGTTATCTGCAGCTACCATCCAATGTACTGCAGTTTCTTCTCTGGAAGCCTCTGTTTTACATCGGATAGTGTTTAAATTGGTGACTGATTTTGGGCCATGGTTACAGTGCCTGGAGTCGTGTTTCCGGTTTTTGTACACTTTTGTTTATGTTGACAACGGTTGTGATTACTTGTTAGCTCACCTGACTGAAAGTCAGGGTGAGCTTTTCTGATCACTTTTCGTCCGTCGTCCGTCGTCCGGCGTCCGTCGTCCGTCGTCCGGCGTGAAGGTGGTGTTTGGGTCTTTTTCTTCCAAACCACTGGCCGCATGTTAATGAAATTTCATGTGAGTAGGGGTTATATAGCGGCATTTTGATTTTTGGGCAAATTAGGTTTCGGCTCATATTGAGCAGAGGGGTGGGGCAAAAATGCTCCAATTCTTAAAAAATCTTCTTCTCAAGAACCAGCAATAGCAGAGACTTGATATTTGGTATGCAGCTTCCTTTTGAGGTGTAGACTCAAGTTTGTTCAAGAGAAGTTTGTAGGTCTATACTTGGCGATGTTATGGGAGGAGCAAAATGTTGGCCCCACCCCAAATTTCTATTTTTTAAACCGAGAGGCCAATTTGAACCAAATTTTATGTGAGGGCTTATTGGGTCATAAGTACCTAATTTATGCAGAAATTTTTTTTCCTGTAGCCCCGTGGGAACCACAGGAGCTAAAAATAGAAAAAAATTAAAACGCCTATATCTCAAAAACTGCACGGCAGTGAGAATTTTTATTTGGTGTGAAGCTTTCTTGGGACCAACAGAAAGGATTGGTAAAAAAAAATTGCTATCGGTTTTATCATAGGGTACTTTTTCGGGACTCTGAAAAAGTGCTGAGTCAGTATTTTTTAACACAGTAGGCAATGGGAAAAAAATAAAGAATTGTTTTCTTCCAAACCACTGCTCTAAAAGCTTTCATATTTTACATATAACATCTTTGGAACATTGATTCACATATTTGTAGAAATCAAATTCCTCGGTCCATATTTGGGTTCCCTATGGGAACCCAAATGTTCAAATTAGTGCAATATGAGGGATATATTTTAAAAATCTTCTTCTTCGGATCCACAAATCAGAATCTTTTGATATTTGCTATGCATCATCCTTAGGGGGGTGAGATTGATGTTTGTTCAAGCCAAGTCCCTGAGTTCATATTTGGACTCCCTTTGGGAACCCAAATTGTAACTTAGTGCAATACGAGGTATATTCTTTTAAAATCTTCTTCTTCGCATCCACCGGTCAGAATCTTTTGATATTTGGTATACAGTATGCTTAGGGAGGTGAGATTCAAGTTTGTTCAAGTCAAGTCCTTCGGCTCATATTTGGTCTCCCTGTGGGAGCCCAAATTATAACTTAGTTCAATATGAGGAATATTCTTTAAAAAAAATTTTTTTTTCAGATCCACCAGTCAAAATGTTTTGATATTTGATGTACAGCATTCTTAGGGGCTGAGAGTGAAGTTTGGTAAAGCCAAGTACCTGGGTTCATATTTGGGCTCACTGTGGGAGCCCAAATTATACCAAAATTTTTATTTTCCAAACCAAAAAGTCGATTTGAACCAAATTTGATATGAGGGCTTATTGGGTCATAAGTACCTAATTTATGCCGAAAATTGTTTTCCTGTCCCCCACGGGAACTGCAGGAGCTAAAAAATTTTTTTTCTTTTTAAATGCCCATATCTCCAGAACTACATGGCACTGAGAATTTTTATATGGTGTGAAGCTTCCTTAGGACCGGAAGAAAAAAATGGTAAAAATTTTATCATAAGGTTCTTTTCTAGGACTAAAAGTGCCGAGTCATCATTTTTTAACAGTGTAGCTAATGGGAATAACGTTGAAGAATCTTCTTCTCCCAAAACACTGCTTCAGAAGCTTTTATTTTTGGGCTCCCTATGGGAGCCCATGTATAACTTAGTTCAGTATGAGAAATATTCTTAAAAAATCTTTTTTTTCTGTTACTCCTGTCAGAATCTTTTGATATTTGATTTTTGATTTTCTTAGAAGTGGCAAATTGAAGTTTGTTCAAGTTCTGCTTTATTGATAAAATTGGGCCCAGTAGTAACCAATTCCTGCATTGAAAGCCCTGTAAAGTGGGCAGTGATAGGCATAAACGATTGACCAAACTTGATATTATAATTACGCCTCTGTAAGATGTAGCCTTAGATGCTGAAAGTGACCTTAAATGGGAATAACGTTGAATAATCTTCTTCTCCCAAACCACTGCTTCAGAAGCTTTTGTTTTTGGGTTCCCTATGGGAGCCCAATGTATAACTTAATTCAGTATGAGAAATATTCTTAAAAAATCTTTTTTTTCTGATACTCCTCTCAGAATCTTTTGATATTTGATTTTTAGTTTTCTTAGAAGCGGCAAATTGAAATTTGTTCAAGTTCTGGTTTATTGATAAAATTGGGCCCAGTAACCAATTCCTGCGTTGAAAGCCCTGTAAAGTGGGCAGTAATAGGCATAAACGATTGACCAAACCTGATATTATAATTATGCCTCTGTAATGATGTAGCCTTAGAAAGTGACCTTAAATTCCAATAAATAAATAGATAAATTATTGAGTACCCAATATGGGGATCTAACATATGAACACTCTGGGTTTCTAAGTAGAGAAAACACTTTTATGTTGAAAAACTGATAATAACCACAAGGCAGAATCCCTTGCTATTTTGGTGATATGACTCGGCCAGTATCAGGTGAGCGCCCTCAGGCCCCGTGGGGCCTCTTGTCTTCTATTAGTTCTGCTCATAGCCAGATACATTAATATTGTCCGGAAGTGTTGCATTAATTTTTAAAAATGTTTTAAAATATTTTGTCCACACTTAGGCTTTTTTGGGATCCATTTGGGCTCATTGTTCCCATTGGGAACTTGGGCTCTTCTGAAAATCTTTCAAAAAAAATTTTTTTTTTTAAATTATTTTTTTGAAATGTTATAATGGATTATATTATATTATGTATCTTTGTTTCAGGGGTTAGTGCGAGTACTATGACTGTTTATATTTTTTCATGATGAAAGAATATTGTTCAAATTGTAATGCGAGGAAATCTTCCTCTGATTTTCATGTTCATTGTGTTTCTTGTAGTCAATATACTCGCACTAATTCTTGCGCAGTGTGTGCTAATTGGAATGACAATGTTGGAGACGTGTGTCACGGTATATTGTTAGCAGTGAACGGTCCATGCCGGTCCTCTCTCCGCAAGGTCACTCTAGTTTATCAGTCTCTTTTTCAGAAGAACAAGAACAGGGTGATGTTTCCATGATGTCTTCAACAAGTGTGTCTCCGTCGTTGCAGTATAATAAGAGCTAGCGGCTAAGTGCTCATGGAAATACGACAATTGCCTAAGAGGTCCCTAGTAGGATCGACGGCGCTGATCGTCCAGTAGCTCGCCTGGTGTAGCGACCATTCATCGAATGGCTCGGCAGCCGGGTTCGTCCGTTGCGGTCCAGGGAAGCAGTTTGGGTGATGCGGGCACTATAAACATTGAACGTGCACACCCAGCGACGACGGATCCGAGGATAGTACGGAGGAGGCCTGTCAGTCCGGTAGCTAGCTCGTCCAGGTCTATCCGGACCGCAAACGAGAGAGGCCCCCTCTCTCTTACAGCAACATCTGGGCCGCGATGTTGTTGTATGTTCGTTCGTTAGTCGGAGCATATGTCCACTTCTCCTGCTCGGGACGCTCCGTCGCATAGACAGTCCGACGCGGCTGTTCTTTCAGCTTCCTCATCTTCACGTCAGCACACACGACCGCACCTTGGCTATGTGACCACAGATATCCAGGGGACGTTCGCATATTATATAAATGCAGGGAATGAACGTCCCTGGAGCTCCAGCTTCGTCGACGAGGGAATCCACGTCGACCAGGTCACGCCATCCGCTAGCCAAGGACACAAGGCCTTTCCAGTTGGGACGTTCGCATATTATATCAATGCAGGAATGAACGTCTCTGGAGCTTCCAGCGGCTAATTACGTAAGACCACGGCTCCACAGGCCTCCGTGATGGACTAGCTATCGCAGATAGCTCAATTCATCGCAGCATCCCAGCAGCTATCAGAAACTTTTTCAGTAAAGAAACTATCTGAGTAAGCTCGGTCAGTTTGCTCCCCTGCAGAGTCAGTAGGGACGACCAAGATTATTATGTGGTCCAGGCGGATGGTAAAAGGGAATCAGCACGGCTGAAATTTTCCCTTTCTGAACAACTTAAGGTGCCATAGATTTCATCCGGCATCACCTTTAGAAGTTGTTTCTCTGGACAAAAATGCTGCGTTACCTGATAAGAAACTGTAAGCGTCACTGGACACAGACTTTTTCGGCCGGATTAGGGACACCGTCCCTGAGTTTCTGACCCAGTCCGGAAATGTCATCGACATATGAACTTATGAATGATGCTCTAGGACAAACATATTCAAGCTAGCCTCTAAGACTGGCAAATCCGGTTTCTTATCGCCTATGCGCTATTCAGCCTTTCATCAATGCTAGACATAATTTTGAAACGGCAGGACAAGGTGCGCCAAGAGTTCCTCTGCGTTTGAACGACTGGGCTGAAGACCTGGAATTGTCATTGCCGGCGTCTATGTCTATTACTCCAGTATACTAGAGACGACAGTATTGTCTAATAGAATTTAGACGCATTATCTCATGCAGATCACCTTACCAAGAAGAACTTGGACGGCATTCTTCAGGGTTATGGCAGCAAGTTAACGCTTCAGAACAATGTTCAGAGTCTGCTTCAATTGCTCCGACGTCTCGGTTTCTTAGTAAACAAAAAGAAGTCGGATCTAGTGCCGTCCTATTCATTCACCCACGTGGGAATGAGCTTAGAGTCGCACAACAATCTCATTCGTTGCCGTTAACCAGAGCTATATTAGTCAGTTGTTACGCTCGCTTTTGCCTTCACTCAGATGTTGTAACAGCGAGAGAATTCATCAGACTGACAGGTTTGTGCGTACCCGCTGTGAATATTATTCCGATGAAGTGGATACGCACTCGTCCACTCCACAGATATTTTATCTCAGAATTGGAGTGTGAAGACTCATTCGCTCGAATCGAACATTGTCTTGTCAAATCAAATGAACAAGGGTTTCACCCTTGGGTAGATTTTCAGTGGTTAACTCAAGGAGTACCACTGCAACTGCCGGATCCGAGTTTAACGATAATGATGGATCCGAGTCAAACAGGTTGCGGCGCAACTCTGAGCCCAACAGATTCACGTGGCAGGGGCTTTAGGATCCGCAGTTCCTAACAAGTACATAAACATCAGGAAATGATGTCAATATGGCTTGTGCTTCGTCAATGAATGAACATTCTTAAGAATTCGCATGTTCAAATTCTGTCCGACAATTCGACAGTAGTAGCCTATATTTGGAACCTGGGAGGCACTCATTCCATTCCGTTATTCAATTTAACGGAAAGGATCCTTCTGTTTGTCCTAGAGCATCAAGTTCTTCTATTGGTCCATCATATTCCGGGTTATCTGAACATTCCAGTGGACTCCCTTTCTCGGATAGGTCGTATGTTGTCGTCAGAATGGACTCTCAACAACAATTTTTCGATCAGATTTGCTACTAATGGGATCGTCCAAAGGTAGACTTTTTTGCGACGCATCTCAACTATCAGTTGCAGACGTATGTGTCGCCGTTTCCAGATCCTCGAGCATTTGCAGTAGACGCTCTCTCGATCTCCTGGGACGGAATGATAGGATATGCATATCCTCCAGCGCCATTGATTCTGCAGATATTGCTCAAGATAAAGCAATCTCACTGCAAATTCCGTTGGTAGCATCTCTGTCACCCCAGAGACCATGGATAAATCTTTTTAGGTGTCTGCTGTGGGACATGCCGCGGAAGCTTCCTCCACGAGAGGATCTTCTTTCGCATGGGAAATCGCGCACATTGCATCACAACCCGCAAGGTCTCAACCTTCACGTATTTTCGTTGTGCGGGCCTTCTTGCACGGCAAGCAATTTACAGGACGAGCAGTGGACACAATTTCTAACTGTAGGAGGACCTCCTCTTCACTAAATTGTGCTGCTAAGTGGAGGGTTTTCTCACGGTGAGGTAGGGATCATTCTGTTGATACCTATGCACATCATGATAGTTTACAGATTGGATCTAATGTCTCTTTATCTAAGTTACGGAAAACTTTTCGATAAATAGACTTAGAACCCTTAGATTAATTCCTAAGTGGAACTTAGCTTGGGTTCTTCTTAAGCTTAAAGAAGCGCCATTTGAGCCTCTTGATACAGTGAACTTCAAATTCTTATGTTATAAGACAGCTTTCTCTTAGCCTTCTCTTCGGCTAGAAGAGTTAGTGAGCTTCAGGCACTATCTGTTGATGATTCTCACTTTCGTAGTGCAGGTAATACTATTACCTTGTCTACTAAGGTTGGATTTTTGATTAGAATCAAGCTCCTATTAGTATCCGGAACCTATTATTATTAAGACTCTTCCATCTTCAGACGGGCATAGGCCTTTAATCTGTCCTGTTAGAGCTATATGTTTTTTACAAATGTAGATCTGAGTTTATCAGAAAAGGACGTAAACGTCTCTTTCTGTCTCTGCTGCCTAATAGTAGGGACATTACAGTCCATTCTATTGCAAGGTGGTTTCAATTAACTATCCGTACTGCTTATGAAAAATTATCTTCAACTCGGCAGTATGTGCTCAAGATTTCGGTGCATGAAGTTCTGTTCCGGCAGCGTATCTTTGTCCTGCTGCCCTCTTCGCTCTGGGGTATTTGACCCAGGGCTATGGAAAGGGGGTGGGGGTAGGATGGTGTTCCCTTATATCACCTTCTTTATAGTGAAAAGCAAGGGAATACCTCCCCTGGAGTCAGTAATTCTGAGTTGGTGCCAGGATGGTTTTAAAGTGCAAAGCTAATTCATATAATATTTTTAAAAGTGTAGCTCGGGGTGAAACATTTGTATATGTCACGGATCATTCGAGCGCTAATATACAATCCTCGGACACTTTTTAATCAGTATAAAGAGTCTCATTATCTGGACTATCTTTAATTATTGGCTTTCCTTTAATAAGATTAGTATAAGGGCTTATACTGGATGTTAATAGAGATCATTGATGATTATTGTGCTCAATTACGGAATGGTATTGTGTCTTTCTTTTTTGATACAAACAAGAAAGATACATGTAAAACCTGTGCACCTCTTCTCCTTGAGGGGATAATTCTGTTCTCATGTAATACTTGAGTCTATTGGAATTTCTTTTATGTCCTAGGCCCTCCAGCCTTTTTTCTATTCAGCTAAGTCTGGGTCATTGGTACAGTATAAAAATGTTAAAAAATTTATAGTAATTTATATATTTTTATTACCTGCGTCGCCATCGGCGAAGCAGCTCTAGTAACCGCTCAACTCCGTCCGTCCGTCAGTCCGTCCATCCGTCCGAAACACTTTTTCCGTCAAAGTTTTCTTGGCTTTTATGAAAGGGAATGATTTTATATTTGGTCTGCTGCTTCATAATGATGAGTTGTATCGTGTAAGCAATTTTCAGATCTGCAGTGCAGCCACTTCCTGTTTGCCGATACTTTGAAATTTTACTGCACCCACTGAACATTGAAATTTTCCGTCAAGGGTTTCTCGGCTTCTATGCAAGGGATTGATTTTATATTTGGTCTGCTGCTTCATAATGATGAGTTGTATCGTGTAAGCAATTTTCAGATCTGCCGTGCAGCCACTTCCTGTTTGCCGATACTTTGAAATCTTACTGTACCCACTGAACATTGAAATTTTCCATCAAGGTTTTCTCAGCTTCTATGCAAGGGATTGATTTTATATTTGGTCTGCTGCTTCATAATGATGAGTTGTATCATGTAAGCAATTTTCAGATCTGCCGTGCAGCCACTTCCTGTTTGCCGATACTTTGAAGTTTTACTGTACCCACTGAACATTGAAATTTTTCATCAAACTTTTCTCGGCTTCTATGCAAGGGATTGATTTTATATTTCATCTGGAGCCTGATAATGATCATTTGTATCGTGTATGCAATTTTCAGATCTGCCATGCAGCCACTTCCTGTTTGCCGATTCAATTGCATGCAGGGACGCAGGTCCAGACCCGGTATTGGTCTTGTTTATACTTATCAATGACCCAGACGGGGATGGCCCTGCCATGAGTTGGGAACTCCTACCTCCCCGCTGATTACATAATGCTTACCAGGCACTGGTTGTAAGAATGACATTTGTGCCAATTTCGAGAGTTCCTTGACACTGTGCATGCGCAATGGATAGAAAGTATGGAGGACCATATAGGACATTGAATTTTGGTTTTTGATGCAAATTTTGGGGATTGGGGGGCAAAATTTGTGTTTGGCCCTATAATTTAAGGAGTTAGCACCAGCTAAGTCTGGGTCATTGGTAAGTATAAAAAATATATAAATTACTATAAATTTTTTAACTTTTTTATGTTTGGGTTATTTTTGGCAATAATTTGTGTTTTTAATATTTTTTTTAGTAAGCTGTAGGTATGCAATAAATACAGAACAGCATACACCTTCGAACTGTCTTTTTTTTTACTGCACTCGATCGATTTGGGCGGAGGGATAATATTGAACGCGAAGACTTAGGCTTCTCGTTCAATATTATCCCTCCGCCCAAATTGATCTTGTGCGATAAAAAATGGCAGTTCAAACGTGAATGCCATTCTGTCTATTTATTAACTGGTGAATTTATCTGACATAAACCAATTAATATTTTTATTATTATGTTTTCAGCAGTTATAAAAGGAAAGCATGCAGCAGCCACAGTGACCTCATGGCAGTGCCTAAGAAAAAGATTCTTTTTTTTCAGCCTTAGGACTATATTTTTATACTAAAACCAATGGCCGAGACTTAGCTGGTGCAACATCAAAATTATCAAGGGCCAAAGACAAATTTTGAACCCCCCCCCCCCCCCCAATCCCCAAAATTTGTATACAATACCAAAATTTAAAAGTCCTATCTGGCCCTCCATACTTTTAGTACTTGCTCATGCACAGTACCCAGGAAGAGACCGGAATTGGCATCATTTTTGAAGATGCCAGACACAAATCAATGATGGTTTTCATGGAATCAACACTGTAGCAGGATGTCGGAAGTGAATAACGATGGTTTTGGATGTTCAGGGCTCTAATTTTATAATTTTTATGTAAAATTATTCATGTTCCCCAATTTTGGGATATGCTTCTGAACGTCATCATTATAAGTTGACTCCACTGTTGTTTTGTTAGTATTACTTCCCTTCCCTCTCCAGAGCCCTCCTGTTATACTCCCAAGCTCTTTCAGCATTTTTAGTCGAGTTTTGACGAAGTAAAACTTGACTTATAGTTTGATGAAGTGCCGGGTGAGCGGTGGGCATAAACAATTGGTTTCCGGGCAATAACTTTAGTTCTATTTGATGCACCTTTACCAAAATTATACCAGAGGTTACCCTAAAGGAAAGGAAGACACCTATCGATTTCAGAGTCTCACGCCCCAAGGTCAAGGTGACTGTTACTATAAATAGAATATTTTGTGACAAATTGGTTTCCAGGCAATAACTTTAGTTCTGTTTGACGCACCTTTACCAAACTTATACCAGAGGTTACCCTATAGGAAGGGAAGACACCTTTTGATTTCGGAGTCTGGAACTCCAAGGTCAAGGTCACTGTTACTATAAATAGAATATTTTATGACAAATTGGTTTCCGGGCAATAACTTTAGTTTTATTTGATGCACCTTTACCAAACTTATACCAGAGGTTACCCTATAGGAAGGAAAGACACCTATTGATTTCGGAGTCTGGGACTCCAAGGTCAAGGTCACTGTTACTATAAATAGAATATTTTGTGACAAATTGGTTTCCGGGCAATAACTTTAGTTCTACTCTGTGTATCTTCACCAAACTTATACCACAGGTTACCCTATAGGAAGGGAAGACACCTATCGATTTCGGAGTTTGGGGCCCCAAGGTCAAGGTCACTGTTACTATCAATAGAATATTTTGTGACAAATTGGTTTCCGGGCAATAACTTTAGTTCTATTTGACTCACCTTTACCAAACTTATACCAGAGGTTACTAGTGCTGAAACGGATATCCGGATAACAGGTTGAGAACCGGTTATTGCCGGCAACCGGTTGAAGTGTGTTCAGCCGGTTAACCGTGAACAAGTATAATTACGCGACGCAAGTGGCGAAAAGTACGGGATCGGGACGCTTAGTTGGAAACTAACAAATGTATGTACTTCAATCGGTTTTCTAACAGCTTACATCACTCAAACATGTACATTGGTGAATGGTTAATAGCTTAATGCTGTCAAAATGTTTATCCCAAGTAACAAACTAACAATCAGAATCGGGTTTGATATCATAAGCCTGTCGTAACAGTGTCGTCAATTGAAAGTTACAGAGTCGTTTACTCTGCCTTTCGATGTGTAACATCAAAGGCGCAAGACACTGTCTTTGAGTCTTTGATGTTCTAACAAGTTAACAACATGTGCTGAACCTGAAGACTCTGAGCTGTCGGCAAATATCAAATAAATTATCAATCCTACAGGCGTTTTTAATTCAATTATGAATTTATTGTCATTCGACGACTGAACGCCACACTCAATAGTCTACTATTTCAAATTCAGTAGCTCTGTAACAATAAATTGACAATACTTATGTACAAATAATGGATATTCGATGTAAATCAGATGTCTGGGAGAATTTTGTTTTGCTGGAAGAAAACAAAAAGAAATTTGCCGAGTGCAAGCTCTGTCAGACCAGATTCACTTATTCAGGGTCTACTTCTAACATGAAGCACCATGTACAGAAGAAACACTCAGTTGCGTCACCCTCAACAGATAAAAATGTTGTTGCTAGCACTAGCAGTTCATCAAGTGCAAAGAAAATTCAGACTAAACTGAACTTTCAAAAGCCCAAGGCAATGCCGAAATCTAAATGGAATGACATAACCAGGACAATTGTTCAGTGGTGTGCGACGGACATCAGACCACTAAGTATTGTGAACGGAGAAGGCTTCAAGAATGTGGTCAGTCTGTTAAACCCAAGTTATGATGTCCCTTCTCATACTACAATCCGAAATTATTTGAAAGTTTTTTATAATGGGGTCAAAGAAGATCTGATCAAACAATTGAATGCCTGCTCTTCTGTCACGATAACAACGGATTGTTGGACGAGCTGCGCTACTGAGAGCTATGTCACTGTTACTGGACACTTTCTGGACCCAGAATGGACATTTCAGAATTTTGTGTTGTGCACACGGGAGATTAGTGACAGACACACTGCAGTAAATTTAGCCAATGCTCTGCAGAACATTCTACATGAATTTGGAATTTCTAACAAGATTTCGGCTATTACAACAGATAACGGATCGAATATTGTTGCATGTGTCCGTGAAATGGGCATCACCCACATTCGTTGTTTTGGTCACACAATACAGTTAAGTGTCAATGCCGGTCTTAACATAGCTCAAATTTCCTGTGCGAGAGGAGGGGCAAGGCACTTGGTAACACACTTCAAGAAATCTAATGTTGCCAGCGCAGAACTAAAAGCCCGTCAGAGACAAATGGACCTGCCCGAGAAATGCTTAATGCAAGACATATCAACCCGGTGGAACTCCACCTATGCCATGTTTGAGAGGTTACTCGAGCAACGTCTGCCAGTTTTTGCAGTAATTTTAGATTCAAAGGTCACTTCACAGTCTGATGCTCGTATCCTGGAACTCAGTGGCGAATATTGGCGCACAATGGAGGCTATTACACCTGTACTCAAACCCTTGCAGATGGCCACCACAGTCCTGTGTTCGGAGGTGTTTCCAACATTGAGTATGATATACCCAGTCATGTGTGGTCTCTTAAAAATTCATTGATTGAAACGGGGGAGGCAGAAACAAAGGCATGCTTACAGGCAGTTGTGGGAGTCCGTTACATGACTTTTTGCAAAGAGAGAGTTAGGATGTCTCAAGAGCTAGTCTTGTGGCTGCATGTTTACCACTGCACGTTTAGTGCGAGACATTCGGTGGGTCCGACATAGTGTGTATGTTGGGAGGGTGATCCAAAGATAGTGATCCAAAAGTAGTTAGGGATTTAAAAAAAACTGTATCTGATGATTTGAAGAAACGATATTCTATTGATGATATTTCAACGAATCCCATCACAATAGCCACAGCTTTGGACCCACGCTACAAGGGCTTACCCTTCCTCGGTGAAATGGAAAAGGTTCAGATTTTTGATGGAATTGTTTCTCTGTTGAGAGAAAAGCCAGAACCATGCTCAATCCCTGGTGATAGTGTGACAAATACTGCCAATAGTGCATCTTCCAGTCTTGCTCTTGACAAAACAAACACCAACATGAGTCAGTCAATCACTGATTTTACTGTATCGGCCACCACTTCTACTGATCCTGAAGTACTCCCCTCTGTAACAATGACCAGAGAGTTTTTACCAAAAAATAAACGATCTCGACTTGAAAAAACAAATGATGCCATGAAATTTCTTCTTGGGGAATACTATGATCATGGCAGAAGTGAACAAGACTTGGACGTTCGAGACGAATTGAGAGCATTTTTGGATGCTAAAGTGTCAACTCAGATTTCGCCTACTGCGTGGTGGCAGATAAATAATGATAGATTCCCCAGGGTTGCGAGTTTAGCTCGCCAGTATTTGGGAATACCCGGGACATCTGTGCCCTCAGAAAGAGTATTTTCAGTTGCGGGTAATACTGTTACTAAAAAACGAGCTAGCTTGGATTCCAATGCAGTAGATGAGTTGATTTTCGTACGTGAGTTCTTGTTCTAAGCTACTAGCTGATCCCGAAACAGCAACAGGTATGGACACTGTGACTGATCAAATAAGCATTTCAACCACTACATTACCTATAAGGAACGATGCTAGTCATGCTACGGGAAATGCAGAGTGCTCTCCACATAGTCAACATACCACATCCAACACCAGCAATACTACAAACCCACCCCTGCCGAGCTTAAATAGCCCCAATCCGAGTGGGTGCACTTGTTTAAGTGGTTTTAGTAGTTGAGGTTTCCAACTTTCCATGAGGTTGGGGCTGACCCTCACTGACATAAAATGTTCCCAGTTTTAGACTTGTCTTCTCTGCAAATTACTACATTAGTACTTAAGTCGGACGGAAATACCATCGACTGATCTGTTCAATTTTTATAAAGTTCATAAGTTTGTTCAACTATTGTAATTTGTCTATGTTCGTATGTTGTTGATTATCGATGAGTATTCAGTACTCACGTCGCAGCACTGACGAAAGTCACGAAACCCAGTATTAAAAATAATACCTGAGTTACTGTTACACAGTGACACACACCTAATATATTTGGTCATAACCACCCCCCCCCCCCCCCCCCCCATATCCCTGCCATTCCCTGGTGCCTCATTGTGTTCCGCATCTGAAAATTGGAATGGAATACAGCCATTGACTGTATTTCATTCCAATTTCCAGACGTCAATCACAAGAAGTATATTTGGTCATATGCCCCCCCCCCCCCCACCTCCTTCCACATATCCCTGCCATTCCCTGGTGCCTTGAATTGCCCTCAATGTGTTCCGCATCTGAAAATTGGAATGGAATACAGCCATTGACTGTATTTCATTCCAATTTCCAGGCATCAAACACAAGAAGCATATTTGGTCATATCGCCTCCCCCCCCCCCCCTTCCGCATATCCCTGCCATTCCCTGGTGCTTCGAATTGCCCTCAATGTATTCCACATCTGAAAATTGGAATGGAATACAGCCATTGACTGTATTTCATTCCAGTTTCCAGGCATCAAACACAAGAAGCATATTTGGTCATATCGCCCCCTCCTCCTCCTTCCACATATCCCTGCCATTCCCTGGTGCCTCGAATTGCCCTCAATGTGTTCCGCATCTGAAAATTGGAATGGAATACAGCCATTGACTGTATTTCATTCCAATTTCCAGGTGTCAAACACAAGAAGCATATTTGGTCATATCGCCTCCCCCCCTTCCGCATATCCCTGCCATTCCCTGGTGCCTCGAATTGCCCTCAATGTGTTCCACATCTGAAAATTGGAAGGGAATACAGCCATTGACTGTATTTCATTCCAATTTCCAGGCGTCAAACACAAGAAGCATATTTGGTCATATCGCCCCCCCCCCCTCCCCCCCCCCTCCCCCCTCCCCCCCCTCCTTCCACATATCCCTGCCATTCCCTGGTGCCTCGAATTGCCCTCAATGTGTTCCGCATCTGAAAATTGGAATGGAATACAGCCATTGACTGTATTTTATTCCAATTTCCAGGCGTCAAACATAAGCATATTTGGTCATATCGCCTCCCCCCTCCCCCACCTTCCGCATATCCCTGCCATTCCCTGGTGCCTTGAATTGCCCTCAGTGTGTTCCACATCTGAAAATTGGAATGGAATACAGCCATTGACTCTATTTCATTCCAATTTCCAGGCATCAAACACAAGAAGCATATTTCATATTTGGACATATTCCCCCCCCCCCCCTCCCCATCCCCCCCCCCAAGAAAAACAAACTAGTTCAGCTTTCCAAACGCAGTGGCTGCTCCTCTTCAGTAGAGGGGCAGCCTCCACGTTCGGAAAGCTGAACTAAATCTAAATCAAAACTGATTTTCGCCGAGGAATTTATGATGAAGACTGAGAGATTATTCAGGTTAAACATATTTTTGGGAACAACGGGTTCCGATAATCCGATTTCAATACATTTTTAACCTCTGAAAAAAACAAATAAAAGGCAAGATGCATATAATTTTTTTTCTTCCGTGGCTCAAGGAAATGTATTGAACTCAAAAATCTCTTGCAGCGATTTCAATTTTCAAGCGCTCGACCCGGGGTGGGGGAGGGGGGGGGGGTGTATTTGACCTGGAACCCAAAACATATCAAGGGAGAGAAATCTAACTTGTTGGTTTATATCGACTGAGGCGAGATGGCGTCATATCAAGTTGTCAACCAATTTTGAAATTGAAGTTATATCTGCTGAGTTTGATAATGGGAAATTCTGGACAAGAACAATGTGTCTGGTAAGTAATCTTTATTAATTGACAATAATTAACAAACACAGAAGACAGCAAGTGTAGCGAGACTCGTGTACAAGTTTTTCAAACGGACCACGAGTGAATTGAAGGAATCTGCGTGGTGTACTGTACCAATTGTAAGGTAAAACAGTGTGTGTTTGGCTGGGTCATCATCGGCGGTTGAAAATAGCGGTTATCCGGATATTATCCGGTTACACCCCACGGTTAACTAGATACTAAAAAGTCTCAACCGTTTCAGCACTAGAGGTTACCTTATAGGAAGGAAAGACACCTATTGGTTTCGGAGTCTGGGACTCCAAGGTCAAGGTCACTGTTACTATAAATAGCTTATTTCTTCAGAATTTAATGTCAAAACTCGACTTCTGGATCTGTGATCCTCTTGGTGGATTTTCATTAGTCCCCTACCGGCATCGCCTGAGGGGACTATAGGTTTGCACTCCGTCCATCTGTCCGTCTGTCAGTCTGTCAGTCACTCTTTAGTTTTCTGGAGTTTTTTTGGAAACGCTTCAACGGAATGATTTCATTTTTGGTAAACTACTATAGAACGATGACTTACAGATCAAGTTTGAGTTTCATGCTGATTGCTTTATTCTTGTGTGAGTTACGGCACTTGGAAAATATGGGAAAAAGCACCAAAATATCAGTTTTCCAGAGTTTTTTTGGAAACGCTTCAACGGAATGATTTCATTTTTGGTAAACTACTATAGAGCGATGACTTACAGATCAAGTTTGAGTTTCTTGCTGATTGCATTATCCTTGTGTGAGTTACAGACCTTGGAAATATGGAAAAGCACCAAAATATCAGTATTTTTATACTGTACCAATGACCCAGACATAGCTGGTGCTAACTCTTAAAAATCTAGGGCCAAACACAAATTTTGCCCCCCAATCCCCAAAATTTGCATCTAAAACCAAAGAAATCATGTCCTGAATGGCCCTCCATACTTCGCCTCTACTGCGCATGCGCAGTGTCAAGGAGGTCCCGAAATTGGTGCCATTTATCATTCTTTGTTTGGCCCTTCATCAGTTCACATCTGACTGATCTTTGTGCTTGTAAATCTCAGTTTAAATGATGCCAGACACATAAATATTAGAGAAATGGTGGATCTAAAGAGGAAATAGAAGGAGGAGAGGAAAAATGAGTGACAGAAAATAATCAGGGCTGTAACTTAAAATTTTTTTATGAAAATATGGTAAGTTACCTATTTTCGAGGCATGGGCCTGTTGTTGTCATTCTTGTTATAAAGTTACACTGCTTGTTCAATGTTTCCTCTCTCCCTTTCCTTTAAGTCCCCCCTTGCTATTCTCCCATGCTTTTGGCATTTTTCGGTAATATTATTACTAAAATTTCTTGGGAGTTGTAGCTGGATAACAGAATGAATTCTGTTCTTTTCCCCATGTTTACGTCCTCACCCATGGGTGTTTAGGCGTAGTGTTCTGCATCTACCATCTGATGTTCTGCAGTTTCTTCCCTGGAAGTCTCTGTTTTGCATCAGATGGTGTATTATTGGTAACTGATTTCGGGCCATAGTTATCAGTGCCTGGAGTCATGTTTCTGGTGTTTTTACACTTCTTGTTTACATTGACAACAGTCTCTGTGGAGGGGGGATTTCTTGTCTTTGTGTTAGTTTAATCATAACAAGATACATTATTATTATTCGTAAGTGTTGCATTAGTTTTTTAAAATATTTTTAAAATTTTTGTCCACACTTAGGCTTGGGATCCATTGGGGCTCAACGTTACTTTTCAGAAACTTGGGCTTTTCTGAAAAAATATTTTTTCTATGTTAATGGATCATGTTATTATGTATCTTTGTTTTCAGTGGTTGGTGCGAGTACTAGGACTTTTTGTATTCTTTTCACAATGAAAGGATATTGTTCAATTGTAATAAGAGGAAATCTTCCTCTGACTTTCATAATCATTGTATTAATTGTAGTCAGTGTACTCGCACTAACTCCTGTTCAGTATGTGTCAATTGGGATGACAAACATGGGAAGCGTGTGTCACGGTATGTTAGCGGGGAAATGGCCATGCCGGTCCTTTCTCCGCAGGGTCACTCTAGTTTATCAATCTCTATTTCAGACGAACAAGAACAGGGTGATGTATCTGTGATGTCTTCCAAAAGTGTGCCTCCGTCGTCACAATTAAATGAAGAGCTAGCGGCAAAGTGCTCATGGAGATACGTCAATTGCTTAAGAGGTCCCTAGTAGGATCGACGGCGTTGACGTCCGCTAGCTCGCCCGGTGTAGCGTCCATTCATTGAATGGTTCGGCAGCCGGGTTCGTCCGTTGCAGTCCACAAAGGAGTTTTGGGTGATGCGAGCACTATAAATCAACTAAGTGCACACCCAGTGATGGCGGATCAGAGGAGAGAACGGAGGAAGCCTATTAGTCCGGTTCCTAGCTCGTCCAGGTCCATCCGGGCTGCGAGCGAGAGAGGCCTCTCTCTCGTACAACAACATCTGGGACCAGATGTTGTGGTACAAAACGTTTTGCGTTCGGAGCATACGTCCGCCGCTCGGGACGCTCCGTTATATAGACAGTCCGGAGAGACTGTCAATAAGGCTTCCTCATCCTCACGGCAGCGCACACGACCGCACATTGGCTACGTGACCTCGGATATCCAGCCAGCTTCGCCAATCAGAGAATCCACGGCGACCAGGTCACGCCATCCGGTAGCCAGGGACACGAGGCCTGTAGACTCCGGACGTTCGCATAAGAAAAGTATGCAGGAGTCAACGTACACGGAGCTTCTAGCGGCAAAGCATCGTAAGACCGCTACTCCACAGGCCTCAGTGACGGACGTGCTATCCCAAATAGCACAACTTATCGCAGCATCCCAGCAACGACAGAATCTCTGTCGGATCAGGTAATATCCGACGACGCTGGGTCGGTACGCTCCGCTGAAGCATCAGGTACGGACGTCTGAAAACTTCATAGGGTCCGACAGGATGGCGAAAGGGATTCGGAGGATTTCGAGCTTTCCCTTTTCGGAACAACCTATGCTGCCATACATTTCATCCGGCATTATCTTCCAGAGGTTGTTTTGTTGGACCAGAATGCTGCGATGCCGGATAAGAGACTGATAGCGTCTTTGGACACAAGAATTTTTTGATCGGTTCAGGAACATCGTCCCTGAGTTTCCGATACAGTCCAACAATGTCACAGGAACTTTCGAATTATTGAACAACGCTATATATATATGCTTGCTATTAAACAAGCAAGTCTGGTTTCTTGTTCGCAAAAGTTACCGTGATGTCTTCCAAAAGGGTGCCTCCGTCGTCATAGTTAAATGAAGAGCTAGCGGCAATAAGTGCTCATGGAAATACGTCAATCGCCTAAGAGGTCCCTAGAAGGATCGACGGCGTTGACATCTGCTAGCTCGCCCGGTGTAGCGTCCATTCATCGAATGGTTCGGTGGCGGGGTTTGTCCGTTGCGGTCCAGGAAGGAGATTTGGGTGATGCGAGCACTATAATAAGACAAAAGTGCACACCCAGTGACGACGGATCAGAGGAGAGATCAGAGGAAGCCTATTAGTCCGGTTCCTAGCTCGTCCAGGTACATCCGGGCTGCGAGCGAGAGAGGTCCCTCTCTCGTACAACAACATCTGGGACCAGATGTTGTGGTACAATGTTTCGCATTCGGAGCATACGCCGACCGCTCGGGACGCTCCGTTATATAGACCGTCCAAGAGACTGTCGATAAGGCTTCCTCATCCTCACGGCAGCGCACATGACCGCACCTTGGCTACGTGACCACGAATATCCAGCCAGCTTCGCCAATCAGGGATTCCATGGCGAACAGGTCATGCCATCCAGTAGCCAAGGGACACGAGGCCTGTAGACTCCGGACGCTCGCATAATAGAAGTATGCACGGGTCATCGTACACGGAGCTTCCAGCGGCAAAGCAGCGTAAGACCGCTTCTCCACAGGCCTCAGTGACGGACGTGCTATCCAACTTATCGCAGCATCCCAGCAAACGACAGAATCTCTGTCGGATCAGGAATAATCCGACGACGCTGGGTTGGTACGCTCCGCTGAAGCATCTGGTACGGACGACCGAGCACTTCATAGGGTCCGACAGGATGGCGAAAGGGATTCGGAGGATTTCGAACTTTCCCTTTCGGAACAACAGAAGCTGCCATAGATTTCTTCCGGCATTATCTTCCAGAGGTTGTTCCGTCGGACTAGAATGCTGCGATGCTGGATAAGAGACTAATAGCGTCATTGGAATTTTTTTTTTGATAGGTTCAGGGACATCGTCCCTGAGTTGCCGACACAGTCCAATAATGTCACAAGAACATTCGAATTATTGAACGACGCTGTATATAAGCTTGCTACCAAAACAGGCAAGTCTGGTTTCTTGTCTGCAAATGTCAATTCTAACCACGACGTTGGAAACGACAATAATGTCTAACAGACTTAACTTAGACGCTTTATCATACGCAGACCACCTTACTAAGGCGTTATCATTACGTCTTCAAGGGAAAGAATTCCATGATATGATCCTCAATGAGATTTCTTTCAAGGGCAGTAGCTTTTCCACGTATAACTCCGCCCTTCAGTGGCAAACCTGGAGTTGGTTAGACGTGACGCAGCCCTAGCTACATCCACGCCCGTGGATAGTAAGGTGAAGAACTCTCTCAGAGTCGCTTCGGTCTCGGAGAAGCTTCTCTTCGACGGCAACCTTTCAGCAATCTATGAATTGCTCGATATAGACGTTCTCTTGTCAATCAAGTGTAACAAGAGATTCAGACTTGGGCAAACATTCAGTGGTTGACTCAGGGAGTTCCACTGCAGTTGCCGGATCCGAGTTTTACGATTATGACGGATGCCAGTCAAACAGGTTGGGGTACAACATTGATCCCAACGGATTCGAAGTGCCAGGGTCTTTGGGTTCCGCAGTTTCTAGGCAAGCACATAAACATCCAAGGAATGATGTCAATTTGGCTTGCACTACGTCATTGGATGAACATTATTCAGAAAGCGCATGTCCAAATCCTGTCCGACAATACGACAGTAGTTGCTTATATCCGGAACCAGGGAGGCGCTCATTCCGTTCCGTTATTCAATTTAACGGAAAGAATCCTTCTGTTTGTTCTAGAACACCAAGTTCTGCTTTCGGTCCGTCATATTCCGGGTCGTCTGAATGTATTAGCAGATTCCCTTTCACGCAAGAGTCGCTTGTTGCCGTCAGAAGGGACTCTCAACAAACAGGTATTCAATCAGATTTGCTACCAATGGGATCGTCCGATGATAGACTTGCTTGCGACGCATCTCAACAATCAGTTGCAGATGTATGTGTCGTCATGCCCAGATCCTCGAGCGTTCGCAGTAGACACTCTCGATCTCTTGGGACGGAATAATAGGATACGCGTATCCACCAGCTCCGTTGATTCAACAGATATTGCTAAAAATCAAGCAATCTCACTGCAAGATTCTGTGGGTAGCATCTCTGTCACCCCAGAGACCATGGATAAATCTACTCAGGTGTCTGTTATGGGACATTCCTCAGAAGCTTCCTCTGTGGGAGGACCTTCTTTCGCAGGGAAATCGCGCATACTGCATCACAACCCGCAAGGTCTCAACCTTCACCTATTTCCGTTGTGCGGTCCTTCTTGCACAGCAAGCATTTTACAGGACAAGCAGTGGATGCAATTTCTAACTGTAGGAGGACCTCTTCGCTAAATTATGCTGCTAAGTGGAAGGTTTTCTCTCATTGGTGTAGGGGTCATTCTGTTGATATTTATGATCCCTCCATTCCAGACATTGCTAATTTTTTGGTCTACTTGTTTGACGAGATCAAACTGCAGCCAATAACTATTAAAGGTTATAGGTCTATGCTATCGGATACTTATGCTCATCATGATAGCTTACAAATTGGATCTTATGTCTCTTTATCAAAGTTAGTTAAAAACTTTTCGATAAATAGACCTAGAACCCTTAGATTAATTCCTAAGTGGAATTTAGCTTGGGTTCTTCTGAAGCTAAAAGAAGCGTCATTTGAACCCCTTGATACGGTAGACTTCAACTACTTATCTTATAAGACAGCTTTTCTCTTAGCCTTCTCTTCTGCTAGAAGAGTTAGTGAGCTTCATGCTCTATCTGTTGATGATTCTCACTATCGTAGTGTTGGTAATACTATTACTTTGACTACCAATGTTGGATTTTTGGTTAGAATCAGGCTCCTAATAAGTACCCTGAACCTATTGTTATTAAGTCTCTTCCGTCCTCAGATGGCCATAGGCCTTTGCTGTATCCAGTTAGAGCTATGCATATTTACAACCGTAGACATGAGTTTATCAGAAAGGGACGAAAACTTTTCTTTCTGTCTCTGCTGCCTAATAGAAGGGACATCACGGTCCATTCTGTTTCAAGGTGGATTCAACTGACTATTCATACTGCTTATGAAAGATTATCTTCTACTCAGCAGTCTGTGCTTAAGATTTCAGCGCATGAGGTGAGAGCACTGTCTACATCTTGGGCTTATGCTAATAGTATTGCTATTACCGATTTGATGACGGCTGCATACTGGTCTCAGCCTTCTATGTTATGCAGGCTTTCTGTTCCAGCAGTGACTCTGTCCTGCTGCCCTCTTCATTCTGGGGTGATTGACCCAGAGCAAGGGGAATGGGGGGGGGGGGGGGGGGGGGTGGATGGTGTTCCCTTATATCACCTGCTTTATAGTGAAAAGCAAGGGAATACCTCCTCTGGAGTCAGTAATTCCGAGTTGGTGCTGGGATGGTTTTAAAGTGTAAAGCTAATGTTTATCTCATTTATGTAATATTTTTAAAGTGTAGCTCGGTGTGAAGCATTTGTATATGACACGTGTCATACAAGTGTTAAGGCCATACAAAGTTGATTGTGTGTTTCTCAGGCCATTTTTTTCAAAAAAGCATGCGGGCGGGTGTTTTTTTTTTTATTTTTTATTTTTCCCCAGAGGCTTAATATAGAACATACGCTTTATGTTTCAGGGTCTCAAATATACAGAATACTGCAAAAATAGTGTTAGATGTCAAGCTGTACATGTCAGAATAATGGTCTGACTGCCTGACTAAGAAAAAATGCACATGTATATTTTAAAGAAGCTGTATTTTTATTTCAAATAAAACAAATCAACAAAAAAAAAACATGTCTTGTTTCACTTATTATAAATATGCTTTCTACCATTTGAGGTAGTCACCAGTGACCGTACTCATATATTTCAATGGCCTCAACTCTGATATAAAAATCCCCCACCTGGCAACCCTAGATATCAAATTAGGGCTGAGAAGTTGGAGGGTGGGCAATCAGAGTGAAGGGAGTTGAAATATTGCCTTCAGCAATTGTTCACCAGATAATATCTAATGGAAATTATCCCGTGAACAATCGTTGAAGGCAATACTTTAACTCACTTCACTCTGTGGTCAAAACCCCCAGTTTCTCAACCCTGAATTAATATTAAATTGGGAGGCGAGAAGTAGGGGGGTTTGACATCAGAGTGAAGGGGGTTAAAATATTGCCTTCAACAATTGTACATCAGATAATATCCAACAGAAATATCTGGTGAACAGTTGTTGAAGACAATATTTCAACTTCCTTCACTCTAATGTCATGACCCCCTACTTCTCAACCCTAAATTAAATTTCAAGATTTGCTGGGGGGGGGGGGGGGATTTTATTCTATTTTAACAGAAATAAATCTTTTTTTCAACATTTACTATCATCAGCCACTGTTTGTGCTATTCACTGTTTACTGCTGACCATTGGTGTAACAGATCCACTGCACCTGGGTGTGTAAACACCAAAACAGAACCCCTCTTAATATCTAATAAACAGTTCAGCTGTATGGGGTAGTTTGTGATAAAATAAAGAATGCAGGAACATACATACAAAAATACCAGCCATAATTTGTGGCATTGCCATTGGATGTTTACCATTGGGGGCCAAAAACTTAAAACAACCTACAGGTCTACTGTTTTAAAATCACATATATATAAATAGTAATAAAAGGAAACGTGGATTCCAACACTATCCTTGTAGAGTGGATTATCCACCTGACATAAATTTACAATATGAGAAAAAGCATAGGAGTCACTAGCAAAATTTCTGTTAATGTACTACCAGATAAACCTGGTGGTTCACTAACAGAATGTTTGCTAGCAATTCTTATGCTTTTAATGTGATTTTGAAAGTGTTTTGCCAGTGGTGTATGGTAGGCATCATCTACTCTCCTCATACCATATTGTAACAATTCAGACAAGAAAACTTGGTCCCACTGATTTAACATTGATGTAAAAGTTTCTTCAAACTGCCTTCTCGCTGATGTGAAAAGTCACCAACTGTCAACCCCAGCTATATCCTATTGTGTCATCAAGATTTCAGGTACTTATATCTGGTTTCACAGAGCCCATAGAGCTCTGTCAAACAAGATATAACTGGTTGAATTCTTGATTACCCATTTGGAGATAACTCTTCTCAGAATATCTTTTCTAGTAAACCCACTCAACTCTTTAGTGCGTGGAGAGTGGTCTTCTACCAAAACACTGTGGGTGGACTTTTTATCTGAAAATCAATTTCAATATCCGAGAAAAAAACCCAAGAGAAACAGTGGCAAACATTCTGTTAATGGTCCACTGGGTTGAGCCAGTGGTCCGTTAACAGAATGTTTGCCAGTGGTTCTTGTGCTTCATTCCATGAATTGTAAAGTTGTATGGGATGGGGAATTCACGCTATGGTGTTTTGGTAGGAATTCATTCTACCCATACTCCCTACTATTTGCTTTGCTTGATTTCTCAATCAAAACTTTAACTTCTGTTGTTTTAGTTTTTTAGAGGTTTCTGTGGTTAACAGATTTCTCTTGCGCTTTAGTGGCAACTGTTTCTTAAATTTAAGAAAGCACATTTCACATGTGGGGTGAATACTCTGTGCCCTTTCCCCCTCGTACTATATCATCAGTATCTGCACAAAAGTAACACACATCAACAAATGATTCACTGCTATAGTAGGGAACCTCAATAGACAAACTGCATGTAAGGTTTTTTCTCACATAAATTTTTTCTAGAAGAGCATTTATTTGTGGGGTTTTGTCATCATTAGTCATGAAATCCTGAAGAACTGAACCACAGCTGTACTGGTAAAACTGAAGGATACGTTGCAAAATGTCACTTTCTTTGGAAGTGAGTTTCTTGGCTGCATGAATGACACAAGGTTTATTACAGTCCACACATTTTACAACTTCTCTCACACATTTAGCTGTCTGACCTGACGGGCTGAATGGGATGCCATGTCCTTTAGCAGATGCTTCGTTAAGAGAAGGTCTATGATCTTCAGTTGTATTTTTTCCATAAACATCAGAAAAGTCTCTGTAATGCCCATCCTCACCTGGCATAGGATCTGGGATGAAGTGAAGTGTTTCAAATATGTGTTTTGGTAGTCTTACAGGCATACAAATATTGCACCCTTCCTGGCCACACTTTTTCAGGCAGAATGAATAATGTCTAGCCCTACTGCAGTGATCCAGAATAGTTTTCAGTTCAGTATTCTGATCAACAATATTTTTTAGAGTTTTTTGTGAAAAATCATTGGTGCCTGTTTCACCAAATTTTGAAAGAACAGACCAAAGGTCACACATCTCCTGATCAGCTGCAGGTGAATATGTCTGAAAACTTTTCCCCTTTAATTTCAAACGCTGAAAAATGTTGGTCATTAGATTTTTAACTGGTTCTAAACTAAGGTAGATTGAATTCTTAAGATCTGGCAAAATATCAATTTTTTGTCTTATATCATTACAACCATAACATGATGAAATCGCTGCTTCATCAGTATCACTCACACTTTCTCGCATCAATCCAATACACTGTAGACCTAGATTTAAAACAGACATGATTCTCTCTGCAGGATCTTTCCATGACCAATGTGGGGGTGTTCTTGCAGCAACAATCATATCAAAATCACAAGAAAGAAATAAACATAGTAAACACAACTGCACTGAATGATAGGTCAGTCTGTGGTCAGGCCCTCCATCAGTGTAAAGAAAATTTCCTTTCCAGGTGTAGATTTAAGTATATTTTGTAGTTCGGGAACATGTCTGAGAGGAGTCGATTGCTCAAAGATATGATTCTTCACGCCGATATGAACCTGCCCATCGTAAAAAGACCCACAAATATCTTGGGGGATGTCTATCAGGAATGTGACACTTGGTACAAGGGTGAACTTGGTAAAATCATGGTCTCCAACAACATACTTTTTATTTGTTGAAACTAAAACCTCCCTGCCCCTTTCTACCGCAGCAACAGGGAATCCCAGCTCCCCAACCTTACATGCATGTTTATCATCCATAGCAGCAAATGTAGAATACTCTCTGAATTTCACAGCCATTTCTTTTTGATATCGGAAAATGGCAGAGGCGTAATGACTGTCGGAGTGTTCCTTTCTGAATTGTTGAGCCTGGACAGCATATTTAATATTCAGTTTGCCTGTGTATTGCAAGCTGCTTACTGATGATGGAACTTTTGGCACAAACTGAAGGCATATCCATTGTTCACTGGGTATTTGGAGTATTCTCAGGGCACATTTTTGTGACACTTTCTTTTAAATCTCTCACTGATATGGCTGCTGCCAAATGAGTGTACTTGTCATGTCGCCGTTCATCAACGGCTTCTTCCACAATGTTGGTGAGATATTCTTTACATTTTTCAAAGAAAAGTTCATATTTGCAAAGTCTTGTGTTATTTTCCCTTAAGTTGATAATTATATCAGGATCTTCTAACTCAAAGGATAATTTAACCCTTTCATCAACAGCTGCAGTAATTTTATCTTCTGCAACAGATGAATCACCTGTAAGGCGAGCATATATGTGTCTGAGCATAGCAGGAGATGTTTGCATACGTAAACCACATGTCGCCAGAAAGTTTTTTCGCATAGCTTTGGTGTGATAATAAGGTATATCAGTTTCAATGTCTTTTATAATTTTATTAGTCTCTGAAGTAAGGTCAGTCTCATTCATATGTGCTGGAATTTTCCAAATAAAATGAAGTGTGCCATGATTGTTTCCACTTGAAATGCTAAAATGAATACATTTATTTGACAACCCCTCACCCAAATGATCAAGGTAGTATCTCCGTTGTCGAGTATCTCGGGGTGTATATTCATCTAAATTTATGACCTCATAATAGTCTGCACTTGTTAATTTTGCATTAAGCCATTCGGAGCGTGCCGATAGACTTGGCTTTACTATGAATTTTTGTTTTATGACTGCAATAACCTGAGAATCTCCAGGAGATCTAAACAATTCTGTGGCATCATTTCTATTTTATTATTCAAATAATCAACATATTTACTCATGCACTCACAAAGTTTTTTTATTTCACAACTGTCATGACCCCAAACCTTTCCCTTCATCCAAGGTGAATCTACAAATCTATCAAGTGCAGATAAGAGTGTCAGTAAATTTTGTTTATCAATCGGGGGTACAGTATGTTTATGTGTCTGAAAACATTTGTAACCAGTAAAGGGGGTGAACATTTCAGGTAGAAAACAAGACCGTTCCTTCAGTTTGTCAATATGGGGGTCTAAGTACTTCAGGATATTCACAAGGGTGTCCACAAATGGCTTCCCCACTGAGTCAACTGATTCAACAGACCACCCAACATTTTCAGTTTTAAGCATTTTTATCACTTCATTATAAAGTCTGGATTTATTGTTTCGAGAAGCAAGTGTGTCATCATAAGGATTCGGTAATTGAAGTGGACGATTTTTCATCAATTCAAAAAAAGCATTTTGAGTTTTTGACCGAGTGGACGAAGGTTCAATCCCGGACGTTCTGTCTTGATTATCAATATCAATGCAAAATCAGAAATACTTCCCAAACTCCAATGCCACATCACTCACGGTTGCTGGTAGAAAAACACGCTGAAATTTATCAGGCTCTCTACATTCCACGTGAGAGGAACTGTACTTATCAAGACCAGGTTTCAATTCTCCATACCCCACCTGCCCCGTGCACAAACCCTGAAAGAGTTCGCGAAGTGTACCTTTTGGATTGAAGTCATCTATAATGCACCAATCTAACACAACGGTTAGAGCTAACTTCATCTGGACAGAAATCAGAGAGGGCATTTTCTTCAAGAGGTAAAGGCATTCAAACTAATACAAATGTATGATATTATTAAAACTTTAAGAAATGTCAGTGTGTAAATATAAATATTGAAAACATCAATGGCTGTCAACCTTGACCTGCACGTTCGCGTTTTCAAGCAACTCAATGCTGAAACTGTTGAGTAAAAAACACAACCTGGAAACGAAAGTTTGTTAAAACTGGTCATTCGCCCCAAGCGAGTTCGCCCCTGAGAATATATTATTACAAAAATAATCGACTGGCACCACCTGCAAAATCGATTCGCACCATGCCGAAGTTGATTCGCACCATCTCAAAAGTCGAATTGCACCATTTTATGGGATGGTGTGAAGCGACTTTTGGGTTGGTGCAAATTGACCATTCCCCTTGGTGACTCTTTATTGTCAGTCTGAAACAGTGAAATACACTGTCGTTCTGGCTGTCGTTATGACTTACCTCTTGCAGAATAAAACATTTTCTGTCGTGAATATTGCTCAAATCCACCTACTTCATTAACGTATGATGAAGAATAAGCTTGGAATGTGGTAATTTAGATTTCGCTACCGCAAGCGTTCAATACTATCGAATTACCGAAATGAGCACAATATCTCAATTTTTTTAAAAATATTTTTTGGGGTCATAAAAAGGTTGCATGAGCACCAAAAATGAGCATGTGCGTGGGCCTGAGAAACAGAGGTTCTTTTTTATGGCCTAATACACAATCCTCGGACACTTAAATGAGTATAAAGAGACTCATTCTCTTGACTATCTTTATTTATTGGCTTTCCTTTAAAAAATTAGTATGAATGAATGAATGAATGAATGAATGAATGAATGAATGAATGAATGAATGAATGAATGAATGAATGAATGATGCTTTATTTCCGGTACAAGTAATACAATGTACATGTAGAGAAAGTATTAATAACTATATTAATAACAACAATATTGCTTATACTGTGGGGAGATTGCATATCCTGAAAGGACGTCAATGGGCAGTCCCCCATAACAAATATTGCACACATTCTACACTGTTTGATAGCAAAAAAGTATCAGCTGATCACAACCCTCGGCCCAGCAAATACAGTAAAGACAACAGGCCATATAAAACTTTACATTAAAGAAAAGGAATTGGGGACAAGATGACAGCAAGATGAACGCTTATGTTGGTCGAGAGAGCCAGAACTTCCTCACGAGCGAGGTGTGTATATTGTGCCTTTGTAGCCTAATTCAATATTTACCCTACTCCCTGTGCTTAGAACAAACGACACTCTCCGAGAAAATTCCATGCAATCAAATTTTTTTTTTTTTTAACTTTTTGCACCCTTCATTTTTTGCCCCCCGAGAGCATGGGCTATAACCCCTCACCAGAACGAGCCCAGAGAGCTTCGCATACTCCAGTAAGGTTTTATACAACCCATGCCCCAAAAAGCATCAAAAAGTCTAAAAATATTGAATGTGTATTTTGTGTGCAGCCCGACTGGTTTTGGCCGTAATGCCGAACAAAGAGTTATTTTAGTGATTATGACAATCGGGACAATAAGGGTTGTCACATTCACTTTCAGTTTGGTATGTCGATAAGAGGTCGTTCAATAGTTTGTCCCTAAAAACTTTTCTGTCAGAAAGATTCCTTGTGGCTTGATCCAAATTGTTCCATAATTTAGAGAAGGCGTATATAGGCATCTTATCTAGCGATCTACTTCTAGTTCTACTCTCACATAAGAGACCTTCCTGCCTTGTGTTATATCTTGGGTTGGCTTGTAAACCCAAAAAATTATCAAAAGTTGGGGGGAGTAAGTGATTTTTCCAGTCAAATACAAAGAGACAGCATTGTGCTTGTATAGGTCAGTTACTTTTAGAATCTTGTCTTTTATAAATAAATGACCAGTACAGGAATTGTACTTTTTATTGTTGATAATCCGGACTGAGCGTTTCTGTGCTTTTAATAATTTGGAAACCCCTTTACTGTTTCCCCAAATGTGGATACCATGTAGAAGATGACAGTGTACAAGAGCAAAATAGAGATTTCTCATGACAGAATGTGGTAAGATACGTTTAGCCTGATTGAGCAAGTAGTTCGCCCATCCTATTTTCGTACATATTTTAGAAATATGCTCTTCGTATGATAAATTTTCATTAAACTTATATACCAAGAAATTTGAAACATTTCTCCTCTTCCTTCGCTCCAACGTGCTTGATAAGCTGATTATTTATGTTGATCTTGAAATTGTGTTGATAATTACCCGACTTTACGATCATGTACTTTGTTTTATTAGAGTTAAGAGCAAGGCAGTTAGCTGAACACCAAAGATACAAATTATCTATTTCTCGGTTAAATCTCTCTTCAAGAAGGAAGTTGTTTTTATCTGTGTCATGTGCTGTTGTGTCGTCGGCAAACGAAAGAATATTTAATTTGGTGAATCTGTTGATATCGTTAATATATATCAAGAATAGAATGGGTCCTAAAATCGAGCCTTGGGGAACCCCAGCAGAAATACAGGCTGGGTCAGAGATGGCCTCGTTAAATTTGAACCGTTGAACCCTATGGGTTAGGTAATTTTTGAACCATGCATTTACCACTCCTCTAATGCCATATCTCTCCAGTTTAGTTAAGAGAATATCATGGTCTATTGTATCGAAAGCTTTTGACAGATCGAGAAAAGCAGCTAAGGTAATATTTCTATTGTTTTCGTTTTCGTAGGCAACTATTTTGAGTAGTTGCATTACTGGGTGGATAGCAGAATGGTGTTTCCTAAATCCGTATTGGTGGTCTGATAAAATGTCAAATGCATTCAAATGTTTTGTTAATCTAGTGCACATCACTTTTTCCAATACTTTAGAGAAAACAGGGAGTATACTAATCGGCCTATAATTATTGAGGGTATGCACATCTCCCGTTTTAAAAACTGGGATTACCTTAGCTATTTTCATTTTGTCAGGCACAATACCCTGAGTGAACGACTTGTTGATTATATTATCCAAGGGGGAGGCAATAATATGGATTGTTTGCTTCAGAAGGCTAGTTGTAATTCCATCACAATCTTCACTTCGTTTTGCCGTAAATTGTTTTACGGTACTAATTATTTCCTGTTCTGAAGTTGGAGTTGCGAAGAAACTATTCTGGGTGTTACAT